>OY755208.1:17558852-18758852 GCA_963576765.1 Draba incana
GGCAATAAACCCAATTTCCGAAGGTCGATTCGATACATTTTGAAGAAATATCATACGGATGTGTTGGCGGTGATTGAGACATATGCAGGTGGTGTCAAGGCTAGTACTATATGTCGAGGGCTGGGTTTTGAAAACTCTTTTAGAGTTGATGCGATTGGACACCGTGGGGGCTCATGGCTCTTGTGGAGGTCTGGAATTGGGAATGTGCAAGTACTTGACTCAACAGATCAGTACATACAAGCGAGAGTGGCAAATGAGACTGAGAGTTTGCATTTGACAGTCGTTTATGCGGCTCCAAGTGTAAGTAGATGCAGTGGTTTGTGGGCGGTGTCTTAGTGATATGATTCGTGTCATCTCTGAGCCATTGGTGATTGGAGGGGATTTTAACATAATCGTCCGATTAGACGAGAGAATTGGGGGTAACGGTATGCTTTCACCAGATTCCTTGGCCTTTGGGGAGTGGATTAATGAGAGGTCTCTAATTGACTTGGGTTTCCGGGGAAATCAGTTCACGTGGAGGAGAGGAAGAAGATGAAACAATTTTGTTGCGAAACGTTTGGATCGAGTTCTATGTAATGCGCATACACGACTTGTGTGGCAAGAAGCGAGAGTTACGCATCTACCTTTTTTAGCCTCTGATCATGCCCCTCTATATTTGCAATTGTCTCCGGAAATTACAAGTAATGCTAGTCGCAAGCCATTTAGATTTGAGGCAGCATGGTTGAGCCATTCTAGTTTCAAAGAGTTGTTAATAAACTCATGAAATCAAAATATAAATACTCAAGAAGCTCTGAAGCGGCTGCAGGTTGTTTTGAAGAAATGGAATAGAGATGTGTTTGGGGATATCCAAAAACGGAAAGATGAGTTATTAAAAGAGATAACCAATGTTCAGAATGCGATTGATCAGCAACCCTCAGACCAGTTGTTAGTTAAAGAGGGAGATTTGCTGTGATTTAGATATAGTCTTGGAACAAGAAGAGATGGTTTGGTTTCAAAAGTCAAGAGAGAAATGGGTGGTTCTAAGAGATTGGAATACAAAATTCTTTCATTTATCTATGATTATAAGGCGGCGGCGAAATTGTATTGAGATGTTAAAAAATGATAATGGAGAATGGGTTTCAAATGGGTAGGATCTGGAGAAGTTAGCTCTTGACTATTTTCAGAAACTCTACTCCCTTGATGATGTGGATCAGAATATGGAAGCCTTACCGTGGAGAGGTTTTGTGGAGTTATCATCGGAAGATCATGGAGTTTTAAATGCACCATTTTTGGATATTGAAGTTCAACAAGCTATTCGGAGTATGGGAAGTTTTAAAGCTCCAGGTCCGAATGGTTTTCAAGCGGTATTCTATCAAAAAAGTTGGGATGTTGTTAGTGAATCGGTACTACGGTTTGTGTTGGCTTTCTTTGAAACTGGTGATTTACCGAGAGGGACTAATGATGCCATTGTGGTTCTTCTAGCTAAGGTGGCTAAGCCGGAAAAGATAACTCAATTCCGGCCTATAAGCCTTTGTAATGTGCTTTTCAAGTTGATTACTAAGACGATGGTGGGACGTTTAAAGGGTGTAATGACAAAACTTATCGGTCCGGCGCAATCGAGTTTCATTCCGGGTAGGCTAAGTACGGATAATATCATAGTAGTTCAGAAAGCAGTTCATTCTATAAGACGTAAAAAAGGCAAAAAGAGTTGGATGATGTTGAAACTGGATTTAGAGAAAGCGTATGATCGTATTCGTTGGGATTTCTTGGAAGATACGCTCAAGGCTGCGAGCTTTTTGAATGACTGGGTTCGATGGATAATACACTGTGTATCAGGACCGGATATGCGGTTGCTTTGGAACGGGGAAAAGACGGATGTGTTCAAACCATTGAGGGGTATTCGTCAAGGAGATCCGTTATCGCCGTATTTATTTGTGTTGTGTATGGAGAGGCTTTGTCATTTAATCGAAACGGCGGTGAATGAGAAAAAATGGAAACCAATCAGTTTGTCAAGAGGAGGACCGAAGTTGTCGCATATGTGCTTTGCGGATGATTTAATATTATTTGTTGAAGCTTCGGTGTCTGAAATTCGAGTAATTAGAAGTGTGTTGGAGAAATTTTGTTTGGCATCCAGGCAAACGGTAAGCTTAGAGAAGTCGAAAATCTTTTCCTCGGCTAATGTTTCTCGGGATATGGTAAAATTGATAAGTGATACGAGTGGAATTCAATCAACTCTTGATCTTGGAAAATATTTGGGAATGCCAATAGTGCATAAAAGGATCAACAAGGATACCTTTGGGAGTGTGTTGGAAAGGGTCTCTACAAAGCTCTCAGGATGGAAGGGGCGTACGTTGAGCATGGCTGGTCGGATTACGCTCACAAAATCTGTGTTAACATCGATTCCGGTGCATTCGATGAGCACCATTAAGCTCCCGAGTTCTATTCTTACCAAGTTGGATCGTGTGTCACAGAGTTTTATTTGGGGAAGCACGGTTGAAAAGAAAGTGCAACATCTTGTGGCATGGGATAAAGTGTGTTTACCAAAATGAGAAGGTGGTTTGGGTATCCGAAAATCGAGTGAAATGAACACGGCTCTCATTGCGAAAGTAGGCTGGAGATTGCTTCATGATAATGGAAGTTTATGGGCAAGTGTTATCAAGAGTAAATATAGAGTTGGTGAGTTTAAAGAAGGTTCATGGTTAGTGGCTAAAAGTAACTCATCTTCTACTTGGAGGAGCGTGGTAGTCGGGGTGAATGCAGTGATCTTGAAGGGGTATAGGCGGGTGATTGGGGATGGGAAAGATACAAGATTCTGGTCCGATAAATGGCTATGGAAGGAACCATTGGCAGAGCTTACTACGAGCTCCCTACCCGCAAGTCAACTTGAGGAAAGAGTCTCTGATGTTTGGCGTGATGGGAGTGGTTGGGATGGTGATAAGGTTGGTCCGTATGTGACGGAAAATCAAAGATTGGAGTTGATGGCAGTAATAGTGGACAATGTCACCGGAGCTTGTGATAGAATTGCATGGGGAGAGACAGAGGATGGAGCTTTTACGGTGCGGTCCGCTTATGCTCTCTTAACTCGGAATGAGGAACCAACGCCGAACATGAAACTTTTCTATAATAGAGTTTGGAAAGTGCATGCACCCAAAAGAGTAAAGTTTTCATCTGGTTGGTTACGCACCAAGTTATTATGACGAATCAAGAACGTTATCGTCGCCATTTATGTGATACGAATATTTGCCAAGAGTGCAAAAGTGGGGTCAAGACTATTATTCATGTTCTTCGGGATTGCCCCGCTATGGATGGTATATGGACTCGGTTAGTTCCAAGTCGGCGAAGGCAAGAGTTCTTCCATCAGTCCTTATTTGAATGGTTATATACAAATCTTGATGAGTCCATAGGACAAGATGGTGGTTCATGGGTTATATTATTTGTGATGAGTGTTTGGTGGGGATGGAAATGGCGATGTATGAATGTGTTCGGGGATAACAAGACTTGGAAAGATCGAGTGATATTTCTTAAGGATTTGGCAAGAGAAGTGGAGATGGCGAACTCGGCCTCTAGTTCACAAGGGGGACGTGCTGAGCGAGTAGAGCAGATGATTGTTTGGAGAGCTTCGGGTCAAGGTTGGTACAAGGTGAATACTACCGGCACATCTCGTGGTAATCCGGGATTGGCTATTGCAGGAGGTGTCTTGCGTGATGAGAAAGGGGAATGGTGTGGAGGTTTCGCGGTGAATATTGGCCGATGTTCTGGTCTTTTGGCAGAATTGTGGGGAGTCTATTACGAGTTATTCATCGCTTGGGAGAAGAGGATTCAATGTTTAGAGGTTGAGGTGGATTCAGAGTTGGTTGTAGGATACCTACGTACAGGGATTGGAGATTCCCATCCGCTGTCTTTCCTGGTACGTTTGTGCCATGACTTTATTTTGAAGGACTGGACAGTCCGAGTGGTTCATGTGTATAGGGAGGCTAATCGTCTAGCGGATGGATTGGCGAACTATGCTTTTTTGTTACCTTTGGGTTTTCATAGTTTTAATGTTGTTCCTTTGGATGTTGCCTTGATCGTGAAAGAGGATGTTGAAGGACCGCCTCGACCACGACAAGTGCGTATGTAATTGTTTTTTTTTACTTTTATTAATAAAATCTGGGAGATTTATCTCCTGGTGATTCACCAAAAAAAATGGCCTTAAACATATGTTTGGGTTTGGATAAAACCAGATCCGAACCGAATCCGATAGGACTTAGGATGAGTTTTGGATCTTAAAATCAATAGCAAATCCGACCCGAAAGGATCTGAACCGATCCCGATCCATTACAGAAATAAACCCGAATGGTATTAGTAAGCCCCAATCCAAAAATCCGAAAATCCAAAAAACCTGTACCGAATCCGACCAATGATCCGAATGCCCACCCCTAATTTATGCACAGTTGAATGTTTTCAACGTAATAAACAAAATTAATTAAAGAGGAGATACTACAGATTTTGATTAATTCTATAATTAAAAAAAAAATTTAGTCCAAAACTAATCTTTTTATCTATTGGTCTATTTGCCAATTCCCGAAACCTAAAACCAAAATTCAGTTCGGTATCTCCTTTCTCTAACACATCAAATTATAGGTTATCCATTTTATATACTTGAGTAATTTAACCATAACTTATAATGTTGGACATTTGCTAGTTTTTATACTTACCCAAATTTTAAACCTTTACAAGGTTTTCATGTCATCCACTTTAAACTTCCATTTCTCATTCAAACTAACTCCGATTTTGACTAGTAGATAGACTACATGCGACGACGATTCTATCGAGCCCAAAAATCAGTCATTCTAATGAACTTCTTCATCAAAAACTCACCGGAAAATGGTCTAAAACTATTTCGTCAAAAATGAGTTCCAACAGATCTTACTAAGCTATTCATATTTTGACAAAGTTTTACCACTGCAGGTCAAGTTTACCAACGCTTCTCGTATGATGATGATGGTCAGGCTATTCAATCTAACCCATCAGCAAGCGAGGTCTGGGAGAAAAGAGAACAAGCTCATGCTATAGTTGGTGAATTTTGTTTTATAATTGATTTTTGTTCACTTAGAAAAAGAAACTATAAGGAATTTAAAGATGGAATGACAAGAACGAAGAAACCTAAGCTGGAATTGTTCTGAGTATGGCAAAAACATGTTTGCGAATAGAATATTTTATATTATTTTAAGAAGTTAAAGACAAGGTTTCAAATAAAAATAACCAAACGAAAGTGAGTATTTCAATCAATAGGTTATATTGTATGACTATTTTTATAATAATTAAATCAAACAAATAAACATACGTACGAACATAATCAATGGTGGTAATTATGTTGGGGTTCTATGTGATTTTTTTATTATAAATTGTATTGGGTTTAAAATTAGAACTCTATAATAATTTTTGTTGTTTGTTTTCCTCCAATGGTAGTTACTAAGAAGGGGTTCTAAATATATAAAAAAATAAAAATTATGAAAATTATTATTCATTTTGCCAAAATTATATGAAAGTGAAACTCATTTATCATAATCAACTATGAAACCAAGAAGCATTTTTCACAAACTACTATGAAACTAAGAAGCATTTATCATAACTAAGTAAACTAGGAATACCATTGAAGATGATCAACAACATTGCTCAAAGGTCAATTTTGTTCTCTATTTAAGATTTCAATTTTACCTCATATAGAGATACCATTGGTCCATTGCATATTCAACTTACGAATCTAATGTTCCATTGATTTGGATTTTACTATCTATCTTTCAAAATAGTCAAACTTTTATAGTTTCAGCAACGGATTGTGATCAAACTTTTATTTTGTTTTTAAGTGTGCATGTTTTCATGCTTTTTTAACTGCCGATGGTCTAAGTCATTTTGCTTCAGATTATTCAGGTTCAGATGCCAATGCATTTAATATCGAGTATAAGGGATTGTTCTCGTGGGTGAAGAAAATGTACACATATGCATGTAAGGGATTTACCACAATTAATTTGCATTTATATAGTTTTTTTTTCTCCATATTTTTTTTTTTTGGTGATTGTTTTTTTTTTGTTCTCTATTTAAGATTTCAATTTTACCTCATATAGAGATACCATTGGTCCATTACATATTCAACTTATGAATCTAATGTTCCATTGATTTGGATTTTACTATCTATCTTTCAAAATAGTCAAACTTTTATAGTTTCAGCAACGGATTGTGATCAAACTTTTATTTTGTTTTTAAGTGTGCATGTTTTCATGCTTTTTTAACTGCCGATGGTCTAAGTCATTTTGCTTCCAACGTGCAGTAATGAGAGGTGTACGAGTCTGAAATCACAGTTTGATTCATACCATTAATTAGTATTATTAATTTTGATCATGTCTAATTCTACCATTAATTACATTTGTCTCCAAATGTGATTTTTGAATACTTAAATCTAATCTTCGTATCAATTATTTGTAACAGGGAAATATAATTCAAGCATCAGTGAAACAATTTCTAATGCCAATGACAGTTTCATTGGTATGCTACTTTCGATCATTTTAGTATTGTAACTACTTTACCATGTTTATTAATCAAAACTGACTAAATCACATGCTTCTATTTGTTTTGTTCATACTAAGTGAAATTATAGGTAACCATCAGTCTGAATGACGACATGTATATCTTTTTTTTTTAATACAATTTTTTTTTTAATTATTTCCTTACTCTCTTTTTTTTTGTCCGATGATTTTTGTTTGTGACCTAGAATCCTTGAAAAAATACCCACAATCCTCAACATAACTTCCCACTCAACATCATCAATCATCGACTTCAGAGACAACTTCCAGTTTCTCCTTTAAAAATCTCGATAAAAAATATTTTGTAAAACATGAAAGAGGTAATTAAGAGATTGCACTAACAGAGGCCAAAATAAAGAAACTATGTATCTTATTGTGCAATCGAAAGATAAAATAAACCTATACAGAATTGGCTCTACGATCTTCATGGACTTGGACAAGAGTTTAAATGAGAGAAATTTGTGGAAACAATGTCTATAAAGGAAGAAGAGCTTTGAGAGACATTTCAAAGAACCGCAACACCAACACCGTATGAGTTTCCTAGGAATGCCAAACAGAAAGAGCTTCAACAAAATCACTTTGATCGAAGAAGCGAAAGAACTGTGGAAGAGGATAGAAGAGAAGTGAACAAATGGAGACTAGAACTCAAAGAAGAATACAAACATCGTGGAGGTAACATTTACAGAAAGAAGAGTTACTCAGTTACTCTTATCTTCAACGTCAATGTATCATCTGATTTTAGAGGGTTTACTTAATGATGATCTTCTCTCTGTACTATTATCACTTTAAATCAAAATCTACCTTTCTACTTTGTTTATTCAAACCATTTTTCATCTTTCTGGTAAGTATAATCTCTTTTTTTATATATTTTTATTTGGGCATTAAGCTTGAGTACGTAGCTGATAAACAAATTGTATAACAATGTTAATGCCACTATATATTTTGTTTTTGTTTGTCAGTTGTTATGCCACTATATAAAATTTGAACTATTTATATATATATATATATATATATGCCATGATTTTGTGTTCTACAATCCTTTTAAAAACAACTAATGTAACTTTGTAGAACCTCTGTTGGTTGAGTTACAAGTACAACGAAGAAACATTGTGACATACACTTTCTTAAAAAACAAATAAAATTATTTAAAGTAATACATATAAGGATTTAAGAAGTTAGCAAAATTTAGTTCATAATCATCAGTATAATGCAATACATATATTGGTGACTGTAACTGTGTAGAAAATCTATCAATCATACACTAATTAAGTTTATGTACACTTAAGTTCATTTTGCCCTCCGTTCCATGAAGAATTTTTTCAAAAATAATTTTGTTCCACAAAGATAAATTTTGTATGTTTGCTATACAATTTTATCATTTATTGATAAGAGATTATAATTTTAGAAAAAAATATCTAAATACTATTGATTTTGAAAATTGCTTATTATAGAAATCAATACATTTACTAGAGAATATCAATTGGTATCTTAATATGTGTGAAAAATTCAAAAACTTCATTTTAAAAAATGAAGGGAAGGGAATAGTTGATTTTTATATTCTAATAGAATGCAATTGTTTAAAAAACTCAATTAAACCCAGTGCATAGCACTAGGCATAATACTATTTTATCATAATCAACTATGAAACCAAGAAGCATTTTTTACAAACTACTATGAAACTAAGAAGAATTTATCACAACTAAGTAAACTAGGAATACCATTGAAGATGATCAACAACATTGCTCAAAAGTCATGAAAAGAAGCATCTACTATATAAAAGACTATATAAAAGCCATTGGCTCTCTCCATAAGCTTGACACATCAGTACCACCACTTCCTCTAAGCTTGCCACGTCAGCTTAAATGATTTCTGAAACACGTTCTATTAATCTTCAAATTTATTTACTTGGGCCTCAAAACCTGTTGGGCCACACACACTAAACTCACTAACAACTCACCTATTGCTAATCTCGACTCCTCTTCTGCACACTTACCTCTTCGCCTCCTCCATAAGAGAACTTCAACAACCGGCCGTTTCCTCTAAATTTTTTCCTTCAATACGCCTCATAAACTCCTAACTAATTGCTTAAAATAACCAACTCTCCGACTCCCACCACTCCTTGCTTACGTTCTAAGCTTTCATCGTATAAATCTACTTTACAGTCCCCAACTTCTCTCACTAAACAACTCAATCCCCAAAACTAAGTGGCTACGAGAACTCTCCCCACTATTTAAATTAGAAATCAAATTAACTTGCCTTGAACACAAACCATGCACCTCCTCTGAGCTTCGGGTCAATTCTCTCTGAAATCAACCACCTTTCAATTTCCATAGTTATGAAAGAATTCACCCGTCACCACGCCCTCAATGCATTATGGTGTCTACATGTCGGGATAATCCAACAACTTCTGTTATCCAGACTGAAAGCTCTGTTACCACGGCGGCGTCACATATATATCTTCTCTGTTCTAGAGCAGTCTCCTTCACCGGTTAGTTACCTTTAGTTATGGTTTTTGTTCTAATTACCGATATTGCAAATGTTTTAGTTTTGGTTTTGGGGCATGTCTTATTCTTTGGTTTTGTTGTGTTTGTCCAGTTTGATTGTGGGATTCATCCTCCGTAATTGGGAAAGGTTGTGTTGCCTTACTTGGATGACATTGTTCCTTCCACCATTCATGTCCTCTTCACTACTTGGTATGTTTACTTTCTTCATGCTCTTTGGGCGAATTAGGGTACTCATCTGTCTAAAGTTTAGAGTTTTGACTTGACCAAGAAAACCAATTTAAACTACTCTGTATGTATCTTGAAAGTTCAAACGATGCTAAGAAAAAAACAGGAAACCCGAAAAGAAAAATTGTTGTCCTAATAAGTTTCTTGAAGTTAATTTGAGTAAATCTTTAATTTAGCTCATCTATAAAGATTGATTGGGAAAGTACAAGAGGAAAGTCTTCAAATTTTGAATTTCTTTATACAAAAACAAAAGCATGATGTGTAGAGGATTTTTTTTTATTTGATTAGGATTCATTGATTTATGTTGGCTTCAATTAGTTATAGCTTTTGGAAGGTTGGAGTTGTTTTTTTTTTTTTTGGTGTCTATGTCTACTTGAAGAAGTTTGATACCCTTTTGTGAGTGGTTGCTTAATTTAAGATAGATAACAAACTATGGGTTGATGCTCTATTGCAGCTTCCAATTAGATCATTGAGCCATCCCTACCTTATCTTTTGGAGAAGGTTTGTTTCTCTTACCGAATGATCCTACCTTTGTTTAACCTACCTTCACACATTAGCTTAAACTAAAACATGTTAGTAATCTCTCACAATTTCGAACTTCACTCAAGTTCAAATCAGCCGATGGGAAATTAAATAGTCTTTGATGTCAGTAAAGTGCTACTAACTATAACTACTGACAAAAATGTTGTGATATTCATATAGGAATATGATCATTTTTTGTGGGTCAAGCACTATCGGAACCACTTTACTTGCTTTTGATCAACGTTTCATATCTTTGGATTTTCACTTCTTGGCATATTTTATCCTACTTATTCCATTCACAAATCATTTGGGTCATTTCAAACAACTTCAAACTATCACCTTAGAATTTTATTACAAAATTTATGCTCCTATTTGATTAAGACAAAAAAACAACATGGAAATGAAGAAAGTTAGTAAAAACACACATAGCACGACTACAATTTTGTCTAATTGTTCAACTTTCCTATCACAGTAAGTAAATTAGATCAAACCCTCTTACATGATATTTACATGTATTTACTGTAGAACATGATTGGCTACTGATCTAAGACGTCAATTTAACATTTTTGGTTTACAGGTATGATGGCCACTAAACCAACTCACGATACAACAAAGCGTAAAGATGAAATGGATACTAGGAAAGCCAAGGCAGGATCATCTAGATAAGGGTTTCAATGAAATAAGCAACAATCTCAATAACCAATATATAGCTAGCATTTACCCTAATAGAACCACTCTCATAGTCAACAACTTATGATACACATTTGTTCATTTCTTTGCTGAATTTCGTCGTATCCACAACATATGCAGATTTCAGATATTGTCACCAACAAGACAATGACAGTAATGTTTGGATCGAGGATATAATTATGGGTAGAAACACTGTTCATTATTGTGACTAGGTCATGTTAGTTTTTGACCTAGAAGATCGTATGGTGGGACTTTTATGGCCTTTAGGGGATCTTAGATTCTTCATGTAGGAATTCACACAGGATTTACCGGTTTAATCTCTATTAAACAACCTAGCGAAAGTTCCTTTGCCTAGGATCTAGGATTTGTAAACTATGAATCTTACAAGAACGGATCTCGAATATACCTGGAGTTTATGCAGCGGAATTGAATCAGGGATTCGAGATCTATAGCGCCCCAAGTGTTGCGCCTCTACCGTTAGTCCACACGCACACAAACTGGAATCCGCCGGAATGCTAGTACCGGTAATCGGATCTCCTGGGGAATCACCGAGTTCTAAAGAGGTGGCTGCGACTAACAAGATTAGGTCTCAAGGTCGTGCCTATTATCCTATATATAGGCCCTTGAGAAAACCCTATTAATTCTGAACCGAACCAGAATCAATTGTGTCATTAAACCGAAATCACTATTTCGGTTATGCCTTCGTGTCGATCGACACAACTCTTTGTGTCAATCGACACACCCTCTAAACTCGTATATAATGTGTATCTTATACACATTACCTAGATCATTACTCTTAATGATCATTCCCACATAAAGCTCATCCAGCTTGCTTAGGTGTGTGACCCTGTAGGATCATATAATACTAGCAATGAGTTCATAACTCATAGATCATCAGAGGTTTCTAGCAAAACGTCATGACCACCTAGTATTTTATGAATGTCTAATCTCGACAGTACAACTATCACTAGAGTGGATACAAGTGTGATTTCAGGACATTCCCAACAATCTCCCACTTGTACTGGAATCATCTATTCCCATAATCCCTTCGTCTCTATATCTCGATATGGCATAAGGCAAGATCCGTGTCATCCTTATTACAGCCATTATCACGTTCATCGAACTCCGATTTATACTGAACAAAAACAAACGACTGACAATCACCTCGTTTGAGCACGGCCACGCATTTCTCAGTATCAAATCTTCGATGGGCCCTGAGATATTTATCTCCTGTTATATAGGAGGGACAAATCCCATCTTGTTCCATCCCTGTTCCTTCACACACTTCATGATACGCCCAATCAATGCCTTTATAGTCACCTGTTACGGATAACGTTTGACAAAGTTAAAGCGGACCAATTCATATGTAAGAAATCATGATGAACTCAGGTCTAAGGACTATACTCTATAGTCGTAATGGGAAACTCTTATGACACTTATATAACTATCCTGTAGAGTTCCCATTAGCGGGTCATGCCCGATCATATGTTCTCCAACATATATCTGTGTGATTGACTTTAATACTCTTATTAATGACTCCATGAAACTTAGTCATCAGTCACCTCACATGCCAGTCTCACGCGGTTGTCAGTGTCCCACTTTAACAACCTCGACCAGGGACAAATATAATCTATGTCATTTATCACTTATAGGGTTTCATGATCAAGTCCTCAACTTGATGACCTATAAAATGCCATAAATTACTTTGGGACTATTATTCAATTATCCAATAATCAAATAATACATGAAACAATTTCATTATGACATAACCAAAGTATGTCAACATGAATATCATAACATAACTAAATCCTTTATAACTCCCACTAGAATTAAGATCACATCTTAATATATCCAATACCTACAGTAGGAGAGTGAAACTCATGCTTAGGTCGTGGGAGAGGCTGCGGTGATCTGCTTGGAACCCTTTCCAACAAACCGCAGGCTGTGGTGCTTTGCTTGGAACTCTTTCCAACAAACCGCACCGCAGTATGGACACAAGACATAATCAGGTTCCTACCAGAAATTGTCTTTGTCTGTCTAACCACTCTCATCAGAAACCATTACTTCCTCAGTTCACCAAGCTCCTATCCTCAGTATTCCTCAAATACTAGAGAATATTCTTGGTAACTGTCCAGTGACTTTCACTTGAGTCATATTGGTACCTACTCGTCCTGCTCAAAATACAAGCAACATCTGGACGAGTGCAGGTCATGGCATTTATAATAGGTTCCACTGCATACGCCTGGAAATCCTACTCAAACACTTTCTTGCTCAGCCAGTGTCCAGGGACACTGCGTCTTGCCAAGATTAATGCCATTAGACATTGGTATGAAGCCCTTCTTGGAATCATGCATATTGAATCTGTCCAAGACCTTATCACCATAAGAATCTTGACACGATCCAATTAGCCTACCCAATCTATCTCTATAGATTTATATTCCAAGAATTCACACGGCTTCTCCCATGTCTTTCTTTGAAAAATAACTTTCCAAGCCAAGTCTCAAAAAGGCTAAAGCAACGGAACGTTATTTCCGAGAATAAGTATGTCATCTACATACATAATGAGAAATGCAACTACGCTCCCACTAGTCTTCTTGTAAACACACAGTTCCTCTTCGTTCCTGATGAAATCAAACATTTTGACATCTTTATCAAAACGAAGATTCCAACTCCGTCATGCTTGCTTCATTCCATACATGGATCGATGAAGCTTGCATTCTTTCCCAGCATGATTTGGATCTGTGAAACCTTAGGTTGTGTCATGTACACATCCTTTTCCAGAATTCCATTAAGGAAAAACTGTTTTTCACATCCATCTGCCAAATCTCATCACCATGATCAATGGCAGTTGCTAGTATAATCCGAATGGCTTTAAGCATAGCGAATGGGAACAAGTTTCATCATAGTCAATACCATGATTTGCTTGAAACCTTTAGCCACCAGCTAAGCTTTGAATATTTGGATATTCCCATCTCGGATCTAGCGGCTCCTAGCCACTTTTCGGAGTCCGGGCCCAACACTGCTTCTTCTTCAAAATTCGTAGGGTCTTCATTGTCAATGATCAACAAGTCATGACAATCGGTCACAAGAAATCCATATCTCTCGTGATCGTTACGAATCCTTTCGGATCTACGAACTTCAGGCACCACAGGTGCAAGTTCTACAACCCTTTGCAGACCCAGCTACTACTCTTCCTTAATAGGTCGAGCAGTCTCCTGTGATTCTCGAACATTTTCGAGATACACTTTACTCCCACTGTTTTTCTTGGAAAGACAATCTCTCGCAAGAAAACATAGTTCTTAGCAACAAACATTTTGTTATCAGAACAGTTGTAGAAGTAATAAGCCTTGGTTTCCTTAGGATAACCATTCAAAGTAGCATTTATCAAATTTGGATGCGAGCTTGTTAAATGTTTTACACAAGCCTCATCACCCCAAATTTTAGTAAAGACAAACTTGGAACATTTCCAATCCACATCTCATATGGAGTCTTTGCAATTGATTTTGTTGGAACCCTATTTAGTGTAAACTCAGACATTTTCTAGAGCCTATCCCTAAAAGAGATAATGGAAGATTTTTGTGACTCATCATTGATCGAACCATATCCAATAAGGTCCGGTGAGCTGTGAAACAATTCTACACTCTCTCATATGATCACTTAACTCTTGACTTAAGTATTCTCCTTCGCGATCTGATCGAAGAAGTATCCTCCTCCGTGATCTGATCAAAGAGTTCTAATACTTTTGTCAATTTGATTCTGTACTTCATTATGGAATTCCTTGAAAAATTTTCAAAAGGGGATTCCTACTTGTGACTCATTAGATAGACATCGCCATGCCCACTCTAGTCACCAGTATAGATAATGAAGTCTTGAATCCTAATTTTCTCTAGCATTGGTGCCTATCGGGCCGCACACATCTGTATGTATAAAGCCCAATAAGTCATTGGCCCATTCTTTTAGTTTGATAAAATGGGCCTTAATCGTTTTGCCCAATAAGCAGGATTCAAATATCTCACATGATTCACAACCATGTGAGCCCAAAAGCCCATCACTATGGAACTTCTGAATCCTCTGTGGCCCAAACGATAATGCTGGAGAACCGATTTGTGTTTATATCATAGACAGATATATATATTGGTTTAAGACATAAAACCCATTCTCTAATGGGATGCTACCATATAAAATATCATTTAGATCAAAAGAGCAACATTTGTCTTTTATCAAAATAAAATCATTCAAAATCTTACAAGAAAATGAAATGACATTTTTTTTGCTCATAGCAATTACATAATAGCAATTATTTAGTTTCTAAAACCAAGTCTGAAGGCGACAACAATTGGAAACTTCCTACAGCTAATGCAGCAACCCTTGCTTCATTCCTGTTGAGTATCTCCATTCATCCCTTCTTCAACGTTCTACTGTTGCTCAGGCCCTGCACATTTAAACAAATATGAGCACCACAACCGGTATCTAATACCCATAAGGTAGAACTTGAAATAACACAAATACCTGAATAAGGAGTGTCATACATCTCCATTATTTCCTTGGAATCTTCCATGTATTTCTTGCATTTTCTCCTCCAATGCCTTGGTTCCCCACAGTAGCTGCAAGCATCATCATCAGATGGGCCAGACTTGGGTTTAGTGAGAAACTCAGGCTTATCCTGATTCACAATCTGGGCGGCCTTTCTCTCACCCTTATCTTTACCAGGTTTCACAAACCTTTTGCCCTTCTTGATATTGAGCTCAGCTGTCTTGAGCATATCATGCAGTTCAGTCAACGTCTTCGTCAAGACATTCTTGATGTAGTACTTGATGAACTCATCATAGCTCGTCGGCAGGGACTGCAAAATGATGTCAGTAGCCAACTCTTGGCTAATAGGACAATCCAGTCTCCTCAGGTTATCAATATAACCCATCATCTTCATGACATGAGGACTTACTGGAGCTTCCTTTGGTAGCTTGCACTCAAACAGAGATTTAACCGACTGGTATCTCTCAGTTCGAGTCTGCTCCTGAAACATAGCTTTCAGGCTAGTGACTATCTCGATAGGCGATTCCACGTTCTCATATTGCCCCTGCAATTCAGAGTTCATGGTATCCCTCATCAGACGGCTCACATCGACCACATCATAATAATGCTTATTCCAAGCATCATATACTGCATGTGAGGCATTGGACCTTAGTTTCTCGGGGAGAGCTTTCACAAGGACATTGTCCTTTCTCTCTTGCTTGAGAACAATTCTCAAGTTCCGATACCAATCTAGGAAGTTGGATCCATTTAACTTGTCCTTCTCAAGGACAGATCTCAACGAGAAAGAGTTCTGATTAGACATAACTGTAATAAGAAAAGGAAAAATCAGTTATGATATTCAGAAAATGAGAAATCTTAACAATTAAGAAAACTCGCATTATATTCAAAACAATGATTCCTCAAATGAATATAATGATCCAAGATCCATGTTTCACCAAAACCCGAGCGAGCCACTGGCTGTCACTCAAATCTTAGCTATATAGGTAAGCAACACTTTGCTAATCATATCCAATATGACTCTTGGTTGTGGATAAGACATCTTATGTTTTATCCACCTGATGTCTATGGGCCCAGAACTTCTGATAGCCCATTCAAGCAAACCAATCTCTTCAGCCATGTAATAGTTGATGTCATGCACTGCAAGCCCATCAACACAATTACCTACTGCCTTACTCATGTCACTGCGGACACCTTGCACTGCAAGCCCATCACGCAATGAAACAAGTCTTGACAGCTGACAAGATCGGGAAGACATCCAGAACACTTGATATTTAGTTGAGGAAATGAACTTTTAATCCTTAACACACATCATATATGCATTTAGGAATCCAATTTCATTAAATCTGGTTCGGTTATTAGATTTTAGGTTCACTATCTAAAATACCTACTGCCTCACTCATGTAACTGCAGACACCTTGCACTGCAAGCCTGTCACGCAATGAAATGAGCCTTGACAGTTGACAAGATAGGGAATCGATCGACACTACCTTAGTGTCGATCGACACTTACCTGTCTGTCACAGTTCTTCGAAAACCGATCAATCCAATTGAACCGATTTCGATAACCGACAGAACCAATACAATAACCGATCAGTGTCGATCGACACTACATTAGCATCGATCGACATTGATCAAACCAGATCCAATTCTCGATAACTGGTCAATCCAATTGAACCGGATCGATAACCGGTCAATCTAATTAAACCGGGTCGATTACCGGTCGGTGTCGATCGATACTACATTAGTGTCGATCGATGCCAACCAAACCGCATTAAACCGACATTCGGTTTAATCGATCTGTTAACCGAGCACGATAACCGATTCAATCCAATTGAACTGGTTAACCAATCGCCTGGTCGTGTCGATCGACACAACTTTTTTGTCGATCGACACCAACTTGATATCGATTAATATATCAAACTGACGGCAATTGAAAAAGCGTGTCGATCGACACAGCACAACGGTGTCGATCGACACCAACCTCTCTGGAAAAATTTTAAATCACGAGTTTAGCCCGTGTCGATCGACACTACCATAGTGTCGATCGACGCTGGCCGAAAACTCTAATATTTCAATTTTGCAAAACGTTTTTGAAGCAGATTTTGATCTATCAAGCATCCTCTAATGAATTCAACTAATTCGATTATATGCTTTAGATTCAGATTAGTTAAACCCAAAGGCTCTGATACCACTGTAGGAATTCACACAGGATTTACCAGTTTAATCTCTATTAAACAACCTAGCGAAAGTTCCTTTGCCTAGGATCTAGGGTTTGTAAACTATGAATCTTACAAGAACGGATCTCGAATATACCTGGAGTTTATGCAGCGGAATTGAATCAGGGATTCGAGATCTATAGCGCCCCAAGTGTTGCGCCTCTACCGTTAGTCCACACGCACACAAACTGGAATCCGCCGGAATGCTAGTACCGGTAATCGGATCTCCTGGGGAATCACCGAGTTCTAAAGAGGTGGCTGCGACTAACAAGATTAGGTCTCAAGGTCGTGCCTATTATCCTATATATAGGCCCTTGAGAAAACCCTATTAATTCTGAACCGAACCAGAATCAATTGTGTCATTAAACCGAAATCACTATTTCGGTTCTGCCTTCGTGTCGATCGACACAACTCTTTGTATCAATCGACACACCCTCTAAACTCGTATATAATGTGTATCTTATACACATTACCTAGATCATTACTCTTAATGATCATTCCCACATAAAGCTCATCCAGCTTGCTTAGGTGTGTGACCCTGTAGGATCATATAATACTAGCAATGAGTTCATAACTCATAGATCATCAGAGGTTTCTAGCAAAACGTCATGACCACCTAGTATTTTATGAATGTCTAATCTCGACAGTACAACTATCACTAGAGTGGATACAAGTGTGATTTCAGGACATTCCCAACACTTCATATTTTAGCTAATTAAAATGCCTATTTTTTTAGCTTTATGTACTAGCTCTTGCTAAATCCACTTTTATTTGTTCATCTAACGCTTCAAATAGTAATACGTGATGAATTTAGACTATTTCCTCTACTCAGGTCATGTGGAGTTGTCAGTCTACAACTCAGGCCTTGCTTAAAAACAAAAGAAAATTTGTATGTTGCCTGTTGCTACTACATGTTACCACAAAAAGAGAGTGAAGGTAGTAACAACTATTATGAACAAGGATATTGTTTTCTAAAGGACTAGAGTTCTAGCAAACAAAGTTATTTACACTAGCATCATCAAGACTTGAGTAGCAGTGTAAGAGACTGTCAATGGTAAGCAATGTGTAAAATTTGTCATAAGCTGATAATAGAGTCTTTGGTAAGTTAGTAAGATTGGTTGGAAAATAAAAATCAGGTTTGAAATTGCTATAAAAGAGACATTTTGCTTTAATTTATATATTTTTGTAGTGTTATTACCTTAGTATTGGTATATAATCTATGTTTGAGGCTCAGTCTTAAATATACAACATTAAGTCAAATCTCTGTACTCAAATTTATGAAATCTACTCAGTTACATTGAAAAAAATGTTAGAGTAAAGGAACAATACATTTTGTAGACATCAAAAAGACGTATAAAAGGGTAAGTTTGTTACTTCTTTATGGCTTTTAGCCAACTAGAAACCATATGATTATTCTATTTCTGAAGAAAGATTCAAGGGTATTAACATCACCAAATATTTTAAAGGAATTATTACTTGGGAAGGTACTTTTTTGTGAACATATATTTGTAAATAACACTTTATCCGGGAGGTATACTTTTCCCCTAGAAATATTTTCTAAATTCCTAAACTGGCCTCACAAGACACGCTAGGTTTTTTTCTTGGAACCTCGCATCTCTTCTCTCCATGGCAGGTCAATTCAACGCCGAATAATCGAAAACCCTTTTCTCGATGGAACCCTAATTTCGGAGCTTCGATTACAAGTGCAGGGATGGCGAAATCGATGAGATGCAAGAGAGTGGAGAGATTAAGAGCAATTAGAAGAGAAATAGTGGAGAAGGAATCGTTTACTCTAACGAGAGAAGTTACCGGTTCGTGTACCACCGGTTTCTCCGTTCATAGAAGTTGCTTCGTCGATCTCTGAGTATGTCCCTGCCCCCGATATGGGTATGTTCGATTTCTACTGTAGTATCGCAAATTTCTCCATGTTAAATTGATTTTGTTATGCCTTTTATGTGCTGGGTTTTTGTCAAAATTGCATTTTAGATAAGATAATGCTTGAAGAAGCGAATCTTTGAAAGGTTACTTATTGGGAAAGTTTTAGTTCATTAATATTGAAAGATTTATCTGTTCTTGTGTTATATGAATCCCTTTGTTCTTCTGAGGAACTTTGATCATTCTAATAGTATCATCCTAATAGTATGTTTTTAGTTTCTTTGTGATTTGTCTGTTTGTATTAGTCCTTTGGATTGATCCGACCTCTAATGTCTGTATCTTTCGAATTGTTGGTAATATAGCTAAGTTTTGCGTTGGATACTATTATAAGTTTTTGCTGTTTGCTCTGGTCCTTTGGAAACAATATTTGAGATTATCCCGTCTCTAATGTGGTTATGATTTTTTTTTGCAGATGTGGAAATGGATGCTGAGAAGAAAAACAAGTCGCTTAAACCCATTGGGAGGAAATTGAAGAAGAAGTTTAAGATGGGGATGAAGAATCATCGCAGACAGGGTGTTCTTTGATGGATTAGTTCTAAGTAGCCCACTAAAGAATGGAGAGAAGATTTTAATGATTCTTGGATTATGGTTGAAATGATTTTGGATTAATGCTTGCTACCTACTTAAATCATTATAGTTGAAGTGATTGCGTTTTTGTCATCCAGAATTTGGATCTTCCAAGAATAGATCGGATCATTAGATGCTCACTTTAATTTCAAGGTAAATATCAATCGATTAAACGTATATTCCTCGAATCAATTTTTTGCATACAGAGATTTTAGATTTCTTTGGTGGTGATTAATGACCAGTCCATTTACTCATGAACCAACACAAAAATTCTTTGAGACTCGCAAGTATTTTGGTCGTGAGTCAGATTAAGTAAGAGGATTCTAAGTTATCTTTTGTTTTCTCCATCTTATGCCGGACAAGTAAGAAGATTGTTGAGGGTTGTAGTAGGATTTGAGAGTTGAAAGAGACGATTCGGCTTCTGGATAGGAATTTGGTAGATTCAGCTCAGCATATTCAAGAGCTGAGCTCAACTAGGATTAATATGTTGGAGCTACAACGTAAATTGAGACTTATTTTGGATGTTAACCAAGCATATCTCTGCACTCAAATTGGTTAACCAAGCATAACCAAGCATATCTCTGCACTCAAATTCTTTTTATTTTTTTTGGTTTTTATGTACAGATCTTTTGTGTGAGTTCGCCATTTACCTGTGCCGAGTTTTTTCCCCAGGCTTACCATTAACCATCTCAATCCCAAAAGAGCAAACAAACCAAGGAACGTTATCCACGTAAACCTATCCACCAGATAAAACCAAACACTATCCATGTATTACTATCCATTAAGACACTTCCATTGAATCGTGTTGCCAAACTTTTGTAAGGATAACTAACGAAGAAACAAACTATATTTTTTTTGTTAGGAGTGTGTTTTACCTCTTCTACTTTGGGAAATCGTTTTATGAATTATGATCATCAAGCACGATTGGCCATTAACCATCTTAATCCCCAAAGAGCTAACAAACCAAAGAATGTTATCCATGTAAACCTATCCACCAGATAAAACCAACACTATCCATATATGACTATCCATCAAAACACATCCATTGAAAGACATGAGAGGTGCCAAAATACACGTCCCAAACATATTTTGCGTTAACCTCAAAAACAAAAAATGACCTGCTTATCTCTGAAACATAACATGCAAACATATCTCTCTGAAACACAAGCTGGTTAATCTCAAAAACTAAAACTAAATACACAGGTTCATGGCACTACAAACTACTTAACATTGAGATTAAGAAGCTTGGGCTTGAGAAGCTTCAACTTGAGTACCCTTCCCTTTAGTATCTTGCAGTAAAAGAGAAAATCAGAAGACACCTGAACACACAAACACATACCTTCTTTTTTTCCTTCTGAGCTTTGGAAGCTTGGCCTCGAGAAGCTTGACCTTGAGAAGCACCTTCATACAAACACATCAAATACTATAACTTATAGAACAATCAAAAGCTCACCTGAGTTCTGATCTTTTGAGACAAGGGAACCCCATAACATTTCAGGAGCAAAAGTTAATAGCTTCAAGGACATTGCCAAAAATATAAAAACATAAAAATTTCAAAAAGGGAAACAAAAGATGATAAGCAAACAGTTGAGAAGACAATTGGATCAAGTTTCCATTAATCTGCTTTCAAAAGGAATAATCCAAACTATAGGAAGATTGTGAAACAAAACTCCAAAGACATATATGCTCAGGAGGCAGGAGGCATTGGCTCACTTGACCTAAAAAAAAATACAATGGATGCATGGTAAGTCTTAGAAATGGGTTTATATGCCTCAATGATAAATTTGAGAGCAAAGTTTGCAACAACCCAAGCATATACACCTTTCTCGCTGATGGATTGAAACACAAATAACATTCAGCTAAGGTAGTTGTGTGTACAAGATACGATAAAAGTTCCTCGGCCTTATAACAATCCCCATGGCTCCAATACTAACAACAAGAAGATGATATACCTCTAACCAAAATGCATTTGTAGATTGTTTCACCGAGCTAACTATACAATTGTATTTTGGCATTTTTACCTGAGGTTAGAGTAAGAATTGATTTTGAAAACTCACCAGAGATCACAGTAGCCATGAACCAGAAGTTTTCAGAACTCTTCTTGTAATTCAAGCAATCTCATTCCATTAACCTTACTTGAGTCTCCTTCCAGATTCCTTCCGCAAACTCCACCAGCTAGCTTCAAACTTGCGCTCCTCTGAACTCATAAACGGGTTTACCCGACTCAATTCGGTACCCAAACACATAGATTCGGGTCCCCGTAACGAAGCTAACTTCTCTGACTACCGCCGAATAGCAAAATCCAGATATATATATTTCCTGAACCGAGGATAATGGAGATTCAGAGGGCCGCCGTGAAACAGCGCTGGTGAAGCTCGTTGCCGCCGCCCTCAGTCTCCGATCGGTAATGTGGAAAAAAGTAAAAAACAAATATAAATCAAGTGAAGAAGAAGATCAGAGCAATAAAGTCACCGGCGGAGTTATGGCGGTGGAGGAGGAAGAGGAGAAGAAGAAGAATACATTAGAAAAAAACTTTTATTTTCCAGATTTATAAAATCAAGTTTGGTCGAGAGTTTTATTAATTAAGGGGTTTAAGTGTCTTTCACCACCAAATAAGTATAGCTCCGGACAAAAGTATCTAGAATGCAATCAAAACCTTGAAAAGTATCTATACAAGTAAATTACCCTATTTTAAATTATTCAATCCCAGAAAAGATATCGGCCATGGATACACACATCGATACTTAGAGAACTAATAAAAAAACCTAAGAAAATTTCACCATTTCGCCACAACGGTAATGAAAAGAAATTTTAAACTAAAATTAAACCACATTTGTACTGGCCTTCAAAATTGAACCTATATTTATATTACCAAACGCTTTGAAAGATCATGTACAATTTTGATATAAAATTAGTATTAACTCAAAGAATATCAAACTCTTATTTCATTTGTTTTCTTTCCTTTTATCATTTTATCAAATAGTAACTTCACAAATACCAAGATTGACTTTAAACAATACATAATCCATAAAATAATTTCATTAAGAAATTGTCGTCTTTGTATGTATTATAATCTCACTATCAGTTTCACTTTAAATGAAATGGTCTCTAAAATTATATTGTCTACTTCTTAGACTTTTATCTACTTTGGATTCCATGATTTAAAATATCATTTGGCCTATAACTGGGAACATGGGATCTATTACACACCGTCTACTACGATCGCCATTTTCACTTTATGTGTTTGAAGTTAATCCCTGGTTTTTATGTTTTTGGTTTGATACTAAGTTTGATCCTTGTCTTTCAAGGTTGTAGTTCCGTTTCATCAATCAATCCAGTGTTAAAAATAAAATATAAAAACAAAACAACAACCCGTGCGTAGCACGGGTACTCTCCTAGTACAACTAAAGATTGTAGTTGAATCAGCCTGTTAAATCTATATCTACTTAAAACACGTGGTACACCTGCCAAATGTAAACAGCTATTACAAGTTCCACCTTACTACATAACCAACATGAGGACAAAGACTTGACGTTAAAGCGTACCATTGCATCTGGCATATGAGGGTAACTTAGATCGAGTTGTTTCCACAACAAGTCTTCGACCCAATTTTGTATGGTGCACCAGTTTTGGGTAGGTTAAGCATCAAACAAGTCCAAGCAAAGGTATCACTTTTAGATTAAAACTAAGACAATAATACATGTGTTCTTCAGTTCCTCGAAAGGCATGTTGTTACAAGTAACATGTACTTATATTAATAACTATGGAAAAAAAGAACATCATCCCTAATATATATTAAGATACTAGGACAGACATGTCGACAGTGCTCAACGTCAACTATTATCTCTATTACTTCAAAACCCTGCACCATCCTGAAGAATGTCAAAAAATACCCAATTGAAGATATACATAGGATGGCTTCAAACCGTGATCTGCCACCTCAACGGTATGTTATACCTTTGTCAAACCATTGCATCTTTCACAGGTCAAAGTAAAGAGTTCTGTCAAATCAGACAAGACATATAGACCTGCGTACATACGTAAACTCGATTCATTTATCTGGTACATCCTTTTTCGATTACTCTAGTAATTTGCCATGAACTTACCGCAGAAGCATACTCCACAAGTGTTATGGCGAGCGTATGGTTGTAAACAGGTTGATCATCATCACTCTTAAAATTGAGAACTAAAACCAGAAAAGAGAATCTCACCATTAATACACTTACATTCATTTGTAGCCTCACATCTCATTCTCATATACCAAATACCACTACACCAAAACCTGGGTTTCCCTACTGATTTTTGCTACTGAATTTTCAGTCGGTAAATTTACCGACTGATTAGCTACTAATTGCCGACTGATTAGCTACTGTTGCATATCAGTCGGCAATCAGTAGGTAATTACCGACTACAAAAATCAGTCAGCAATCAGTAGGTGCTTTGCCGACTGATTTACTACTTCATGTTAACAGTAGCCATTTATCCAACTGATTTTACTACTGAAATTAAACAATAGCAAAATTACCTACTGATTTGCCGACTGAAAGCAATCTTATTTAAATATTTTACTAGAAGTGAAAGGTCATAATGCGAGTGAAAGGTCTGTGGATTCAGTTTGCGGAATCTTGAAAGATTTTTTACTAGAAGGAAACCAGGCAACCGGTTCACATTACGAGACAGACTGAATGATGCGCAATTTAGGGCTCCCATGTCATGCAATTGATGTTTGCATTAAAAATTGCATGATCTTCTGGAAAGATGATGAAGGTTTAGAAACATGTCGGTTTTGTAATTCGCAAAGATGGATGCCTAACGAGCAAAACCGTAGGAATAGGGTGCCATATAGTCGTATGTGGTATATGCCTATTGCGGACATATTGAAAAGAATGTATCAGAGCGAGAAGACTGCAGCGGCAATGAGATGGCATGCCAAGCACGAACCAAATGAGGGAGAAATGTGTCATCCTTCTGATGCGGCGGAGTGGAAAAGTTTTCAAGATAAACATCCCGAGTTTGCAAAAGAACCCCGCAACGTTTATCTTGGATTGTGTACAGATGGGTTATATCCATTTGGCGTGTCAAAAAATCATTCGTTGTGGCCTGTGATCTTGACTCCTTACAATTTACCCCCTGGTATGTGCATGAACAAGGAGTACTTGTTTCTAACAATTATGAATTCTGGGCCAAATCATCCGCGAGCGAGTCTTGATATCTTCCTCCGACCTCTTATTGAAGAGTTGAAAGAATTGTGGTCTACTGGGGTCGAGGCGTACGATAAGCGACTTTCCGGCGTTTGGCATGTTATCAGGATGGAGCACACATGGAAAATTAGCTTGTCCAATTTGTATGGAAGATATAAACTCATTTTATTTGCGGAACGGAAGAAAGTCGTGTTGGTTCGATTGCCACCGAAGATTTCTGCCTCATGGTCATCCTCTGAGGAAGACTAAAAAAAGACTTTTTAAAGGGAAGAGACACGAGGAATGAGTTGCCACCGGATTTTTTGACTGGTGAGCAAATTTACTCTTATCGTGTGCAACGTGTGAAGCCACCGAAAACAAAGGATGTTGGTGGAAACGGTCACGATAAGAGGAAGAAAGGCTTTGGGACAAATCATAACTGATATAAAGAAAGCATATTCTGGGAATTGCCATACTGGAGGGACCTCAATCTTCGACATAATCTCGATCTCATGCATGTAGAGAAGAATTTTTTTGACAACATTATAAACACTCTGATGCGGTTGCCAGGTAAATCAAAAGACACCGTCCCGTCAAGATGGGATATAGAATTATTATGTCATCGGCCACACTTACATATTGATAGTCAGGGTAGAGCCCCTTTTCCTGACTACTCTTTGACAGACAACGCAAGAAAAAGCTTATTGAAATGTGTGAAAGATTCCGTGAAATTCTCGGATGGTTATGCTTCGAACTTAGCTAATTGTGTTGATCTTGAGAAAAAAAAGTTTTTCGGGATGAAGAGTCATGACTGCCATGTTTTTATGGAGCGGCTACTTCCATTTATCTTAATTGATCTCATAAACCGGAACATACACACCGCGATATCAGGTACTAATTGTTTTTTTTGAAGAAAATAATTAAATCATGTAAATATGATCATAGTGATTGTATTAACCATATGCATTTTTAATTAAAAAAATCGTAGGTGTTGGAACATTTTTCCGTGACTTATGTGCGAGAACTTTGCAAACAAATCGCGTCCAAATTCTGAAAGAAAACATAGTTTTAATCATATGCAATTTGGAGAGGGTCTTCCCACCATCCTTTTTCGACGTGATGGAGC
This sequence comes from Draba incana, assembly GCA_963576765.1. Classification (NCBI taxonomy): domain Eukaryota; kingdom Viridiplantae; phylum Streptophyta; class Magnoliopsida; order Brassicales; family Brassicaceae; genus Draba; species Draba incana. The sequence continues at coordinate 17,584,892 of OY755208.1, forward strand.
ACCTACCGATACATCTCCCCTACGAAGCTGAATTAGGAGGCCCCGTGCAATACCGGTGGATGTACCCATTTGAAAGGTATTTCAAAAAGTTGAAAGCAACAGCGAAGAACTCAAGGTACGCAGCAAGATCGATTGTTCAATCATATCTAAGGGAGGAGGTATCTAATTTCACACAACACTATTTTCCCTCGAATGTACAAACGAAATCAAGGTAAGCGCTGTAAATATTCTCATGTTCATTAGTTAAGCCATTTCATATTATAAATTGATGACTTCGCTATAATTGGTAAGGTTGACAAGATTCACTCCGGGTGAAGTCCCTGTGTATCATTTCGATGGAGTGCCCGATATATTTACTCATGTAGGTCGACCTAGCGGCGAAATGCAAGAAAGGTGGCTCTCAGAGAAAGACTACCAATGCGCATATTCATATGTTTTGCGGAATTGTGGTTATTTCGACGAACTTGAGAGGTATAATTTGGAATGTCTCTCACTGAAAATTAAATATATAGTCCACATTAAATTTCTCATATAATTTTCTGGTGTTCTATATAGTTCATTCGAACATTATATTAGTGCAAAATATACGGACCTCCTCGAGGAAGACATCCTGGCCAAACGAGTCAAAGAGTATACAGATTGGATCAAAGAATATGTATGTCTATTAAATATTTGACAATTTTCTTGATTTACCTCGAAATATCTCATATTGTCTAAGAATATGTATGTCCATGCAGGTTATCGCCTGGAAGGCCGAGTTTCCTTTTCCAACGTGGGTGCTCGACATAATTCATGGACCAGAGATGATGGTCAAGACTTGGCCCATCTATTATACAAGAGGATATTTTTTTCATACCCAGACTCACAGCGAGGGAAGAAATACCTGTAACTACGGTTTTTGTGTTAGCGGGGTAGATTATAGCAATCCAGATGACCGAGCTGAATGTCACGGTATCGTAACTGATATCCTAAAACTACAATATACGGGGGCGGTTGATTTGAGAATCACACTTTTTAAGTGTAAGTGGATGGATCCTGTGATCGGTAGAGGCACTCGGAGGAGCAATGGTGGCCTTGTAGATGTTCTTCCAAAGAAAAGATATCCTAAATACTGCTGGATTGGGGTGGTCACTGCGCTGATCATTTGTGCCTGGTTGAGTTCGCGTATAACAACAACTTTCAAGCGAGTATTGGGATGGCTCCATATGAGGCGTTGCATGGGAGGCGGTGTAGGACACCTTTATGATGGACCAAAGTGGGGGAGAGGAGCATTCTTGGTTCGAGTTTTGTTCAGGAAACGACGGAGAAGATCCGTGTTTTAAAGCTGAACATGAAAGAGGCTCAGAATCGGCAGAGGAGTTATGCCGATAAGCGGCGAAGAGAGCTTGAGTTTGCAGTTGAAGATCGTGTGTATCTAAAGATGGCTATGTTGAGGGGTCCTAACAGATCCATAGCAGAGAACAAGCTGAGTCTGCGGTTTATGGGTCTGTTCCCAGTAATGGAGCGTGTTGGACCGGTGACGTACCGGTTAGAGTTACCTCCGATCATGAAGGCATTTCATAAGGTTTTCCATGTGTCGATGTTGAGGAAGTGCATGCATGAGTCGGAGGAGTTCGTGGCTAAGACTCTGGAGGATCTAAGGCCTGATTTGACGGTTCTGGCAGTTCCTGTGAGGATTCTCGAGAGGAGAGAGAAGGTCCTGCGCCGGAAGAAGATACCGTTACTTAGAGTCTTGTGGGACTGTAGCGGTACAGAGGAGGAGACTTGGGAACCTGAGGGAAAGATGAAGATGAAGTTCAAGAAGTGGTTCGACAAGCAAGTCGCTGCTTGAGCTTACTTTTATCTTTGTGGTTCCGGATATTTTTTTTTTGTATTAGCATGTGGCTATTATCGTTTGGTTTCATGTATTTCTTTTTCGTTTCATTGTAACGATATACATTTTTTGAAATTTATAAGATGGAGGTCCTTCTTTATTTTTCCTGTTTATTATAAGATGTTTGATTCTTATAGATGATGTGATTGGTTGACCGGTATGGGTCATGTTTTGGATAATATTCCGGGTGGGGAATATCGAGGTTAGCCATGTGGGGCAGATCTAATCATATATGGTTATAAATATTTTAGAATTGATTACTCTGGGACGGTAGCGTTCCCAAATAACTCATTACAATTTTCAGAAGACAAGTGGGTGTCCGACGGTTTTACCTGTGATGGGTGGGTCCCAATGTTGTATCGAGTTTATACTTATCGATAACGGGTGGGTCTCGGTGTAGTATCGTGAGATGCTTACTTATCTGTGATGGGTGGGTCTCAGTATGAGTATCAGGATATGGGTGGGTCTCTTGAGGGAATTTGTTCCCCTGCATTTCCTTTGGAGATAGTGGTCTCCGAAGACTTATTTGAGACAGGTGGGTCTCACTATAAGTCTAGAGGGAAAAGTGGTTCCTTGTATACCATTAGTGGATGGTACGTTGGTTGCTTAAGATGCATCCTGAGAGCCAGGTAATGAGTTAGGAGTAGCAAATGCCTGGGAAAAAACGTGTGTATAAACATAGAATTTGATGCGAGTACCGAGATCGGTTGAGGATCCCTGTTGATTTTTGACCAAGTGGGGTCAAGTTTTTGATCTTTTGATAGATGGTTTGCGGGATTCGAGGTCGAATCCAGATTAGTGGGGGAGAATTGTAACATCCCGAAACCAAATTGTTGACTTTGGTAAGGGGTGTTGACTTTGGTAAGGGCTGTTGCGATTTTTAATTAAATCGTCCGGTTTAGGGAGAACCCTTAAGGATTAGAAGTCTCGTGGCCGCATTTTTTTAGAGGAGAAATCACGAGTTAGAGAATCGAGAGAGATTTTTGAGAGTTTTTGAAGGATTGTTGCAAAAAAATCCCTCGAAAACCTTCTTGTTTGATTATAGAGGCGTAGGAATCCTCGTTGTTCAAAGTTTGTATCGTTAGAGGATCGTTTGCCGCGATTCTCCTTGCTGTTCGTCGCTATTCCGTTCCGTTCTTTTTCCTTCGATTTGTTTCGCGAGGTGAGTGCGCGACCGTAGGCTCGAATATGCAAGGAATCGATTAGCGATTGGATTTAATTGTTTTATGTCATGAATTTGGGTTGATTGTCTTGTTTTTGATGATGATTCGTGACTGTATATGTTTATATTTGTGATGAAATTGGGTGTCAATAGTTTTGGTCGTGTTTTCGTTGAGTTATCGTTTTGAGAAGTGATCTGCGAACGTAGCGTCGATCGACACCGTGCGACATGTTGATCGACACCCTTTATATGATAGCGTCGATCGACACCGTGCGACGTGTCGATCGACACCTGTAGTTGTGAAGTTTCGATCGATACCGCGCGACATGTCGATCGACATACTGTTATTTCCTGCATTAAACATTTTAATTTAATGGTTGTTGATTGCTGGTATATTCGTACTTAGCCTATAGACGGAAAGACTGTCTCACTAAGTTGTTATTAATAACTTACGCATATCTTATTCCCATGTGATGCAGGTAAAGGAAAAGTATGACTGCGGAATCAAGGTGTAGGAAGAGGATGATTAGGAATTGTCTTCTTTGTTTAGTTCTAGTGAATCGTTGCTTAGGTTGCTAGATTTATCATTTCCTGGATTGGTTATTATTTTCGTTGTTGGAATTGATTTAATTGGTTATTGAATTTTATGGATTATTTTATTGGATATTTGGTTTATATTATTTCCGCAGTAGAATTGTTTAGCAAAAAAAAAAAAAAGAGCTTGGTTATTTCATATAAGGCAAGAGTTACATCTAACAGGGGATGGTAGGACACCGATTCCCAATTTCCGACAATCACCTGCTGCAAGAATGCTTTTATTAACTGGGTTAAGGAGTGGGTGAAGTTTCCAGATGGATATGTGTCCACTTTTTCAAGGTGTGTTGAGCAAGAGGGAAAGTTTTCTAGGATAAAGAGCCACGATTGTCATGTTTTCATGCAGCGACTACTCCCTTTCGCCTTTCAAGAGCTTTTACCGCAAGATGTACACAAGGCAATAGCAGGTGTTACATTTATCTATGGTTATTACATACATGTATTTTGTAACTTTATTAATTAACTTACTCCGGACCGGATTGCCATTTCGGGTATTGGAGATTTTTTAGAGACTTATGTGCTGGAACCTTAATGGAGGACGAAATCTTGAAGTTGAATTCAGACATTCCACTCACTATTTGCAACTTAGAGAAGATATTTCCACCTTCATTTTTTGATGTGATGGAACATCTGGTTGTACACTTGCCTAATGTGTTAGATTTGAGTAGACCAGTCTAATTTCGATGGATGTATTCCTTCGAAAGGTTCTTCCAACATCTGAAGATGAAGGCAAAAAATCTGGCAAGAGTAGAGGGATCAATCATTGGTGGAAGTTTGACAGAGGAGACATCAAACTTCTCTACTTACTACTTTAGCCAAACCGTGAAAACTAAGAAAACCCGTCGTAAACGATACGACGATGGTGGGGTTGGCCAAACATATCACTTAGAGGGTGTACCTGATGTTTTCTCTGATGTAGGTCAGATGGGTAGAAAAGTGAAGGAAACAATGTGGTGTGATTTCAAGCATATGCAAGCTGCCCATACGTATTGTAACTACTTTCAGCCATATGAGAGGTACGTATATATATTTATATATATATATATACATATGAGTATGTATTATTTTATATATATATACAACTAATTAACGGGTGTACAGAATGTTAGATGGCCAAATACGAGAAGCATTTCCAGAATTAAATGATGAAGACGTTCAATCTTTCCTAGAACGTGATTTTGCGGGCTGGATGCGGGAGAAGGTACGAAACATGCATGAGTTATATTACTATTATATATATATATATATGTCTGTGTTAATATTAATTATTTGAACTTGAGAATATATAGGTGGCGAAGAAATCTCGACATAGTTGGCCTTTATGGGTACATGAGTTTATTTTGGGGCCTATTGCAAGCATAAAAACGAGTAAGATGTATTGTACTCGCGGCTTTATTTTTCACACATTTGAACATGGCCAAAATAAAGCCACTGCAAATTATGGTATTCATGTCCCGGGCGATACAAAATTTTATGGTATTTTTGAATGAAATCATTGAGATCGAGTACGCTGGTGTGGTGAATTTGAAAAGTGTATTATTTCGTTGTGATTGGTTTGATCCATCCATTGGTGTCGGGGTTAGAACCAGCAAATTCGGAGTTGTTGACGTAAAAGGAAACAGGAGCTATACATACAAGTTTGAGCCATTTATTTTATCATCCCAAGCTGAGCAACTAGTCTTCATTCCTTAACCTCGTAATCATGGACGACGGGATCAAGATTGGCTATCTGTGATTAAATTTAACCCAAGGGGTCAAATTGTCTGGGGGTTAGCAGCTGATGCTGATGATGATCAACCCCAGTGCAACCTGCCAGCTGAAGAAGTTTTGATCCCTACGGATGTAACCACCGATTTGACAAGAATTGACCTGATGCATAGTGGTTGATATTCGAGGATTCGGAAGGAAACGGAGATGAATTTGATTAAGACGACGATGAGGAGGACGATGACGATGACGAATTAGAAGAAGGCAGAGTAGAAAGTTATCTTTTTGCATGATGATGAAGATTAAAAAATGTTATTTAAAGTATATATTAATTTCTCGTAGTAAATTTCTTTGCTTTGTAATAAAAAAATATAAAAGTACTCATTATTTGCGACAAATTTGCGAAGGTTCCCACGTAAAAGCGTCGCAAATTTTGAAACCCTAAACCCTAAACGATACATTATTTACCTTGTTTTAATATGCCCTAATTGATATATTATATAAAATTATTCGTATCAATCTCAAAGCAATAAGAATATTGCCAAAACACCAAGGTTGAGGGTTTCATGCTTTGTGACGCTTTTGCGAGATTTTCGTCGTAGTGAAACCCTATACCCTAACCAATACATTATTTACCATGTTTAAATACGCCCTTCTTGGAAAAAAACAATTATGCGGATGAGTGTAATGAATAACAATCCATCCAGAATTATCAAATAAGACACTTATCAAAACATTATCGAGAAACATATATAACGAAGTATCATACACTTATACTATGGATATGATCAATCTATCATTTTTGACGATTTTGCTAAGTACCTCAGTTATTGGGCAATTTTTTGCTTCATACATGCACTAAGGACCTAAACACGTGTATATTTACCATTTATGAATCGTAAAATTGGTCTAAAACATCCAAACCCCTAACTATACCCTAAACCTTATTTGCGACGTAGTTGCGACTGAATCGTCGCAAATAGTAGCAATTGAATATTTGTGACATTTTTGCGACGATTGCCTCGCAACTACGTTGCAAAAAAAAAATAAGGTTTGCGTCGCTTTTGCGACTAAAGTTACGGTCAAATCAATTTAATGATCGTTCATTCACCTTGGGATTTACATTTTGCGAGGAATTTGCGATGGTTTTTGAATAATTTTGCGAGGGAATTGCGATGATTGGTGCACGGTAAACAAAAAGTTTTCACGGCAAACATGCACTGGGTGAATAATTCGGTCCATTTTGCGACAGAATTGCGACGGAAATGCGACGTAAAAAAATCCCTATATATGCAATTCCCACAGTCATCGCTCATTCCTCACATCTCTCTCTCTCTCTCTCTCTCAAAAACCTTTCTCTCTCTAAAAAATAAAATCCTCCAACATTCCATATAATTCCCCAACATTCCCCGACCTTCTAAGGTAATACTCTAAACTTTTCTTGTACTTTATTACTTCAAAATTATGGATTTGTAGATAATTAATTAGTTAAGTGTAGTTTTTAGGAGAATGGTTAGGAATAATTAATTAGATTGTAATTTAGAATTGATAATTAACTAATATTGCTAATTTTAATTATGGTTTTTAAGATAATGGTTAGGAATAATTAATTAGATATAGAAATGTACTTTAGACTTGATAATTAACTAATATTGCTAATTTTAATTATATTGTAATAATTAAAATTGTTAATTTCCTAATTTTGTTAAATTAATTTGAATTTGAATGTTATGAATCATTAATATTGATTAATTTAATTTATTGTAATCATGAAAACTGTTAAAATCATTAATAGACTAGATATTTAATTATTATCCTACTACTAATTTCAAGAAATTTATAATATATTGTAGATGCAGGATAACGAGTATAGCCAGTTCCTACAGTCCACTGGTAGTCGTGGTAAAGGTAGGGGTCATTCACGACCAGGACAGCGTATATATCCCACAGCCGCCTCTGCTTCCGCCTCTAGTTCCGGCTTTGATTCTGAGGTTCCTGAGTCACAGCCGATGAAACCTCCCGAGGCAAACCCTGGAGCTATTCCGTCATGGGATGACAAGAACCTAGTGCATCTTCTCTTTAGTCGCGGACGGCAGGCTCTTCCCCATTTAGAACCCAACTCGGCCGGCAACGCTGTGTGGTAATTAAATTTCTTTACACAGTTTTCATTTAATTTTGTTTAACAATTATTAATATATTTACACATAATATGTTTTTATATATTTTTCAGGTTTTCCAAAAGTTCGGTCGGTAAGGATGTTAGAAAGATCATTGAGCGGAATTTCAAGATTTGTCACACGAGTTGGAAGTTCGTTCCCATGGAAGTCAGGGGTCGGTGGTACAAACAATTCGCGGTAAATTTCTTTTTTTTCCACGTATATTTATTAAAGTTTTAATTTTTTTAACTTATGTTCTTATTTATTTTTGTAGCAAAAGTACTATTAGGACCCCGCGATCAATGGTCTTGTTCACGACGAATTCGAGGAGAAAGCGAAGAACCGTCTCAACGACCAAATAGGACGGTGGAAGAAGAAGTGGCAAAAGAATCCGGATCCGAAGGTGTGTATGCCATCTTTCTTCAATCCCACTATTTGGGCTGGCCTAGTCGCCTTTTGGGAGTTGGAGACTTCTCCGGAGAAGTCTGCCCAGTGTTCGTATACTCGATTGACGAAGGTTGACGGTGGTAACCAGCCGTCAAAGCATTGTTCGGGACAGATTTCTTTTGCGCAGCAAGCTCTTCACATTGTAAGTTATTTTATTTTTTACATTCTTTTGTTACGGTTACAAAAATATGAACTTCTAATATGTTTTAATTTTCAGGCCGTAGAAAAAGGCTCTCCCGCTACAATGCCAGAGGTTTGGAAGAAGACCCACCGCAGGCGGGACGGGACATGGTTTGATCAACGTGTGCACAAGCTCCACGACGATGTCCTTGACCGAGTCGAGGAACTCTCATCCCAGCCTACTCCCAATGGTCAACCTACTCAATTGACAGCGTTGGCGATCAACCGTGTCGCAGCAGAGGTAAATCTTAATTTCTATTTTAATTTTATTCACAATTTTTAATTTTTATTATATTATTAACATTTTTTAAAATAAAATTATATTATTAACATTCTTTTAATTTTATTTTGTAGATGGCTCCTCGAACCCGTAAGGGAAAGATGACGTTTACAGGATCCATCCCGACGGATGAGCATGTAGTTCCATTTTGTCCCGTTTCGAGATATGCTTTTGATCCTCAAATGGCCAAGGAGCTCCAGGAAACAAAACAATGGCTCGGCAAAACGGAACAGAGATTAGAGACTACCGAGACCATCTATGATAATATGTTCACCGATTTAGCAAAGACGAACTTTGTCATTGCCGAGCTGATGAATGCGAAGAAACAAGCAGCTCCGCGAAGAAGACCCGAAGCAGAAGGCACATCAGACCGGGATCCGATCGAGGATATCGATTTCGAGCTTTAGATTTGTTTTCGGTTTTAATTTGATGTATTAATGCTTTATTTTATGTTTTTGAAAATTTAAAATATTTTTAGTTTTTTTCCTTTTCAATTTAAAAAGTATTTTATTTTTAAAAAAAAATCATATCGAAATTCCTCGCAAAATCGTCGCAAATTGTAGCCGCAATTCCGTCGCAAAACCTTCAACGCAAAACCGTCGCAAACCGGAAAGCCGCAACATAGTCGCAAATTTTAGCCGCAATTCTGTCGCAAACACAGACACCGAAAAACCGTCGTAAAAAAGACCGCCGCTACCTCGCCGCAAAAATTTATGTCGCTAAACCGAAGCAATTTCGCCGCAAATTAGAGATGAACAGTGAATGTCGCAAATACTTCCTCCGTTTCAATATGTATGATGTTTTAGAAAAAAAACTTGTTTCAAAATATATGTTGTTTTCAATTTTTAATACAGTTTTTAAGAACTAATGAAGATGAATTGTAAACTTCAAGACACATTAATTGATTTTATTGAGCTACTATTGGCTTAAATTTAAGAAAAATTGTTTAGTGCAAAAACAAATGTATTAATAGATCAAAATTAATATGTTTTCTTAATATGTGCAAAAATTCTTAAATCATCATACATATTTAAACGGAGGGAGTACGTCGTAAATTATTATCTCGCAAATGTGTCGCTAATTTAGCGTTTTTGCGAGGATCTTCATTTTTGCGACGATTTGGGACGATTTTTGGTTTGCGACGAGTCAATTGCGAAAAACTCAAAATCGTCGCAAATTCACCGTTGCGACAATTTTGCGAAGAAAATCGCCCTCGCAAATGGGGGAGTTTCTTGTTGTGAACTGGACAAGATATAAGACTCTCTTAATCCATATTAATGCGCTACATGTTCAGTTTGAAAGTTTTTTTTGTGAACATGAATCAATTGGTTCAATGTCATTGTGCGCGATATCTCAAAGAGAGTCATTAGAGATGGAAGACCATCTAACTGGCCATGATATAGGACTCTCTTAATCCATATTAATGCGTTATGTGTTCAATTTGGAAGTTATGCTTTAAATAGGAATCAGTTGGTACCAATGCCATTGTGCACGATATCTCAAAGAGAGTCATTAGAGATGGAAGACTACAACCATGCCTTGCCTTGAGGGGGGAGGGCTCCATAACTATCTTATCCTACAGTCCTCGTAGAAGCATGCTTCTTTCGTTTGTCTTTGTTTTTCTTGTTTTTTATCTTTGCATTATTTGTCAAAAAAAAAATTTTGACAATAAAAATTCATATGTACACATTAGTTCCATAAACTCCAACAACACATTAATATGATGATTAAACAAACAAAATATAGATGAACTATGAAACTAGTAAAAACTAAACCCACATATTAATGTATTGTGTATGTATATAAAAGAAAATATAGGGCATTTCCTTTGATGGCCTTTAAGGGCTCTTCTCGGCTTCGTTAGTCACATTATCAATCTTTAAATCGCCTCCAATAATGGAAGACAGAGCAGTCGCCAAAGCCGATTGAAAAGTTGGATCTGTTGTGATCGCCTTGATTGTTTCTGCGGGTAAAGATTGCACTTGATGACTAATAATGTTCTTGATTCCAAAATGTTGAAGATTGGTATGTGTAGGATTTGATAAAGATGAAGATGATCTTTTAAATGGGTCAAAAGATGACCCCGCAGCTCGAGTTTGAATGATGTTATTGTAATGTAATTGATGATGGTTGCTAATGTTGCCGGATGATGCACGATATTGATCACTATAATTATCACCACCCCAAGTCATCAGTGTGTTGGTGTTGTTTGAGAAGTTGAGATTGGTTGAAGGGTAGTTATTAGATCTTGAGACATTACTAGGAGGAGAACTGAATCTATTGAGCATGGATAAGAAGGGTTGTTGCGACGAGGAGGAGGTTGTGAGGTCGAGAGTGACGGTAGGATGACCTGAAGTAAAAGGAGAAGAAGAGGTTTGGAGGAAAGGTGATTTGGGTTTTGGAATGGTATTACCGGAGAGAGAGAAGTTGAGGTCATGAAGATCCGCTGTGGAGGAGGAGGAGGAGGGGCCAGAGAGGAGCATAGAAGCGGCGGCGGAAGTGGCGGAGGCCATGGCGGTTGCTGACATGGGAAGTGGGTGGCTATGTGTTCCTTCATAGGTTGAGATAAGAATAGACATATCTTCTGAACATCTTTGCACCTAAATAAAAAAAAGAAGATAATAATTAGATTTCTTATGGTTATTTATTTTTATATAACATAATAATGTATTAATTCTCTAATTATTTGGAATGATTAGATGTGTTTGAATTACCTGTTTTCTTACGGGACAAGAAGGTGCAATAGTACAACGATAGTAAGCTCGAGGACATGGATTCCCTTTAGCTATTTTCTGACCATATTTTCTCCACTGGCATCCATCGTTCATCTACACAACACACCATCAACCCAAGAGAATAAAAATACAACCATTTGATATTTTTTTTGGGTATTATTTATGGTTTCAAGAAAAAGAAAAAAAACTATGCGATGTGTTATTTAAAATTGTTTATGATGTAACTATAGTCATATCTATATATATATAAACTATAATTTTCTTTTCAACAATAAATGAATGCTAACGAAGTATTATGAATATGAAGATTATTTTATAAAGATATATATTCATATACTAAACTAAAGTTGTGAAGTAATTGTACTCACCGTTGGTGTCTCACATCTTGATCTCACAGAAACCCTAGTTTTCTTTATAAGGTTTTGAGGCAAAAGCTCTTCTTGTTCTTCATGAATATCTCCATCATTCTTAAGCCCAAAACTATTCTCTGATGGGATCTTACTGCTGTTACTTGGCTCTAACGATGTCATTTCTTGGTTATGATCAATCTCTAATTTCTCATTAGGATTACTCAAAGCCTTGTGTTCAAATCCCATATTCAATAACTTAGTTTCTTTACTATTCTCAGTCGCCAGCTTCTCATTAGGATTACTCAAAGCCTTGTATTCAAATCCCATACTTAATCCTTGTTCACTACTTTGTTCATGTTCATCAACATTTTCGTCATCACTCGCTTCCCTCATTATATCTTTCTTTTTTTCTTCTTTATTCGCTATCAAACCAACCGGTGACTTTAACCGACTACCTAGGCTCAACAAAACAAGTTCTTCTCCCTCGCTAACTCCTTCTTTGTCTTGATCATGCTCTTTTGGTAAGAACTTGTTTGATTCTTTATGTTGTACCATTAATTGGTTGTACTGTGTTTGAAGGATCTCAAACTCTTTCTTGATTCTACTCAATGATGACTTTAGCCTTCGATTTTCCTCTTTAGCCTCCTCCATTTCGACTTTAGTTGAGTCCATCTGATCTCACCATACAATTACAATATATGATTAATCATAATATGTACCAGCTATAATTATCTATTAAAGAATTACTTAATCTCTCCATAATTTGATATGCATACCTTTAAAAACATATACATAATTGTTGATATAGATGGGAAAATTATTCTGGTATATATACGTATAATAAATGAGAAATAAGAAAAAAAAATGATGCACTCGATTCAACAAATTAAGCTTTTCATAAAAACAGAAAAAGACAAAAATAACAAGAGATTCGAAGATCTAGCTAACTACAATTTCAGAATTTAAATACGTGTAGCTTCATTGATCAAGATTAACTAGTGATTAAAATCGGGTTTGGACAAAAAACAAACGATTAACCAAGAAAATCTATGTTGAGGTTGATTTTAGAGATTAATATTTATGGATATATGTGTATATATTGCATATAGTTACTTTTAAATTGCACAAATTATTTTTATCATACCTTGGATCTTATACTATGGTCATGTTCTTGATGAGAATCATTGCGAGAGGAATCGAGTTCTCTAATCTCTTCATGGCTTTCTTCTCTTCCATGACCACTCTTCAAGAAATCTTCCTTCTCCATTCTTTTCCTTCGATAATTTTCTTATAAGCTCTCATATTTTCTTTTGGGAACAGTTGATTTCTATATATGCAACCTATACACACCCTTTGACTATAACAATTAAACAATTTAGAAAAACATGCAAGTCTCTTATATTTATATTTGGAGAACATGATTTCTATAATATAAAAAAATTATCGAAACTTTATCTTAAACATATAGCATATAGAAAAATGATAAAACACATAGTGTGTATATAATATGATAAAAATAAAATTCAACTACAAATGTCTCGAATTTTGGTTTAACGGTAGATTCCAAAAACAATAAATTCAATTTCAGTAAAAAAAAGTTTTTGTAGACTAAAGACATTGAACATAAATGGACTAAACTATATATTTTACAATTCTTCTATGTACACATTTTGTTGTTGTTGGCAGTGTTCCAAACCATCAGAGAGACAAACACGCAACTCTGAAATCTTGAAAGGTCAACAGCCAATCCAATTGAACTAAACAAATGAGTTAAAATAACAAAGTAAGACCAAATAACATGAAATTGGATATATAAATATCTATTAGTTATTATTTTCTTATAAACAAATACCAACACACGTACCTAAAAACAACAGTTGAATCCGATTTATTAGGAAAAAAGAAAGAATAATATTGTTCGTGGATCGATAGTGTCGACTAAATTGGAAGAGAAATATTCAACTTCAACGCTTATGTTATTATACATAGCAATGTCTCAACAAACAAACACTGTGAGGTTTGGAGCCGAAATCGAGGACCCACCGGCCAGAACTGCTGCTCAAGAACAACGTTGAAATTTCTTGATCACATCGTTATAAGTTTTATCTTTATACTAAAATGTTCGACCTATCTTACTATGAGACTTCGAGTAGCGATAGCGACTGATCAAGATGTTGAAAATCGGCAAATGAATAAGTGGAGTTGGTATATAGAACAAATTGAAGAAATGTCATAAACACAATGAAACAAAATAGTAATAATTCAGAAATAACATATCGGAAAATATGATCAGATTTAACAAGATATTATTGTTAGTTATAAAGTCCGGTTTAATTGTAAACCGTGTAAGTTTAAAAAAAAAATGTAAATCGTGTAATTAAGTTGGTTTTTTTAATGGCTGTCGTAGTTATACCAGATGCCTAATCCGTCTAAGAGGACAATAAACAGAAAACACAAGTTCAAAACAAAATCAATTTTCTATTTGTTGTGAATAAAGAGAAATAGAGAGAATTGGAATTGGTAATGATTTTATTTCATAAAGAAAGAGATTATATATAGTGTACAAGTTAAGGGATAAGACTATAATATGCTAAAGCATTTAGAATATCCTAAGAGAATAATATTTTCTAATGGTCATCCACTTATATTGGATTTATAACACTATTTTCTTATTTGGTTGATTTAACTAATATATGGGTAAATCCACTCATTGCCACAATAATCTAACATAATAAAAAAACAAAACAAAACAAAGATTAAAAGACTATTCATGTTTTTTTCGTATTCTTTTTTTTCTTTTCACAATACCACTCTCGTATTCATGTTTATCGACCGTGGAAGCTAGATTCCATACTAAGAATTTATATGTGAATTCGGAAAAAAACTTTAGTCCAATAAAATATAAATAAATTAGACCAAACTTGGACATAAATAACGAAATTGAATTTATATTGATAAATGATCAAATATATAAAGAGAACTTTAGCTAGAGCAGTCGTGAGAGCTAAAGTTGTGTTAAATATAAGCTTGTGGAAAAAGTTGGTGATTTCGGCTCTAATTCTTCGTATTTATGTTCTCGTGAGGTAACCGCTCAGCTCCGCATATCCCTCCCCATCGGCGAAGATATCGGGCACGTTCAGATTCATCCTCCGGAAATATATGGGTTGTTGTTGAAGCGCTGGTAGCGGCGCTGACTTATTCCAGCTTCGTTGACTAAGACGGTTAGGAAAATCTTCAACGCAGTTGAGAATAGGCCAGTGAGTTAGGCCCAATTACATTTATCATCCAATTTGATTATAAACAGGCTTTATGGGCCGGATTTCTGTGGTGAAATCCAGCTCCAACAGTTGCCCCCCAACCCATTAAGTATTGCCGATGGATAAGAGTTAATTGGCGATTTAATTGAGCTACGGTATCGGAAGATCTTACTCTTGGTAAGATTTGCAATAACTGCAACTCTGATATGCTCCTATTTGGAATCGCTCGGTTAAGATTCCTTATTTGAGATCAGACGGTCGAGTGAATGGGGGAAGTCGAAAGATGTGCGTGTTACCTACATAATCGTGCAAGTTGCCTTGTATAAATTAGCTAGCTCATGTCATCTCTCCTTTTAATTGCTCATCTTTCGATTCCTAAGGTAAATAATCATAACTCCTCCTTATTTCTCCTTTTTTGAACGGTTTGTCAGCATTGTTGTTATTGTTGTTTTTCTTTATTTGTTCTCTGCCTCTTCTCTCGATTTTAATCGGAGCTTATCGCAACCCGATCTCGCATCAAATCTGCCAATACTCTGCTCACCTTGCTGCTTTTGATCGATGGCTTCCACCGATCAGTGGGGACCTCAACAACCTTCATGTTTTACGCAAGACGAGCTATCAGATATTTCCAGAGATCTGGACTTCCCAGAAGGGGCCAAACTCCCCCTTCCTACCGATTCAGATACCACTAAATCGATTAGGCCCAGATGGTGTTGTGCTTGTCCCACCTACTTTCCGGCATGCGGGCTTACGTTTTTTTATTCCCCCGTTCTTGATCCGTCTTGTGGACGCGTTGGTATCGCCCTTCCCTCAGATGAATCCTAACTTCCTCTTTCATGCCATCAAAACTTTTTTTTGGGGCTTTGAGGAGGAGATGGATTTGTAAGCCGACCAGTTCTTAGATCTGTACACGGCGAAGAGAAATTCTCGGGTCCCAAGTCAATTCTACCTCTCTAAACAGCATGGCCAAAAGATTATCAGCGGTACAACTCTAAAGAAGGATACGACCTGGCAGGGAGGGTTCGTCTTTTTCCGGATTTTGCCTTCTCTGTTGCTCCAGTTGGAGAATTCGAGGCGCTTTCACGCCACTTCGCTGCCCATGCTGGTCAGGGGCCGTGCATTGATAGGATACAGCTTGTCATGTTTCCTGTTTTCTTTTGGTGAGCATGCATTACTCTCAATTCTTCTTTAGGTTGTGGTATTCTACTGGTCGTTGTTTTGTGCAGTGAATACTAAAGAGAAAAAACTTAATGACGCAATCACTAACTGGATTAATCGCCTCCGAGGTGGCCATACAAATTAGGAATCATTTGATCTTTCCCATATTAAGAACGTCTACACCTTGCAGCATCTAGTTGGGTTTGCTGCAGATCCAACTGATCCCTCTCTCGTTCTTACTTTAATCCAATTCCGCTTGCTTATCTCACCTCTCCGTATCGAAATAGTACCTCGCACTGTTCCAAAGAAGAGGAAACGTTTGTCCAAGCTAATGACTCGTGCTCCGGTAAGGAAAATCCTCGGGTCTTCAGGTTTAGTCAATGAGCTGACCTGTTAATTTAGTTTTATTGAACATGTTGTCTTAGGATTTTTCTGATTAGTGCTCTGGTTCCGTGGTAGGTTCTGCTATTGATCCAGCTCTAGACGATAGCTCATCTTCCAGTATTACCTCTTTCTCATACATGTCTTGCTGCGCTACATGTAACGACCGCAATCCGAAAACGAGAATTTTTGGAGGTGTCGATCGACACCCTAGGGTAGTGTCGATCGACACCAGTTCTGAAATCATGTTCCGGTTTGTTAAAAATCGCGATTTTCACGCGGTTTGAATTATGGAAAACCCTAAAGCTCGTCTTTTATTCGCAGTTCTGGGGGAGCCGTCGGGCAGAAAGGAGAACGAGAGAGAATTGAGAGGAAGAAGAGAGTTTCGTGAGGAATCGAGCGTTTAATCGTGAAAATCGTTCGTGTTCTCGGGGTTTTGCCGTTCGTTTGTTCCGGTGGTCGTTGTGGTGTTTCGTAGCGAGTCCTTATTGAGATTCCAGCATCGAGTCAGTGAGTCCAGGCCGTAGTCAATCCGTTCCCGTGATCAAACCTCTTCATTTCCCCGAGGTGAGTGCGTGATTGCGGCGATACGTAGGATTGAATGTCCGTTTGTTTGATTGATTTGCTAGTTGATGAATTTATGCGTTGGTTCTGTTGTTGTAAACCCTGTGTGAATGCGTGATTGTGTGGTGATCGTGTTGTGGCCGGTTTCGGTGTGATCGGAGAAGAGCCGCGTGAGGACAGACTCCGTCTCTGGTTTCTAAAACCGAGCGTCGATCGACACCCGGTTTTGTGATTCTATTTGTATAATTTATGTTAACCAGGGTTTAGTGTTATTATTTAACCGGAAATTGGATTAAAATGGTAAGCGAATGAATTTTTATTGTTAATTATTCTATGTATTGCCTGTTGGCGGGATGGCTGCTCCACTGAGTATTTATGATAATACTCACGCAACTCCCGATTTTTTTTTAGTTGCAGGTAAAGGAAAAGTGTGATCGTAGAATCAAGGCCGTTGGAAGAGGATGATAGGGTTGTGTTGATGTTTTTAGTTTAGCGAACCAAACATTTTAGGTTGCTAGTTTATTTATTTGGTCATTCCTGAATCTTGTTATTTGATTTAATTGGTTAAAAAAGTTATTTATTTAATGAATTTATTGGTTTATTATATTGGTTTAAATGTTTATTTTCCGCAGTAGATATGTTAGTTTAAAAAAAAAAAAAAAAAAAGCTTGGTTGTTTCACTACATTTTGTCGCCCCAATGGGAATCCTGCCGTTGCTAGTGAACAGGTCCAATCTAGGGATTTGACTGCGCTTGTTAACTCCATCCTTGGGGAGGCGAGAGTTCTTACCGTTGCTATGGAATGGGTCCTCTGGGAGGTCCCATTACACCCGTGCGTCTTCCATCAAAGACTTGTCTGCTAAGAGGCGTGATGCTTCTCCTGGTTATGGCTCTGGTGGGAGTAAGCCATTTTATTGGAACTACTACCATTCTCTGGACTACCCGGTTTTTGATGACCCTGAGGGGCTTACGCATATGTTATGTCATTACAAACCGGTGGGGTGTCCCTTGCCGTTGGTTAAGAATCCAGTTCTTCGTGAACCGTTCATCAAACTCACCTCGGCTATGGGGAAGGTTAGCTTGATTTCTTCACATGTTGATTTGTCTTGGAAATTTCTTGGATTGCTTATTAAGCTAAGTACTCGTTCTTTAGGCTTTGGAGGCGGCTAACTCTATAGTGGCTAATGCTGAGACTCGCCTTTGTGACGTGCCTCGCCGCGGTGACATAGATAATATGAAGGCGGCGTTTGAGAAGATAGCTACTGACCTTAAGGCGTCTCAGGCGGAGGTTGCAGTTCTTAAGAGTCAGTTCGATGCACTTTCTCGCCACGTGGCGGAGCTCACCGGGAAGCTGGATTCTGCGGATCATCATATTGCTCTTCTGAAGAAGGAAAGTCGTGGTGCTCTCAAGCAAGTGTCTGATGTGACTGCACTTAATCCAGAGCTCGAGGTCAAGACCAAGATCCAAAAAAAACCCGAGACGCAGTAGCTAGCGCAACTAATTGGCCAGGTCGTCGGGAGCTTGCTAAAATACATCAAGATCCTGATCTTTATCAGCGAAAAATTATGGAAAAAGGATGTTGAAGTCGCTACTATGATTAGGCTTCAGGAGCTCCTCCCAAACATCCAGCTATTCGAATCCTTGACAAAGAATGAATTCACTGTTGAGGAAGAGCATGAGAAGCTTTTGGCTCACCGACCGGCCGCTGAGATTGATTTTTTGGGGTACAGTCATCTTGATCTTTGACATTGGGAAGTTGAATCTTCCTCAGGTTTCTGAAGACTCCGTGATGACTACAATGGAGGTAGATCCGGATATCTGATCTTGGCGGGGGTTGATCAGCATGACACGAACCAGTTGGGTAGTCTAGACGCTCCGGGAGGTGGCGAGATGATTGAGGACGATGGGATGTGATTGCTCCTCCCTTTCTCTTAATAATATATATTTTTGTTTGGAACTTTCAGTGCATGGGAAGGCTTTTGGCCTTGTTTTCCCCTTCGTGGGGATTTGCTTGTTTTTAATGACTTTCCTGGCAGTGCTTTCTGTTTGATGGACCTCTTTGTACTTAAGGTTTTTGTTTTTCTTCTTGGTGCATTTACTTGTCCGAGCTATGTGATTGAAAGGTAATCGGATCCTATGTGGTAAAGTAAATCGCACAAGTTTGACTTGTTGTTGCGATGTGGATTTTTTGGTCGGCCGACGCTTAATCGTAACGAAGTTTTTTGTGTGCTTTATTTCGTGCCTAAGTTTTTTGGATGATCGCTCGTGTGATCAACTTCGATTGTAAAGATGTTGTTTTTACCTTAGGATGTTTCAAATCGGGGCCAGGTGGGCTAAGTAATGTATAATTGTACTTGATTTTATTATTGTAAAATTTGGAACTACAATCGACCTGAGTACGTGGAGTTGTTTGTTTGGTGTGGCTCCACTCGACGGTCCCATTCTAGATATTCGTGAGCTTATAGACGTTTTTATTGTCCTTCCAAATTTTCTTTACTATCTTCCCATTCTAGATATTCGTGAGCTTATATTGGTTTGGTTGTACAACAACGGCAATGCGGTAGGGACCTTCACAAGGGGTCTCTAGTACTCTTAACCCTCGAGCCTAGGGATCCCAACCCAAAACCACGCCCAAACCGATCTATTATAAATACCGGACTAGTTCAAATAAAGTTGTGCCAATCGACACACACCTTGTGTCGATCGACATACGCACCAAAAATCTCATTTTTGGTTCACGGGCGTTACAAAAAAAAATTTAGATGATTCAATGGTCTTGGTTATAGTCGACGAGAATATGAGCATGATCTTTTTGTATAATGTTTTTATGTAGCCATATAATTCTTATTTGTATTAAAGATTTATTTTATTTTTCCTAATAGAGTGATCGTATTGAAGTAAGAGTTTTAGAACTTTTAATCGGTAGCTTTTACCATTCTATAAAATTATTGGTATGAGATAAGTGGTTTCATTATCGAATACTATTGTGGTTTACGTGGCAACACTCCGAATCTATATCAAATCAAGTTCCTAACTTCGACACTCATATCTCCAATCGTTTTTCCGATGAATTCTAACCATGTCTTGGTTTCGTACGCTCCGTTTGAAAAGATTCTGGATGGGTACTCATGTAACATCCGCAAACCAAAATGTCGATTTTGGTAAGAGGTGTCGATCGACACCATGAGGTGTGTCGATCGACACCATTGTTGCAGAACCGGTTTTGGTTCGATTTTAATCGTGTGGTTTGGAGCGGAAAAGAAGGGTTTTGAGAGAAAAAGTTTGAGTTCTTGTGATTTGTGAGTTTGTGATTCATAAGAATAGGTTTTTAGTGAAGTTTAAGCGTTAGAAACGATCATTCTTCGTGGTGTTGATTGTTTCAACGTTTTTCCAGCCTTGTGGGGGGTCTGAATTTCGTGTTCTTCGCTGTCTTAATCTCAATTCTCGTATATTGCTAAGGTGAGTGCGTGATCGTAGGCTTATCAAGCCATTAGCGGGCTAATAATCGTTGATATGATTCGTGTGATGGAATGATGGTTGATTTGTGATGATTTATGTGATATTGTGTGTTTTTGTGCCTGAGGATTATGGTTTTTGTGTAGGTTTGAGTTGCGTTTATCGCGAGAACGAGCAAGAGAGGAGAGTCTTGTTCTGCGGTTTCTGCAACTGAGTGTCGATCGACACCTATGTTATTCATGTCGATTGACACCTAGTGGTTGTGTCGATCGACACGTATTTTGTTCGTGTCGATCGACACCTAGTGGTAGTGTCGTTCGACACTAGATCATTTCTTGAATGTATTGATTGTATTATTTGCTTGTTGTGGTTTTGATATAAATAGCATGTAGACATGATGACTGTCTCACTAAGTATTTATGATAATACTTACGCAACTATTTGTTCCATGTGTTGCAGGTAAAGAAAAAGTGTGATTGCGGAATCAAGGCTTTAAGAAGAAGATGATTAGGGATTTAGTTATGAGTTGCATTTTTAGTGGAACCCGGTGTTTAGGTTGCTAGAAATGTTTAGTTGTTTTATTGGATTTCTGAAATTGATTAATGTTGAATTCCGGATTTGAACTTGAGTTGGTTTTGGTTAATTGAATTAAAGTGATTTAATGGGTTTAATCGAGTTGTTGTTTTCCGCTGAGTATTGGTATTTGTTGGATTAGCCTTTGAGAGTTAGCATTTATGGAAATGTTAACTCGGGGTTATTATTTTAAAAAAAAATTGTTAGTTGTTTCATCTCCAGATGGTTAGTTATGCAAAATGTTTTAGTGTCAATAATTTAGTTAGTCTTTGTCTAAACGATTATCAAAATAAGTGTTTGTTAAACCATTTGTAATTTAGTAGTCAATGTTATTGACGCCATTGTTCGTATCAAAGATTTTGAAGGAGGTTTTGGATGTCATACGCCTTTATATCCTCTTCGTACACAAAGAGTTAATATTTTTTATATTCAAGATTTCCAGTACGTGTTATAAATTTTTAGCATTATTTTTGTTTTTTAATATTACAATTTTTAAAGTTTTTATTAATCGTTTTATTCTGTTATTTAGGCAACGAAAACTTATATGTTGTACCCATGGTAAGTATGCCGATCAAATATTTCAAGTTTGGAACAATCGTGGTCAACTTCTTCAAGTTAGTTGTATCCTTAGGTTTTGGAGAATTTTGAATATTAGGAGGTATGTCCACTTTTGATTAAATTACGAAATAATTATTTATATCTTATTTATCATCTAATAAAGGGTTTTTGATTATTGTTTAGTATAAATATTAGCTCGGATCGGTCTCATTCAAAGTAACAGTTGTTCATAAGTTTTGGTTAATCCATTTGTTGATGCAAGTGTTTTTTGGTCAAAGAGGTTAGTAATAATTACATGTTTTCAAACAAATATTTTAACCATTATAATTTATTCTTCTAATTATTCCTTTTTATATGTAGGTTTCTAGATATGGTCGTTTAACTATCAATTAAATTACTCACATAATAATGATAGTTCTTCCGCTGCCAAGGATTTGTCTTAGTAGTTTTATGAAAGGAGAATCATGAAGACATCTATAGTTGTTTCTCTTTTTATTGTTTAGCAGTAATTTGTCTTTCTTTTGAAATTTCAAAAATTATTTTATTGTTATAATAGTTAATCTATTTTTTTGCTACCTTATCTAGAATTTCAAAGATACTCCAAACATGTTTATCACACTTGAGTAATTCAACAAAAATATGTGATCATAACACATCCCTATATGGTCACATAATAAACCCGAAAGACATAAAAATAGTTAATATTTCCAATGCAACCACAGTGTATTACACAAGTTGAAATGTCAAAACAGAGTATTTGACTAGGACATTCTACATATGTCCCGAGTAAAGTACCACAATACACAATGAACGCCTCAGTCTCCATCAAAGTTGTATTCCCATGTTTCTGGACTATGATCAAGCCAACATTCTAAAAATTTATCCGCAAACTACGTCGCCCATAAGTATTAGATTCCCTCGGATTCACCTTTGTGATGTGCAACATCATCTCCTGTCCCATCCAAGAGATATGTCGATAACTAAAATGACTTTTAAACTCATTTTCCAAATCAACACAAATTTGCCCTTGCTAATTAAGTATGATAAACATCAATTTCGCATGAGGATGAGCATCTTTTAGGTCGTTCAAAATGTATATAGCAGTATCAATTTCCCAAATGTTAAAAGCAAGTCTAGCGCTTTCGATGTAAAGTGCATGTGCGTTTTTTGACCATACAAGCTTGCGGAACAAATTGTTGTAACAAAAAATTTCGTATGCCCAACATGCGAAATCATGCATGCTATCAACATTTAGTTTTGATAGCGACATGTCTGACGTATGTGATTCTTCAACTCCTCGACACAATTAGATACGAACCAACCTTTATGAGATTCTTCAACTACTCGACACAATGTTCCGCTAAGAACCCATCAATTTTGTCTATAATGTTGGTATGGAAACGTATGCGTAGCAGCTGATTTGGTGGCAGTCTTTTGCGTGGCATCTTGATTTTTTTATCGTTTTAAGAATGTTTGATGAATTTTTTTTTGCTTTCTCTCTTGATAATTGTATAAAAATTATATAGAAAAGAAATATTT
This sequence comes from Draba incana, assembly GCA_963576765.1. Taxonomy (NCBI): domain Eukaryota; kingdom Viridiplantae; phylum Streptophyta; class Magnoliopsida; order Brassicales; family Brassicaceae; genus Draba; species Draba incana. The sequence continues at coordinate 17,607,862 of OY755208.1, forward strand.
TGGGAAGTTGCAAAATCATGACCACGTTTAGTTTTTTGCTTATAAAAATTATGGCGTTGTTTTGGTGACCACTAACATTAATCGGTAATTATGGCGTTGTGTAATTACCAACAATTTGTCTTTTTTAAAAATTTGCAAAAAACATTATATTCTAATAAAATTATTCTATCTTCTTCCTACGTTAATTGTTCTTAAATATCATCTCTAACTTTTGTCATTACTATGTCCATCTTTTGTCTCTTATTAGATAATTTTATATATGAAAGATTTAAAACATACGAACAAAACTACGTACAACACTTAATACATGTACACTAATAAACACTATATTTGTAGATAAAATAGTACCCAAAACATATAATAAACAATGCCGACAAAATAATTCGTAATATATACTAACAAAAGTCATTAATATATTGCTTATTACGATTAAATTACTCAATAAATAATACATACACAATATAAACAAAAAAAAAAAAAAATTTTGCACTGAGTGCAAGTTAGAATCTTGCGACAACCTTACTATTATTATTTTTTTAATTAACTAGCCCAAATTAATATTCCATAAATATTAATCCTCAAAAACTAGATTCTTAACAGATACTACGCAGAAGTTCTCAGGAAAATAATTCAGGAAATAATAAAATCCAAATAATAATTAAATATTAATTCCAAAACATCATTCAACTCATAATAACTAAATTCGGGAATGAATAAACTAGCAACCTAACAGGATTCGCTAGAACTAGAAAAATAAACAACATCCCTGATCATCCTCTTCTTGAGCCCTGATTCCGCTTACACTTTTTCTCTTTACCTGCATCACATGGAAATAAGAGATGCGTAAGTATTTCATAAATACTTAGTGAGACGGTCTTCCCATCTACAGATTATTTACGCATAAGTTAGAATATCAATAAAAATCGATTTAAAATAATTAACATGAGAAATACATGGGTGTCGATCGACACATCGCACGGTGTCGATCGACGCTATGTTCATAGGGGTGTCGATCGATACACCACAAGGTGTCCATCGACACTCTGTTTTCTGAAACAAACCAGAATGCAAAAACACACAATTCACACGATTCACACAGCCAAAACACGATTTCCTTTACATGTAACAACACAAATCAACCACGAATCCATCACGCAATACCCTAAATCAACCGCTATTGATTCCCTAACATATACGATCCTACGGTCGCGCACTCACCACAGATTTCGACGAAAACGACGAACGACGAGGAACGAGCGACGAGCGATGATGAACAGCGACGAACGGAGGATTCCTTCACTGGAATTCACCGAGACAGCGACGAACGCTTGCTACTCGACCTTCCACGATTACACAAGGGGTTCTCACGAAGAACGGCGATGAACACGAATTGAAACTCTCGATTTATCTCCGAAATCTCTATTCTCTCTAGGTTTCTGCGTTTTTCTCCTTGGAAACGAGGCCACAATCATCATAGGGCTTATATACCCGCAGCCCTAGGTCCTCCACAAAACCGAACCAAACCGACGATCAATTTTTAAAATCAAACCGATCATCAGAACGTGGTGTCGATCAACACCCCTTACCAAATTCTAAAATTTGGTTTCGGGATGTTACAAATCTAGTATCATATATAAAGATAACCATCTAGCACATTTTATGAAACAACCAAGCTTTTTTTTTTTTGAACTAAACATTTCTACTGCGGAACTCATAAATCAATTAAATCCAAATACAATAATCCAATAACTCCATAATAATTCAATTACCAAATTCAGGAATGAATAAATAACAATCTAGCAACCTATGACCACATACTCACTAGACCAACCATAACAAAACATACATCCTATCATCCTCTCGTCCCAGCCATGATTCCACGATCGACACCTCTCGCAGAAACCGAATCCGAGTAGAATCCTCTCGCAGACTAGATTCGTTTCCTCCTACAAGATCAATCACGACCAAGCCACAACATATAACACGAAAAACACAGGAATATCAATTATAATCATCACAAATTAATCACTCAATCTCCTAACAAACTAGTCACGTAACCGCGATCACGCACTCACCCCGATTTCGGATTAAAAAGGGGAAAAGAACGAATGAACGAGGAACGACGATGAACAGCGACGAACCAGGGCTGAAACTCGCAGGAACGAAACCCTAACGCCACTAGCTACGCAGCACGGTCCTCTTTACGCTTGAGGAATCACACGAGAAGGTTTCTGAGGGATTTCTTTGCAATAATCTTTCAAAAACTCTCACAATCTCTTCTCTGCCTCTCTCACACGATTTCTCTCATCAAAAAGGGCCACAAGTTTGATAAGAGACTTAAATACGGAGGCCCTAGGTTAATTCCCTTAAACCGAACCAAACCGCGATCAAAAATCTAAACACCCCCCATGGTGTCGATCGACACCCTCACCAAAAAGTACTTATTTGGTTTCGGGATGTTACGATTCTCCCCCACTAAACTGGATTTGTCCTCGAATCCTCACAAAACCGTCTATGAAGGACCCAAACCTGACCCAAGACTGATCGATACCACCCGAGATCCTACACCCGATCTCTGAGGCCCCGTCTAATCTCATGTTTATAAGCATGTTTCAAGACATTTATCACTCTTAACTCATTCGACACCCCTCCCACTCGCAGGATGTATCCTTTGAGCTATCGATGTCACGTGCCCCATCTACTCTCAGGATGCATCCTTCGAGCTCCGGGTACACAGGGGAACTAATCATCTCCTCGAGAGAACTAATCATCCCTCGATACTTATAATGGAAACTAATCATTCCAAAGAGTTTACAGGAGAACTAATCTCTGAGGAACTAATCATCTTCACTGAAGAACTAATCATCTCCAGACAAAAATGAATGAGTTATTCGGAGATGCAGCCCCTAGAGTAATAAATTCTAAACCGTCTATAAACATCTATCGACTAGAACTACCTCCTGTGGTCAAACTCGATACTCCTTAACCCGGAATATCTCAGAACAGGACCGCACATTGGCCCACAAATAAACATATAAGAACTACTCATCTTATAAATACAGATAAATAAGAAGCTTTATCTTATAAATCTCCAAAAAGTATAATCGTTACAACAAAAACGAAAATACAACAAAAGCAACCCATGCTAAAACCGAAACTGGGACTACAAAGAAAAATAAAGCTCAAACGGCGACCTGCTTGTCGAACCATTTCCTGAACTTTAACTTCATATTTGCCTCAGGCTCCCAAGTCTCGTCCTTGCAACCCGCGCAAACCCACATAACTCGCAACAGAGGAAAATTATTCCGACGCAACTCCTTGAGTCTCCTCTCGAGAATCCTCACAGGAACTGTCGGAACCGATAAATCAGGCTGAAGATCTTCAGGAATCTTAGCCACTAGCCCCTCCGAGTCATGTAAGCACTTCCTCAATATCGAAACATGGAACACCCTATGAATTGCCTTCATAATCGGAGGTAACTCCAGCCGATAAGCAACCGGCCCAACCCGTTCCAACAGCGGAAACGGACCCATAAACTGCAGACTTAGCTTGTTTTCTACTATGGATCTGTTAGGACCCCTCAGCATAGCCATTTTGAGATATACACGATCTCCTACTGCAAACTCAAGCTCTCGCCTCCGCTTATCCGCATAAGTCTTTTGCCTATCCTGAGCTTCCTTCATGTTCAGTCTCACAACTCGAACCTTCTCTGTCGTTTCCTGAACATAAGTAGCCCCAAGAATACTCCGCTCCCCCACTTGGGTCCAGCATAAGGGTGTCCTGCATGGCCTCCCATACAAAGCCTCAAAAGAAGCCATCCCAATACTCGCCTGGAAGCTGTTAATATAAGCAAACTCTACCAAGCTCAAATGATCCACCCAGTGACCACCCCAATCCAGAAGATACATCTGCAGTAACTCCTCTAAAGTCTGAACTGTCCTCTCGGATTGCCCATCAGTCTGCGGATGGTACGTTGTACTCATGTGCACCTTAGTGCCCATCTCTGCCCAAAATGCTCCATAAAACTCTGAACCAAATCTCGGATCCCGGTCTGACACAATACTGGCTGGCATTCCATGCAACCTCGCAATCTTCTTCACAAATTTCTTAGCCAAAACAGCCGCTCCGTCTGTCTTCTTGATGGCCAGAAAGTGTATAGACTTAGACAACCGATCCAAAATCACCCAGATCGCATCGAAGGTCCACGAGTTAGGTAATCTTACCACGAAATCCATCGTGATCCTATCCCACTTCCACTATGGAATGGATAAACTCTGTAATAAACCACTCGGAACCTTATGCTTAGCCTTAACCAAAGAACACGTGTTAAACTTCAAAACCCACGCAGCCACATCTCTCTTCATCCGACCCAGTGATAGTATCGCTCGAGATCACGATACATCTTAGTTACTCCAGGATGAATCAAGAACTTGCTCGCATGAGCCTCTCGCAAAATCTCTTGCCTCAACTCCTCTACCTTGGGTACACAAACCCGACCGCGAACAAGAATCGTCCCATTCGAAGAGACCTGATACTCTAAACCCTCTGCGATCGACACAACCACCAAACTTCGATCACTCGCCTGAGCCACTCGACTACTTCTCAGAAGATCCGCCTGATCAGCCGCCTCTAAACCCAACGGCTCCTGCGAAATAGCACATCACCGCAAAGTGCTACTCTCGCTCACAAGCGACTCGATATCCTGCTCTTGAGCCGAAATTACTCATCGACGACTCAAAGCATCTGCCACCTGGTTCGCCTTACCAGGATGGTAAACAATATCCCATTGAGAACTATTTAAAACGTAAACAAAGGTCTGAAAATCCTTTCCAAAACTCCAACGACTTACCTCAGGAACCATCACCACACAGGAACCACCAGTTGACACTTACCACACCCTGCGATCCTCTGACCAGTCTTACACGGAATTATACACTCAAACTCTGAGATCCATATCCTGTCTCGCGCCTGTGCCACGATCTGACATCGATTACTCATATATATACCGTCATCATCACACTCTCAGGACGTCTCATTCAAGGTAACGATGTCGATGCCACTCCATTCTCGGGACGTCTCCCTCAAGCTCTGGATCTATATAGGAAAAAAAAGTTTTATGTAGAGTAATTCAACTCATACGCGTACAAGCGCCTGAAACTAGGATTACTTCCCGTGATAAAAACCTCCATTACTTACAACATTACGTCTCTACTCCAACGAACTGTTGGCTAACACAACTGATCTTCCTCAAGATCCATACTTAACTTTCGAATCACAATGCTAATCCTAAGATTATTCGCACGATACAGATACTTGTTGCTCTTAACTCTTCCCACTAACTGACACCACATGACGCATCATATGGCTCATCAGGATACATACCGCTCACACTCTTGGAACACATCCAACGAGTCAACAGTAACTGGGGAACTCACATCCCCGCGAAAGAACTCACATCAATCGCAACTACTGGAGAACTTACATCTCTGAAATGAAAGAGTTATTCGGGACCGCAGTCCTTAGAGCAATAAATACCATACGCCTATAACATTGGGACTAGTACTGACTTAGGGGATCTAAAACCACCCCTGAAATTACCATGTACACTGCATAAGGCTTAACCAGCTCGGCCACGCCAACATAGGTGTACTCACAATCTGATCTTTAGTCACACAACTCATCCCAAACCAGAACGCAGGGAAAAACTTTCTCCCTCGGTGAAGTATGGGGTAACTACTTATACCTAAATACGATGCAATACAGAATTCTACCCGTCCAGATTCACCCAAAACTTCCCCAGTGTAACGTTCTTAATCCGAACTAGGTCAGGCGAATTGATCGCACAACAATCAAACAAGAACATGTGCAGCCAACCGTAGACCCAGAATTGGATCAATCGATCATGCAATAACCAAACAAGTACATGCACGATCATAAGATGTTACATCCGTTACCAGGGTCGTCTGAACCGAGTTTCCAACGCAGGATCAACTCTAGGCTTAACACCAACCAACATGTCTAACGAAGACCAACACCTAACCACAACCTAGTCCACAACACTCGAGATCCCACTTGATTCTCATAAACTGTTCAACATGGACCAAATTCCTGACACTACTCAGTCAGCATCACTTGAGATTACCACTCGAGCCCATATAACCGACTTCTTAAAGACCAACCTCCTGGCCCCACTTGGCTAATACCACAAGAGATCCTCCCTGATCTCAAAGGCTCTCGTCTAATCCTCTCAACAAAGCATACGGCTCGCACTCTTGGGACGCATCCCTCGAGCCAACGGTATCTGGGGAACTCATATCCTAAACACGTATACAGGAAAACTCACATCTCTTCTGATTAGACGGCCTCACGTGGTACAATCTCGATTTTCCCCGCCTGGAATATCCTCATAAAAACGACCAACAATGGTCAACACAAATAAATATATAAGAACCACGCGTCTTATAAAATATAGGAGAATAAATAAGGAACACCATCTTATAAATTTCCATACAGATTAACGTTTTCAACACCAACGAAAAACTAAAAACCAAAAATAACAACTCTGAAGCTGGAAACAAAACCAAAAAGAAAGAACAACTGCTCAATCCTAGACCTGCTCTCCTAGGTCCTCGATTGCTGCAAGCACCTCCACTAACTGTGCCCTCGAGGCATACTTGGAAGCTCTGCCAGGCTTCTTCAGCCCCATCCGAAGTCATGCCACGAACTTGCCCATCTGGGCCCGCTCCTCATCCATGCCACTACTCGCATAGACCACTAGCCTTTTGAACTCAGCATCATACTCCCGAACGGACTAATTACCCTGAACCTGACTCTTGAACTGCAACTCTAACTGCTCCCCCACCTCTTGAAGGAAATACCTGGCATTAAATTTGCCCAAGAATTCTCCCCAAGTCCACACTGTCCGGCTCCTCCTGGCTTGAACTACTGTCCACCAAAGATAGGCATCACCATCCAAGAACCCTACCGCCAGATCCACGCGGTACTCCTCAGGACATCTGATAGAACAAAGCTTACGTTCTACCTTCAACATCCACTCATTGGATGCCTCTGGCCCCCCTCCACTTGAGAAAGAACAAGGGCCCATGCCCCGCATCTCGTTGAACATCACTAGATACTGCTCCTTTGGGTTCATTACTGGAGCCCACACTGGTACCGCAACCGGTAACCGCTCCAAAATCAAAGCTAGCGTCTACGCCAAACGATCCTCCGGATCCTGAGCTCCGCCCGTAGCATAACCCGAACCTGGGCCTCTGGCCGCACCAGCAACTCCAGTACTACCTCTGGCACCAGCAGTCCTAACCGCCACACGGACACTGCTCACGGAATCATCCCGATACGTCGGCGAAACAAACTCTGCCCCCACGACCTCTCAGAACTCTAACCATCACACACTTCACTTACCAAAAGCACATTCTAAGATACTAGAATTTACAAAAAAAGGTCAAATAATTACATACCATGGAATCTCTTTGAAGGCTCGGAGAGGATGATCTAAGACTCTACATGATGCGAACTCCCTAGGACAACTCCGAAGAAGGCTGATGGATCGATGAGGAATGGCAGCGTATGAAGGTTGTGATGGTGGCGTGATGGAGATGAGATTGATGACAGAAGATCTCTTGGTAAGCTTAAGCTTGATAAGAGGATTAAAATAGAAGAGTTTCTCGATCACAAAGTGTATGAGAACCTCGGATTCAATGAACAATAATCAAGAATCAGATTGAGGAAGAAACAATCGCCATTAAAGTTTTATCAAAGTTCTTCGCTGAAAAAAAAACAAAGGAGGCGTCACTTGGGTTTTATAATCAACCCTAGAGACATGAAACCCAAACAACAAAGCATTCCAAAATAAACAACAAAGCGTCTAAAATTTAAACAAAACAGCGAGGCGTCCCAACCCTAAGGTTCCTAATCGGTGCACCTCTAAAATACTAAGTACCAGCCATAGTGACTTGTACATAATTACCCAAGAGCAATGAATTCTAAGTAACTCGACGTAGTGATGCATCTGCCTCATTAAAAACCATGCCGAGAAAACCCATTGGGACAAAACTCAACATGGGAAAAAGAGTACAGACTCCTCACCTTAAGTCACTTAGTCATCATTACCGGGTGTAGTCTTCAACGTGGAGATATTAAAGACTTGAATCTTCGATAAGCTGAGTGATCCTTCTGCTATGAGTGAATGAGCTTCCTTGGCCATCTCCTTAGCTCTAGAACGAGTGATCCGTCCTACTAGCTCCGGTTCCTCCTCAGCTTCTGATTCCTCAGCGTCCTTGCTATCCATGATCATATCATCCCCTCCCTCTTGAAAAGGATTTGTCCTCAAATCTGTATCTGCAAGATAGGGGAGCAAGTCAGAAACATTGAACGATGGAGATACGTTATACTTACCTTGGAGATCAATCTGATAAGCATTGTTGTTGATCCTCTTGACGACTTCAAATGGTCCATCAACTCGTGGCATAAGCTTGCTCTTCCTCTCTTCTGGGAATCGGTCCTTTCGTAAGTGAATCCACACCAAGTCTCCTTCTTCAAAGATCATCTCCTTTCTGCCCTTGTTTGCTTGTTTCTCATACTGCTTAGTCTTCTTCTCTATATTCTCCTTGGCTTTAGCGTGTATCTTCCTCACCTGTTCAGCTTTTTCTTTGCCATCTAAGCTACATTTAACACTTAAAGGCAAAGGGATCAAGTCTAGAGGTGATTGTGGATTAAACCCATAAACGATTTCAAAAGGAGAAAAGAGGGTTGCAGAATGCTTAGCGTGATTGTAAGCAAACTCCACGTGTGGTAGGCACTCTTCCCATGACTTGATATTACTCTTCACCAACGCCCTGAGAAGTGTAGACAATGTTCTGTTCACCACCTCTGTTTGACCGTCAGTCTGAGGATGACAAGTAGTTGAAAATGCCAGCTTGGTTCCTAGTTTAGCCCATAAGGTTCTCCAGAAGTGTCTTAGAAACTTTGTATCCCTGTCTGAAACTATCACTTGAGGCATGCCATGCAGACGTACTATTTCCCTGAAAAACAAGTTAGCTACACTAACAGCATCATCTGTCTTGTGACTAGCAATGAAGTGAGCCATCTTGCTAAACCTGTCAACAACCATAAAAATAGAATCTCTACCATTCCTGGTTCGAGGTAAGCCAAGCACAAAGTCCATAGAAATATGAGTCCAAGGATGAGAAGGGATAGGGAGAGAAGTATACAAACCGTGAGGCTGTACTTTACTCTTTGCCATTTTGCAAACATCACACCTAGAACAAACCTTCTCCACGTCTGACTTCATGTTAGGCCAATAGAAGTGATCTTGCAGTCCAGATAGAGTCTTTGCTACTCCAAAATGTCCAGCTAGTCCACCTCCATGAGCTTCTCTAACTAGCAGTTCTCTAATAGATCCTTGTGGTATGCATAATCGATGGTTGTAGAACAAGTATCCATCCTGCCTAAAGTAGTTATCAAAAGCAAACTTGTGGCACTTGCCATAGCTCTCAACGAAATCAATGTCAGTCTCATAAAGGTCTATAATATGTTCAAATCCATGTAATTTCGAAGTTAAAGTAGAGATAAGAGTGTACCTCCTGGATAATGCATCTGTGACTACATTATCCTTACCTTTCTTGTACTTAACGATGTAGGGAAAAGTCTCAATGAACTCCATCCACCTGGCGTGTCTCTTGTTGAGCTTCTGCTGTCCTTTGAGATACTTCAATGACTCGTGATCAGTGTGAATAACGAACTCCTTAGGCCATAGGTAATGCTGCCACGTCTGAAGAGCTCGAACCAATGCATATAATTCCTTGTCATAGGTAGGGTAGTTGAGAGTTGATCCTCCCAGCTTCTCACTGAAGTAAGCCACCGGTTTCCTATCCTGCATCAAAACAGCTCCTATACCAACTCCGGAAGCATCACATTCAATCTCAAAGGTTTTCATAAAATCTGGAAGAACTAGAATAGGGGAATTGATAAGCTTCTCTTTAAGTGTTGTAAAGGCCTGCTCTTGTGCCTCTCCCCATTGAAATCCCACGTTCTTCTTGATAATCTCAGTCAATGGCGCAGCAATGGTGCTAAAATCCCTCACGAACCGCCTGTAAAAGCCTGCTAGCCCATGGAAGCTTCGTACTTCTCCTACGTTTTTAGGACTTGGCCATTCCTTGATTGCTTTGATCTTCTCCTCATCGACTTTTACACCATCTGCACTTACTATAAAGCCTAAGAAAACAATCTCATTAGTGCAGAAGGAACATTTGGATTGATTAGCAAAGAGGGATTGAGAACGAAGAACAGCTAGAACTCTGCGGATGTGTTCTAAATGCTCCTCCAAACCTTTGCTGTAGATGAGGATGTCATCGAAGTAGACTACCACGAAGACTCCTATGAACGGTCTTAAGGCATGGTTCATTAAGCGCATGAAGGTGCTGGGAGCATTGGTGAGACCAAACGGTATGACTAACCATTCATACAGCCCCTGCTTGGTCTTGAAAGCAGTTTTCCACTCATCCCCTTCCTTCATTCTGATCTGATGGTATCCACTCTTCAAATCGATCTTGGAAAAGATTGTTGATCCACACAACTCATCTAACATGTCATCAAGCCTTGGAATAGGATGCCTATACTTCACGGTTATGTTGTTGATAGCTCTGCAGTCTACACACATCCTCCATGAGCCATCCTTCTTAGGGACTAACAAGACTGGTACTGCGCATGGACTTAAGCTCTCTCTGATATGTCCTTTGCTCATCAGCTCTTCTACTTGCTTTTGAAGTTCCTTTGTCTCTACAGGATTGGTTCTGTAAGCTGGTCGGTTCGGTAGAGCTGATCCTGGTACCAAATCTATCTGGTGCTCAATTCCATGGATTGGAGGTAAGCCTGGAGGTATCTCTTCTGGAAAAACATCCTTGTATTCCTGCAAAATCTCAATCATAGCACTAGGAAGCTCCTGTGAAGGGTTAGTACTAACAAGGGATTCCTTGTATACAAACATAAACGTAGTCATTTCAGGATCAAAGAGTTTAGAAAATTCACTGTGGTTTATGTAGAGGCTGTTGGCGACCTTCTCCTTCTCCTTAAGCTTCACTTGCATCTGGTCTTGGTAAATCTCGTTAGGAGTAAGTGGTAGGAGAGTAATCTTGCGGCCTTTAAACTCAAATGAGTGTTTGTTGGTGTAGCCGTCGTGTATAACTCTACGATCTGATTGCCACGGTCTGCCTAGCAACACATGACTCGAACCCATGGGAATAACATCACACAGAACCTCATCTTCATACTTCCCAATAGATAAAGAAACCATAACCTGCTGAGATACGGTCAAGGCTCCACTGTCATTCAACCACTGAAGCTTATATGGTCTTGGATGAGGGATAGTCTTGAGCTGGAGCTTCCTAACCATCTCTTCACTTGCAGCATTAGTACAGCTTCCTCCATCTATGATCAGACTACAAACTTTCTCTTTGATGAAGCATCTTGTATGAAACAGGTTCTCTCGCTAACATCTCTCTTCTGGATGGTTCTGAACGCTCAAGGTCCTTCTTGCAACCAACATCTCACCCACGGCAGCAGCCTCTTCTTCTTCTTCTTCTAAGTCTGATTCAATCTCTGAATCTTCCTGAGGAACAATCTCTCCTCCCTCTTGTAACAAAAACATCTTCTTGTTTGGGCAGTCTCGTGAGTAATGACCCATTCCTTGACATTTGAAGCACCGTGTATTGCTGAGGGAGTTACCACTTCTTGTCCTAGCTCCAGCTTTCACCTCTTCCTTAACCACAGTAGTATTCGATCTAGTATCCCTAGGATAGGCTGGTTTGTTGAACTCCTTGGGCTTAGCTATGCTCGGTGTGAAGGTGGGCTTGCCAATCCTCCGCTTGATCTGAGATTCAATCAACTCAGCCTTATGTACCATCTCTTGTACGTCCTCATAGTTTTGGAGTTCAACCTTATCTTGAATTTCTCTGTTAAGTCCCCCAAGAAACCTAGACATAACCATGTCTTCTCCTTCTCTGAGATCAGCCCTGATAAGTAAAGTCTCCAGCTCTTGATAGTAGTCTCTGACGGTCCTAGTACCCTGAATGAGACGTCTAAGCTGGTTGAGTATCTCGCGCTGATGATGGGCTGGAACGAACCTCTTCCTCAACTGCATAACAAGCTGATCCCAAGTGGTAATGGGAGGTTCTCTGAGGCGGTTTCTGGTGATTCCCAACTGCTCCCACCATAGAAGTGCATATCCATGGAATTCTGAAACAGCAATCTTCACCTTGTTAAGCTCGTAGGTTCCTTGACCAGGAAATTTGACTCCATCTTCCTTTCCCAATCTAGATAAGCTTCGGGATCATTAGTTCCATGGAAAGAAGGATACTGGATTCTGATATGACTCAGCTGCTGGCGTAGAGGATCATAATCTCGCTCATGTCCTCGGTTTCTGTCTCTTCTCACGGTTCCTCTGCTATAGTCAGAAGCTTCTTCCTCCTCATAGTATTCTGGATCTGATTCCATGAAGACTCGCTGACCAGCTATGTATTCCTCTCTGCGGTGTTGCCTTTCAACTCTTGAACCATCTTGTTTCCTCTGATTAAACATAGTTTCTCTGCCCCCAATCTGACTGCGGTTTGTTTTGGCTTTAGGACTGACTTTAGGAGGTATTGGTTCGCGCCTAGACCTTCGGGAAGATGCTCCAACATGTCCTTTCCCTTTAGTAATGCGAATAGCTTCAGAAGGAGTTGGAGTATGTGAAGACTCATCTCCACTTGCGCTGAGATCTTTCAGAAGACCACTAATCTGTGCTTCAAACTTGTCATTAAGCTGTTCAATCTGCTGTGTGAGTTGCGTTGTAATAGCTTGGTTGGATTCCTTGATTTGTTCAGCCATTGCTTTGTTGAGAGCTGCCATAGTCTCAGCCGAAAGCTCCATGGTACCTGAAAGAATTTACAACAACTCGCAGTAAACTTGTTCCAAACGGAAACTCAAAACAGAAACAAGAGTTATGCAAACAAAATAATCAGAATCAACTAATGCTGATGGTAACAAGCAACAGACCCTAAACTAAATTAAAGGACACGACACAGCAAAAAGAATTAAACTAAGCAAACAATGAAAAACACTAACAACGATATCAAGTAATTTTAATGAATGAAACAGCAACAACTAATTAAATCAAATGAACAGAACGTAACAAGCTAACATTGACCAATTAAACTAATGACTAAGACACAGCAATGATGCAGCACGGAAATTATACAAGGCGATGAATTCTCAATGACACAGATTCAAATCGATGCAAACAACCAGAAAGAATTCCAATTCGATTTTAGCTAGAGACAAAATCCTAATTAGACTAGGTTTTATGCAAGATAAAAACAGAAACAAATCCCAATCAACCTAGGATTTTATGCAGCGAGAATTTGAAGCAAAATCAACACAAATATGGAGTTTTAGGGTTAGGAATTTCTCAGCCTTTGGTTCAGAGTTGGCTCTGATACCACGTGATGCGAACTCCCTAGGACAACTCCGAAGAAGGCTGATGGATCGATGAGGAATGGCAGCGTATGAAGGTTGTGATGGTGGCGTGATGGAGATGAGATTGATGACAGAAGATCTCTTGGTAAGCTTAAGCTTGATAAGAGGATCAAAATAGAAGAGTTTCTCGATCACAAAGTGTATGAGAACCTCGGATTCAATGAACAATAATCAAGAATCAGATTGAGGAAGAAACAATCGCCATTAAAGTTTTATCAAAGTTCTTCGCTGAAAAAAAAACAAAGGAGGCGTCACTTGGGTTTTATAATCAACCCTAGAGACATGAAACCCAAACAACAAAGCGTTCCAAAATAAACAACAAAGCGTCTAAAATTTAAACAAAACAGCGAGGCGTCCCAACCCTAAGGTTCCTAATCGGTGCACCTCTAAAATACTAAGTACCAGCCATAGTGACTTGTACATAATTACCCAATAGCAATGAATTCTAAGTAACTCGACATAGTGATGCATCTGCCTCATTAAAAACCATGCCGAGAAAACCCATTGGGACAAAACTCAACATGGGAAAAAGAGTACAGACTCCTCACCTTAAGTCACTTAGTCATCATTACCGGGTGTAGTCTTCAACGTGGAGATATTAAAGACTTGAATCTTCGATAAGCTGAGTGATCCTTCTGCTATGAGTGAATGAGCTTCCTTGGCCATCTCCTTAGCTCTAGAACGAGTGATCCGTCCTACTAGCTCCGGTTCCTCCTCAGCTTCTGATTCCTCAGCGTCCTTGCTATCCATGATCATATCACTACAACTCACAGAATTAACTAACTACTCATAGCTAATTCATGCCACAGTCTCAAATCAACCAATTACTAACAGCCCTAGAACCGTAAGGGCTCTGATACCAAAATGAAACAACTAAGCTTTTTTTTTTTTTGAATTAAACATTTCTACTGCGGAACTCATAAATCAATTAAATCCAAATACAATAATCCAATAACTCCATAATAATTCAATTACCAAATTCAGGAATGAATAAATAACAATCTAGCAACCTATGACCACATACTCACTAGACCAACCATAACAAAACATACATCCTATCATCCTCTCGTCCCAGCCAAGATTCCACGATCGACACCTCTCGCAGAAACCGAATCCGAGTAGAATCCTCTCGCAGACTCGATTCGTTTCCTCCTACAAGATCAATCACGACCAAGCCAAAACATATAACACGAAAAACACAGGAATATCAATTATAATCATCACAAATCAATCACTCAATCTCCTAACAAACTAGTCATGTAACCGCGATCACGCACTCACCCCGATTTTGGATTAAAAAGGGGAAAAGAACGAATGAACGAGGAACGACGATGAACAGCGACGAACCAGGGCTGAAACTCGCAGGAACGAAACCCTAACGCCACTAGCTACGCAACATGGTCCTCTTTACACTTGAGGAATCACACGAGAAGGTTTCTGAGGGATTTCTTTGCAATAATCTTTCAAAAACTCTCACAATCTCTTCTCTGCCTCTCTCACACGATTTCTCTCATCAAAAAGGGCCACAAGTTTGATAAGAGACTTAAATACGGAGGCCCTAGGTTAATTCCCTTAAACCGAACCAAACCGCGATCAAAAATCTAAACACCCCCCATGGTGTCGATCGACACCCTCACCAAAAAGTACTTATTTGGTTTCAGGATGTTACAATTCTCCCCCACTAAACTGGATTTGTCCTCGAATCCTCACAAAACCGTCTATGAAGGACCCAAACCTGACCCAAAACCGATCGATACCACCCGAGATCCTACACCCGATCTCTGAGGCCCCGTCTAATCTCATGTTTATAAGCATGTTTCAAGACATTTATCACTCTTAACTCATTCGACACCCCTCCCACTCGCAGGACGCATCCTTTGAGCTATCGATGTCACGTGCCCCATCTACTCTCAGGATGCATCCTTCGAGCTCCGGGTACACAGGGGAACTAATCATCCCCTCGAGAGAACTAATCATCCCTCGATACTTATAATGGAAACTAATCATTCCAAAGAGTTTACAGGAGAACTAATCTCTGAGGAACTAATCATCTTCACTGAAGAACTAATCATCTCCAGACAAAAATGAATGAGTTATTCGGAGATGCAGCCCCTAGAGTAATAAATTCTAAACCGTCTATAAACATCTATCGACTAGAACTACCTCATGTGGTCAAACTCGATACTCCCTAACCCGGAATATCTCAGAACAGGACCGCACAATGGCCCACAAATAAACATATAAGAACTACTCATCTTATAAATACAGATAAATAAGAAGCTTTATCTTATAAATCTCCAAAAAGTATAATCGTCACGTAACCGCGATCTCCTAACAAACTAGTCACGTAATCATCAGGAATATCAATTATAATCATCACAAATCAATCACTCAATCTCCTAACAAACTAGTCACGTAACCGCGATCACGCACTCACCTTGATTTCAGATTAAAAAGGGGAAAAGAATGAACGAACGAGGAACGACGATGAACAGCGACGAACAAGGGCTGAAACTCGCAGGAACGAAACTTTAACGCCACTAGCTACGCAGCACGATTATCTCTACGCTCGAGGAATCACACGAGAAGGTTTCTGAGGGATTTCTTTGCAACAATCCTTCGAAAACTCTCACAATCTCTTCTCTGCCTCTCTCACACGATTTCTCTCATCAAAAACGGCCACAAGTTTGATAAGAGACTTAAATACGGAGGCCTTAGGTTTATTCCCTTAAACCGAACCAAACCGCGATCAAAAATCTAAAAACCCGATTTTAGCAGTTGTCTCTTTGTTTAACGAAGTCTTAAAATTTTGCCAAATGGTTGGTATAATTGACTGTTTATTTTTTGCCAAATGGTTGGTATAATAGACTTGGCATTCAATTAGTCATATATTATACATTCTTTACACTTAATTACACATAAAATATAACTCTGCAGTTGTAATTAAATTTGTCAACATAGTGAATATTTCATGGACATGTGATTAATATTAACAACAGCATTTTTAAGTGGACCACGATCTTAAGACCTTTGCTAGTTGCGTAGAGTTGTGTATTTGCCATTGACATTTTAGAATGATTAGTCAACTTGTTGACGAAGTTTTAAAGCTCATTTCTTGTCTTAATTATTTCGTTTCTAATTTTTGAAAAAATTCTTAAAATTGTTTTAAACATTTTCTACAATTAAAAAAAAAAAAACAGTAGTTATTTGGACCTCTAAGACATCAGAGCTACATTCGTCGCTGCCCAAGTCCAATTGGGTCCAACCCCAAATCCTTAAAATGTAGGGGTAAAATTGGAAATACGTAAAAATGCAAAAAGTTAGTGCTCCCAATTACAAAACCCTAAACCCTAATTGTTCGCCTTCTTCGCCTCTCTTAACCTCACAGATCGAGTCTGGGAGATTCGGATTTATCCTCTCTTTCTCGCTACAATTCGGAAGCGTTTGCTCTATCTTCCTCCTCAAGGTAAAACTTTGATAGCTCTAGAACCCTAAAGCATTGTTTGTTTCTCCGGGAGTAATCTTGGTGAAATTCTTCTGTTTTTGTTTGCGTAATTTACGGATTTGCGTTGATGGGTTCTCTTTGTTCTTGCAGAATTTGGAGCGTTTGATTTTTTTTCTGTTGTTGTTACCTCGCAATGACGCTGCTCGAAGTTATCTCCAACGCCGCAGCGAATCAGGACTCGCAAACCGATTATCCACTCACTCTTAGCAACGTTGGTATCTTCGCAAACGTGAAACCGAAGCTAGAAAACCCTAATCGTGGTAACCTTATCAATCCAATTTCTGGGTGGGAAATCTCTGAAGCCGATGCTGAAATTATCGATTTGGGTAAAAGCTTTTCATCGAAGCTGAAAAGGAAGCTTAAGGATACGAACAGGTTTGACAAAGTTGAGTTTGTGAGTAAGTTGAAACAGTTTCTTGAGAAAATTGGTGAGAAAGTTGGGGTTTCACATGAACAAGTTGAGGTTACAGAGGCTGATTTAGATATAGGTGGACTTGTGGAGAAAAGTGGTTTTCTGATGGGTAGAGATGTATCTGGTTTAGTTTTGAGAGCTTGTATTCGTCTAGAGATGTGGGAGCTAGTGGAAATCTTGATTTCAAAGTCCTTGGTTGATCATTCATCATACTCTTATTTAGTTAGCTGTCTTGTTGAGAAGCAACGGTCAGATTTGCTTTGCGCAGTGATCAAACAAGCTTCAGATCTTGGGGCAAATGAGCTACTTTCGATCTTGAAGTATTTCCTTTGTCCGTCAAAGGAAGCAATTAGCACTATGGATAAGGTTAGAGAAGAATGGGACAATCAGGCTTTGTTAGCTATTGAAAAGGCGAGCAACAAAGAGGTATCAAAGAAGTCTACAGTTGCTGAGGATGCTTTGATCTTGCTGATGGTCGCTCACGACGGGTTTTCACCATCTGAGCTTTGTCTGCATTACTTGTTAGCTTCACCTAATGTCGATGAAGTCATGTTTGCATCCGCAGTCAGTAAGTTGAGTGGCAATGAGATGAGAGGCTTTCTTCGATACCTCTGTAAATGGATGTGCAAGTACGAGAGGTTCCCTCAAGCTGGTCCTTGCCCTACAGCTGCCTCGAAGCTCGGTCTGAAACTATGCAACTGGATTCCGAAACTCGAAGACATAACCAAATGTTTGGGTTTTATTATCGATGAGAACTTCTCTACTCTGGTTCTTCACTCGGATTTGCATGAAGAGATAAAGTCTATTGGAAGAGTAGCAGATGGTTTAGCTTCGGAATCAAAACTTTGCTGTTTTATGGCTAATGTGGTGGAAAGTTTGAAACTTGGAGCTGCCCAAAACTAGAATATCGCAGTTCTTGGAGTTCTCGGTCTTGGTGGCATTGATGCAAACCCTGTTCTCTTTTTAAATGCTCTGGAGAGTGCCTTTTGTATTTTCTTGTTTAAGTTCTTTTTTTTTGTTATAAACTTTAGTCAAATTCAGAATTTACTAGGCTTTGTTGTCTCAAGCCTAATTGATATCTCTTGCCTATAATGAAAAGGAGAGGTTTTTGCAGACTTGTATGGCAATCCAATTACATTCTCCATTACCCTCTTACTTTTCCTTTTGGTTCACTATTGGTGTCTAAACTTCTTGGTTTTGTCCTCTGAAGCGACTTTTTAGTTCTGCCTTGGTCTCGTGAGCACCGTTGCTCGACAAATGTCCCACAGAGTCAGATACTAAAAGTCGTTCCTTTACAACTCCTTCGAGTAGTTTGATTTGCTTCCAACCTTTCATGATACCTTGCCGCACCATCCAACGGCTAATGTTGCATCATGCGCAGAGTCATCCTCATCTAGAAAAGAGGAAGAAGAAGAAGAAGAAGGGCAAGAATGTAATGACTCACAAAATGCTTCGTATTCACGCAGCTGAGTTATTACACTTGGTCCCGAAGTAAACTGGAATCTGGGGACACTACCCAGTACCCTCTCCTAACTTTCTCACCTTCTTAAATTTTTTATTTATCACTTGTTCTTACTTAATTGGTAACAATTATTTCCAGAAAGTTTTGATTTTTCTTTTATTTATAAGAGAAATGGAGTTATTTTGTTTTATGTAAAAAGTAAAATATCCAACGGCTGTTAAAGAACGGTGCATGATTTGAATAATGGAGATGCGTCTTCAGTTTTTTGTTGTTGTTTTTAAATTAGAAAATAAACATTTTTATTCTCTCTCTCTTTCTTCGTTGTCACTGAAACTAACCACCAAAGAGCCTCTCACTTAAACAGATTGTAAATGGAAAGCATCTTGAGCTAATCTTATCACTGAAACCATTCTAGGTAATGTTGTCTTCTTCTTAGTTTGTGTCGGATTCAGACAGAGGATCCGACAGGTGCTCAAATTTGAGACCGACATTTCTTAAAATAGTTGGACTACCATGGAGTTTTTATTTATTTAAATAAATTCGAGGATCTCTAATATTGTTGCTTCTTTTGGGATTTTTCTTGTTGATCTTGAGATCAGGGTGGTTTGGATTTGAAGTTTAGGGTTCTTCTACTTGCAAGGTGAGTTCCAGATCTGGTTTTGGCATATTCCACTGCAATTTTGGAAAATTTTGTTGATTTTAGTGTAATCATTTTGTTTCTTTGTCTTGATGTCATTGGTTAATGATTATGATCTATCCATTTACCTTATAAGAACTGATTATATATATTAAAAATAACACAAATTTTTGGCTCATGAACGAATGATTATATGTTTAATTTTGTAGCTGACAGTGATTCAGAATTTGGATCTCTACATGATCTATTATGTAACATATATGTCTGATCCATTGAACTGAATTTGATGAATCGTGTTACAAAGAGCTATGTATATCTTCAATTTCAAGCTCTATATAGAATCAAAACTTACAAATTGGTATAGCTTGGGCTTAATCCTTTGTGATTGCTTGGAAAAATGCAGGCGTTTTGGTTCTTGTTGTGGAGTATAGACATCATGGGAAAGCCTGCAAGATGGTTAAAAAGTGTATTGCTTGGAAAGAAACCATCCAAATCTTGTGGTTCTAAAGAGAAGGAGGTACCGCTTTTTTTTTCTTTTTCTTTTCCGAATTGTTGTATGAGTGGCGAATCTACTCACACCAATACGGGGTCACATGACACCGTATAAATTTGAATTTTCTTTGTAATTTTAAAAAAAATTTTAGCAATGACACCGGTTCAATTAGCAAAGGCTAGACTTGCACCCGGTTAAAAAAATTCTTGGATTCGCCAGTATGATAAACATATGGATTTGAAATTCGGATCGTTAAATTTTTGTGGTTGAGAACAGTAATGGTTGTGGTAGTCTGGTAGATGGAGATGGATTAAAAAATCCTTAATGTGGGTTACATGAGAGTGACATGTCTCTGACTAGTTCTTCAACTTTTGTGTTACAATTTTTTCCTGGATTGTTTATGATTGATTCTGTTCGGTCTACTGTTGTCTGTGGTGTCACTTTCTGATTTCTTTTCTCTTTATTTTCTTACAACAATTCTATGGTAATCATATGCAGCGAATTGTGAATGGAAAAGAGGTTGTGGTTATTTCAAAGATTGAAGAATCCGATGTGGTTTCGGATCTTCCATCCTCTGGGAATGCAAATGCAGCAGTTTATACCAGTGGTACGGTAGAGACACAGAATCTCGAACATGAAATGCTTTCAGACGACGAGATACAACTTCCTGAGGCCCAACCAACAGATTGTCAAAATGCTGCTCCTGTTCCTGAATCAGAGAAACTTGAGCAAGAAATTGCGGCATCTATCATGCAGGCTGCGTTTAGAGGCTACTTGGTAATATTTTAAGCTCTTGATTTGCAGTTCTTGGTGTTTTTTCTTTTGGTATCCTGACTTAAGCTTATCTATGTGAAGGCTCGACGCGCTTTCTGGGCATTGAAAGGTATAATAAGGCTACAAGCACTTATCCGTGGTCACTTGGTTAGGAGGCAGGCTGTTTCGACTCTGTGCTGCGTTATGGGAATTGTTAGATTGCAAGCACTTGCTCGAGGAAGAGAAATCAGACATTCCGACATTGGAGTTGAAGTTGATAGGAAATGCCAGTCGCATTATCGGCCTCTAGTAATGCTCATCACAGGCTTCTCTATGATTTCGGTTTCTCAGTGAATAGCTTTTTTACTTTAATTCTAAAAGACTGCAACTGACCTTTTTTAGTTTTGTCTTATCAGGAGAATAAACTCGCTGACTCTGTTGTTGATACACATACTTACCTGGGAATCAAGAATCTAACAGCAAATGCTTTTGCTCAGAAGGTATGCTTGTTTCTGCTATTACTATGAATGAAACTATCAACTGAGAAGTGGATGATTTTGATCCTTTTTTCTTAATCAGCTTCTTGCTTCATCGCCAAACGTGATGGCTTTGCACCTCGACGATGGTTCTTCCAATTCAGTCTGGTTAGAGAACTGGTCAGCTTCTTGTTTCTGGAAACCAGTTCCTCAACCAAAGAAAGCATCGGTCAGAAAAACTCAGAAGAAGTTTGCCAGTAATTCTCAGATAGCCGAGGCTGAGATTGCTAGACCGAAGAAGAGTGTTCGCAAAGTCCCTGCTTCAAATCTCGACAACCCCACGGCTGCACAGGCATCTTTTGAGTTTGAGAAAAAGAAACAAAGCTTCCGCAAAAATTCAACAAGCCAGTCTGTAGAACCACCACCACCAGCAGAAAATCCTCAAGTTGATTTAGAGAAAGTGAAACGTGGCTTGAGAAAAGTACATAATCCTGTAGTTGAGAAGTCTATCCAACCTCAACAGAGTCCACAAAAGGAGATTGAGAAGCCAAATCCGGCTGTGAACGCCTTTGATGAAGAGAAAAGTGATGAAATAGCTGAGACTGTGGTGGAACAGCCTGAGGAGTTTATAATACAAACTCATGGACCATTGGAAACCAATGAAGCATTTGAACCAACACTGGTCAATCAAATCGAAGAGAGTGACGAAAATGTAATGGCTGAGGAAAAGGAGGACGCGAAAGAAGAGACAACTCCCAGGCAAAACAAGAATAAGGAGAATTCAGCTGGGAAGGAGAATCAGAAATCCGGGAAAAAGGCTTCTGCGGTTACTACTGCTCAAACCGGCGAGTGTCAAGAGAGTAGTAACCCGGGAATACCGAGCTACATGCAAGCGACTAAATCTGCAAAAGCAAAGTTGAGGCTACAAAGCTCTTCTTCTCCTAAGCCACAAGGAGGGACTGAGAAAGCCGCCAGTAGACGTTACTCTCTACCATCCTCAGGTAGCAGTGCAAGAGTCACTTGTCATTCTCCTAAAACAACAAGAGTCTCAAACTCGGGTGGAAAGAGCGAGAGTAAGACCGAGAAACCTCTCCGTTCGTCCCGAGAAGGAAACGGTTAGTGTCCTAAACAAATCAAACATGAATTCTCACAAGAGAATCTTTGTAGTTATGTAATTATGCATTTTCTCTTTGGATTGGTTTTGGGGTTTTGCAGGGAAGACAACTCCGGTAGAGTGGAAGAGATGATGATTGATCATCTGATAAAAGAAAGTGTTTGAAGCCTTTGATGTTTCTCACTCTACAATGTTCTATCTTTATAGTTTAGAGATGTGTTGAGAATGTATGTACATCATAGATTTGTTTGTTCTTCTTTGTGGGATTTTCATTTTCTGCTTTCATACATTACTTCTTCTATTACGTACATTGAAAATAAACCAATTTTAGATGTTTATGTAATGATATCTTCAGCTTTGTTTTTTTTTGTAACCAGTTGTTGCACAAAATGTTATAATATTCATGAATGCTTTAGGGCATGATCAACTGTTGTTCTTAGGTGTGTTTTTAGTATTAAAAATTATTAAAATTTGAGTAAAAGGAAGAAAGAGAAGGTATAAAGTTGAGTAAAAGGAAGAGAAGAGTATTTTTGGTAATATAAAATTAATAAATTTTGAATAAAGAGAGGAGATAGTTTTGGAGAGTGTTCTTAGTTTAGAACTTTTGGAAGTGTTCTTATGAGATAGTGGGGTATATTTAAATATAAAATTAATAAAAATTGAGTAAAAGGATAAAAGAGAAGGTATAAAGTTGAGTAAAAGGAATAAAGAGTATGTGTTTTAATAA
Source organism: Draba incana (assembly GCA_963576765.1). Taxonomy (NCBI): domain Eukaryota; kingdom Viridiplantae; phylum Streptophyta; class Magnoliopsida; order Brassicales; family Brassicaceae; genus Draba; species Draba incana. Next base: position 17,630,971 of record OY755208.1, read on the forward strand.
TTTTATATACTAAGAACACACCTAAGAACATGGCCTTATTGTCAAAAATAGCTGATGCTCTAGAAAGTTTCATTTTATACTCCAATCTCTCTATGACAATGACTAAAATAACCTTTGATTTTAGCAAACAAGAGAAAAAGAGAAATCGTGAATATCCCTCCTCCTTGTCATTACGCTTCTCCTCTTTCTCATCGCCGGAGGTAAGATGATTTATCAACTTGTCCTTTTTTTGTTTTCCATTGCTCGATTTCATTTCCGATTCGCAATAGAGAAGCTACAATCGTTTCGAGTATTGCAATTAATTGTATCTTCTCTCTTGCGTTTCTATTTCATTCACCGAATTAAGCAACCAACTCTACAACATCTGTTTCTGTTCTTGTTACAAAAAAGCTCGGGTCATCTTTGAGGTTATTATGTCACAGAATTGGTCAAAAATACTCATCTTGAGAATTTGCGTATACAGTATACAAAAGGCTCTGACTTTTGAATCTCATTTGACTGTTTGTGAGATCAGAAACTCGTTGTTATGTACCTATGAAAAAACTTTCCATTTGTTGCATCTTAAGTTTTTCACAATACTTGTTGTGATGTTTACAGATCAATAGGTTGATGGGTTCTGCATCCGGACAGCCTCTCTTCTCTTTTGGTGTTATTGCTGATGTTCAGTATGCGGATATTCCTGATGGGCGCTCGTTTATAGGTGTTCCTAGGTACTACAGAAACAGCATTCTTGTTCTGCAAAAAGCTGTTGAAACTTGGAACCAACGTGGAAACCTTAAATTTGTTATTAACATGGGTGATATCGTTGATGGTTTTTGTCCCAAGGATCAATCCTTGGCTGCCACCAAGAAAATCGTCCATGAGTTTGAGAAATTCAAGGGGCCTGTGTATCACATGATTGGCAATCATTGTTTGTACAATCTTCCACGTGAAGAGTTGCTTCCGTTACTGAAGATCCCAGGTCGTGATGGCAATGCTTATTATGATTTTTCACCAACCCCGGGGTATCGAGTTGTGGTATTAGATGGGTATGACATCAGTGCTATTGGGTGGCCACATGACCATCCTAACACAATCGCTGCTTTGAGAATACTTGAAGAAAAAAACCCAAACTTTGAAAAAAACAGTCCGGCGGGGCTTGTAGATGTTGAGAGAAGATTTGTCAAGTTTAACGGTGCTGTTGGGGAGAAACAACTGCAATGGCTAGACAATGTGCTTCAAGATGCAACGAAATTAAACCAGAAAGTTATCGTATGTGGACATGTGCCTATGAGCCCTGGTGTGTCATCTAACGAAGCCTTGTTATGGAATTTTGATAAAGTGATGAGCATTATACACAAGTATGACTCTGTTAAAGTTTGTTTGTCGGGACACGATCATAAAGGGGGATACTTTGTCGATTCTCATGGAGTTCACCATAGGTGCTTGGAAGCTGCCTTGGAATGCCCTCCAGGTACTTTTTCGTTTGGATATATCGATGTATATGAGAACAAGTTATCGCTTGTTGGCGTTGATCGGATGCAAAGCACCCATTTTGAGAACTAAGAGTTCTCCTAATTGAAAAGAAATGTATCACAACAATCGATTTATATAAGATTGCTTCTTTTCATTACTTTGATGATTACTATTTTCAGGCCTTATGTTTCACTATACAATATTTTACCATATCTATCTTCATAGTTAAAGTCTGTGTTTATGTTGAGAATGTACATCATAGGTTTCATTCTGTTTCATCCGACATTACTTGTGTTGATTAAAATAAAGTAAATTTGGATGTTTATGAGATATGTAACGATCCTCAACTTTTGTTTTCTTATCAATCCTCAACATTTTTATAACCAGTTGAACTAAATGTTATACATTCATGAAATAAATATATAGTCCAATTGTCCCAAGTTTGTATGAATGATTAAGGAGGGAAGGGCTAAGTAATTAAAGGGGAAAAAGCATAAAGGATAATCCATTGAGCCCAAAGAAACAAGACTAAATTTTATTGAATGGATAAAAGAGCTTGGAATTATAAAAGTTGGTATTAACACAATAGCTTTTTTTTTTTTTGTCAAAGAACACAATAGCTTTAAAAACCAGCTTCCCCTTCAATTTTATGTATATTCTTTTTCATCTTTTCAATTTATTCTTTTTAAAGAAACACTTTTCCCCTCTTTAAGAGAGGTTTCTTAGTTCTGCAATTGGAATTTTCTCAAGCCAAACCAAAACAAACCTTCTTGGACTTAGTTTTGCTTATCTTCGCATAATTACATCTTATTTTTTGTTCGTTGTTGTGCTTACATAAATCCCGTCGATCTTTTGACTCTCTCTTAATTATTTTTATTATTATTTTATGCTAGAGATTATGATGCTTAATATTATGTATGAACATTTAAACACATTCATACAAACATTTTATATATATATATATATATATATGCCAAGGCTGTCCATGTCAGGCAAAAGGGAATGTTCCAAAGATATCTCAATCCTCTTTGGTGATTCCATTTGATAGGAACATTTTTGTATGAAGAACAATGCCAAAAAAGCAACACAAGACTGTACCAATGAAACTAAATTTGTATGTATGTATCACTATTCACCTTATCCAATACATAGATTTTACATATGTATATATGTATGTTAAAAATGAAAAAGGTATACAAATACAAGAGAGAGAGAGAGAGAGAGAGAGAGAGAGAGAGAGAGAGAGAGAGAGAGAGAGAGAGAGAGAGAGAGAGAGAGAGAGATATGCTTAGCTTCCCAAGAAGAGAGTTTCAAGTGTATACCTCTTTTTTGGTTCAAATTTGTCAGTTGAGAGATCTTCTAAAACTAGCCTTTATATATGCTTCCTTCTTACCAATCTTCTCTCTATCCCAAAGAGAGCGAGAGAGAGAGAGAGAACCTTCCCTCTTCATCTTTAACCTTGTTTATTTATATAATCTCTCAAGTTTTATACATATTACATTCACAAGCTAGTATCTACACACTGTGGATTTCTTCAAAATGGGTGTTTCGATTCGTTATAAAGGAATAATTCTTCTTCTTTTCATCGTGTTTTTGGTTCTTCAAAATGATAAGGTTTTAAGTCTAAGATGGGACAGAGACATGAGGGTGCAACTTCTGTCTTTTCATCCTTTGCGTGTTCTTGAAGAGTCCTCATCATCATCATCATCAAAGGAAGAAAATTTAGATACAAATCGAGACATAGCGCCTTCTCCTTTGATTATGTTTGATCCTAATCCATCTGTTAAAAGAATAATTGGAAGAGGATCAGATCCTATACATAATAAATGCTGACATTCTTTTAAAGAAGAAGAAACAGTGTTTGTTTCTGAAACTAAAACTAGTTCTCTATACTATGTTTATGCATTACTTTGTTGTTTATTTAGTACTCTATCTTATATATTTGCCTCTTCACCCTTCATGGGTTTAAAAGTTTATATTGAATCTTTGTTCTTTAGAATATATATGTCTTGGATTGTATCTATTTTGTCTGATGCAATATATTTGGCTATACATGACTTCATATGTTCTAATTAATGCGAAAACGGCCGATTCCTCTTTGTACAGGGTCCATTGCTGACTCGTACTCATAAACTGTGCGAATACATATTTGTATTCCGTTTTAATTCAAATTTACAACCTAATTACCTACATTGACTAATACCCCGTTAGTTAAACCGTTACTATTTTCATATGCCGTTAGATTTTTTTTTTTTTTTTTATGTTATCGACCAAAACGACGCCGTTTTGATCGTTTTGTATATTAAAAACTAACCAAAGGACGTCGTTTTGGTTAAAACATCTGAGAAAATAAGAAAATTCCTAAATAAAACAAAACATCGATCTTTCTTCTTCTTCTTCTCTTCCTCATAAATGTTCCCTCCAAAATCAAAAAGACTCTTCTTTTTTTCTTTCTTTCTTCAATTTGACAATGGCTTTATCCAACAACAGTAATAGTAATAACAATAACAACAACAACAAATGGGATTTTCGATTAGCCACCATGGATTGGGATTTTCTCATCTCTCCCCGATTCAGTCAGGTTGATGTCCATTCTTTGTTCATTGTGGCTTCTGGAAAAGGAATACGAAATAATGGGTAACTGGCTGGGTTTTTCTGAATCTGGGGTTTCTTTGTTCATGAGTAAATTTGACCCAATCTCTCTTCCATTCTCTCGTTACCCTTGTTCCACGAATCAACGATTAAGCTTCAATGGGTCAATCAAATCTAGGTTTTGCAAAAAAGATTGAATCTTTATCAAATTCGTCTTCTGGGTGTTCGAATTCGAGTGGAAAAAACGAGTCTTTGTCCATGGATGATGATTTGTGGAAGCAGCCGGATGGGTTAGGGTTTAACCCGTGTTTAGGATTGAGTGGTAAGAATAGAAGAGAAAGCCATTGTCAGATTGAAGAAAGAATAGAAATTTTTCTTTTTGATTTTGGGAAGAAGAGAGGCTGCAAGTGGAAGTAAATAAAATGAACAAATTGAATGAAATCAATAATTATAAGTGGAATTAAAAAAAAGTAGAATAATATTATAAAATTAAATAAATTAATTTTTCAACTAAAAAAATTATTCCTCCGTTCTTCTCCTTAAACTTTTAGGAGTAATAATTTTAGGAAAATCAAACTTTTTTCCACTAATTATGTGGATCCAGTAAAATGTAAAGAAATGCATATTCTCTTTAAATAATAATTTTTTGGTGGAATATAAAGGAATCTATTGTTCAACTCATTTTTTCCCCTCTAACATGACTTCCATATGGAGCCAGAGATTAAAGGATGGATTTTGGGAAACATTGATGATGAGAAGAAAGATCGATGATGAGAAAAAGATCGATGTTTTTGTTTTATTTTTGGATTTGTTTTTTCTTTTTTGGGCTTGCTTTTAACCAAACAACATCGTTTTGGTTTTATTTTTTAATATACAAAACGACCCAAAACGACATCGTTTGGGTCGATAATTAAAAGAAAAATTATTAACGGAATATGAAAACAATAAGGGTTTGACTAATATGGTACTTCCTCTGTTTTTTAAAGATTGATGTTATGGGTTTTCACACATATTAGGACACAATAAATATTTGTGTTGACTAATTATTTATTTTTACTTTTGACTTGTTTTTTGTACTTTTCTCTTTCTAGTTGATTAAAAAACTATTTAATCACTTTGTAAATCGTAAAAGCATAAAGTAAAATATAGAAAATCAATCTTTCAAAAACAAGAAAAAAATCCAAAATATCAATCTTTTAAAAATAGAGAGAGTATTAGTCAAGGTAGATAATGACACATATACCATAATATAGGTAGTAAATTTGAATTAAAATGGAGTACAAGTATGTACTCACACAGTTTATGAGTACGAGATAGCAACGGAACCGTGTACGAGGCAGAATCAGCTGTTTTTCTTCTAATTAATCAGTATGGTCACATCAAGCATTCATTTTATCTTCCGAGTTCCGAGAGATTCTTTGGATGAACAAGAATTTTTTATACTAAGCCCAAATTAAGAAACTCCGACCAGGTTTTATAGACAATTTTAAATAATTTGGCCCAATTATTGAGAGAAGATATTTTCTTTCAAAAAAAAACTGTTAATTACATATGTAATATGTCAGACGGGCCAACTCACGCCCAAATAGTCTAATCTGTAGCGAATTCATTTTTTTCATTTGAGACTGACTAGTCCGTCGCGGATTGCGATTTCTAAATATATGTCCAGTCCTGCTCGCAATAAGTTTTCATATATATTTTGACCCAAAAAAGATTAGAAAGCGAACATGTATTGTGATTTTTTTTTTTTTGTCAACCAAACATATAAATCAGAAGATTCCTCCTAGATCAATTGCCCAACTCGGAGGAGAAGAGTTTACAAATGAAAATTCTATAGTATGAGAGCGGGCTAGACAATCCGCCTGGAGATTGTTTGCACGCGCAATCTTCGATACAATGAAATTGGGTAGGTGAGCCGTCAAACTCTGAATCTTGTATGAAAGAAACAAAAAAGCTACCCAGTCGTTTGGATGTCTTAAAATATCAACCACGTCCGAGCTGTCCATCTCATAAAGCTGGCACTCCAGTCCTCGATCATGCAAACAAGATATCGCCCAAAGAAGTACCTCCATTTCTGAATGGAGTGGTGATCTTCGCTGAAGCATGCCTCGCGCCCCTAGTAACACATAATGATCGCCTTGGAAACATATCCACCCCATACCAGAGGTTGGGTCATTAATCTTCCAGGAACCATCCACTCGACATCTTAATTGAGTCGATGAAATGTCGACAATTGGAATATCGATTTCCATATCAGTTACTCTTATAGCCGTAGACTGAGCAGCCGTCCAGCCCCAATATTCCTTATCTACCATGTTAATTATGTCCTCTGGTTCGGGTTCCACTCCCTGGAAACATTTTTTATTCCTTGACTTCTAAATATACCATAATACCCAGGGAAACATATTTATGTCACCCTTAATGATATCCCTCTCCTTTAACCTCCAAAAAGATGATTTATATTAGCATAGATAGATGACATTCGTAAATTGTTCCTTTCCTGAGGGGAGAGAAATAGAGCCCAAATATGACTAGCTATGTTGCATTCAAAGAAGGCATGGCTAACTGTTTCCTCTGCTAGTCCGCACCTCATACACACTGTGGGACAATTTACCCCACGTTAGTTTATCCTTGCTCGAACAGCTATGGAGCCTGTAAGAATCTGCCATAAAAGTGCTTTATTTTCGTGGGACATTTCACTTTCCATATATGAGCTTTTAGAATTGTTAAACTCGGCTCACTAACACAAGTGGTTCCATTTCTCGTTCTATGTTATTGGCCAGCCAATATCCCGATTGTACCGTATATCTCCCCGATTTTGTAAAATGCCAAATGTAATTATCCTTCAGAAAAGACCCTAAGTGGAGGCCCTTAACTATATGAATATCATGTGGGTTCATAAATTCCTGTAGAATAGGCATATGCCATTCCTTTCTACTCCGATTATACAAATGATTCACCTTTAAGTTAGGATGAAGAATGCTCCCTCGTCCCCTCGCTGGCCTAGGATAAACATCATGATCCTTGGATACATGTATTGTGATTTAAGTCAATAATAGTAGGATAATAATTAACCCTTCAAATGTTTTAAAAAACATATTTATTCATTTATTTAAATAAAAATTTTAAATTTTAAAATTGTATCAAAACCACTCTGCTTCAGATATAGTAATCAGATAAACAATGTCGTGAGGATGTCAGACAGGCTAGCCCACGTCCAAGTAGCCCAACCCGTGGCGGTTCCAATTTTTATTAACCCAAACGGGTTAGGCCGTCGCGGGTTGCGGGTTTTAAGAGTATGTCGAAGCCCAGTCCGCATGAATTATCGGGTTAGCGGGTTAACCCGCGGGTCATGGTTGTAAAAAATCGAGTTAATATGTGAAGATTTTAGTTAAACTGATAAATCTTTACTTATGTTTGATTATTAAGAGAAGAACTCGATTTTCTTGAGGCATAGATTATATATGTGTAGCATAAATAGCAAAGTGTAATATAAAAATATGACTTTGTAATTTCAAAGTACTTGACCAATATACACGACCCAGTTGAGAAAATGCAGAACTTAGTTTAACTTTCATATTTTGTATCAAAAAATAATTGATACAAAAAATAATTGATACTTTCATATTTTGTATCAAGTAGTTTAACTTCTCAAAGAATATAAATTATTTAAATATTATGGTCAACACTCATTAGTCAATACATAGAATGATTTTATGGAATTACATGAAAAAAAAAATATTACATGAAAGTTATAATCAAACAATCGTATTTCTTGTTCGAAAAAAAAGGAACATCATAAGCTCTCTTCTCTTGCTTTTTGTTAATGTCTCGGTAACAACATCTTTTCATATATAATCAAAACTAAATCATAGTCTTAAACTTGAAATTAAAACTCAACAGTCTCAATCTTTCCTTCAAATACAAAATCATAATTGAAATAGATATCCAAGAAGCATTAAAAACAAATCAAAAATGAATTTTCATGAATTTTATTTTTCAATGCTTAACCCGCGGGCTAACCCGTGTCTAATTGGGCCAACCGTGGCGGTTCCAATATTTTCTAACCCATATGAGTTGGCCCGTCGTGGGTTACGGGTTCTATAAGTATGTCCAAGACCGTCCCGTTGCGGTCTTATTTGAGCCTGGTCCGCAGGTTACATCTCTATGTTGACATCTCTAGTCGTGATCAATGGCAAAAGGCGAAAGGCTTTGGCATAAAAAAAAGGTTATTCATTCCTTTGTTAAAAACATGGTTTAACTAGGTTCAGTACAAAAAGATATAAAAGCTTACAAATTAATTAAGTAAAATAAATTTTGATAAATAGGAAAAAAAAAACTACTTCATGCTTTGTTTGAAGGGTCAATTTGCCGACTAACCAAAAAAAGTTAATAACTAAGAGAATAACAAAATATGTGGCAAACACAAAAACCTTTCAATTTAGGTTAAATCGTTATAATTTTTATTATAGTTTTTATTAGTTATTGATTGCAATTTTCCTTGTTTGAAAGGAAACCAAAAGATTTAAGAAAAACTTGGGCTCAATACACATTAAAAAATAATAATTATAATTCAAAGTGTAACCATTTGACTTAATTTTAGCAAAGCCACATAAGCTAATTTTAGTTAGTCTATGATTATTTTTTTCTTGGTTATCCCTCCAATCGATCCAAGATTCAAAGCCTTCATCTCTTTTATAAACCCATCTATTTTAAATTAAAAATCAATTACCAGTTCTTCAAATCATGCAGTTACTAACTAACTCATCTAACAAATCAAAACAATTCTAAGAAAAATTGAACATACATCAATTCTAATCCTACATTTCAGTACCATCATGAATAGGGAGAAATATGATCGGCAATAAAAATAAAACTAAATGAATATAAACATACTCACACAAACAAGGACATCATATCTATTCCAAAGAATAAAGTGGTGGAACTACTAATGGTCCAAAAGTATCTTTGTCCAAACGGGTTAACCTGCATCCAAGTAGCTCAATCTTAGCGGGTCGCGGTTTCTAAAATTATATCCAGACCCACCCCATGACGGGTTTATATGGATCTTATCCGCATGTTGAAATCCATATAGATATCTCTATTCGTAGGAATCAAAGTAACATGGAGAACGAGATATCTGATTTTCTCTTGGAACTCTTTCGATGCATTTTTTATTTCATGTGAAATCAACACGATTCTACTTACATTATCATACCTTGTTCGTTTTTGCATCTAGACGTTGCATCTAGATGCAAATGCTGAGCTGTTGTTCGTTTGGACACTTTATCATTTGCATCTTGATGCTCCATCTAAATGCAAAAACGAACAAGGTTAAAAAAAACTTAAATGCTAGAAAAAGTAGAGTTTGATGCAAATCTAGCATCTCAAAAATCAAAAGACTACTCTTTTTTAATCGTCTAGATTTTTGAACTATTACAAATTATGATAATTATTATACGGACGATTATACAACGGACAATTTTAGCCTTAATATGTGAGACTACTCTGAACGGCTCTCCTTGCACCACGCTGAAAAGCTCCTGTAAATGTTGTTTCCATTAATTTTATTCCCAAGACTCACTCCATACATGTGGATGAAGAAGTATTTTAAATGCACCATTTAGTTAAATCATTGGACTAAGGATGCTTCCACCAAACCAAAAGACTATAATATCCTTATTTTTGATACTTCATAATTATATTATTCAAACATCATTTCAAGCTAAAATATCACCAAAATAACAAAATATCGCCAAAACCGCAAATCGTAAACCTGCATTTAACCGCTCAAATAATAAAACCGATTTTCAAGTTATAACTTAAAAACTACGAAATCGCGTTTGCTTCGTGAAAACCGCAAAATTGTATTGTTTGAAAAAACCGCAAAATTGCTTTTTCTCCCCAAAACCGCAAAATCTCATTCCCGGCTAAAACTCTAATATCACATTTTTAAGCAAAAATTGTAAATTTACATTTTTCTGCCACAACCGCAAAATCACATATTTTGCTAAAACCTCAAAATCACATTTCTTGCCAAAACCATGAAACCTTGTTTTCCCGCCAAAACCATAAATCCATGTTTTCCCAACAACCCTTCAAATCTTATTTTCCCGCCAAAATTGCAAAAAATTTCGTTTTTCCAGTACAATTGTAAAGTCGTATTTTCCGTCGAAATAGTAAAATCTCATTTCCCTCGGTAGAATCGCGAAATTCTGTATTCCCGCCAAAAGCAAAGCGGAATTATGTATTACCATTTCTAGCTAAAATGGAATTTTGCGATTTTGGCAGAAAATGCGATTTTGCGGTTCTGGTAGAAATATGCGACGAACAAAGAATCAATGGTGGACTTGGGCCTCAACACAAAAGAGAAACTTTGCCCAATAAGCAAACACAATTCTAAACATCGGAAGATGACGGAAAGTTTATGTTCAGTTGAAGGAAAGGGAAACGATGGAACAGTTACGAAGACTCTCCACCTTTACATTAGTTTTGAGCTCCTTCAATCAATGTATTAGGATTCTAGATTGTTCTTCTTAGTTTATATAAGAATTGTGTAAGGTCTCTTTGTAAATCATTAAGAAACAGAGTATTACAATAAAAGTTCATCTATTTATCTTTCTTCTACATGGTATCATAGCCAATGTAAACCATAAAAGGTGATTCAATGGCGACCGTATACCCTTTTCTGGATAATATACATGTTAGTAGTTATGCCACTCTAAAGTTAACCGATAACAACTATTTGTTGTAGAAGACTCACTTCGAATCTCTCTTGTCAAGTGAGAAACTGATCGAATTTATTAGTCATTGCCCCATCTTAGACTCGTTCCGACGATAATGGTGAAATCATTAGTTAGGTTACAAATTCGCAGTATGAATTATGGTTCTGCACCGATCAACTTGTTTGTTCATTGCCCTTTGGAACATTATCAGAAGAAGTTTTGGGTTATGTTCATACTCTGGGAACGTCTCCTCTGATATGGGTTGCTCTAGCCAAAAACTTCAACAAGAGCAGCGTTGCAAGAGAGTTCTCTCTTCGTAAAAATCTTCGAATACTGTCAAAAAAAGATAAGTCTCTCTCGGCCTACACTCTTGATTTCAAAACTATATGTGATTCTATAAGCTCCATCGAAAAGTCAATTGATGAGTCAGTTGATGGAGGAAGTTGCACCAATATAGCCTGCAAGACTATGGTTACAAAACTCGGTTTAAAGACTCTCACGCATCGTAGACCCTATTCTCTTCAATGGCTCAATGACACTGATGAAATGATGGTGAATAAGCAAGTCAAGGTCCCTTTCTCAATTTGAAAGTATGAAAATGAGATCCTATGTGATGTGCTGCCCATGAATGCTAGTCACATCCTGCTTGGAAGACCATGGCAATCAGATAGAAAGGTTGTTCATGATGGATTTACCAAGAGGCATTCATTTGAGTACAAGGGCAAGAAAGCAACTATCCTTCCTGTGACTCCAAAAGAGGTTTATCAAGATCAAGTAAGTATGAAACAATGGGAAGAATCTTTAAAACCAACCAAGGAAAGTAAGCCTAAAACCTCTTCTCAAAAATCAAAGTTGTTATTTGTGTTTAAAGAGACTCTTATGACTGTTTCTAACCAAGAACCAGAGTATCCGAGTATGGTCAAGTCTCTTTTACAGGATTATAAGAATGTCTTTCCAGATGATAATCCTATAGGTTTGCCACCAATCCGAGGGATTGAACATCAAATAGATTTGGCTCCAGGAGCTTCTCTTCTTAATAGGCCACCCTATATAACAAATCTTGTTGAGACTAAAGAGCTTGAGAGACAAGTAAAGAAGCTCATGGATAAAGGACACATTCATGAGAGTATGAGTCCTTGTGCTGTTCTGGTGCTACTTGTGCCAAAGAAAGATGGGAGCTGGCGTATGTGTGTGGATTGTAGAGCAATCAACAACATAACAGTTAAGTAACGTCATCATATCCCTAGAATTGATGTTATACTTGATGAACTTCATGGTGCATGCATTTTCTCTAAAATTGATCTTAAAAGTGGTTATCATCATATTAGGATGAAAGAAGGAGACGAATAGAAAACTGCCTTTAAAACAAAACAAGGTCTTTATGAGTGGCTTCTTATGCCATTTGGTCTCACTAATGCACCTCGTACTTTTATGAGGCTGATAAATCATGTTCTTAGAAAGCATATAGGAGTCTTTGTGGTTGTTTATTTTGATGACATTATGGTTTATAGTAAAAATTTAGAAGAACATGTCATGCATCTTAAACTGATTCTGGAATTGATTAGAGAAGAAAAGTTTTATGCCAACCTTAAGAAGTGTTGGTTTGCCTAGGACTAGTCATGGTAGAGAGTCAATATTTGTTGTTGTTGATAGGTTCTCTAAAATGGCACATTTTATCCCTTGTAATAAAACTGATGATGCAATAAATGTTGCTAGCTTATTCTTTAGGGAAATTGTGAGATTACAATGCTTAGAACTATTGTCTCTGATCGTGATACTAAGATTCTTAGTTATTTTTGGAAGACATTGTGGTCTAAACTAGGTATTAAGCTTCTGTTTTCTACTACTTGTCACCCGCAAACTGATGGTCAAATTGAAGTAGTAAATATGACTTTGTCTACACTTCTCCGAACTTTGATTAAAAAGAACCTTAGAACTTGGAAAGATTGTTTGTCTCATGTTGAATTTGCAAATAATCACGTTGTTCAACCTTTTTCTAAGTTCTCTCCTTTTCAAATTGTTTATGGGTTCAATACCATCTCTCTTATGGATTTAATGCCTTTACCTTTGAGTGAAAGAGTTACTATAAATGGAAAGAAGAAGTAGACTTGGTGAAGCAAATTCATGAGAAGGCCATGTTGAATATCGAGGAGAAAACAAAGCAGTATGCTAGACAAGCTAACAAGAGCAGAAAAGAAGTTATCTTGAAAGAAGGAAACTTTGTGTGGATTCACTTGAGGAAAGATAGATTTCTAGAAGAAAGGAAATCCAAAATGATGTCGAGAGTTGATGGAACTTTTAAGATCATCAAGAAAATCAACAACAATGCGTATCAATTGGATTTGCAAGGTAAGTACAATGTGAGTAATAGTTTTCATTTTGTTGATCTTCTGCCTTTTGCCTCAGATGAAGCAGATTTGAGGACAAATCTTTTTTAAGAGGGAGGGGAAAAACTTGACACGATCCTAGAGAGGATCACAACCCAAGGAGTCACTTCGATATTTGATTTGAATCAGAACACAAGAGTTCATTTGATTGATGCAGCGGATAGAAGATGAAGGGTTGATTTTGGATTTATGTATGTTTTGAATAAAAACATAATGGATGCAACATATGATTGATATAGTAGTGATTTCGTGAATGATGAACACATGAATAGAACAGATGGAATTAATAGATACTTTCAAGAGTGATGGAGAAACTCTTGAACTATCAACTTGTTCTAGATTTGGATAAACGCACCAAAGGAAGGGCAAGATATTGGATTTTACTCTAACAAGATCAAATAGATTGTAAGGGTTTTAGAGAAAAAGTTTGATGATTTAATCAGAGGAAGAACAGAGTTTAAATAGAAGGGAGAAAGGAAGAAGAAGAAACAAGTCTTGGAACAAGCTCCAAGGCTGTCTTGAAAATGAATGAAAATTAAAACAAAGTTTGAAACTGAAAAACAACCCCTTAAACTACCAAAAACGTTTTTCCCCTTTAAAATTCAAATAGCCTGTTATCAATGAGACAAATGGATAAATGTGTGAACAAGACTCATTAAAAAACTTGTCTAGAAAACCCAAAGGGAAAAACCGGAAACAACAAAATTTTTTTTTTATAATTTACTTGGATTATTATTCTCATAAATAAAAATCCTCAATGTCAATACAATCTCAATCAACCAATCAAAAACCAGTGGAAATAGATAAACCAATTAAACTATATAATCCAATTAATCAATTAAACCAATAACCATACTTCAATAAACCACAATTTCAGAACGATCTCAATTCCATTAATAACTTTGCTAGCAACCTACACACCATGTTCTATTCAGTTCAGCATTGCATAAAAAGAAATCTTAATCATCTTCTTCATACGTCATGATTTTGCGATCACACTTTTCCTTTACCTGCAACACATGGAAAATGAGTTGCGTAAGTATTTTATAAATATTTAGTGAGTCGGTCATCCCGTCTACCATTTATATATATATATAGGATAACGAGTACCAAATTACTACACAAACATTTAGTAGTTCACAATGTTCAGATTTCCAAAATAAGAACCAAAAATCCAAAAGCTATAATACATCAATTACTCAATCGACACACCACCTAGGTGTCGATCTACACTCCAACACAAAACACAAAATTTCTGCCAGGGTGTCGATCAACACTATCACTAGGTGTCGATCAACACACCATCTTAAAACACAAACCGATATAAGAACATAAGGGGTGTCGATCAACACTACCCCTAGGTATCGATCGACACTCGGTCGCATAAGCCAGAATCGAGAATGTCCTCTCGCGGCTCAATTCTGGTTCTTCGAACGATCAATCACGATGATAAAAGATACGATTTCCACACGAAAATCATACATAAACCACAGAGTAAGTGATAACACTATCAATTCCATCAAAACGATCAACAACAACCTTACATTCGATTATCCATAACCACGATCGCACACTCAACTTATCTTAAGAACGGAAGGATTGAGTTTACCACGAAGATCAGACTCAATCAGCACCAAAACTTACTGATCTCACGCTGGAAACGTCAAGGAAAAACTCCTCATCTCGGTGGCATTACTCATTCTATGTCAATCTCTGACATCCTCTATCTTCGCCAGATCCACATACACTCCCTCTGCACCCACGTTATGACTGAGAAATCCCATTTCTCGCTGCCAGAAGCTCCATTTACTCAGCTTGGCAAACAACTTATGCTCCTGAAGCTTCTCCAAAACCAACCTCTGATGCACTTCGTCCTTCTTAAGACTCCTCAAATACCCCAAATATCATCAATGAAGATGATCACAAAAACATTCAGATACTCCTGGAATACGCCGTTCATCAAACGCATATACACTGCTGGTGCATTAGTCAACCCAAATAGTATCATTACAAATCATCAATGAAGTCAGCGCGTCGGTTCTGATTTTGTGGAAATCTAATTTTGGTTATGGGAAACCCTAATTGTAAGTCTTAGGTGATAGAGGAAGCGTTTCTCGGTGTTTGCATGTGAGATGAGAGGCTACGAGGGTCACGAGTCGCTGATTTTATGGTCTTAACCTTGTCTTCCGTTTTATCAAGGTGAGTGGCGGACCATGATTTCTGGGCTAAGGAGAAAGATTGTTTTGTGTGATTATCTTGTGGATGTTTGTAAATGAGATCATGTGTTGACTCTGGGAATTTGTGTTACTTGGTAAACAGTTGCGTGTTATCGTTGCAGGTAGATCGGTTGATGAATCGGGATTGAGCCATGTGAGGATTGGCTTGGTTTTGCATTCTGCGATGGGGTGTCGATCTACACCTAGAGATTGTATCGATGGACACTAGTTATTTTGTGTTCTGTGTTTGCAATTGAGGTGTCGATCGACACCTAGTGGTTGTGTCGATCGACACCTGAGTTTTACATGCGTCGATCGACACGAGTGGTGGGTGTCGATCGACACCAGATATTTGTTTTGTGAATTGTGCTGATTATTCGTATGATTGATCGTTGATGTGATAATTGTTATTTCTTATGTCTGAGTGATACGCCGTTGGTGGTATGACCGACTCATTGAGTATTTGTGATAATATTTACGCAACTCATTTTCCAATGTGTTGCAGGTATAAGATGTGATCGTGGAATCATGGCTATGAGGTGGAGGATGATCTAGGGACTCAGTTTTATGTGTTTGAGTTAGAAATATTGTTTAGGATTGCTGGTTTGGTTGCTAGTGAATCTGGAACTGTTCTAGTATTGTTGAATGAATGGTTTAAATGATTGAATGCTTTAATTGATGGTTTAAGTTGTTGTGTCTTCCGCTGGGTAATTTATTTATGCTTGAATTGCTTAAGAACTAGTAATTAGGTAATTAAATAAATAAAAAAGGAACCGGGTGTTTCAAAAGCATAACCAGAAACTCCCATGTGCTCCCCACGGTGAAGTACTCAGACGAATCAAACCCTTACTCAACAAATCCTCTAGCTGCTTCTTCAACTCTGCCAACTCTGCTGGAGCCATGCTGTAAGGTGGCTTAGATATAGGCATTGTCCCGAGTTCTAGCTCAATCGTGAAAGGATCACACCTAGACGCTGGTAATCCCTTCAACGACCGAACGACATCCTCGAAATCCCGAGCAACCCTAATATCCTGTATTGCAACGTCACATATGGACACCGGCATCACATTGGACACCAGATAAGCCTCACAACCCTGCTCAATTATATGCTCTGCCTGAACAGCAGAATCACTAGACTCCCCGAAGTAGGTCTCACCTTGAAACACCAAACTCCCTCCCTCGCGCTCAAACACGACTCAGCTACGATAACATTCCAGATGGTCTCTGCAATGCACAAGTCCATCCATACCCAAGATGGCGTCATACAGTTTCACCGGACTAATCACCAGGATATCACAAGCCAAAGATATAAGAAAATACTCATCTTATAATTTCACATTGTAATAACCGTTTTAACATCAAACAAAAATATCATAGCCAAAAGCTAAAACTCTGAAACAGGAAAAAAATCATAGCCAAAAGCTAAAACATCATAGCCACAAGCTAAAACTCTGAAACAAGAAAACAAAAAGAAATACAGCTCAATCCTCGACCTGCTCCCTTAGATCCTCCTCGAACGCTGCAACTATCTACGCTACTGGGTGCACCACTGCCACTGCCATATGTGGTAACTTAGGACACTTGGCCTTGATATTCCCAGGTTCCCCGCAGTGGATACAAACTCGAAAATCCTGAGACTCCCCAATCCTAGGATAGCTCGCCACACGGTGCTCCTTGCTCCTACACTCGAAGCATTTATGACCACTCTGACTCGATCTAGAAACATCGTCCCATCTCCTCTTCTGACCATACGCATGCTTACCGTCCTTGCCAGAACCAGAACCTCCCTGTTGCTGCTGCCTCCTTGGCTTAGCAACAAGAGCAACCGCTGGCGGAACAACCACTGCAACCGCCGGATATTCTGCCGGAACTCTGTTCAAGCGAAAATCATGCTCCCCTCTCATCCACCACTCATCAGCTCCCTCAGGTCTAACTCCACCCAAGAAGAACACAGTACTTGAAAACTGCAACTGCCTCATCATCACCCAATAAGGCAGATGCTCCTCTGCCACCACAGCCCTCGATTGTACCTCTACCCTTGGAGGTTGTACCGGAGCTTGCACCGGAGCCACCTTTGTAAGTTGCTCCAGAAACTACGTCAACAAATCCACGAGACGATCTTCTTGACTTTGAGCTGCATCAGCACCCATACTTGGACCCACTACACCACCAGGTACCCCTCCACCCCTCTAGGAACCTCCTGCACTTGTACTGGCACTCAACGTAGCTGCACTCTCGAACGACTCAAACACGCGCCCCTGGCCACGACCTCGGCCCCTACCCTGGCCTCTACCTCTACCAAGACCTCTAGCTCCAGTATCCATCACTCTGCGTTTCCCCAAAAATACAGACTAAGATACTATAACCACATAGATTAAAAGTCACAAATAATCACAAATACTTACCGCATAATCTCTTTAAAGCCCCGAAGAGGATGATCTAAGACTCGTAAATTGACTAACTACACATAATCAATTCTAAGTAGACAGTCTCAAATCTCTCAACCAACTGCCATGAAACCGTAAGGGCCCTGATACCAAAATGAAAAAACTAATTTTTTTTTTTTAATTGACTCGGATTATTATTCCCATAAATAATAATCCTCATTATCAATTCAATCTCAATCAACCAAGAAAAAACCAGTGGAAATAGATAAACCAATTAAGCCAGATAATCCAATTAACCAATTAAACCAATAACCATACTTCAATAACCTACAATTTCAGAACCATCTCAATTCCATAAATAACTTAGCTAGCAACCTAAACATCTGGTTCTACTCAGTTCAATAATGCATAAAAGGAAATCCTAATCATCCTCTTCCTACGCCATGATTCCGCGATTGCACTTTTCCTTTACATGCAACACATGGGAAAATGAATTGCATAAGTATTTCATAAATACTTAGTGACTCGGTCATCATGTCTACCGGTTCTATATATATATATAGGATAACGAGTGCCATATTACTACACAGACATTTAGTAGTTCACAATGTTCATATTTCCAACAATCCAAAAATCAAGATTCGAGGTGATCAAGCAAGAATCAAGCATTGAGAACAGTCTAAACGAAGAACTAACGGATAAACCTCAACAAATATGCAACCTTAATGATTTCTAGTCATAACCCAAGAAATCCCTAAAACCTAACAAGCAATTTCACTCAGAAACAGATGATGAAATCAAGATAACTGAATATAATTGCATAAAAGAGATAAAGTAGGAGATACAGAGGGTTTGTAGTGATTGAATGAAGAACATATGGATCTCCCTCCAAAAAGCTCTTCCAAATCTCTCTCTCTCTCTCTCTCTCTAAGTCTCAAAACGAGAATAGATCTAGTTTTTACAAGTTTTCTAGATATTTTACAATGAAAACAAAACAAAACTATTTATAGAAGTGCCCAAAATTAGGTCTGCAGGTCCGCCGTCGATCGACATTAAAGTCCTGTCGATCGACGCGAAGGCGTCTGTGGAAATATCTGAAAAACGCGTTGTTCTGGCTTCTTCAGGCTTCCTGTCGATCGACACAAATCCCTGTCGATCGACGGGAAACTCTCTGGAAAAACCCCTCCGGTAAAACGGCCATATCTCCTGAACCACCGATCGGAATGATCTCAAACCACTTCCATTGGAAAGCTATCTCAAATACCTACAACTTTCATGAAGACCTCTGAAGCTAAATCAAAATGGAAACCGTTCTTCTAAGTCGATCTTTGAAGCACTTCGGATGGTTTCGGCACAAACGACTATTTTCCTGCAAAACACTACAAAAGACACACAAATACAAAATATACTATACAAAACCGACTTATATCATGGTTAAAAACGGGTAAAAACCATGATATATCACGCCCCCAGACTTAGCATTTGCTTGGCCTCAAGCAAAACATACACCAAGAATGTGAAAGAGGTTTGAAAACATAGAACATACCTTCTTTCGATGCAGCGAATTGACCTTTCCAAAACCAACCAGAATCAGACCACCATGTACTTCTCCGCAGACACACACAACCTTCCAAATTCATCCACCACTTCGCAGCATAATCCGTTAGTCTTCATCGCTTGATCTCAATGTTCTCAAAGCCATGAACCTTCTAGACTCATTCCCATACTATACCGCGATAAATCAACCTAAACAACACTTGGTAATCTACCTCTCCCCCAGACTTATTTCGTTCTATATTTACATATATACATATTTTTTTTTGTGATTGTTGAACTCAAAGCAATGCATATTTCACTAATGTTGTTCCTTGTTAGGAGACAGGGTCGTGACTCACTACTATTGTTCCTTGTGAGGAGACAGGTTCGTGAGATTGCTCGTCCTCTACATCCTTTTTAAGGGACTCGGACAGCTGCTTTTGAGCTGGGTGATCATCTCGAGTACAGATTCACTGGATTTATTCCTCATCTTGTACTCAAGAGCTATCATTTCACCCCAATCCTATTAATATCTTATATACATGTATATATTCTTTTTTTTTATATACGGGGAGAGGAGTACCATTACTATCAACAAAGGGTTGCATTTATCAGGTAAGAATGAGGAGTCAAGCTCAATGGACATCGATCCCAAAGAGTATCGTGCAATAGCTCTGACTTGGCGGATTATACTGGAAGTAACTGATGTTTCCGGTCAACTGGTCAATCCTTGGATTTTTCATTAGTCTTAACTCTGAAACTGATCCTGGAAGAATGGTCACATGATGAAAAAGACCAAAAGAAGAGTTGTTCTACTAATTTTGACTCAATAAAACAAGAAAAAAAATTTCAAAAATTTGAGTCAAAATCAAAACAAAAAGAAACCCGTTAGCAACTTCCTCCCCCAGACTTAACCAACACTGTCCCCAGTGTTATCAAGCCCGAGATTGGTAAAATAAATCAAATGAAATGCGAACTTGATCAAAGAAATACAGAATTTACCATTTTTGGGGGTCCTGTCGATCGACAGGAACTTCTGTCGATCGACAAACCATGTTCTGTCTTAGACCGTTGAGTTGTTGAAATCTTTAAAACGACCCTGTCGATCGACATAGTGTATTATGTGTCGATCGACAGAGTATTTTAAAGATTTAGATGGTTTCTCTAGAGGTCCTCGTGTCGATCGACAGAGAATCATGTCGATCGACAGTGATGGCTCTGTCCAAACTTCGTATTTGTCGACTTCTCGCAAAGTGTCTGGTTCGAAGCCCGAAGTTGTCCAAACCTGCATCTACTGACATTCAACAAACGATCAATGGGAACAACTCATTGCATTCCTTAAATAAAAATTCAAGTTCGATTAGTATTCGAAATTTCAACTAAAAAAAATCAAAACAAAAGTACGAAATTGAAAAGTAAATGGGTTGACTCCCATTAAGCGCTCATTTTAAGTCATTAGCTTGACTATGGATAGGTTTGAGGAGGTCCCCAATGGCGCGTTTAACGTCACTAGCTTGACGGTTGCTTCATCTTTGTCACTTCCTTCTAGAACAAAAGAGAAAAGATTAACAACAAAAGGGAATAAAAATAAAACTCTAGCCTTAAGAAGAATCAAAATCCCAATGATCAATGCAAAAACCTCCCCGGCAACGGCGCCATTTTGATGTCAGCCTTTTTACACACACGGCCGGGGCCATCAAAAACCCCTTCGTACGTTGTAGCACAAAGGGTTATCGTATCCACAGAGAGGTTTGATTGATACACTAGGATTGCAATGATCCATTCTTAAGCTAGAGCGATGCTTTTTACAAGTAAACAAAAGATGGAACTATGAAACAAGTGATGATATGGTTTTAATTTACATTGGTCTCGAAGAGACAAAGATTAAGCTATGGAAATTCCTTGAATCGAAATCTAAGATAACACAATTGTCGAGGGTTTTGTTAAACGTCGTTCTAGAACTCAAACACGAAAGTATAGCCAGCTAACTGTCGTTACGAAAGCTATCTATCTTTAGAAACTCAAATCCCAAATTTCTTTGCGAATTCGTCGAATCTAAACAAGCATTTAGCACGAGTTCAATATGTTCACAAAGTCCCTAAGCCAAATTTCTTTGCGAATAAGTAACTTTGCCCATTTAGACTAGATTCAGGTTATTAATCCCACTGTCGTGGCTAACCAACAATCCTAAAATCAAGATTCGAGGTGATCAAGCAAGAATCAAGCATTGAGAACAGTCTAAACGAAGAACTAACGGATAAACCTCAACAAATATGCAACCTTAATGATTTCTAGTCATAACCCAAGAAATCCCTAAAACCTAACAAGCAATTTCACTCAGAAACAGATGATGAAATCAAGATAACTGAATATAATTGCATAAAAGAGATAAAGTAGGAGATACAGAGGGTTTGTAGTGATTGAATGAAGAACATATGGATCTCCCTCCAAAAAACTCTTCCAAATCTCTCTCTCTCTCTCTCTCTCTCTCTCTCTAAGTCTCAAAACGAGAATAGATCTAGTTTTTACAAGTTTTCTAGATATTTTACAATGAAAACAAAACAAAACTATTTATAGAAGTGCCCAAAATTAGGTCTGCAGGTCCGCCGTCGATCGACATTAAAGTCCTGTCGATCGACGCGAAGGCGTCTGTGGAAATATCTGAAAAACGCGTTGTTCTGGCTTCTTCAGGCTTCCTGTCGATCGACACAAATCCCTGTCGATCGACGGGAAACTCTCTGGAAAAACCCCTCCGGTAAAACGGCCATATCTCCTGAACCACCGATCGGAATGACCTCAAACCACTTCCATTGGAAAGCTATCTCAAATACCTACAACTTTTATGAAGACCTCTGAAGCTAAATCCAAATGGAAACCGTTCTTCTAAGTCGATCTTTGAAGCACTTCGGATGGTTTCGGCACAAACGACTATTTTCCTGCAAAACACTACAAAAGACACACAAATACAAAATATACTATACAAAACCGACTTATATCATGGTTAAAAACGGGTAAAAACCATGATATATCAAGACCCCTACCAAAAATCCATTTTTTGGTTTTGGGATGTTACAAAACAGACCAACAGAAAAGAGCACAAGTTACACACCTCTCATTGATAACCATTAGTTAGCTTGAATAAGAATCAGAGTAGTTGGACTAGCTATGTTACTAAGAATACTTTTAGCCTGAATTAGCAATGCTCTAATGGCTTGCTTTAGTTTCTTGGCTTTAGACCTTGTGGTGGGTCCTATGTGTAATTCTAAAGCTCTTTGCACATCTTCTGGTTCAAACTGCTCCTTAGTTCCTAGTTCATGTTCGAGCTGATGGTCCATTATCATATCAGAGTGCTTGATCGATCAATCAGTTGGAAGGTGATCAGTTGATCACTGGCTCATCTCTAAACCCTCTATCTCAAATCTTACTCATACATATTTTAGCATCCGAACCAATATGAGCAAACCCTAAATGAATTTTAAAATATTACATGATCGGTACATAATCTTCATAACCAAAATATTCTAATATGAAATACACGACCCGAATCGAAAGCCCACCCCTACTTTTAAAGTATTATGTTATGAGTTCCATCTTTCTTCATTTTTTTGCTAAGCATTATGAGTTCTTTCTTTCAGTGACTTCATTAAGATTTTATCATTTCAATTTTACTATTATAATATATTATAAATTATTTTGGTCGCAATAAAAAAATGCTATTGAAAAGTTACATGGGCTATAAAAGATTTAATCAATAAATAACGTTTATTATAAATAGTTTTTAGCAAAAGATATAAACTCTTGGAAAACGTTACAGTAAATTTGCTAGTATATATATGGCATGCAAGAGATGCGTTCTTTAATATTAGCCAAACAAGTGAGAGAAGCCTTTTAGGATGATGGTACGGAGTGCGTCATCCCACCCGAAGTCGACTTTTCCGGAGTACATCGTCGACTCCTCCCCGAACAAGAGGGTCTCAACCATCTTTTAATGCCTGGCGAACTGGATCTCATCAACGAAAGGCGAGACTAGACCCTCATCAAGATGAACGAGTATCAAATTGACGCAACTAAGTATTACAACTCCAAAGTGCGACTTCAGCGTTTTTACGAAGGAGACCTCGTTCTCCGCGAAGTATTTCAGAATACAGCCGAATAGAATGCTGGAAAACTCGGTGCTCACTGGGAAGAGCCTTATCAGATCATGAGGGTAGTTTGCCCAGGCGTCTACGAACTCGCGAACATGCAAGGTGAGATGATTCCACGATCTTGGAACGCAAGACATCTCAAAAATTACTATTGTTAAGTACTTAGTCTCCTGAGTTGAACTACTGGGCGACTTGATCCCTTAACATGGTACGTAGGCACCTTGTTTTCAGACGGGTTCAGTTGCCCCCTCCTCAAAGGGGGGGGGGGGGGGGGGGGGAATTGGTCTGTATACTCGTATACTCCCATCTTTGTAAAATAATGACTTCGCTCAGTCGAAATTTCATATATATAAAGATCCAATTTTTTACACTTACCGATTCTTTTCAGTTTTTCTCAAACGACTTAGCTAAGCAAGACGACTATATGAGTCTATCGTTACTATTGGCCACAGTAACGAGCTCTAACACTTCAAACGCGAAGTTTATCAATACATCCAAACGGATATTAAAGCGCGCTATACAAATTCTAAGTGTTCATTTTTGGGAAAGGGGGTTCGCGGGAACACTCTTGTACCCCGAAATGATCAACTCTTGAAACCCAGTAATCTAATCACTGGTCTAACTTAGCAAAGACTGTCGGAACAAGAAAATTCATGGGAATTTGCTTGTAAACCGCAATTTGTCTATGTATAAGAATGTAACAAAACAGATGTCTTCTACTTACAAAAGTAGAACATACTCCGTAAACGGAGTATAAGAATCCTGACGAGTATAACGCAAAAACACAAAACTCTAAACAATAGGCGAATCTGAACATTGCATTAATTATGTTTTTACTTGAAAGTAAAAATAAAACAAAGTGTCAAGAGATGGATAAAGCCATCCAAGCACTAAAAGATGTAACATATTTAAAAGCTCTTAAAACACTTGAGCAAAAAAATTCTTAAACACACAAAATAAAGACTAAGCGACGAGCTCGCCATCTTCCTTCTCTTCCTTCCTCTCGCCAGTTTTCTCTGCGATCTCCTCGGCTAGATGATCTTCCTTGCTAGGGACTGCAACAGACACCTTACCGTCTTCAAGAGTCAAAACTCTGGGCTCGACAGTCTGGATCGGAAGCGGAGCGCCATCACCAGCTGCATCGGTCAGAAGCTTGGTATTTCCTGTGGACGAAGTCGCAATATTTTCACGATTAGAAGGACCGACACTCTCAACAATTTGATCAGTCACAACAACGGCTCAATTCCAAGTAATTCTTTGCTCGCGCTTTGTAGACGCATGCCGAGGACGCCATCGTTACATCCTGAATGTGCATCAACACCAACATACTTATCAACCATCTCAATCCGCGGTAAGAAACATATATATTTCACTACAGTAGGGTCAAGAAGATTAGTACCTAAACACGCCTTTCAAGTCAGAGACAAGTTGGTCAAAGACGTCATAAGCATCGGCCAGCTCGATTTTAGTGTTCGCTAGTCCCGTACGCTCTTCTTCAATGTTACATGGCTCGTCGCTCCCCAGGTCCTCAATAAACTGAGCGTTTACCTCGACTTGAGCTAAGAAAACCATGTTCTGCTTAGGGGATCCAGTCAGCTGCTCAAGTAGCTCGCCTGCACTATCGATTTTTGTCTGGGACTCGGGTGTTGTTTCTCTTCTAGCTTTAGCAATAGCTACCTCGATTGCATTTTGTTGCATCTCGATTAAAAGAGCTTTCCCCCTTTCGAGCTCAGCTATCTTCAGATCATCTTTCTTCTTTTCAACACTTAGATTGTGGATATGCTTGTGCATATCGCTCGAGCTTTTCTTTCATGACTCCAGCTCAGTGCCGAGTTCATTCATACGCTTCGCGATACGTTGCTTTTCAGCTTCTTCCTTCTGTCTGGCCTCGTCGATAAAGTTCTATTTGGATCGCGAGTCCGCATCATAAGCCAGAATCGATCGGTTGCAGTGAGCCATCATCTAGAGGCAAACGAGAGCAAGATAAGCTAAGTATGGGAAACGTAATTCAGCAAATAAAAATATTGATGGAGAGAAGAGAAACTACCATGATATGGCGAGATGAGAATTCCTTATATAGCTCGCTCTTTAACAGTCTTTCCGGGATAGGAAAATTATCATCGGGATATATAGGTGATCCTGGACACCAGTGCAGCCGCAACTAAAGGGTCGTCCTACAGCTCGACTGCAGTAGGCGAAGAGTCGGATCGAGGCCCATAAGGAATTCGCTCATTGGCAGACAAGGTAGGAACCCTTCGGTGAGATTTCTTCAGCTGAGATTCAGAAGCTATGCCTTTGCCCTTTTCAATGGCTGAGTGTGATCTCTTGCGGCCTAGATCTTTCTCCTGACCACAGTTGTGTTTTGAGCCGTGATGCCCAAGTGATGAGCTCATTGGCCGAGTAGCGCCAGTCGCATCAGGTCACGCTTCGTCGCGAGTTTGTACATTGCTCAAAGTATTGAGTCTTGTTACACTACGCTCGGAATTACCTTTCTACATCGGCAATTTTTTCTACTACTGAGGTAGTCGGAGCAACAACCTTCTTCTCAACAGATTTCTTTTTATTCCTATCGCGGATAGTCGAGCTGCTAGTCATGTTTGAGAAGTCTTCGGAGTCCCTAGGAAGTTGATATGGCTCGTTAACAAATGTCTTGGATATTTTGTCAGCCCTGATTAATCTATGTCAGTGGAAGTGGCGAACCCAAAAACACTTTCGCGCAACAACCTTCTTGTACAGATCATCAATTCCAGGAACTGGAGTACCCACGTATCAGCGAGTTGCAAATCAACAAAACCAGAAAAAACTTTAATAAAAACAAAGTAAGAAGGTGCGCCTAAGTCATAGTTAAAAAAAAAAATCAACTACGTCGAGTAGGCTACCAATAACTCCCCACTTCGCATTCACCGCATTCACATTCCCTTCACCAACCGACGCCGCATAATCAGCACAAAAAAGAAGAATTTCTTCTGTCGTGATCTTTGTTAGGGAAGTCGTCAATAATCTTATATAATGTTCGGTTTGCCATGTTATCAATTTGCTCCTCGTCATCTCGACCTTTGTTCTTACGGAATTCGAGAAAACTCACTAAATGGCGAACTCCCAGCTACACCCCACTTTCGGCGGCCATTGTTAATAGCCCGGCCATATGGCGAATTCCTCTTATATTGACTTGAGCAAGCGCTATATGATGGATAAAGATGTAACGGAGAATATTCGTATGGATTGGAAGAAGCAGGTAGCAGTCTCTAAGGTAGCATTCATATAAGGTGAATGTACCCGGTGGAGGATCATTAGCTCGCTGATCCGGAGAGGGGAGAATCAGCTCGACGTTATTGGGAATAGCGCACTACTTTCTGAGTTCGCACAGAGACTCTTCGTCGCGCCACGTTGAGCCTAAAGGAGGATGTTTCTTACGGCTCGCTCTTGTCTTCTTTACTTTTGATACCCCGGAACCGACCCAACTTTATAATCTTTCTTGTTCCAAAAGAGGGTTATACGCCCAGTTGCACTCTTCGACTTTGACAGGGGCAGCCGGCTCGGCGAGATCTTCAATTGATTCGTCGCGAAGAGATGACACTTCAACATTAAACCTCTCTTCGCCTATGCCCCCTGCGTTTTCCGAAGTCGGCGAAAGAACAATTTGATTCCCAAACCATGACAAGCTGCCATCTACATTGATTTTGTCTTCCAAATTAACATAGGACGGAGAATTTCTCACTCTCACCTCGTGTCTAATACGGCGAGATGACGCACACATAGGCTTCAGATAGAAAAATAACTCGTCAAGTAGACAATCGTCTTCGAAGTGGTCATTTCGGCCGGAAAGACCGATTTCTTCTTCGCCATCGCGACATCTTTCGAAAGAGCAAGGGACCAGTTCACCACTATTGCTCGTCATTGTAAGCGGTTCGCCTTCGCTCGAGTATTTCTAGATCGATGGAGTAATTTCCTCTTCAGGCGGCTCGGCGGATGTTACACACTTACTCAGACTCGCATACGACATTAATACGGATCAAACTTTTCAAAACAAGTAGAATGAAAATCTTTTTGATCCCACAAAGATTCATAATCTTTTCCTCAAGAACGAAGGGATGAACTATTCAAGAACGCTTGAAGATAAAACGGAATCATTGAAGGAACTAGCCGGAAAACTCAAAGGATGACGGTGGCAAAGCAATGTGATAGGCAAACCCAAAAAAAAAAAAAAAAAAAAAAAAAAAAAATATATATATATATATATATATAACTTAGGAAAAATAGAGAGAAAAGGGAGAGAAGAGGCTACATGTTTTTGGAGGAATGAGGATTATCAGCAAAACCTAAGAAGTAACGCTTCTTATATAGGAATTTGATGGGCCGAATTTAGAATTGGGCTTTGGTCTAAAATTTAGGCTTCCATGACTGACTTGAAAAAACGAAAAAAAAATTTAAGTGCAAAAATTGTTTTTGTGTTTTTGCTTCATAAATGACGAGCTGTTCGACGACGCTCCGCTCAGTTCGCCAACATTCTCGCCGGTCTACTCACCGCCGCATCTGTGTCACATTTTTTTTACCATGTAGCTCGCCCTTGTCTACGATCGAATAACGTCATTGTGGCAGTTCGCTAATTTAAGCTCCTTGTGCACCCCTGCAATAATTTTCAGATGGCTCGCGGTTAATTCTATGGCAACATATTTACTTAAACTGCCTATTTTCCCGAAGAGTCAAAGTTACTTCGCGTTTTTACCCAGCTCGCTGAGATCTTTAGCAATGACCTCGCGACATTAGCTGAACCTCGATCTGGCTCGCCGATTCTCTGTAGCGACATCGTCAATCAGATCGCGACATGGCTTCTTACCACTTCACGGCAAGAGATCTTCTAATAACTTGTCGCAAAGTATCTAGATTGGTTCGTCACGAATTTTCCTGGATTAGCTCGTCGAGTCGGAGAAATCTTCGTCAAAAGGGCTCTCCAACTTTCTTGCAACGATGCCAGCTCGCAACAAAGCAAGTACTAGTTCGCGGCATAGCATCCTTGAAGCATCTTGCTGCTCCAAACCTTCGAATCAACTCGCCACAACACGATGACCAACCAGCTCGCACTAACATCTTTGGACCAGCTCAATGCAGCATGACGATGCACTAGTATGCGGCAAAAGATCATCAAGCAGCTTGCCACAATTTTTCATTGAAGCAGCTCGCCGCGAAATTTTCTTAGATCAGCTTGCTGAAGTTTTCCTGGTTCGGCTTGCCACAAAAACTACTACAAACCGGCTTGCCATAAACTTCTTCGTACCAGCTCGCTGTTAAGTGCACCCAGTCAACTCGCCGACTCGGGCAAATCCTTGTTATTTGGGCTCGTCACTATCTGCATCAGTCCTTATCATTATGGAAGTCACCGGGATAGTCGGATCTTCATTAACACATCTACAGTCAAAACAAAAATCGATTCTTCGTCTGGACACCGTTACTTCAACACTTTTATCAATAACACTAATGAATTGGGGGGCTAATTGTAGGGGTCACATCTTCCCTAGAAGAATCAATGGCATAAAATGACTAAGTATGTGTTGAATCGGCTATCACGTGAGCCAATTAACCAAAGATTGAACCAGATGCCTAAATAAAGTCAGCCTAGTGGTCAAGCCCAGAAGATAAATGCCCATTTAAGGCCCAGCCGACTTAGAGGTTGTGGCCTAAATCGAAATCCTAGAAAACTTAGTAAAACTTCCAATTTTGTATTGGGTCTGGCCCTGCCGACCTAGAAACACTATAAATATACTTGTACATCCTCATAATAGGAGGATCACGAAATATCTTACAGAAACTATGCTACAGCTTTCCAGCTAATAAAATCCCTAATTCATCTCTTTTGTCTTTGCGTTTTTGAACCCTAGAAGCTTTCTACTTCTCTGAACCTTACAAATTACATTGTGAGAATCTAGCTCCCACACTTATCAATAGGATTAAAAATGAAGAGCTTATTAGAGAAGCTGAGATGAGACCGTCTTTGAATGAAATCAAGAATCATGTATGGAAGACCAAAACTTCTCAGAAGATTAAGCTCTTTATGTGGTAAGTCCTAGATGGTGCTATTTATGTGGCAGGGAATTTACCTGAGATGTCAGTATTGTGGAAGTGAACCGGAATCAATCAATCATGTGCTTTTCACATGTCCTGTGGCTAGGCAATTGTGGGCACTGTCGGATTTTCTAATCCTAGGGATAGTTTTGATGAGATCTCTCTTTTCTCTAACTTCCATTACCTGTTCTCTGTTGACTCTAATAAGAATATCATAAAAGAGATCATAAATAGTTTTCCTTGGATTTTGTGGTTGATTTGGATGAATAAAAATAAGTTTTGTTTTGAAGGTAAGGTTTTCCTAGCTACGGAGTCGGTTGATAAAATTAAGGATGAGTATGATCAATGGTTTTTGGCTCAGACTCTTGGGGAAAAATTGGAAGAGACACCAATCTCTTTAATACCTAGAGAAGGTATCAAATGGAAGAGACCTCCAACTCCTTGGCTAAAATGTAACGTTGGTGTCTCTTGGTCCAAAAGAAACAGTTTGAGTGGGTTCTTCTTGGTTCTCCATGATGATATTGGTGATGTGATTATGCATATTAGAAGAACCTTTGCAGGTTTAAAAGATCTAGAAGATGCTCAACTAATACTTACAGCCCAACCAATCACCCTAATATCGACGTTCATATTTACAGCCCAACCAATCACCCTAATAATGAATCATTCAGATAAAAAAAAAAAATGGCATGCTAGGTTTTCGTATCGCGCTAATGTTTTTCATTCAAATTATGTAGAAAAATGATGAATAATTTGGAGGTAAGGTAAGTGACAGTCTGACAGAGATAGACAAATAAAAAAGTAGTTGAAAAAAGTGGAGTAGATTAAGTCTTCCAACTACGTATATATTGAGAGGTTGTTTGGCAATCATTTCTCTGGTTGGTTCCTTAATTTACTTTTCTACTAATTTCTGTCAGATGCAGTTGTTATATATTTACATTTTGATTGTATTGTATACATAATTAACCGTATTTTTTATTACATGTTTTCTAGTCCAAATCATTTTTAAATGTTTTTTATTCTGTTTCTTTTCTTGGCACGATAAATTCTTGTTAAACGCTAAGAAAGAAAGAACAAACAAAAGTTCGTGATCATTTCATCATAACTTGTACTTTACTAATTCGTATCAATTTGACGTTGTATTTTTCGGCAACTGAGTATAAATTCAACATAACGGCGTGAGTACATATAATATAATAAATTCAAATTATTTTGGGCTT
The DNA here is from genome assembly GCA_963576765.1 of Draba incana. NCBI lineage: Eukaryota > Viridiplantae > Streptophyta > Magnoliopsida > Brassicales > Brassicaceae > Draba > Draba incana. The sequence goes on from OY755208.1 coordinate 17,661,694, forward strand.
TAAGCTTCTAGGTTGGCAACTTCACGAGTAGGGCACGGTTGGTGAGAAACAAAGAGTCTTTACACACAAATATTTAAAGACTACTTTTTTTTTTTTTTTTACTAAAAAATTGAAAAATGTAATTTAAAGACTATTTCCCATCTCTATTTTAAATTGTCGGCCTTTACTACTTTATATAGTTCTCTGCGAATATATTAATATGTTATCATGTGAATTTATATAGTTCTCTGCGAATATATTAATTGTAGTTTTAATCATTTCTCAATGCAATGATTTTTTATAACTAACATAGGTTCTGATAGGTATTATTAACTACTTATTGGAGATGGAAAAACCTTTTGAACTCGTCAAGAGGTTGAACAATTTTCTCACCTCAACATGGAGTATTATTTTTTATTTGACATATCAAACGTCTTGTTATGCTCTCCCGTAATTTTTCAGCTATTAATTTCAGAATACTCGAAGCATTTTATCTTTCAAATCTCATTATCTATAAAAGTATACAATTATTAATTGAGTAAAAGTCAAGATCATAACATGTTTTTGTTTCTCAAGAAGATAGTCATAATTAGTGTAAAATCTTTTTGTATCATTAAATGAAAAAAAAAAGAATTGTAATACAAAGCACTGTCAGTATAGTCTACAATTTAATCATTTATATTCAGAAAATATATGTTGTTTTGGTCATTATAGGGTAAAACTAATTTAGAATCAAATCACATGGGCCATTGACGTATTGTCTTTGTGTAGCAAATCGGATCCACATTGCTGCTTCACGGTATATGAAGTCAGATGACTAATTAGTCAGAATTCAAAAAAAGAAAATCCGAGCGATTTCGGCAAAACAGCTACTACTAAACTCAAACCCTTAGCGAATCATTTTTTTTGACAATGTTGTTTTGCTGATCGAAAACTCACTCTGTACCTTTCATATAAAAATTTAACCCCAAAAACGTAAAAGTTATAAATGATATTTCCTTCTTACTATAAAAATCCATAATTTAATACGTAATTTACATAATTAACCAATAAAAAAGCAACATAATAAATATAAATTTTTGCAGAAAGAATTGAAAAAATCAATATAGAAAATGAAATAAACATTTCAACTTGACTATAAGAAAAAATAAAACGATAAATTTACATATACCTGCATTGTAGGACTTAAAACACATAATTAGATCATGATTTATTTATTAACTTAAGGGTCGTTCTAATACCATTAATTAGTCTGTTACCTTTATTTTTGTCAACGTAATACCATTATCTATGATCTATAATTCTATATGAAGGAAAAACACAATTATACCACTATATTCGAAACATATTTAAACATACGAACTCTGTGCGACCACTCCAGTTTCCGTATGAATCATGCAATTTCATCTTTTGGTCATCAGAAATTTTCTTTCTCTTGCGCATCATATCTTCATCTTCATTATTTTTAAATATACTAGTAATTATTTCAAATCTTTTGTGAAATATATATTTTTTTTGGGAATTGAAGTTGAACAATAAATCATTTTATTTTTCACATAAAATAATAGAACCTACGTTATAAACTAAAGAGAGATAAGAAGAATTGTGTTATTCTTATTCCAAAAGAATAGAGTATATATAAGAGTACAATATTTGGAGGAAAAGTAGGTTTAGAATTTCTAAATTATGGGTGTAAAATGGGGTCGGTTTAAAGACTAATGATTTTTTTTCTAATGAGTTTATAACAACCTAATGGTTTTTTCAAATTAAGTTTGAGAAATTGCTAAATTTGTGTTTGAAGTGCTTTGGGCTCGGTTCAATCTAGACAGGCTTTCGGTTGGTTTGGCGGATAGAAACATGTAATATTTTTCTTTCTTTAGAACCATTATGCTTTTATATGCACTTCTGTTGTTGCTGTAAATTATTTTGAACTATGTCATTCTCTTATATACCTAAGTACTTTGTCCACCATCAGTGCCGGCCTTGAATATTGAAGGGCCCCACGCAGAATATTTTTTTTGGCCCATAAACTATTAAATAAAATAAAAAACTAAAATCCACTTATCAAGTTTCGTACTCCTATCCTGAACCTAACGAAGGAAAGAGAAGAACCAGTAGAGCTGTTACACTTTTACATGAAAATTATGGCCCCTAAATATAATAAATTTTACGTCGGCCCCAATTACATATATGGTAACTTAAGAAAATTGAATGTATAGTTTGGTCTATATTAGGAAGTAAATGGAATCCATTATAATAAAAAGAAAAATGACATTGATAATGCGATTGTACTCCAACAATCTGTCAATGTCTATTGCTTGTGGGAGCATGTCCCTTGGAGTGACTCGGATACGCATTTAAATTGTTTATTCAACTATTTATTTATTTCATGATCCGGCTAGTGGCTACCATTCAGTTGGTTTTTTTAATAAATTATTTTCTCAAGGAACCAAATACTCTTTATGCAAAGCAATGCACGTGAAAATAACGTTAAAAAATAATGCTGAATTTCTTTTATGTTTTGCATTTTTATTATATTTAAAAGATATCGTTGGAAATTAAATGAATTTAAAATTTTTGAGGTTGTAGTTTAATAAATAGTAGATTCGTTCATATATCGAAAATTTAGAAACTTTATCATTATTTATAAATAAGTAAATCTATTTAAAGTTTTGTTACAAGTAACTTCAAAATTCTCAAATAATATTTTACTCGATCGATTATTAACCAACAAAAAATAGCTTAAATGTAAACATGCATACTTCTTTAAAAATGGCTTACATGATATCACTAGGTAAGTAATCTGATATTATACATCATTGTTGTAGTTCTTCCATTTTACGAAAGTAAGGAAACACATACTCAAGTGTAGCTAGAAAATAGAAAAGAAAAAAGAAACATATATATATATATATATATATATATTTACCGATAGAATAAATGTTTGTTGTATATTTACCGAAGTCTTTGTCTTACCAAATATAGATAAGTTTAGTTTCACAGTGACTTCTTTTTTTGAAGCGATTATTTTTCAAACAGGTATATAATTTAACAAATGCTTCAGCAATTCCGTCAATGAGGTAAGAGAAATAGTCGACACCCAACAACCCTATTTATATTGTAAGGGCTAGGTTACAAAGGGCATTTGCAAGTACCCTTGCTTCGTATCATAAAAACAAAAGGTGTGTTTAAAAAAATTAGGGCTCTTTCTCTGTTTAAGAAGCTTGAGAAGAAGATGAAGAAGAGACAAGTAGTGATAAAACAAAGAAAAAAATCTTACACTACAACATCTTCTTCGAGCAACATCCGTTATGTTGAGTGCCAGAAGAATCACGCCGCTAACATCGGCGGCTACGCCGTTGACGGTTGCCGAGAGTTTATGGCAAGCGGTGGCGAAGGAACCAATGATGCTTTAACGTGTGCTGCTTGTGGCTGTCACCGGAATTTTCACCGGAGAGAAGTTGAAACGGAGGTTGTTTGTGAGTATTCTCCTCCTAACGCAGTCAACTAATGAAAATGGAAAAAAGGAAGAAAAGCCAAGAAAGGGGTGATTTTTCAATTAAAAAAGAAAGAAAGAAAGATATATGTGCTTTGTGGATTTGATGATCTATTGATTTATGTTAGAGATGTATTTATCTATGTATATGGTTATTGATGTATATTAAAATGCTCACATTAACACCCGATCTATATGATAAAAGAATCTAAAATCTCTGTGATGAAGTGTTATATTTGGACCAGTTTCATTTTTTCTTTCTTTCATTCTTTCGATTGGGTCTTGATTTTGTATTTAATAACCGAAAACAATAGACTTTTAACAAATATAGTCTATTTAGAATAGAATGAGCCGTAGATGATTTTTGTGACGGGTTCTAGAGGCGTACGTAAACCATTAACCTTCCCTAAACGCAAGACACTCCACTCAGTTCTGTCGCCACTCTAAACTAATCTTCATTGAGCTTATCACATTTGGATATTATATTTGTATGCTAATGTTTTAAGCGGATAATATAAAGTATATTTCTTGCTTCGAGGGGATGAATCCCTTAAAGAGCACTTGCGTTGAAAGAGATGAATCCTTCGGAGCACTTTGGGATCTCTTTCAATGCTTATTTTTTAATGTATTTTACATTGATGTATATAGCACATGCACGAAGCAAATATGGTCAATGACAGCAACATAAAATGGGAATATATACAGATTTAACGTGGAAACTCATATGAAATATTTTGTCTTATTCTTATATATAGTTAGATCGGATAGTTTGTAAAACAAATAGGAATTTTTATGAAAAAGATAAAATTGGATCTTAGTTTTAACCACGTAAAATGGAAAATAAAAATAATGCATACAAGTACAAAACTATCAATAATCATATGTTCTTCCTTTTGTCTCTTTCTCTTGAATATTCGACCCACCACTATACATACAAAAGATTCCGACAAAATATTCTAAACATATTAAAAAATACAAAGTTCCAACTTACCCATTTAAAATAGGAAAAATTGGTTGAACAACAAAGAAAAAAATGTAATTAAAATATTGACAAAAGCCATTCCTAAGACAAAATTCTATCCATTAGATCTAAGATTTTATTTAGTATTTTAATTATGTATTTTCTCTTTGTTCTGCAACAAATTGACTCTTTAAAGTAAATGTTAGTATTATGCTGAGTGCCATTCATCTAAAACTACAAATTAAAAACAATTAAAGCCATCAGTCATGTGGTAATGCAGAATTACATGGCTTGTTGTGGGCCATGCGCTATTTACTCCGGAAAATGCGTTTTTGTTATACATTTGTCACTGATTCAACCGAGTTGGTGACGATGGTGGCATCACCACATGAGTGGCCCGACTTTCAGCCGGAGGCGTGATTTTGCCGAGAGTCTTTTCCCGAATTCGAGCTCATTTACCGGCAACAAGAGAACAATACAAGAGCGGATTTGTTGTCACGGACTGCGCACACGCGTTATACTATTTTCTCATTCATTAACACTTCGGTCCCTTATTAGTTCTCTGATACATATAATGTATTCGTTTAATCACTGAAAAGGTGTTCCTGACAACAAAAAAAAATCATGTGGAAATGCATCTCTTATAATTAATAGATGGTTCTTGTAACGCCCGCAAACCAAATGATATGAATTTTGTACGTGCGTCGATCGACACACCACTTTGTAACGCTTGCGAAGCAAATGATGTGAATTTGGTACATGCGTCGATCGACACAAGTGGTGTGTCGATTGACACAACGTATGTTGGTGCGTGTATCGATCGACACAGCATTTTCGGGACAAAATCGGTTTGTTTTGATTGTTCGGTTTTTGTGCGGTTTAGGGAAGGAAAATCTTAAGGTCGAGTTTATATGTCGAGCAGCCTCTTTTCTCTGCGGGAATCAGAGGTTATTGATAGATTGAGAGACAAAAGAGTGTGTTCTTAGTCGATTTCTTGTGTTCTTAGAGTTTTGTGGCTTTAAAGTGCATAAGAGGGTGATAGTGGGGTTCCTTGGTGTTTGTGGCGTGAAATCTGATTCGTGAGGTTGAGAAGTATCTCAATTTCGCGTTGTTCATCGTATTCGATCATTCTCAAATCCAAATCCCTAAGGTAAGTGCGTGACCATTGACTTCAGCGTGATTTAGGATTGTATTGATGCAATTTTTGTTGTTTGATTGATTGGAAATCGTTGTTTGTTGAGTTATTACGTTTGGATGTATATGTTGACGTGTTTTCAAGCAGGGTTTGTGTATTGAGACTGATCGGATTCGGACTAGAGACGAGAAAGTCCGAGTCCAATGTTCTACAGCCGTGTGTAGATCGACACACGTATCCTGTCGATCGACCCCGTGTTTTGTTGGTTGTATCGATCGACACGGGTGGTGTGTCGATTGACATGAGTTGTTTCGCTGGTTTGGTGTTGTTTGGTTATTGTGTGTTGTTTGGTATTGTATTGTTCTAATGAGCCTGAGTAATAGGTCATAGATGGTATGACCGTCTCACTAAGTATTTATTAAATACTTATGCATCTCTTTTTTCCATGTGATGCATGTAAAGATAAAGTGTGATCGTGGAATTATTGCTCGGATGAGAGGATGATTAGGATCTCTAGTTTATTTTATTATGTATTAGAATTTAGAACTTTGTGTTTAGGTTGCTAGTAATTCCTGGTATTGATGTTGGAATTGTTTATGAATTTGATGGTATTGGATTATTGATTATTTCCTGGTTTAGTTGGTTTATTATTTTCCGCTGGTTTTTTTATTGGTTTGCTGATTGAATTGAATTGAATTGATATTGAGAATTAATATTTATGGAAATATTAATTCGAGTCAATTAATGAAAAAAAATATATTTAGGCTAGGTTGTTTCAGTTTTGTATCGAAGCCCTTACGGTTTTAGGGCGGTTAAATGATGATTTGAGACTATGTGACAAATTGATTATGAATAGTTAGTCAATTTATGAGTTGTAGACTCTTAGATCATCCTCTTCGAGCTTTCAATGAGATTCTACGGTATGTGTTGTTTAACTTATATCATTTTTTGTGATTTCTAGTATCTTAGCCTGTATTTTTGGGAAATGCAGAGTGATGGATGCTGGTGCTAGAGGTTCGTGATAGAGGTAGAGGTCGGGGCCGTGGTAGAGGCCGAGGTCGTGGTCTGAGACCAGTGAGTGAGTCTTCCGATAGTGTGGTAGTGAGTGCGACGCATGAGCAAGCTTCTGAGATACCGACGTATTATGAGGGATCCGTTGGCGGGACCAGTGTGAGTGCTGGTGTTAGTGTTGCTGGTGCCGGAGGTGGTGCCGGAGCAGATGCTACTGTATGAGGCCCAGGTGGGGGTGCTGCTGCAGGAGGCCCAGGTGGGGGTGCTGCTGCAGGAGGCCCAGGTGGGGCCCAGGGTTGAGATGATTGTCTGGCGCAGATGTTAGCCTTGATTTTTAGCGGTTACTGGGTGCGGTGCCAGTGCAGGCTCCAGTGGTGGCAGAGGTACGGCCGAGGGCTGTGGTTGCTAAGCAGCATCCGTCTTATCTGGAGATGATGGTACAGATGCAGAGGCTTAGTATTGTGTTCTTCTCGGGAGGTGTTAGGCCTGAGGGAGTGGATGAGTGGTGCATGAGGATGGAGCGTATTTTTTGCACGATCAGATGTCCGGCTGAGTATCAGGATGAGTTGGCAGTGCATTACCTCGATGGTAATGCGCATTTCTAGTGGAGAGGTGTTGAGAGTCGGAGGAGGCAGACAGTGTGGACCTGGGGTGAGTTCTTAGCAGAATTTAACCCTAAGTTCTTTCCTCAGCAGTCTGTGGATCGTCTTGAGACGAGGTTTGTGGAACTGGTTCAGGGTGACCGATCCGTGCGAGAGTGTGATGCTTAGTTCAGAAGGCTCTTGGTCTATGCGGGTAGAGGCATGGAGGATGAGCAGACACAAATGAAGAAGTTCTTGAGAGGACTTCAGCTGAGTTTGAGGATTTCGTGCATAGTATCCAGGTTTGTCTGGAGGGCGGAGTTGATTGAGGTAGCGACTTCTATTGAGGAGGATGTGCGTGATCAAGCGGCAGTAGTGGTTGTTCCGCCAGTAGGTTCTCCAGTTGTACAAGAGAGTAGGCAGGATCATGGTGGTTCAGGTTCTGGCAACGGCAGTAAGCATACGCAGGGTCAGAAAAGGAAGTAGGAGGATACTTCTAGGTTGAGCCAGAGTGGCCGAGGGTGTTATGGATGCCAGAAGATAAAGCACCGAATGTCGCGTTACCCGAGGAGGGGTGAGTTGCATGATGCAAGGGTATGCTTTCACTGCCGAGAGCTTGGGCATATCAAGCTGAGATGTCCATACCTACAGCAGATGGCAGTGGCAGCTATACAATTAGTGGCATAGATAGCGGCAGTGCAGATTGGAACATCACCGTGTGTGTACAGGTCGGTGGAGACATACAAGCAGAGTGCCAGGCCGATCACAGGTAAATTTGAGACTCAAACTTGGTAAATTTTTGTTGAATTTTTGTTGCTTTGTGTTATGTTATTTCATGTGGTGAAATATACGGTTTCTTAGCACATGAGATTTGCGCACGGACCTTATTAGTGGGCGGTTGTGAGTCCCATGTTCTTTTTGATTATGGAGAATCAAATTGCTTCATTACTTCGGAGTGTGTCAAGAGCAGTGGCATTCAGAGCGACGCTGATGAGCCGGTGGGCATGGTCAAGGTTGCTGGACGAGGGTTTCTGGCTAGCTTGGTCGAGCGAAGGGCCTTCATGTGTAGATTGCTGGTGAGTCTATGCCAGCAAACTTTGTGGTCAGTCCGGTGGAGCTGTATGATGTCATTTTGGGGATGGACTTGCTAGAGCGATACAAGGTCCATTGGATTGCCATCAAGGTCGCGTGGTGTTTGAGCGCGAGGGAGCGAGGTTTGTTTATCAGGGAGAGAGATCGACTTGCGGGAGTCTTGTGATCTCTGTAATTTAGGCGGAGCAGATGATTAAGCGGGTTTACAAGGCTTATCTGGCGATGATTATTTTACCGGAGTGTGGGATTGAGGTTGCTACTAGAGGTATCCGGGTTTTTTAGGAGTTCGAGTATGTTTTTCGGTCGTTGAAGGGATTACTGCTGTCTCGGTCTAATCCTTTCACGATTGACCTAGAGCCCGAGAAAACTCCCATATCTAAGGCGCCTTACAGAATGGCTCCAACAGAGTTGACAGAATTGAAGAAGCAACTAGAGAATTTGTCGAGTAATGCACCTATGTTGTTTGTGAAGAAGAGGGATGATAGTTTTTGGTTGTGTATCGATTACCGAGGACTTAACTGAGTCACAATAAAGAAAAAGTACCCTCTCCCGAGGATTGATGAGTCGTTGGATTAGTTGAGGGGTGCTATTTGGTTCTTCGAAATTGACTTGGCATCAGGATATCATCAGATTCCAATATATGAGGCATATGTTTGTAAGACTGCATTCAGGACGAGATATGTGCACTATGAGTTTGTAGTGATGCATTTTGGTTGACGAATGTGCCAGCATCATTCATAAGATTGATGAATAGCGTGTTTCAGGCGTATCATGAGTATCTTTATCGATGATATTCTGGTGTATTCGAGGAGTCATGAGGAGCACGAGGTGGATTTGAGATTGGTGCTGGAGAAGCTTCGGGAACAAAAGTTGGTTGCTAAGTTGAGCAAGTGTAGTTTCTGGCGGCAAGAGATGGGATTTCTCAGTCATATCGTTTATGCACAGGGAGTGTCTGTGGATCCGGCTAAGATTCTAATGCTAATGAGCGTCACTACAAGAAAACAGCCCCAAAACCGACGGAATAGGTCGGATTATTGGACCGTGTAACTAGCCGGTGCCGACGCCGGAAGAGATTCCGGTTTTTTTGTCGGAAATCCGTCGGAAAATATGAACGGAAAAATTTTCCGACAGATTTCCGACAGACACCCAACTAGCTGTCGAAAATCTGTCGGAAAAATTAGCCGTTATATAGCCGTTGTTATATCCGTTGGCTTTCCGACGCTTTTTCGACAGATTTCCGACGGTCAGCGTATTTATATATATGATTCCACACATCTTCATTCACTCACAACAACAACAACTTCCAACCAAACACTTGTTAGAAAAAAATCGTTAAGAGAGGGAGATGTCATCTTCTAGATATTATAGATCGTGGATGGATGAAGAGATGTATGATCTGGAGTCGAAGGCATTAAATGAAAGTTATGCACGAGGTATATGCGAGTTAATGGAGGTTGTCGGGAATCGACCGCACCTGCAAAAAGGTGGTAATATAATCGTAACACCGTACAATTTGCCCCCTGGTATATGCGAGTATTATTTGTGGCCCGTAATCGTAACACCGTACAATTTTCCCCCTGGTATGTGTATACGTCGAGAGTTTTTATTCCTTTATGTTCTTATTCCCGGCCCTGAGCATCTGAAGAGATCACTTGATGTATTCCTCCAGCCATTGATTTATGAGTTACAAATGCTATGGAGTCACGGTGTCGAAGCGTTTGATGTTTCACGGCAGCAGAATTTTCATATGCGTGCGGTCCTTATGCGAACTATTAGCGATTTCCCAGCATACGGTATGCTATCTGGATGGACTACTCATGGAAGATTATCGTGCCCGTTTTGCCAAGATAACACTGACGCTTTCCAATTGAGGAATGGAAGAAAGCCATGTTGGTTTGATTGCCATAGAAGGTTTCTACCGTACGGCCATCCCTATCGTCGGTCTAAAAGATTATTTAAGAAAAATAAACAAGTGTTTGATGCTCCACTTGATGAGATAGACGGTAGTACTATATTGGAGCATTTGAGAGATTTTGGTGCTGAGAGGACTCCTGAATGTGGGGGTAATGGGCATGAACCGGTTTGTGGTGTAGGGGAAGCTCATAACTGGCACAAGAAGAGTATATTTTGAGATTTACCGTATTGGAAGGATCATTTATTAAGGCACAACCTCGATGTGATGCATGTTGAAATTTTTTTTTTGACAACATCATCAATACGGTGTTAAACGTCCCGGGAAAGACAAAAGACAATTTGAAGTCTAGGATGGATGTTTCAGAGATTTGCAAACATGATTATCTTGAACTTCTTCCCGATGGTACATATCCTTTTCCTCCGTACCGATTGCAAATAGAAAAGATAAGAGAATTTTTCCGGTGGATTAAAGACGAAGTTAAATTCACTGATGGATATGCAGCTAATTTGGGTAACTGTGTTGACTCACGAAACCTAAAGGTTATGGGAATGAAGAATCATGATTGTCATGTCGTGATGCAGAGGCTTATTCCATTTGCTTTTACCCATCTCCTTCCTCAAACTGTCCACGAAGCTATTGCATGAGTTGGTGCTTTCTTTAGGGATTTATGCACGAGGACACTTACAGTTGAGGGGATCCGCAATTTAGATGCCAATATACCTGTGATCCTTTGCAATCTTGAGAAGATCTTTCCGCCGTCTTTTTTTTGATGTTATGGAACATCTTCCCCTACACCTCCCCCGAGAAGCCGAACTAGGTGGTCCCGTTCAATTTTGTTGGATGTATCCTTGTGAGCGGTACATGTTCCATCTAAAGAAGAAGGTCAAAAATTTGGCTCGAGTTGAAGGTTCTATTGTCGCACGAAGTATCAATGAAGAAGCATCACAATTTGCGGAATATTACTTTACACGGGAAGTTAATACGAAGAGTAGACGTCCTGCTCGTCATGATGATAGAGGTGAGAAAGTCATGTATCACGCGCTGGTCCCTGAGTTGTTTTCGCAAGTTGGTCGAGTGACTGGGAGAGGGAAGAAACGCTTCCTATCACAAGATGAGTGGAGTCACTTACATATGTATATCCTAACGAATTGTGAGGAGATGGCGGAGTACGAAAGGTAAAAACAGAACTTATTTAAATACTTTTTTTTTAATACCTAAGTAATATATAGGTTTCATATGTTATATATTGTTGTTTGCTTTCAGGATTTACATTGCATAAATACGTCGCTATTATCCGGAAATGACAGAAGACGAACTTGGTGAATCTAAGGAAACCGAGTTTGTAAATTGGCTGCAATATTTCGTAAGTTTTTAAAAAATGCTTAAATATCTTAAAATTAGTGAATTAATTAATACTTAATTAAATGTTTGTTTATTAATTTGTCTAAATTATTATCTCAGGTTACTGAAGGAATGAAGAATGGAGAAAGGTTTCCGACATGGTTACAAGAGATAGTTTCTGGCCCAAGCTTCGAAGCAACTTCATACGTTCGGTATTGCACTAGGGGATTTGCATTTAGGATTCATGAAGAAAGGCCGATGCCAACTGCAGATTACGGTATTTCAGCTACATGTGGTGATGTAGACTACTACGGGATTCTCAAAGAAATATTGCAAGTGCGCTATCCAGGAATGTTGGGCATGAGGTGCATTGTTTTCTTGTGTGAGTGATATGATCCAAAAGGTGTTCAGGTGAGCCAATTTGGCATCACTTCATTAAATTCTTCTAGGAGACTGCAAAAGTATGACCCATTCATCCTAGCATCACAGGCAGACCAGGTTTGATTTTAAAATTTTATAATACATGCGTTATTGATAAATAATGATATTGTAATTACCTAAATTAAATATGTTTGTTTCAGGTATGCTATATTTCTTACCCTAGGGTAACACATCGAGGAGATCCTTGGATTACAGTGACTCCAATTAATCCAAGAGGGAGACTATATGGAGTTGCTGAGCACGATGCTATGCAACCAACTAGAATTACTCCGATGGATCCAGTTGATCATTCTTCTGCGGTGGACCTTTTTGTTGATTTCACAGAATTTGGGGATAATATAGTACATTCAGAATCAGAAGAAGAAGTTGGAGAATTTGATGAAGACGAAGACACAATTCCTTCGAAAGGATCAAAATCAGACTCAGATTAGTTACATTATAGGTTTGTATCTGTAAACATAAACAAGAATTTCAGATTATTTATATTTTTGTATTTTTTTTTTAATAACATGATTTTCTGTTGGAAATCTGTCGGAAAATTGTATATATTTCCGACGGATTTCCGACAGATGTGCCAATATCAGGCTAACCTTAATGGACGACACGTGTTACCCTTAAATCTGTCGGAAATCTGTCGAAAATATATATATATTTCCGACAGATTTCTGACGGTTTTGTGGATTTGAGGTCAGATTCCAGAATTTCGTGAAGACAAAGTCTCGACATACAATTCTAACAACAAAAGTAAAAGATAATAGAGTAATTAACCTTGTCGATGTTATACAGAACATGATTTGCGATTTTTTCATGTTTCAACCAAAAGCGTTTCATACAGTTACATATACAAAACAATAGATGTTTACTGAAAATACTAAAAAAACTAAATGTTTAGAATTTGAAAGTAACAATAATATTATCAAGTATTTTATCTTCTAAATCATGCTCCTACCATGCTATTAACTTGTAACTACGAAAACGGATCGTTAAAAAGCTTAAAACCACAAAACTGTCAGAAATCTGTCGGAAATATATATATATATATATTTCCGACAGATGTGCCAATATCAGGCTAACCTTAATGGACGACACGTGTTATTCTTAAATCTGTCGGAAATCTATCGGAAATATATATATATATATATTTCCGACAGATTTGTTGTTTTGAGCTTTTTAACGATCGGTTTTCGTAGTTACAAGTTAATAATATGATTGGATCATGATTTACAAGATAAAATACTTGATAATGATCATTGTAACATTCAAATTCTAAACAATTAGTATTTTTAGTATTTTCAGTAAACATCTATTGTTTTGTATATGTGACTGTATGAAATGCTTTTGGTTGAAACATGACAAAATCGCAAATCATGTTTTGTATAACATCGACAAGGTTATTTACTCTATTATCTTTTACTTTTGTTGTTAGAATTGTATGCCGAGACTTTGTCTTCTCGAAATTCTGGAATTTGACCTCAAATCCACAAAACCGTCGAAAATCTGTCGGAAATATATATATATATATATATATATATATATATATATATATATATATATATATTTCCGACAGATTTCCGACGGTGGTACCAAAATTCACCCACGAAATGAAAAATAAATAACGCGAAATCAGTCGGTCCAAGACACGCGGTCATTTAATTTATTTCGATTTGCGACGGATTTCTGACAGATTAAAATCCGTCGGAAATTCTAATTTATTAACAGATCTTCTTCTCCCCGAAGAACACATTCGAGAATCCAAAAAAATTTACGATTTCTCCGCCGCCATCGCCGATTTTCGCCTCCGACGCTCAGCCCACTCTTCTACGCCGGATTTCGGCCCGATTTCGCCGTTTCTTCTTCTCTTCTTTGCCGGATTTCGTCTCTTCTTCTTCTCCCCGGAAATCCACAGTTGCTGTATTTTGCCTCCGGAATTAGCCGCCGCTGCGTCCTCCTCTTCGCCGGAATACAAATGGCGGATCTTCCTTCTTATTTGTAAGTTTCCTCAAATTATCTATTCAATTCTGAATTAGGAATTTAGTTTGTCAATTAGGAATTTAGTTTGCGAATTAGGAATTTAGATGTTAGATTTAGGATTAGGGAAGTTAGATTTTAGGGTTTGGAAATTGTTGGTTTTTTTATATATTTTGGAAAAAAAATTGTTAGCATTTTCTACTAATATTTAAAAAATTTTAAGGATTAATTTAAAACTTTAGAATTTTAATATTTTAGAATTTTAAATTATGTAATTAGAGTAAGAAAAATTATATTTTATATATTTTGGAAATTTAAGAAATGTTTTTTTAAACAATTGTATTTTTATAATTATATATTTAACCAATTTCGAAATTTTAAGATAATGAATTAATTTTTGAATTTATATATATATTTTAATAAATTTTATATAATTAGATTTAGGGAAAATATATTTTGCCTATATTTTAAAAAAATTGTTAGCATTTTTTACTAATTTTAAAAAAATTATAAGGATTAATTTAGAATTTTAGAATTTTAATATTTTAGAATTTTAAATTATGTAACAATTACTTAAGAATTTTAGAATTTCTTAATAATTTTACGATTATTTGAAAATTTAAGATTTTTCATAACTTTAAATTTTTTTTAATATAAATGTAGGGATTATAGTGGTTTCGCTGCAACTGGCAGCAGCGGACGTCGTCGTCGTGCGAGTAGACCTCGTTCGAGTATGACGTCTACATCAACACCGTCGTCTACACCTCTACAGACGTCGGTGACACCACCAACCGCCACAGCACCGTCGCAGATTAGCGTCGAGGACTTTATGGGTCTTCCTGGACGAGAGAGGTTGACTAATCTCCATCCAGACAGATGCAGTAGAGACACATGGTTAGTTTTTTGTTACATTTTTTTTTTTACTAATTTAATTTAATTGTGACTAATGTTATTGACATTTTTTTCCCGTAGGTTTGATGATTCTCGCAGCGGGATTTCGAAGTCCCTCAACAAGATGGAAAACTCTTTGCTCAGCCGTCCGTATCCGACGTACGCCGCCATGCCACTGGAGGATCAAGAAATGTGGTTTCACCAATTTGCGGTAAGTCATTTGTTTTCACAATTTTTACTTTCATTTAAAGTATTATGTTTTTTATTTAATTTTTCTTTTTCCAGTAAGAATTTAGGTGGGAACCACACTTGACCGCTCGGGTCAGGAGGGAATTCGACTTGAAAGCGGGATGGCACTACTCGAAGAAGGTGTTCGAGTGGAAGGATAAGTGGCAACACGATCAGGTGCCAAAGGAGATGGTTCAGAAGCTGGACTTGTGGAACGGATTCATCACCTATTGGCATCGAGAGGATACCAATGCGAGCTCTACATATCACTCTACCAACCGGAACAGCACGCGCAACGGCAAGGGTAAAGCCACCCACAACCTTGGAGCTACCAGCAAGGAGACAAAGGCTAGAGATATGGTAAGTTTTTTATGTACGTCTATATTTTTATTAAATTTTTTTTAGTTTTATACATTTATATTATCAAATAAATATCTAACAACTGCAGGCTAAGGAGTTGGGTCTGGAACCCAACCACTTGGAACTTTTGCTAGCAACACACACCGACAAGGATGGTGTCATCCAGGACCAGGTAGCTCGGGAGATCAGTGAGAGCGTCCAAAGAATGGAAGAAGAGTACATTTTGTCTCAGCCACTCACGGAAGGAACCCCTCCCATCACCCAAGCCCCGGACGACATCATCAACGAATTCGTCTTAAAGGTATGTAAAATTTATAATTGTTTTCAAGTCTTTTTCATTTACAATTTGTTCCCGCAGGTTACTCCACAGAGCAAAGGGCGGATTTATGGTCTTCCCGACGATTCAGGATCATCGGGGTCTTCTCGTTACTACGACTCATCCGACCTGAGAGCCCAGATACAACAAAAGGACGTCGAAATTGAAGATTTGAAGACGACGGTCCAACAGATACAAGATGCACAAGCGAAGCTAGAAGTCGAACGGGCGAAGGAAAGGGAGATGATGGAACGGATGATGGCGTACTTGGGGCGCAACGCGGATTTTCCTCCGCCGCCCACCGAGTAGATTTTTATTTTCAACCTTTTAGTAAAACAATCTTACTTTTTATTTTAATTTAAATAATTTTATTTTAATTTAAATACTTTCAAATTTTAAATTAAAAATTTATATTAAATTAATTATTATTTAAATTATTATTATTTTTAATAATTTCTACGAATCCGTCGGAAATCCGTCAGAATTTGATCCGTCGGAAAGATGTCGGAAATAAAACCATCGGAAATCTGTCGGAAATACATCCGCCGGAAAGTTGTCGGAAAGTTGTCGGTTTACAAGTTATCAGAACCCGTCAGTATTTTGTCGGAAACAAAACCGACGGCTATTCTTCCGACGGGTTGCCGGACTCCGGCAGGCTGTCAGAATTCCGTCGGAAATAAGTCTGTCGGAAATCCGTCGGAATTTGTGACGGATTTCCGATAGACTTATCATTTCTGACAAGATAAAACGGACGGAAATATCTGTTGGAAATCTGTCAGAAATCTGTTGGAATATGCCTTTTCCGATAGATTTCCGATTCTGACAGATTTCCTACGGATTTTGCCGTCAGTTTCTCGCTGTTTTCTTGTAGTGCGTGAGTGATAGGACGTAGATGGTATGAACGTCTCACTAGTATTTATTAAATACTTACGCATCTCTTTTTTCCTTGCGATGCAGGTAAAGATAAAGTGTGATCGTGGAATAATGGCGGAGACGAGAGGATGATTAGGATCTCTAGTTTATTTTATTATGTGTTGGAATTTAGAACCTAGCGTTTAGGTTGCTAGTAATTCCTGGAATTGATGTTGGAATTGTTTATGAATTTGATGGTAATAGATTATTGATTATTTTCTGGTTTAGTTAGTTTATTATGTTCCGCTAATTTTTATTGGTTTGCTGATTGATGGAATTGAACTAATATTGAAAATTAATATTTATGATAATATTAATTCGAGTCAATTAATTAAAAAAAAAAATCGGACTAGGTTGTTTCAGTTCTGGTCATTATCATTTTTCTTTTTTATTGCAAGAAAAAGATCTGGATGGATGGTTTATGTTCAAGTAATCTAGTTTAAAACACAGCGGCGTGACGAAAAAAAAAAAAAACCCACAGCGGCCCACATCTCAAATCATGTTATCAAATCGTTTAGGTTCATGATTTTCACCAATTCGCTCTAATATTATATAACACAGGTTAGTAGCCATTACAAAATATCATAAAGCAATATATTACCAGTGCCACCAAAAGAACATATCGGCTGCTTTTGCTCTCATCTAAGTGGCCATTCGAATTTGTTGGAAAAGACCATGTAGTTTTTATTGTATAATAGGAAAAGTTTACGCGTTGCGCATAAAAAACTATATAGATAAATTTTAAAATTGAAATGTAATTTTTAAGGGTTTAATATAAAGTAAACTTTTTGATAATATATACAAATGTGTTTTATTTGTTTTCTAAAATTCAACATCTTCTTCTTTTAAAATTTCTTTGTTATAGTCTCTACAAATAAAAATGAAAGTGAACTTTTTATTTATTTTTGAAATTGACCAATCACGTATTTAGTTTACATAATATTTTTTAAAATTAACTAATTTGTATTACTTTTACAATGTTTTGATTGACCGATCACGTATTTAGTTTATTTTTATTTGATGTCTTTATGGTTATTTTCATAAAATATTCTTTAAAAAAATAAAGAATCAAATTTGTATATGACAAAAATAATTTTTTTTAGTTTTTGACCAATTTTTTACAAAACTATCTTTTTCTTATCAATAAATAAAGATCTTAACATTTTTAAATACTTAGTGAAGAGATACTTTTTGGAATATGAAACCATGGGTGGAGTTAGCTATGTCCAAGTATCGACCATATTGGACCAATTGTATCAAGTTTGATCACTCATATCTTTGTCGATACAATCTTCATAAATAAAACAATCAACAAAAAAAAACTATATATTAGAATATAGATTTTCATATTAACATAAATTGTAAATAAAAATAATGACACGTGGCCACTTCTCAGAATTTTATTTTTTGGAAACCTTAAAATATTAAGTCATTACCTCTCAAAAATTTACCTTTAAGATAAATATAGAAGCGGATCTACATTTTTTTCACTCGAGCACAACATAAAATTAGTACAATACTAAGTAAAATATAATAAACTAGGTTAGGACCCGCGTTGATACGCATGTAATCATATTAAAAATTATTCAAATAAATATTTAGGTTTTAGTTAGAAACCCGTTGAATTACTAAAATATATCGATATACAATAAAATATGCATCTTAAATCATTAGATATCAATTTTATCAAAATTTTCATGTTCTAATTCATTTCATACGGATTCTAAAATAAGTAACTGTGATTTAATTCATATTCTTAATGACCAAGAAATCAAATTACTATATTCTTAACGATAATGAATATATATTCTTCAAATAAGGTATAGTTAAATAAGGACATAATAAATTTCATGTAAACAATTTTAATAGTAGTTATATTATTATTATCTTTTTAACTTATATAATTTTTATTATATGCAATTACCTTTTTTTTTTAATATTGAAAGTACCATTTTTGTCAAAATTTTCGTTTTTTTTTAATTCTATAATTATGTTAAAAAAATATGCTTATAGATTTCTGCAATATATGCAATAGCTATGCAAATCTTAAACTTTTAAATTTAGATTTTCTAATTATTTTTTACTTTTCAGTTTAATATTCTCTTTTATTTTATCATTCATCTTTTTCTTTCATTCTCTCCATATTTTTTTTTTGTTTTTCTACAACTTATATTATTTCTAAGTTACCGTTTTCAATTATTTATTATCTCTACTTTTTGCTTATTTTTTACAATTTTAATTCTCTCGATTTTTTTCGTAGTTTGTTTTTATAATTGGTTTGCACTATAATTTAGACTATGTTAGAAATGTTTTTCTTATTATAATTATTTCAACTATTAGAAATTTTCTTCTTATTATAATTAGTTCGGACTGCTAGAAATTTTCTTTTTTTACTGTTTGATTAGTTACTTAACAATTGCATTGTTAATTTTTTATTTTTAATTAATTTTTTTCTTAATTTATTTAATATTTAACACATGTCATCATCTCAATTAATATTAGACACTTGTCACAATCTCGCGAGTTACAATTTTTTGCTTACGTGTCGCGTTCACGTCGACCGGCTTCTCTTTTATATAATAAGATAATCAATCAAATATTTATGCGTTTGAAATGAAAAGTTAACCGGCGTTTGAATACTTATTATTTGAACAAATGAAATTGTATATATTAAATAATCAATATAGAGTTCTTCCGTAGACTTCGTCATTACACATCTGTGTTGGAAGTATCGAATGGAGAACCTTAAATTTACGTTGAGGCTGTATACAAAAGGAGCAGAGCCACCTGTGGGGAAAAACGTTGGCTACTATAATGGTAAAAAAAAAGACTATTTGGAGCTCTAAAGGAAGCACTACTACACGATAAAAATGGAGTGAAATTTGCATTTCGAGGCTGGGTGTGTGCTAAAGGTCTACGCTATGAATTTTTGATGGACATCGAGGCCTATCCATTTTATGCTTTCTTTTCAGCTACAAACTAAGAAGGCGTTTGAGATATGGAGTCTCGTAGGTGTTAACTCGATTTGGTTCTCGTTACTTGAGTTTGAGCATATAACCGTACTAAACTGTGAATACGTCCCGAATGTACATAAACCAGAGCCAGCAGTTGAGGTTACAACCGCAATGATATCATTCTAGGACATTATTGGAGTTGATATCGAGACGAGTCCTAGCCAAGCTTGTTCGACAGCTAAATCATGGGATAAGGTGGAGGGTCGTGCGGATCGGAAGAGATTGGGATATCTTTGCATCTTTGCTGGTTACATTGAAGGGCAGAGACCTACCTCACCTACATCGGTTAACTCTTCTAGGCTACTCATTAATTTAAAAGCGTTCGAGAACTACCCATGGGTAAAGTGGCCTTCAAGAATTTGATAAAGTCTGTTAAGGAAAAAGACTTGACGAGGACGTATACAATTGAGGGATTTGTACAAGTTATCCAAGTTTGGGTGTATAGACTCTACTATGCTCTACCAAATTATGCAATAGAGTTTGCTGATCCTCTACCGATTTCACTAACTCCAAAATTGCTTACTTTTCAAGGATCTAGAGGCCAAAAAAATGTTAGAAAATTAAGCTAAAACAGGTATTTTCCTCAAATAACTCCAAATGCGCAATACATCATGACACCATCATTCATATAATTTTTGTGACTCATTCTCTATGTTTTATCTTTTATATGAGCGTATACTTTCATTTGTTACGAAGGATACCGTGTCCCATGTTTCCATCGTGAGATGTTGGTGAAGACGTTGAAGATGCAACCATTGTAAACATCATCTATGCAATATTACATAATGAATGGAGCTGGAATGATTGAAGCAACCTACCCCATTTTTTTTAAACCAAATTAAATATTCCCATAAATATTTAATTCTCAGCTCAATTAAACAAGCAAATCAGTCATCAACCAGCAGAAACCATCACGTCAACTAAACCTGCAATTAAATCCATTAATTCATTAAATCAAACCAATAATCTGTTTAAAACAAAACCAAGAAAAATCAATCATTAAATTCTAAATTCAATACTCATAATAACCAACAACCTAAACCAGGTTCTAAAGCTGAATAAAACAAATGAAACTGAGACCCTAAATCATCCTCCTCTTCATCGCCATGATTCCATGATCACACTTTTTCTTTACTTGCATCACATGGAAAAACGAGATGGGTGAGTATTATCAAAAATACTCAGTGAGATGGTCATTCCATCAGCTGGCTATACACACAAACCAAATAAAATGCTAGAACAAATCAACAGATCAAGACACAATTGAACCAAACCTTTTAACACACAAAACACTCCTGTGTCGATCGACACCAGGACCCTCCTTGTAACGCCCCAGATCAACGGACCCGCCGGCCGACCCGGAGCGCCACGACCCGGACGCCCAGGACGGTTCAGTTTTCGCGGTTTAAAACAAATTCAAGCGTTCCGACCATCCATCCCCGAGCGCCCGTCCCCCGCCCCGCGTGTTTCCAAGGCTTGCCAACTGGGATCGCACGGGACGGGTTGGTTCGGTCCAGAATGGATCTTGTACCATTATCACGTGATAATCTTTGGGGAAAACACTTGATTTATACTTAGTATATAATTAGGAAAACGTTTGTACAATAGCTTAAAGTTTTCGGATCCGAGGTTTAAAGTTACATAATAAAACAATAGCTTTTTGCAAAAACACCGAAAAGTCACCTAGTCTGATGGCCTACTACGTCCAACGATCCCGCTAAGGTTTAAGCCCGACTAGGGTTACCTGCAACAATAAGAGTGGGATGAGTAATCTAACATTACTCAGCGAGTTAGAGCCTACTAACAATTCAACAATAATATACCCCATCCAAAACCCCAAAATAACATGCATCAAACAGCAAGCAAACACACAACCAATAACATGACAACAACCAAGACAACACTTAAGGATAGCAATCCTTCAAGACATTTAAACACACAAGACACATAACTGTAGCAACAGTTATAACCATCTAAGACTCTCACCACTAGTCCTAGACACACACATTTGCAATCCGGATCCCGATCTTTCAAGGCCTTTCCATGGTCCTGTCGTCCATTCCCAGAACCCCTGAACCAGGCATCCACCAAGGCACATCTGATTCCCGGTCCTATCACCAGACCAGTACACCATCGTGTATGCACGGCTAAGGGAGCGACCCAGGTACCCTTCCTGCTATCGTGGAAACCACACTGTAACCATGACCCTCCGGGAACGTCGGACCATCACTCATCGAGTTATGACTATGAGCCCAACTCCACAACAAGACTTTACTAGCAACCTATCCTCACACACCATTGCACACCTCAATGGTACCCCTAAGACCAATGCTAGTAAACGTCCTATACCATATCTAACACCGAAGTAGACAACCAAGCATCTATTGCTCTTACTCAACACCGGACCAACCGTCCCAACACAAGCAATCAAGACGCAAGACCTAGACTTTAGCAAGCAAATAATCACACAATATAAGCAAGCCTAGCAAGTCTAGCAAAAATCCATCAAAACCAACAAGCAATGGATATATCAAAATCAACACAACAATCAAGTGAGGATGCATTAACCTCCACAGATTCTACAACTTTACTAATTTGCTAAGCAATGTCCAAGTTCTTAGCAATCATGTAACTTCAACAAGCAGAAAATGAATGCATGTCCATCAAGCAATGTTCTATCATAATATGAATGCACTTCCTTACAAGGGCCTAGACCGTTCAACCGATGGATCTAGTATCTACCCGATCCTATGCAACTCATCAACCAATGATTAACAAGAACATGAATGCATCATTCTTTTCAAACCAGCTCAACTAAAAATACGCATGATCTTAAGTCTATTTCCAAGACAGATCCGAACATGCAACATAGAGCCTAAGCAAACCAGTTCATGAATGCATAAAATTTCCTAGACCAAGCTCAAGGATGAATGCATGCTCAAAGCTCAACTTAAACCGAAATCAATCATCATTTCCCTTATAACCCACGATATCTACGCTAACAAGGCGAAAGGAAAGAACTACCCATGAGGATTTGGCTCATCAATCCCCGTGAATCCAACTCACCTTAAGCAACGATGGAAGCTAGATCTAAAGCTTCTCCAACGGCAGATCCGAAATCTTCCAAGTATCTCTGATCCTACGGTAAAACACACTTAATACCATAGATCCGAAGAGATTCCAAAGCTTAAAGGGACCTACGACTTACCGTGAGCGGCTAAGGACTAGACTTGAGTGATTCTCGGGAAAAATTCGAGAATCTTTCTTTTAGAACGTTGGGAGAATTTTTGCAGAGGTTTGGGAGGAAAAACCAAAAAATGGGAAGAAATGGGAGAAATTGGGAGGTTTATATAGGCCTCCAAGGTCTGATCTTGCTCAGCCCTCTCTCTGCCACGTGGCACTCATGCAGTGGCTTCGACAGTGCAAGAGACTGTGCCCAAAACATGTTTGACACGTGGCAGAAATCTTTTTTTCCGCCCAACATGGATTAAAACCGAGGCCCACGCCTCTCGACACGTGGCAGACTTGTTCCCCCTTAGTTTAAACGAGATTCTGCCCACAAGTCAACACATGACACGTGGCAGAGGTTCTCCCCTTGTTTAAACAAAAGTATGCGCACGAGCGCATGGATGACACGTGGCAGAATCTTCCTCGTTTCCCACGAAAAGGGAAATAAAGCCCATTCACGCCACTGCCAAGTGGCACCACCGACTGTTACACCCAGTCTGTGCCTGTGTCCTACCCACGCGCCTGTCTCACGTCCAAAGTCAACCATCCCACGCGTTGAACTCTATGCACCATAATCCACGCGGTCATGCACCGCGAATCGAGCAATTCGAGCCTCGTTCGTCCCGCATCGATCTTATGCATTCTCCCTCGTCCCAAAACACAATTCCCTCGACCAAAGTTAGGTTTTCTTCGACCAAAACCTAAGCCTAAGGATTCCCCAACTTCATAAGTCTAAGGGATTCTAGATCAACACATGATCATATCCTGATTTGACCGTCTCCTTGGCTCCGACTTAGGCTCATTCCCAAAAATGATCCATACCACTCCCTTGATCTTTATGTAAGTGATTTTACTCCAAAATCCACGAACCCTCTTGCGGTCTTGGGTTGGATCGCAATGGTTCAGACCGTTCCCTTGGTTTACCATTGGATTCAAAGCTTAACTTGGGAGATTTCCTACGATTGAACCTTGAACGGTTAACTTCCTAAGGCTTCTTGCTCCCCACTATGCCTTTCCCTAACGTTCATGCCCAAACCGCTTGGTTTCCTGAGCGTTCTGGAGTATTCCCGGAAGTGGCCGGTCATAGCCAAAAACTGGGTCATAACACTCCTGTGTCGATTGACACCGATCGCAGACAGACCCAATATCGAGCCTTTCCTCTCTCGGTTCGATCCTGGATTGTGCCGAAACGATCACCTCCATAATCCATCACAACCAAACACACAACACAACATGGAAAACACATAAAATCTCGGGTACAAACTCCAACTCAATTCTAACATTTTATTAGGCCCAAATAAGTTAGGGTCGTGCACTCACCTTAGGGATTCAAATAGGTTTGATTAAGGATGATGAATAGCCACGAAAATCAGAGACTTTAACACCCAAGAGTTTGATGTCCTCTCCTCTTCACTAAGAAACTCCCCACCAACACAAAACCTTGTTCCCTAAGCCTTTAATCAACCTTTTTAGCCACAATTCACTTATCTCTCTCTTTGATCTCTAAAAACCACTAAAAACCCTTTTTCTGCTTAGAAAACGAGGTTGGGTCGTTTATAAACATGATTCTAGGGTTTCCTGAACCAAAACCGAGAAAAACCAGCCGATTAAAATTAAATCGGTCCATACCAAAAATGCTAGTGTCGATCGACAAACCCATGGTGTCGATCGACACCACCAAAATTTTACAATTTTGGTTCACGGGCGTTACAATGATGAGGACACCACCCCTAACAATGTTCCTGATCTTGGGGTTAATAGCAAATCCTCTCCTAATACCAAAAAGCATTTTACTCGAAAAATCTACAGGATAAAAGAAAAAGAACAAGCTAAATCACCAACCAAACAACAGTTGTGTGAACTGTTTCTTTTTATATTTGAAGAATTTTAATTCGTTTTCATGTTCAAGAGTATGTTAATTTTCCTGTTATTATGTTAAATTGCAAAACATGATGTTTGGAGTATGGATGTTAATTTCATTGTGGTCTGCATAATGTGTATTATTTTCGAACAAATTTTGACTTTTATACTCTAAAAATTGCAGAGTTAGTTCCCGACCATGGAAACAAATAATCATGACATTGAAAGTCTGAGTGTCAATAGGGTCGAGCCAAGTGTTCAAACTGTTGACAAGTATAGGCCAATGGAAAATTATGTTTTGAAACATAAATTTACACAAAATGAGCAGAATGCAGCGGTCCAAGTTATGGCACGGAAAATGATAGAACATATTAGGAACCATGCTCCATCAGAAATTTCCCCTTTCATAGGAAATAAAACTTGCTACTACAATCATTCCAAGAGGACCCATTTATGATCCTTTTGTTCCAGTTGACGTATAAAAATTCAAGGTTATCGGAAATATGTTGAGTGTTAAACCGTAACTATATATTTTTCCCTTACCTACATTCACCATGTAAGGTAATCTAGTAGGGCTTTCCCCAACCTCGTCCCTTTCAGTTCTGTCAGGTGGTTTTGGCAAGGCAAAGCGCTGAGGGTGTGCAACCGGCGCCGGCGCAGTTGCACATGACCTAAAAATTTTCTATGCTTTTCTTTACTATTTTGAGGGCCAATTTTCCATATCTAAAAACTAGGGCAACCACATGAAGAAGATAAACACGTGATTTATAAAAGAAGTTAGACCACTATGAATAAATGAAGCCCATACCATTTTTAGTATTATTTTAATATTTCAAAAAGGCCCATTTTGAATACATTGTACATAGCCCAATTTTACATTGAGCCGACCCTGAGTTTTGGCTCCTCCGCACACCGACAAAATGGCTAAAAGACACGGTATATTCTTTGAATTTTAGTACATTATCGATGCAGACTTCTATAGTATTTGTTTGTGTATAGTTTTGGTTTAGTTTGAAAATTAGTAGGGGTGGACAAATTAATCGAACCGAACCAACTGAACCAAGCCCAAAAAAAATATATAGAAAAACAATTGGTTAACTTTATTCCTAATCCAAAAGGTTTGTTTCGGTTTGTTTTTTCTATTGAATTAATTACATATATTATGTGTTCTTAAAATCTTTATCTACCACTAACCATTACATCCCGTAGGTTTAGTTCTTGCTAAAAAACTACAATTCTTATACAAGAAGGCTTACACAAGGCTGGATCGGATGGTCTGATGCGATCACAACGCTTGCTTTCACGCTCTTTTACTCTGATTAGTGGATGGGAATGATAAGACATGCCTTGTTAAAGGCTTGAATCGATGCGGGAACAACAAGCTGGCTTTCACGCTCTCTCTTGTTGGTCTAATGGATGGAGATGGATAATCAAAGGTATAAAGGTTACAAAGTTGCAGGGGGACTTTATATAGAGTCCATCAGCTAGCCCTAAGGCCAAAATAAAGCAAAAACGACACAACAAAATGACTGACTAAAAAAATGAAAACTACTTAAAGCAACAAAAGGAAATTTAGCAAAAATCTACTTAACTACGTGCACACTTGCTGGGGCTCGATCTCTGGTCTCTTGGACATGTTTAAACCACTAGGATAGCTCATCTTTACCTGCACAAACCATATATAATGTAAATACCTGGTTTTGGCCAGTCTTGCTTCCATACGTGTAAGTTAGGGTCTTGTATGGCTCTGATCGTTGCAGCTTTAATTACTTGATGAAATCTTCATGTTTAAGTCCCTTGAGGTCACTTTGTAGAAGATCTTTGTGTTCCTTCACTTGGTTTGCGTCCAGTTCATCTTCATGCTCCAAAAGCTCTGTATTGGCTCCATGGCTTGTTTGGAGAGTAACTTGCAGCTCTGATGTGATAATGAGCTCCTGGACCTGTAAAATAAATAGACTTACCTTGGTGTTTGGGTGGAATTGCTTCTTTGATGCTGAGACGTGCAAAATCTTCTATTAGCTCCAAATCAGGTGCATTCGAGCTCTTTGGTAAGATATCAAGTTCTTGAGTGAAATTTAATGTGTCACTAAGTTCCATAGTACTTAGAAGAGTCTCTACAGCCTCGTTGAATCTTCTCTCAGCCTCATTTCCCTTGAACGTGTCATAGATGCATCTCTCCCTATGGGTATGCGTGGTTTGTCTTGGTCTGGTTCAAGGTATGGTTCGATGACCTCATCACACATGAAAGTGATGAATAAATGAGTATGTGAAGCCTATAGACGCCATAATGGCTTATGTACTTCGTGAAACATGCATTGAGGAGGAGCGAGCCAATTATCCATATAATATATTCACATACGAGCGGACATAAGCTTCAAGAGTACCACAAAACGTGCAAACCATGTTTGTGGAGTGTATTGTTTGAAGTATATTAAATGTCATGCTCTAGGCATTCCATTTACTCCGATCTTGTGCGATGGGAACATCTTCGCTATTAGAGAGAAGCTTACGGGTGATATATTCGACGAGACTAGATTTCGAGGCACGGAATCTCGAGGCTTTACCTATTTGGATCACTCTGAGTAATATTGGTCCACATATGTAAATTATTTTGTAAACCTTTATAACTTTTAGGATTCTTGCATATGTTGATGTAAGACAAATATTTCCTTCATTTTTTGGTTTTTACTGAACTTTTGATGTGGACTTCTCTACTAAACTTTTTTTGGAGTTACGTATGATTTTGACTTCTCTACTAAAATTTTAATGGATTACTTTTCTCTTAAATTTAACATATTCTACTAAACTTCAAATAACATATAAAACCACACATCCATCCAAGCGCAAGTCATACACGATTACAAGAAAATAAAAGTCTACTAACATATAAAAACAAACTTCTACTAAAATATAACAACACATGGCTCAATAACCAAGTCATCCGTGATTACACCGACATAAACTTCAACTAACATATAAAAAGAACATAACTAACTGTCTTGCTTGTTTCTCGCAGAGTGATGAGATTAGCTTACACAATTAGGTAGGGTATGCCCGGTGGCTTGCATTTCGAACAATTGTATTGGTTATGCAACCTTCCCGGTTTTGTCCCTTTCTTCCGTGGGAGTAGACGAGTTAGAAAGCCTGATATTAGGCTACTTATGTAATTACGACAATATGCTTATGAGACTTCTCTTGAAGTCTCCCGAGGTTTTAGGGTTATTTTTTCATTTGACTCAAGGTAAGATCAATCCTCTAAGGGAACTTGGTGTCTGTCTCTCTATAATAAAAACACTCTTATTTCGACACACCCTTAACAATAGGCTAAAAACAAGTATATATAAGTCTAGGGTCTTCAGGGCTTTGTTTCAGGCAAAAACGTTTTTTCGGTCGAAACTGCGCCTGGTAATGGACATTCACATCGAACGAAAAATCATGTGTCCGGTGTCTGGGCCAAAAGTGCCTCAGTGTGTTATGGCAATTGGCCGTGGCACCAGACCACGAGTCCATCCGGTGTCAGGCTCGTTTATGCATTTGCTTCATTTTCGAGGCAGTTTGGCATGTCTTCAGTAAATCGAGTTTATTTTCTTGCTCACAACTCTAAAAAGATAATTTTAACTCCATTGGAAAGCTAACTCAAAGATCTTAAATGTAGCCAAGTTTCATCAAATTCCAAGTTGGTTTGATCTTCCGTCTGTGGCTAAACTTCAGACTCTTCAGTTCTGTCCAGATTGATAAAATGTGATATCTTGAGAAATCTTTGGTTTGGACTAAGTCTGTGGCTTGTAGAACTTTTTGTAGCTTAGATTACAACTATTTAAGCTTCATTTTGCTTCATTTTGATGATTTTCCTTGTTAAAACTCTAAAACTACAAATACGAGAAAAAATACAACCTTATTAAAATACTTAGCAAATGCATTGAAAGAGATAGAAAAATAGGTAAAACATAGAGTATTTCAGATCCCCATGTTGTTTTTGTTGGACCATTGGTAGTTTTAATACATTTCAATTTCTGGAAAAAGTGCCAAGGTATAATGAGGTATGTATTAGAGAGAAAGATTCTCTCACCATGGTTTTTGTAGTCAAAATCTCTATTATGTGATGTTTAGGTGAATAATGGTAAACCCATCTTATCATATTTTAAGCCTTTCTAAGCATCGGTGAATTCCACCAAAAAAAAAAGCATCGGTGAATGTTGGAGAATGATGGGGGTAATTGCAACATTTATTACATATCTATAACAACTTCCACACGATTCATAAAATTACGTGCTTGTAAATATGAGAACTCTTTGTAGGTTGATAAGAACATGCATTTTCATTTTGATGCAGGCTATATCGACAGTTAAGCGAATTAAAAATAGGCCAGTAGGCCCAAGGCCTTAGAGCTTGAACGCACATATGGAGTAACTATCAATAAGAAGGGGCGAATGTATATCAGTGGTAAAAACACCAAATCGTCTGAAAAATTCTTAACTTCACTAAGGTTCTTGCAAAAAATTCTTATATTGAACTTCTACTCTTCAACATCTCTCTCAAAAATTGAACTTGGTATATGTCATTAGCAGAGCTTTGCATGTTGTTGTCAAACACATTTTGCCTCTGATGATAAAGTGGGGAGTATATGTGTGTTGCATCAATAGAAGAAGAGAAAGTATTTTAGCTCTACGATGTTCAAATTAAGAAAGACATAAGAGATAGATTTCATAGACAGTTTCTATAATTATCAACTATTTTTGAACTTAGGAAGGATAAGCTTAGAAAGAGAAAGATGAGAAAGTCTTTAAATGCTAGAGGTATAAGTACAAGTAAAGAGAAAAGAAATAGCACGCTCTTACTATGAATAAGACCATGATACATGACTCGATATGGAAATACAAATATAGTAAGATACTGATATTTAAGATGGGACATCAGAAAGCTATTGACAGTAAGACAAAAACAAAGATATCAAGGATGGTGGTTGTAGGTAATACTATGATAGCAACAACATGGTTTCCACGACCAGAATACGACAAGTATAAGGTAATCTTCATTGTGTGGCACCACTAGAAAATTTAAGAACGGGAGCACCTTGCTTTAGCTCACGGAACCTTCCACTTCAGCAAGTGCTTGTCACTGAAGTAGCGAGCCCATAATAGATTTGGTTTAAGTTGAGATACAAGTGCTTGTCACTGAATAGCATATACATGAAATGGTTGTTACAACGAAGTGGTTCAATAGTAAGTTCTTGATAGGCGAGTTGCTAAGTCTTCCCAAGTTCCTAATACTCACAGAAGGAAAAAGGAGATTGAAGATACAGACGAGTACCTCCACATTAAGAAATATTACAAACAGTCTATGGGCAGTTCAAGAAATGAATGCAAGAGATAATATAAGAGCTTATCGGTGTTTAATATTTTGTTGCGCCAGGGGTAACACAGTAAGTGTATTTCCACATAATTGTCCAGAAAGAGTTGTGTTGAACTGAAACCTGCAAAGACTAGTTGCTAGAAATCTAATGGATGCAATAGTGAGAAGAAAGCCCACCACAAAACAAATCAAGTAAGGATGTAATATAAAAACTAAAGTGTTTGTTGTTTATGGGAATAAAGTGTTGGTTGAATTATTTATGAGAATAATAATCCGGATCAATTATTTTTTTTTTAAAAAGTGTTGGTTGTTTCAAATATACATGCTAATTTCCCTATAACAAATGGTTAATTAGGTGAATATTACATTTCTGAGAAAAAATTAGGTTTTTTCTTTGCTAATAAGAAAAAAAAAATCTTATTCATCTTTTTGTGAAAAATAAACAATATATATATATATATATATAAATATTCAATTACAATGATTTCCAAATTGAAAATGATGAAATAATGTGTGCTTTTTTTCTTTCTTCATCATTGCCATAATAAGAAAAATAAATCTAATTTATCTTTTGGCAAAAAAAAAACAGAAAAACAAACAATACATATATATAAATATTCAATTACAATGATTTGTAAATTAAAAATTATGTAGTTACATTTTTAAAATTTAAATTAAACTATATATTATTGTTATTCGTATAATTATATGGAATTACTATAATATTTTCTAAAAAACAATATAAAAAAAAATATTAATTCATTGACTCGTTTTTCTAAAAAACAATATAAAAAAACAAATATTAATTCATTGACTCGCAGTGACATGAGTTAACCGGATGACCCGGTTGGTGTTCCGGTACGTCATCCGGATTGGGTATAAACGTCTTGTGGAATAAAGACAAGTCAATAATTAATGACACAGTTGGGGTCCGGTTTTCCAACTTCGGCGAAACAAAATGGTTAAGCAATAAGCCCGGTTTTCCACCTTTGGCGAAACTAAATGGTTAAGCTATAAGCACTACATTCGAACTTACGATCTTTAGCACCAGGCTTTCAACATTACTTGGCTCTACTCATCTTCTCGAGGATCCAAAGACCCAAAGATGGAACTAAAAAAGACACTTATGAACATGAGTGATAAATTCAAAACTAATTTGCTTTATCTCTCACTGAATCACAAAATCTAAAATAAAAAGAACTTAACCAATGGGGTGGTGTTTTACTAGTAGGGATTTGTTCCTTTGTAGCATAATCATCCTTTGCGATAGAGGATTTTTCTTTAAATTGAAATATTTGGTGTTTGGACTCTAGATACATGAAAGATTATAGGCCTAAAGTCTAGACCTCCCATTGTTTAACCAAACAAAAAGTATAAGAGCTAGTCTAGATCATAAGCAAGTGAAGCGGCCCTTTAGAATCTCATTTTTGTACATGTCAATCTTTAACTAACAAAATACCATATTAAATGGGCAATTTTTTTAAAAATGGTGGTGTAAATACATGCAACCATATTGGTGAATTTATACCGAAATAAACAAATAGTGATGGTCACTTATAGATGGTTATCTTCACCAACTCTAACTCACCTAAAATCTTATGATTCCTATTAAATAAACTAGAGAATTCCTTTTCACCAAACATTTAGCCTTCCCATTGATCATTCATTTTAGTGTTGCAAGCCAGAAGTTATCATAGTCTTCATAAGCCCATGTTAGTAAGACTACACTAATATTGAAACAACTTAACCCATTTAAAAAAAAAAATTTCAAATTAATATTCCCATACATATTAATTCTCAACTCAAGCAATCAAACCAACAAAACCAACGGAAATTCATCAAAACCAATAAACTAGACCAAAATTAGATAATTCAATCAATCAATTAAACCAAAGCAATTATTCAATTCAACAATTCCAGGAATCAAACCAGCAACCTAACCATGTTCTAACTCAATAAAATAAAACACATAACTAAGTCCTAATCATCCTCTTCTCATCACCATGATTCCATGATCACACTTTTTCTTTACATGCATCACATGGGAAAAGAGATGCGTAAGTATTATCACAAATACTTAATGAGACGGTCATTCCATCTATGACTATACACACATCACACATGCATATGGAATAAACGATTACCAAACACAACAGTTAACATCAATTAACACACAAACGACCGCAGATGGCCGAAATCAAACCTTCTCCTCTCTGGTTTGATTACCGCCTGCGTCGATTCGAAATCTGCACGTTAAACATCCAAAAAAAACACCAAACATAGTACAAAATCATAGAGACAATTCCAATTCTATCATCAAACCATCCACAAATCAACAAAACACACAAAATCATCAATTCCATTACCCAGATAAGTCATGATCGCGCACTCACCTTGGCTTGGGAATGGATTAAGGATCAAGGAAAGGGACAACCACGAAGTTGAGACTCTTCTCGAACACACGAGTCTGATTTTTGCCCACTTCTTCTTAGAACAACACCACAGTTCACGACCGAAAATCCCTAAAACTCACTTTTCTCATTTTTATCTCACAAATCACCAAACTTTTCTGATTCCCGAGTAAAAGAGAGGCTCCACAAGTTTATAAATGCAACTTAGGGTTTTCGAAATCCGAATTGACGAAACCGGACAATAAAAATTAAACCGGTCGGTCTGACCATAAGCTTGCGTCCATCGACGCACGCACTAAAAATCATATTTTTGGTTCGCGGGTACTACAACTCTCCCTTATTACCATGGATTCAACCTCGAATCCTGCAAAACCGTCAACCGTGGACTATACTCTTGACCCAACCCGGCCAGCACAACTCGAGATCATCTCACCTGATCTCAGAGGCTCACATCCAGTCCTATGCTTATAACCACATTTTCAGACATTAATTACTCTTAACTCATTTCCACACCCCTCCCACTCACAGAACACATCCCTTGAGCTATCGGTGCATCATACCACTCACATTCTCAAAAACAAATCCTTTGAGCTATCGGTATATAGGGAACCACCATCCCCTCGAGAGAACTAATCATCTCTCAATACTTATACTAGGAACCACCATCCCAAATAAGTATACTGGGAACCACCATCCCAATAAGTATACAGGAGAACTAATCATCTCCAAATGAGTTATTCGGGGAAAACCGTTTTCCTCTAGAGTAATCATTTCTTAAACGTCTATAAACATCTATCGATTAGAACTACCTCATGTGGCTCAAACATAACATTCAACTATCCTGGAATAATAACTCAAATCAAGACCAATACACAGGTCAACTCTAAACAAAACTTATAAGAACTACTCATCTTATAAACACAGAAATATAAGAAACTCCAACTTATAAATCTTTAAATGTAATAATCGTTACTGCCCGAACAAAAAATACATGAAACAAAAACAACATAGCACCAAGCTACAACTCTGAAACTGGAAACCACCAAGACATAAAGCTCAAGCCACGACCTGCTTGTCGAACCACTTCCTGAACCTTGCCTTCATCTTAGCCCATGGCTCCCAAGTCTCCTCCTCAACACCGTCGCAGTTCCACATGACTTTCATCAACGATATATTCTTCCGGCACAGAACCTTGACTCTCCTTTCAAAAATCCTCACAGGTCTCGCTACTAAAGTTAAATTAGGCTGAAGATCCGCATGAATCTTACGCACCACCTCCTCAGACTTATGCATACACTTCCTCAACTTCAACACTTTATGAAATGCCTTCATAATCTGAGGCAACTCCAACCGATAAGTCACTGATCCTACTCGTTCCACAACCAGAAACAGACCCATAAACCTTGGACTTAGCTTATTTTCCTAAATGGATCAGTTAGGACTCCTCAAAATAACCATCTTGAGATACACTCTATCTCCAACCTTAAACTCTAGCTTCTTCATCCTCTTATCAGCATAACTATTCTGCAGATCTTGAGCCTCCTTCATGTTCAGCTTTAAAATATGGATCTTTTTTGTTGTTTCCTGAATAAATTTAGCACCGTAAATGCTCCTCTCCCCCACTTGGGTCCAACATAGAGGTGTATGACATGACCTCCCATACAACACCTCATAAGGAGCCATCCCAATACTCGCCTGAAAGCTGTTATTATATGTAAACTTAACCACACATAAGTGATCAACCCAATGAATCCCAATCCAGAACATACATCCTCAGTAAAACCTCAAGTGTCTCAATCGTCCTCTTAGACTGCCCATCCATCTGAGGATGATAAGGTATACTTATATGCACCTTAAAGCCTATTTCAGCTTGAAAAGCCCTTCAAAACTCAGAAGTGAATTTGGCATCTATGTTTGACATAATGGTAGCTGGAACTCCATGCAGCCTCATAATCTCCTTCATATACTTCTTAGCCAAAACAGCTGCTCCATCGGTTTTTAATGGCCAGAAAATGTGCCGACTTAGTCAGACAATCCACAATCACCTTAATCACATCCAAAGTCCAAGAAACTGGCAATCCTACCATGAAATCCATCGTGATCATATCCCACTTGCACCTCGGAATGGTTAAACTCTGCAACAATCCACTGAGAATCTGATGCTCTGCCTTTACTAACTGACACGTATTGTAGGAGGTGACCCAGTTAGCTACATCTCTCTTTATCCCGACCGAGTGATAATACAGTTTCATATCACGGTACATCTTAGTTGCACCTAGATGAATAGAGAATTTGCTCGCATGAGCCTCCATCAGAATCTCCTGCCTCAAAACCTCATCCTTAGACACACAAACTCGCGCATGCACCAAAATAGTCCCATTCAAACAGACCTGATACTCAGAACCATCAACCTTAACATCATCTATTAATCCATGATCGCTTTCCTGAGCTACTCGGATCCTGCTCAAAAAATCTGCTTGATCCAGTGCCTCCAATCCCAAAAGCTCTAGCAAAGTAGCACACAACCTAAATGTACTAATCTCTCTCACCAAGGCCTCTACATTCTACTCTTAAGCCGAAGCAACTCGCCTCCGACTCAAAGCATCCGCCACCTCGTTAGGTTTACCATGATGGTAAATGATGCGGGTTAAGTTTTACAACTTAATCCAACTTCCTGCAAGTGCACAATGATCACATTTAATATAGATAAGGAATCGAATTCCGCGAGGACTTGTTAACCACACTACTAATTGTAATGAATAAAATAAAGCTAGAACAAAATATGTTTGTCGTTTGGGTGATTGTGAATTAACACAGACGCAAATATTAAATAAACTGAAATCAATGAGAGAAAAGCGTAAGGACTGAGGAAATCGAAGAAAATCATGCAACAATAATGATTGATTTAATCTAGGGACCTTAGGATATACCGTACCATCCAGAACTCATAACACGATTGTATAGTCATTCCACTTTCGTGGCTCCAACTACTATATCCATTCACCCTAATAGACTCAACATTCGATGGTTATTACAATGCAAAAATATGCAAGATAAGTTGAACTTATGATATTGTTCACCGAACTTCTTAATTAAACTTTCGATTGTTAAGACGCTAGGGTCATCAAATACTAGTTCCGGTCAATATAAAAGCTTTTGGAATCTATATCAACCTAAGATCAAATCGTTAAATGCGCGGTAAATCAATTATGCATAGAGTACAAGTAAAGATAAAGATTCTATTATTATCCCTAAACAATCATCAATCAATTGTTGAATTATGAAACTCATTGAAAACCTAACCTAACAAGTGAATTACTCGGACATGGTGCATTAAAAATAGCATGAGATGGAAGAAAACATGATGATAAAATTTATTAAAAGAGTAGGGATAAGAAGATTCTTCTCTATAGCGAAGTACAAAGCGATATCATCCACCAAAGCTCTTAAAACAAGATATATGATCAATCCTCCAAGGGAGGCGTGGCTGCTGTTCTATATGAGTAAAAAGTGTTTTTAAATTTTGGCACACCCTAATCAAGAGTCTTAAAACAAGTATTTATAGTGCTAAGGTCTTCTAAGGTTCTTCATGGGCAAAACGGTCTTTTCGGTCAAAACTTCCAAATCCTCATCACTCCAACCGACCTCCTCTCCAAGGCTCGTGATGGACTTTAATAAGACTCCAATTTGGGCTGAGAATGGTCAGGAACTTTGGCCTTAAGGTCTATGAATGTTTTGCTTCATTCTGCACCTTCTTCATCTTTCGAGGCAGTTTGACATGTCTTCAAAACATTGGGTGTATCTTCTTGCTTACAGATTCAAATAAGATAATTCTAACTTCATTCGAAAGCTGACTCAAAGAGATTGAAATTTAGCCATTTTTCATCAAAATTTAAGTTGATCTGGTCGTCCATACGTAGCAAAACTTCAGACTCATCACTTCTGTCCAAATCGGCAAAGTATGATATCTTGAGAATTTCGTGGCTTGCACTAAGTCTTTGGCTTGATAAACTTTATGTACCTTAGAATACATCTCTTTAGGCTCTTTTCGCTCCATTTTGATGATTTTCCCTGTTAACATTCTAAAACAGGGAAAGTCTAGATTTTCACGGATCATAAGAATTTGCAGTATATTTTCACTCAGCCGTTGCTGAATATGAGATAGAGGTGCTGGATTGAGTTGCTGGCAGATTAGGATCTGGATATTGTTTACAATCCTGGTTAGGCAAACCAGGTGGCATACGGTCTGAGTCGTCAGAGAGTAGATTCGGCTCGAGAGCAGGATGTTGAGGTGCTAGTGGGCGAGAATAGCACTTTGTGTTTATGTGCTATTTTGCATGAGCTGATCTGTCAGACCTTTTGAGTTGGATCCGAGTGGCTCAGGGGAGTGATCAGAGTTTGATCGATGCGTCAATAGCAGATGGTTCCAAGTATCATGTCTCTTGTAATGGGCAATCCTTGTTCGTGGGCGGGTTTCTGTACTCAAGGTTAAGGAGTTGAGACAAGAGATTCTGCGAGAGGCTCATGCGAACAAGTTTTCGATTCATATAGGAGCGGCTAAGATGTATCATGATCTTACGCAGTACTATCATTGGGTCAGGATGAAGAGAGATGTAGCTGACTGGGTCGCGAAGTGCGATATGTGCCAGTTAGTGAAGGCAGAGCATCAGGTTCCGAGTGGTAAGTTGCAGAGTTTACCCATTCCGAAGTATAAGTGGGATATGATCGTGATGGATTTCGTGGTAGGATTACCTAATTCGCGAACTTATGATGCTATTTGGGTGATAATGGATCAGTTGACCAAGTCGGCACATTTTCTGGCCATTAAGAAGATCGATGGAGCTGCGGTTTTGGCTAAGAAATATGTGAAGGAGATTTTGAGGCTGCACGGAGTGCTAGCTAATATTGTGTCAGACCAGGATCCCAAGTTAACGTTTGAGTTTTGTAGAGCTTTTAAGGCTGAGATGGGCACTAAGATGCATATGAGTACAACTTATCATCTGCAGACTGATGGTCAGTCGGAGAGGACTATTCAAACTTTAAGGGATCGGCTGAGGATGTGTGTAGGGGTCGGATTTCACCCCAAGGAGATTGATATAATGACAAGAACGATTCTGGAAAAGGCTTGAAGAAATCCTAAACAGGCTTACAAAGCCCAATTTGTAATTAGGCTCATAATAGAATTAAATTCTATTATTTAAAATAGGTTTAATGATATTATGGGCCTAAGACTATTTATTTGCTTAATGGGCTAGACCCAAACCTAGCACTTAGACCTAGGATGAAAAGCTATATATAGCTCATTGTATTCACCCAAAAAAGGGGATCAGAACTTTTGGCAATAAGATTAATAAAGGCTTTCTTAACAGCAAACGCAAGTGTCTACATTTTTCTGCATAGTGATAAACTCGGAAGTCTCGCATTTCCTCGACAACCCTTATAAATTCAATTGTGCGAGTTACGACTCTTACAATGTGTGTGTTGGATTGGGGTTGCCACTGGGTTGATCATTTGTGCATAGCTGAGTTTAGGTATAACAACAATTTTCAGGCGAGTATTGGATGGCTCCGTATGTGGCTTTGTATGGGAGGCCGTATAGGACAACTCTATGCTAGACCCAAGTGAGGGAGAGGAGCATTTATGGTACGAGTTTTGTATGGTGCGAGTTTTATTCATGAGACAATGGAGAAGATTCGTGTCTTGAGACTGAACATGAAAGAGGCTTAGGATTGGCAAAGGAGCTATGCCGATAGGAGGCGGAGAGATTTGGAGTTCGCGGTCATGTTGCGAGATCCTAACATATTGATATCGGAGAACAAGCTGAGTCCAAGGTTTATGTGTCCGTTCCCGGTAGTGGAGCGAGTTTGACCAGTGGCGTACCGGTTAAAATTACCTCAGATCATGAAAGCCTTTCATAAGGTGTTTCATGTGTCGATGTTGAGGAAATGCCTGCATGAGTTGGAGGAGTTGGTGGCTAAGATTCCGGAGAATCTTTAGCCTGATTTGTCTGTAGCGGCGAGACGTGTGAGGATCCTTGAGTAAAAAGTGTTTATAAATTTTAGCACACCCTAATCAAGAGACTAAAAACAAGTATTTATAGTGCTAAGGTCTTCAAGGGTTCTTAATGGGCAAAACAGTCTTTTCGGTCAAAACTTCCAAATCCTCATCACTCCAACCGACCTCCTCTCCAAGGCTTGTGATAGGCTTTAATAAGCCTCCAATCTGGGCTGATAATGGTCAGGAACATCGGCATTAAGGTCCATCAACGTTTTGCTTCATTCTGCATATTCTTCATCTTCGAGGTAGTTTGACATGTCTTCAAAACATTGAGTGTATCTTCTTGCTCACAGCTCCAAATAAGATAATTCCAACTTCATTAGAAAGTGGACTCAAAGTGCTTGAAATGTAGCCATCGTTCAATAAAGTCCAAATTGATTTGTTCATCCGTCTGTAGCAAAACTTTGAACTCATCGCTTCTGTCCAAATCAGCAAAGTATGATATCTTGAGAATTTCGTGGCTTAGACTAAGTCTTTGGCTTTATAAACTTTCTGTAGCTTAGAATACACCTCTTTAGGCTCTTTTCGCTCCATTTTGATTATTTTCCCTCTTAACACTCTAAAACTACAAATACGAGGAAAACTACCTCTTTGGTGTAAAACCTTATTAAAATGCTTAGAAAATGCTTTAAAATGGGTAGTAAAATATGTTAAATATTAGGTATATCAAATCCCCCAGACTTAAACCTTGTTTGTCCTGAAGCAAAATCCAAAAATAGAAAAGAAGTTTGAAAATACGAGAACTTACAATTTCTGTTAAACATAGCGTCGACACTATGATTCGCGATCGGTTTGAGGGGATCCTTTCCATATGCCATTCATAACTTTTGCAGCCTTATCCATTCTTAAAAAACAAATCCTACCAAGTTTCAACGGCACTTTTAATTGACTCCAAGTGTGGAGTTTCTCATCAAGGAATCGTTAGGTAACCGGCTAGGTATAGGAATGCTAGTTTAATTGGTGAGGCTAATAAGTGTTTAGGGTTTTCGTATTCTCTGGGGTTGCACGGTATTATGCAAAATCGCAAGAGAGAACGGAACTATTGAAGTCCACAGTCCTAACCACTTCAATAGGTCTTGATGCATTCATGAGCTTGTCTTCTTTAATAGATACCATGTTAACGAATGATTCTTCTTTTTCCTTGGGTTGTTTCTGATGTGCTTCGCTAAGTTGTGCTACTTGAGCAAACGTCTTGGAAAGGTGAGTAGCAAGAGACTCATACTTGGTGTTGAGGTCTCCATACACTCCTTGTATCATTTGAGACAATTCCTTCTTGGTTTGGTTCACCGCTTCTAGCATTTGGTTCCTGAACTCTTCAAGCTTCGAATCCAAGTTAGTTGGGGCTTTGGTTGAAGGGAATACAAATGGTTGCTTAGTTTAGTATACTCCTTTAGGGTAGAACGGTTGCTTAGGAGGATAATAAGCTCCTTGGTTGTAGTTTTTTTTCGGATAGACTTGGTGTTGAGGGTTCTCAACGTTGTTCCTTCGGTAGGACAGATTTTGGTTTGGTCGGTAATTGTTATTGTAACCTCAATTTCCAAAATTTTCTCCAATGTAGTTCACTTTCTCTTGATTCTCATCTGCTCCATCTCCAATAAACTCCAAATTAGGATCATAATTAGGCCCCACGACATCTTCTACGGCATAAACTCCTCGTTGGCCCTTGAGTAGTTGTGACATCATACTCTTGAGTTCGGCGATTTAAGTGGATTTGGATGAGGATCGTGTGGTATTGATAGTCCTATTGTAGTCTTGCGATGAGTTAGCATCACTTGATCAAGGTTCTCAATCAATAGCTTAGCTTCCATTAAAAGCCTAGTCATGAAATCTTCGTTACTCGCAGCATTCAAAGATGTTTGGTGCTTGTAGTCGATTCCATTGTAGAAAGTATTCCATAAATTTCCTTCGGTGAAACCTTGATGGGGGCAGTCTCTAGTGTACTCCTTGAAATGTTCCAAGGATTCAAAGAATGATTCTTGTTCCTTATAGAATTCGATCTTTGCTTAGTGCAGAATTGGTTCAAGAAGGCACCTTTGTTTTCGTCCCAAGTAGTAATGGACCGTGGTGGTTGAGACTTCATCCACTTTAGAGCTTTATCATTTAGAGAAAATGAAAAGAACGTGCACTTCAAGTAGTCGGGAGGAACTCCATTAGTACGAGTCCTACTGAAAATTTCTTCAAAAGTATCGACATGGTCCGAAGGATGCTCGGATGGAAGTCCATGGAATTGATTTTGTTAACCAAGGAAATGATTTGAGGCTTGATCTCAAAATCATTCCTTTGAGGAGGTGGTGGACGAATTGGATTTCTATCCAAGAAAAAGGCGTCGGAAGAGTCAATGTCTCCAATAGTTTGACGATTTCGAACATGGACAATTTGAGCTTGTCATTGTTGTTGAGGATGCTGGAGGTTGATGTCTCCTTGATGATTAAAATTCTGAGGTTGTTGTTGGTTTCTCACTCCCCTAGGCGGTACGAGATGTTGATCTATACGAGGTTGGTTTTGATTCTCTTCCGGAGGAACATCATCATTACCATCTCAGGCTTTATTGTTTCGGCCTCCTAGGGCAAGTTTTCGTCAAGGTTTCTTCTCTCTAGAGTAGCCTCGGCATCAAGTGCTCTCTTTTTGTCGGTTTGATTTGGTATATCGGCCATTCTTTGTTGTCGAAGTCTCCTTAGTGTGCGTTCAAGCATGTTGATTTCTTGCTCCGGTTCTATTATTAGGCTTTTCTTGTTAGAAAGTCTAGTACTAGGCATATACTCCTGAAACACACGAAGAAAGAACAATGAAACAAAGTTGATTGAAATAATAGAAAACAAAAACAAAATTAAAAAGAAAATAAAAGAAAAGCTGAAAATTAAAAGCATTCTAGGCGAGATTTTAATCAAAAGTTCAAAGGTGATGTTCTTCCAAGTCCCCGGCAACGGTGCCAAAAACTTGATGCATGTTAAGTTTTACCACTTAATCCAACTTCCTGCAAGTGCACAACAATCACAATTAGTATAGATAAGGGATCGAATTCCACAAGGACTTGTTAACCATACAACGAATTGTAATGAATAAAATAAAGCTAAAACAAAATATGTTTATCGTTTGGGTGATTGTGAATTAACAAGAATGAAAATATTAAATAAACTGAAATCAATGAGAGAAAAGTGTTAGGACTTAGGAAATCGCAGAGAATCATGCAACAATAATGATTGATTTAATCTAGGGACCTTAGGATATATTGCACCATCGAGAACTCATAACACGATTGTATAGTCATTCCACTTTCGTGGCTCTGACTACTATATTCATTCACCCTAATAGACTCATCTTTCGATGGTTACTACAAGGCAAAAATATGCAAGATAAGTTCAAGTTATGATATTGTTCACCAAACTCCTTAACTAAACTTTCGATTGTTAAGACGCTAGGCTCATCAAATACTAGTTCCGGTCAATATAAAAGCTTTTGGAATCTATATCAACCTAAGATCAAATCGCTAAATGCGCGGTAAAGCAATTATGCATAGAGTATAAGTAAAGATGAAGATTCTATTATTATCCCTAAACAATCATCAATCAATTATCGAATTATGAAACTCATTGAAAATCTAAAACCTAACAAGTGAATTACTCGGACATGGAGCACGAAAAACAGCAAGAAATGGAAGAAAACATGATGATAAACTTTATTAAAACAGTAGGGATAAGAAGATTCTTCTTTATAGCAAAGTACAAAGCGAGATCATCCACCAAAGCTCCTAAAACAAGATCTATGATCAATCCTCTTAGGGAGGCGTGTCTGCTGTTCTCTATGAGTAAAAAGTGTTTATAAATTTTGACACACCCTAGTCAAGAGGCTAAAAACAAGTATTTATAGTGCTAAAGTCTTCTAGGGTTCTTAATGGGCAAAACCGTCTTTTTGGTCTAAACTTCCAAATCCTCATCACTCCAACCGACCTCCTCTCCAAGGCTTATGATGGGCTTTAATAAGACTACAATTTGGGCTGAGAATGGTCAGGAACATCGTCCTTAAGGTCAATCAACGTTTTGCTTCAATCTACAACTTCTTCATCTTCGAGGCAGTTTGACATGTCTTCAGTAAATCGGGTGTATCTTTTTGCTCACATCTCCAAATAAGATAATTCCAACTTTATTAGACATATGACTCAAAAAATCTTCAAATGTAGCCATCTTTCATCAAAATACAAGTTTATTTGGTTGCCCGTCCGTAGCAAAACTTTGGACTCATTGCTTTTGTCCAAATCGACAAAGTTTGATATCTCGAGAATTTCGTGGCTTGGACTAATTCTTTGGCTTTATAAACTTTCTGTAGCTTAGAATACACCTCTTTAGGCTCTTTTCGCTCCATTTTGATTATTTTCCCTCTTAACACTCTAAAACTACAAATACGAGGAAAAACTACCTCTTTGGTGTAAAACCTTATTAAAATACTTAGAAAATACTTTAAAATAGATAGTAAAATAGGTAAAATATTAGGTATACCAGTAAAAAATGTCAAGATCATAATCTACCAGCAACTCCAACCACCGCCTCTGCCTCACATTCCGCAATGGCTAAGTAAAAATATGCTGCAAATTCTTATGATCCGTGAACACCTGAACCTTTCCACCATAAATATAACACCTCCAAATCTTTAAGGCGAAGACCACTGCACCCAACTCCAGATCATGAACATTGTAGTTGCCCTCGTGCTTCCTACTCTGCCTCAAAGAATAAGCAATAACCTTTCCCTGCTGCATCAACACACACACAGAAAATCATCAATAAAGATGATCACGAACTCATCCGGATACTCCTGGAATACTCTGTTCATCAATCTCCTGAACGATGCTGGTACATTCGTTAGAACGAAAG
Organism: Draba incana; assembly: GCA_963576765.1. Taxonomy (NCBI): domain Eukaryota; kingdom Viridiplantae; phylum Streptophyta; class Magnoliopsida; order Brassicales; family Brassicaceae; genus Draba; species Draba incana. Next base: position 17,705,108 of record OY755208.1, read on the forward strand.
GCATCACCACAAACTTGAAATGCCCAGATCTTAGTCTTGAAAGCCGTCTTCCTCACATCTGCCTCATCAATTGGGATCTGATGATATCCTAACTCCAAGTCAATCTTGGATAACCAAGTCATCAATCCGCGGAAAATGGTACTTGTTCTTCATAGTAACTTGGTTAAGTCCGCGGTAATCAATACATAAACGGAAAATCACATCCTTCTTCTTCACAAACAACACCGGTGCCCCCCACGGAGAACTTCTCAGACGGATAAATCCCTTACTCATCAAGTCCTCTACCTGCTTCTTTAGGTCTAACAACTCTGCTGGAGCCATCTTTTAAGGCGCTTTAGATATCGAAGCTGTCCTAGGCTCTAACTTAATCGTGAAAGGAGCAGACCAAAATGGTTTCAATCCCTTCAACGACTAAAACACATCCCCAAAATCATGGACAACTGGAATGTCACTTAATGCAACCTGTCCAACAGTCTCTGGCATCGTGATCATTGTCAAATACACTTCGTATCCCTTCGCGATCATCTGCTCTGCCTGAATCGCCAAGATCACGAGACTTCCGGAACTCGTTCTCACATCTTGATACACCAACCTCCCTCCCTCGCACTCAAATACAACTCGACCTCGATGGCAATCCAGATGCACTCTGTACCGATCCATCCAATCCATACCAAGGATGATGTCGTACAGCTCCACATGGCTAATAACTAAGTCTTTTACCTGAATATCAATGCCCCTTGCACAACCAAGAGTAGCTAGGAACTTCTCTCTACCTACCTTAACTCTTCCTAGCTGCTCACCGGCATCGCTTCAAATGCTGCTCTCGGCACACTCCGGAGTAATGAAGCAATTCGATGCTCAAGAATCAAATAACACATGGGACTCACAACCGCCCACTAATGAGGTCCCTGCACAAACCCCATATGCTGAGAATCCTAACATTTTATCACATGAAATAACAGAAAAGAATAATAAAATTCAAAGACAATAGAATTTACCAAGCATGTTTCTGAGATTTACATGTGATCGGTCTGGAACTAGGCCCACCAGACTCCACTGACGTGTACACATGCGGCACTGCTCCAATATGAGTCATCAGCTGAACCACTGACATTGGCTGCTTTCCTGCCACTGCCATCTACTGCAGCTTTGGACATTTCGGCTTGATATGTCCATGCTCTCTTCAGTGAAAGCATACTCGCGCATCCCGTAACTCATCCCTTCTAGGACAACTCGCCACTTGGTGCTTCATGCTCCCGTATCGACAGCACCCACGACCAATGTGGCTCGACTTAGAAGTGTTCTCCCACTTCCTCTTCTATCCTTGTGCAGGCTTGCAACCTTTGCAGGGACCACCTATCTACTACTCCTCCATGATCCCTCACATTCTTCTTAATAGTAGCAGCTATCTCGACCAATTTTGCTCTCATGGCGTACATGGTCACTCTACACCTCGTCCTCAGATCAGGTCGAAGTCCTCTCAAGAACCTCTTCACATGCGTTTGCTCATCCTCCACGCCTCTACAAGCATAAACCAGGAGTCTATCGAACTCCGCATCAAACTTTCGCACACACCGGTCACCCTGAACCACCTCCACAAACCACGTCTCTAACTAATCCACAAACCACACTGTCTGCCTTCGCTTCGCCTCAATACCTCTCCACCAAAGATGTGCAATCCAAATAGTGAATCGCGAGATCCACTCGATACTCCTCCGGTCACATACTAGAGCGAAAATTCCGCTCCAACCTCAACCACCGCTCATCAGCCTCCTCAGGACTGACACCACCCAAGAAGAATCTCGTGCCAATTATCTGCATCTAACCCATCATAGCACCACTGGTGGCACTACGAGAGCCTGCACTATTACCGCACCCGGTAACCGCTCCAACAGCAAAGTCAACAGATTCGCAAGACAATCATCTCGGCCCTAAGCTACTCCTGCGGCCGCACCCACACCTAAGCATGTCGTAGCACCAGTCCCTCCGGCACCAACCCCGGTACCGCCAGCACACACACTGATACTCACACTGGTCTCACTCACGGACTCATCCTATGCGTCTGCGAATCAGCAACGTGCTCCTACATCGCATTCTGGGCCACACTCTCAGCGGACACATTCACTCGCCCCTGACCACGACCTCGGCCCTAACCACGACCTCGGCCCCGACCACGACCACGACCTCGACTTCTAGCAGCTGAATCCATCACTCACTGCATTTCCCAAAAACGCATACTAAGCATACTAGAAATCAAGATAAAAAAATCACACAACACTTACCGTAGAATCGCATTGAAGGCTCGGAGAGTTGATCAAAGACTCCAAAACTCACCGAATTGACTAACTACTCATAATCAATTCAATCAACAGTCTTAAATCATTCATTTAACCCGCCCTAAAACCACAAGGGCTCTGATATCAAACTAAAACAACCTAACCTGTCTTAAAAGAAAAAAAATATATTAAATCCGAATTAATTATCTCATAACTATTAATTCTTAACTCAAGAAATCAAACCAACAAAACCAGCAGAAATTCATCAAACCCAATAAAACAGAACTAAACCAGAAAATTCAATGAATCAATTAAACCAAAGCAATTATTCAATTCAACAATTCCAGAAATCAAACCAATAACCTAACCAGGTTCTAACTCAATAAAATTAAACACATAACCAAGTCCTAGTCATCCTCTCCTCATCGCCATGACTCCACGATCACACTTTTTCTTAACCTTCATCACATGGGAAAAGGAGATGCGTAAGTATTATCACAAATATTTAGTGAGACGGTCATTCCTTCTATGACTATACACACATGCATATGGAATAAACGATTACCAAACACAACAGTTAACATCAATTAACAATCAATCAAAATCAACCCGATTAAGTTTGGTGTCGATCGACACACTCATAAACCTTGTGTCGATTGACACACGACCGCACATGGCCAGAATCGAACATTCTCCTCTCTGGTTCGATTCTTGCCTGTATCGATTTGATCCCTGCACGTTAAACATCAAAAAGACCCTGCAAATAGCATGGAGTCATAGAGAAAATTCCAATTCCATTATCAAACCATCCACAAATAACCAAAACACACATAATCATCAATTCCATTACCCAGATAAGCCATGGTCGCGCACTCGCCTTGGCTTGGGAATGGATTAAGGATCAAGGAAAGGGACAACCACGAAATTGAGACTCTTCTCGAACACACGAGTCTCATTTTCGTCCACTTTATGTTAGAATATCACCACAATTAACTCCTTTCCTCATTAAGCCACCAAACAAGCTTAAGAACAACCGAAAATAACCACACTTTAAAAACACAATTGTTCAATACTTTCTCTCCTTGTGCCCCAATGAGTTTACGTGTTTAGGTGTTCTGTAAAGATATGTTAAAACTTGTTGAAAACTACTACTAAGTGCATTTAGAATCCATCTAGCATGAAAAATAACAACACTTTAAAAACACTATTGTTCCATACTTTATTTCCTCTTGCTCCTATGAGTTTACGTGTTTATGTGTTCCGTAAAGATTTGCTAAAACTTGTTGATAACTACTTATAAGTGCATTTAGAACTCATCTAGCATGAAAAATAATCACATTTTATCTCGCTTCTCTTTTTTTATCTCACAAAATTACCAAACTTTTCTGATTCACGAGTAAAAGAGAGGCCCCACGAGTTTATAGACGCAACTTAGGATTTTTGAATCATGAACCGACCAAACTAGACAATAAAAATCGAACCGGTCGGTCTGACCAAAAGCTTGCGTCCATTTACGCACCCCTTGCGTCGATCGACGCAAAAAATCACATTTTTTGTTCACGGGCGTTACAAATATTTTGTTTGTTCTGAGTTAAACAAAGTTTTATTAGTTCTTCAGCAATCTTCTTTGAAATCGTGTCCCCATTTTTGAGTTTCAAAAACACAGTTTATGGAGTGATTGCTTGATACATAAGGTTTTTTAAAACACTGCATTATTATTATTAATCTCTTAAAAATTATGTGAAATGTTACATTGACGACGATTCTACAACGGACAAATTTTGAGTCTTAATACATAAGTTAATAGGAAGATATTTATATATTTACCTATGATTAAGTTTTCTTTTGTTAGATAAATTTTATTTTTGAGGAAATTGTTCTTGTATAAATATGGACCTCTAGGTCAAGTATATAAACAAGTCAGTTTAATATCTTATTGTACATGGTATCTGAGCTAAAAACAACCTAAAATATTTCGTTTTTTCATTCTTATGTTCATAGTTTGAACAAATCGGTATTGTTCTTTCAAAGTGTTCATAGTTTGATCATCAATTCTTTAAGATGTTTGGCGAGAGTGGTGTCGTTAAAATCACTGAGTGAAAGGTGGAGATAATGTCTTCTACTTCTTCTTCATATCTTTCTCCTTGTATGGATTGGATAATACAGGATCTATGGTTACTTCAGTCATGTTGAACGGAGAAAACTACAACCAGTGGGTGAACAAGATGCTTAACGCACTCCAAGCTAAACGTAAGACTTTTTTTATTAACAAAACGTTGGAGAAACCATCGGTTGATAATCCAGACTATGAAAATTGAATAGCTGGGAATTTAATGATCATATGATGGATGCCTGCTTCAATCAATCCTGAAGTGAATTTGTATATGTCAATTAGCTCTCGAGCAAGCCAACTTTGATGAGAGCTAAAGCAATGGTTTTCAGTTGAAAACCAAGTTCATATCCATTAAATCAAAGCTCAACTACCTTCTTGTCATCAAGGTAGACAACCACTGATTGAGTACTATAAAACGATGTATACACTTTGGGAGGAATACACAATTACAAACCAAATCTCACATGTACTGGGGTTGGATGATTCACGCTATGGTGGGGTGTGTTTTATACTCTTATTGGTTTGAATTCAATGCCTTATATTAGAGAAGTTTAGTCCATAGTGATCCAAGGAAAACAAAGGTTAAATACTAACATGACTTGTGATCATCAACAAGATGTTGTCGGGTTCAAAACATGTCAGTTTGAGCCATCACCACAAAGTGATTATGTTCATGCTTGATTAGAGAATCATAGTCTTGCCAAAACTGCATCTTAATTCTCCAACTCCGTCCGATGCTCTGTTTGCATATTGCGGGTGTAATAGGCGTGATAGAGGTCAAGGAGGTTTGAGTTTGTGTGTTCAAGGTGTGGCATTGGTCGTGGAAGAAGACAAGAAGCTACAGTAGCTCATGCAACAAGCTCTAACTCGTCGGTTTCCCTGAATTTACCGATGAGAAGTGGAAAGCTTTAACACAACTAATTACTAAAGAACAGAGCAATAAAGGGGTTGATAGATTGTCGAGGAAGATGAATTTGGTGATGTTATTCTTGATACGAGAGCTTCTCATCATATGACAAGAGAAAGTTCTCTTTTGGTTGATTTAGTATTTATACCGCCATGTACGATTAGTTTTGCAGAGAAAAACAAAACGTTTGTTTTACAAATGGGAGTGTTTCCACTTTCATAAAAAGTGAAGTTGTCTAATGTGCTATATATGCTGTCCTTAAATTGCACATTAGTTTTGGTTTATAAGATTTTTAAACAAACAGGTTGCTTTTCAACGTTTACTAATACAGTTTATGTTTTACAGGACCATTTTTCGAGGACTCTTATTAGAAGATGTCAAGAGTGTGATGGTATGTACTAATAGATGGTCCTACGGGAAAGATTCACATGGTCAATGTGTCTCTAGATCATGCTTTGTGGCATCATGGTTTAGGGCATCCAAATTTTTCTATGCTTTTGTACTCTACTTTTTCGTCTTCTTTTGTTAGCTCTAGTCTTTTTGACGTGTGTATTTGAGCTAAACAAGCAGAGAGAGTTTTCATGATAGGACAAATAAGCATCATATTGTTTTCATTAATTCATTGTGACGTTTGCGGATCTTATTGTGTCCCATCCTCTGGTGGAGCAGTCTATTTTCTAACAATCGTTGATGATTTTTCTCGAGCAGTTTGGACTTATCTGCTCTTAGAAAAATAAAAAGTTCAGAGAGTACTTAAAAACTTATTGTCTTATGCAGGATAATAGTTTGGAAAAATAATAAAAATTGTTCAAGTGATGATGGCACAGAGTTTATGTGTCTTTCGTCTTACTTCAAGGATCATGGGATTATTTATCAGACATCATGTGTATGTAGTCCACAACAGAATGGTCGTGTGTTTAGAGTCTTGTTGTTTAGAGCTTTGTTGGTTCAAGCTAGTTTGCTCGTGAATTTTTGGGAGAGGTAGAACTAACTACAACTTACTTAATCAATCACCCTCCTACTTATGTGCGTAAAGGACGATCACCTTACGAGCTTCTTCATGGTTGCAAACCTGATTACACTCAGTTATTTAATTTTGGTTCTTCTTGTTACACTCAACATTTTTCTCATGACAAAGATAAACGTGGAGAAAGTAGTCGTTTATGTTTCTTTGTTGGATATCCTTTTGGGAAGAAAGGATGGAAGGTTTACGATATTGAATGTAACGAGTTTTTGGTATCTCGTGATGTTATTTATGAGAAGATAGGATTCCATATGCGTCTCCTCATGTCACGTCCTTACAAGATAGTCCTTCCTTTTTGGTTAATGAGAATTTGTTAATGGCTCTAATTGCGATGGAAAAAAGGAGCAATTATGTAGTTAGTGTTGTCCATGATAGTAGAGTTGTTGATACGGTATTTTATTCGCCATCGATTCAGGACCCTAATCGAGTTCAAGTTGAGCTAGTTGAATCTTTGAATGAGGATTCTAATCATGTTGAGATAGTTGAAGTTCATATATATAATGTGGACGACAATGGTGAAACAATTCTAATTTCAAATTCATAGGAGGAACAACTAGGCAAAGGAAATCGTCAACGAAAACCTTCTGTTTTATTCAAAGACTATGTCACATACAATGACATTTGCGATCCAATTTCACACACACACATCACGGTCTCTCTGAATCCACGTCTTCATCTTCGCCCTCAGTCCAAGGTAATTCATGGAAGGAACACACCAATCGGAAACGAATGAAGAAGAGCCAACACCTTTGGTCCATTGCTGCACCTTAACACCACTTGAAGAAGAATTCTCCATCTCTGATCAAGAGGAGAAAGACACTCCAAGACCTTTCCTAATGGCCTGACCGAAGAATCGAAGATTTACGGCAAGGATGTCAACAAGACCGTGTGAAGAAATTCGTATAGTCAATCAAACTAACAAGAGACCACGTTGGATAAGTGATGAGATGCTAGAGGTATTCAATTCTCTAGTTAGAGAACTCCATCCCACCCTCAGCTTTGAAGAAGCTTGGATAAGGAAGCCATCATTACGATAATGCTTTAAACAAAGCACGGAAGAAGACTTTATGATTGAGGAGCTATTCGACCTAATTAGGAATCCTTATAGGTACATAAGAATACTTCCTAAGACTCTTGATCCAGGTTCTTTCAACATCCCTTGCTCAATTCGCAATTATATCTTTGAGACCGTTCTTATCGATTCGGGAGCCGGAGTAAACGTTTTGTCAGAATCTCTTGTGAGAAAGATGAGGATAACCAACCTTCGTACTTCAGCCATGAGAATTTCACTTGCTAATAGTGAATCAACACTCTCATTGGGTGAAATATTCAATTGCCCCGTGAGAATTGGTGATTGCATTGTTCCGGCGGACTTTAAAGTGGCTAATATGCACGATTGCTCAACAACTTTCATCCTTGGAAGACAATTCTTGGCTACTGCTACAACTATCATGGATTACACCTTACAAAGGTTGTCCATTCCTAAGATAGATAGAACATCTTCTACTACGCAGCACCACCCGGATTTCGATTTTGAAGTTACAAGATACATTTCTTCGGAGAAAAGAGAAGTTGAAATCAGGCACCCTTACCATTTACATGGTGAAGACCACGACCATGGAAGAATTTGTTCACACTCTAAGGGCAACCTCTAGCTTTTAGAAGACATTCCAAAGTCTAAAAATTCCAAGGACTCGAGCTCATTGACTTTAAACAAGCTCTTTTGGTTTTTCATTTTATACACTTTGTTACTCTTTAATCTATTTATTTATGAATTTTTCAGATTTTATAAAATTTATTTTTGAGGAGAAGTTCTAAAAAAAAAAAAAAAAAAAAAAAAGTGTTTCGAGTCCTTGACATCGGACCACGGCATCGGACACGCGGTTTCGACTAGTGTCCGAGTGATTTTGGTCACGGATCAACACGCGGGTCGATCGTCCCATAGTCCCAGACCCCGGACAGTGAACCCGGACACGGGAAACTGTCCGATGCCAGAACAGTTCGTCCCACGTTAGCACCTCGTACCCATCTCGGCTCGCGCCTCCAGATCCCCCATCCGGCGGATCCACCTGCCTCAGAGCTTCCCCATCCCGCATTCCACAACCGCCTCGCCTCGGACGCCCACACCGGGTCACGTAAGTGACCGGTGCCAAGACAGTCCCGCGTCCCCAGCATCCCGGACCAGCCGCGTCCCCATCCCGCACCATCTGTTCCCCATCCAAACCGCATCCCCCCATCCGTCCCGCACCACCTTCCCACGGTCCGGACCTGACCTGACCACGGCTCGAGCCACAGTTCACACCGGTTCGAACCATTGAACCGGCGAGGTAAGTTTTTCTTATTTTTCTTTTTAAATTCTTTAAAAATGGTATTAATTTAAATTTACTATTTTAAAACCAAAAATATTTTTAAATTGTGATTTTCTTAAAATAATTTTTTTTAAAAAAAATTTCACATTGCACTTTATAATTTAGTTTGAATAAGTTTGATTTTTAAATAATTTTTACATCTTACACTTATTTTTCACTACTTGTTTTCTACTCTAGAATGAGCTTGGATAATTTTTTTTGTTGCTTCGGTATTCTGGAACCTAAGGTCCAAGTTTATTTAACAAGTAATTTTAAGTGTTTTTGCAAGGATATTTGGTTCTTACACAGGTTTGACTTTGGAATTCCAATTTCTTAAAGAGTGATTCACCTTATCCATAGAAGATGTGCACAAAGAAAGAGGAAAACAAGAAGCCTTTTCAACCAACTTATGAATCCTATACTTCAACGTTTAAAGAAAGAGTTTTGCAACTTCTGCCAGCGGCCGTTCAACAACCTATAATTCGGAGATTTCCAATATTGAGCGGGTGAGGTATTATGAGTTTTGGGCTTTGCCTATAAGTGACCATAAATCGCTATCGTAACCTCTCGGTCCTTGCGGAATGATTTGTTTGGAAAATTGAGAAGCACTATTTCTTGTGCCTAGAGAAATTTTTGGGGATTTTCTTTACCCTTCTTTGAACAACATCCACCCGATTCAACATTGGGAGAATTTGAGTTTCTTTATCCGGTAACTTCGTTCTATTCTCCATATTTATCTATTTATTTTATTTGTATTCTCATTTTCCAACACTTCACCCTTAATTTGATTTGAATTACACCGGGACGGTGTAAGTTAAGTCTGGGGAGATTGTTGCTACTAAAGCGTTTGTTCGTGTTTGATATTTATGTTTTCAAAACGTTTTTCAAAATCGTTTTCAAAAATCGTTTTATTGAGTCAAAATCAGTTGAGAATGATGACACCTTTCTTTGGTCAACAAAGTTTTGATTTCAAAACCAAGTGACCATTATTGCAGGTTTTGTTCCAGAAAATTGATTCAGACACCTAGTGACCGAATGGAGTCCAAGGAGATTGCTACTTGCACTATTTTGATGGATAGGATTTCGATTCTCAATTTGGTTTACTAACATGATTTTTGACTATCTCTTGTTAAGGATATTAGATCAAGGAACGAATCATATTTATGACATCTTATCCTCTTTTTATCCCTCTTTGTTGTCATGGATGGCCAGCTCACCTTTAGTTAGTACCCTACCAAAGCCCTTAAACCTTTCTTTTAGACCTCATGCACTTGTTTTGCTATGTCCCCTATGTAGGTATGTGTAAAAACGTCGGAGAGAGTAAAATCGACGCAATTTTCCAATCACTAGAAGATTTGACGATCAACATTAGAAGAAAGGAGTACAACAACAAAATTTCAGAAAATTAAAGAAGCTTGGCCGATCCTTGGATGCTTAAATCATGGTAGCAATTCCGTGCCTTACTTGACTCATATCTTTATGGGACCATTTTTCCCCTTTAAATAAATAAAAAATAATTAAAAAATGAAAAAAGTAATATAAGGGAAAGGAAAATGGTTTTCAAATCAAATGCCAAAGAATACCCAAGGAATGCAACGGTACAAAGGAAAGATGAGTTCGAGAGTTTTACGAGTGATTCCCAGAGAAAATTCCAAGTCTGAGGGAGAAAGGCGAACAACAAAGTGGTTGGGAAATTGTGGACTTCTATAGATCCATTCTCACTTGTGATTTTGCATAATGTCTCGCACCCGGAGTTTTTGGTAACCCTAAACACTTTTAACCTCACCACTAAATAAGCCTTCCCTAAACACCCAACCGAATTCCTTGTAAATATCCTTGATCGGAGATCTTTGAGAATCTAAGAGGGTAAAAGAATCGATTGATTTAAAGTTGAGATTTTGCAGGGACAGCAGTTTAGGACATACTTTCGACATCATGATGAGAGACGATGAAAAGCATCAATGAACTCACTTTGTCTTTATGTGTATTACAAGTTTAGAGAAAGAAACAAGATCAAAGAATATGTGAGTTCCCGTGTTTTCAAATCTTCTTTCCTGATAAACCTTTTATTTGTTTGAGGACAAGTAAAGGGTAAGTCTAGGGGAATTGATATACCCGGTATTTTACCGCTTTTACTGTCTATTTATATCTATTTTCCAAGTTATTTAATAAGTTTTTCTAATAAAAGAGGTAATTTTCTCGTATATTTGGTTTTGAAGAGTCATATAGGTCAAATCATCAAAAAGGGCATAAAATGGAGCAAAATGAGTATTCATCATCCCACAACAACTTATCAAGGTCAAAGAAACCTATCTAAGTCACCCAAGTTGAAGATTTCACAATTTCCCAAGTGACACGTCGGAACGATCAACTCGGACGGAGGATCAAACCTACTTGGACGGAGATGAAATTTCATATGGAAATATTCCTTTGAGTTATGTTTCCAATGGAGTTGGATTTATGTCATTTGGAGTTGTAGTTTGGAAGATAATCAAGATCTACTGAAGATATGTCATTCTGCCTCAAAGATGAATCAAGTCAAAGATGGGCCAATACACCGATCCAACCCATGGACGGGCTCATTTAACTCAATAAAATAACAAAGATCATGTTTTGAGCCAGACCCCGGACCCATCCACGTGACCATCCGGTGCCATGGCCACTTATGCGCACTTATCGACAAAAAGACGTTTTTTCTCGAACTGAAACCCTAGAGCCTTTACTGACCTAGAACCTCTTCCTACACCTATATATACTTGCTTTTAGCCTCTTGAGAGAAATAGAGAAGCCCTATGCACCACATATCAATAATAAACAGGTATTTCATTATTCTCTTTAGTTCTTCATCTTTATCCTTTGTAGAAGAGCGATGAAGGCCATGGTGTTCTTCTCAAGCCTTGTGCTTAGAGATCCACCTATGTCGAGCACTTATCTATCACGAATCTACTGTTTTATCAACTCCTCTAGTTGCTCCATGTTTCAAAATATGTAGAGTAGTTGTATGTTTTATATAAAGTTATTTTAAAGTTCTTTTGTTGCATATTTTACATCTTTATTGAGCTTGTTTCTAGATTAAGTCTCTATCTTTATTTACACTCAAGGCGTGATCTAGATTAGCTACCTAGTAATAGATTTTAGGTTGGTACCGATTCCAAAAGCTTTTGTACCGACCGGATCTAGTATTTAATAGGTTAGGCGTCTTAAGAATTCAAAAGGTTAGTTAAGAAGTTTAATGCACAATCGAATCTCAATCTGACAGCATAATTCACCTTGTAATAACCACGCGAAAGCCGAGTATATTAGGGTATGAGTTATAGGTTTTGGAGCAACGAAAGTGGAATGATTCTACCATCGTGATTTGAGTTCTAGAACACTAGTTGCATCTCTTTATAAACCGGTGTAGAGCATGTTGCATTAGATCCTTTTAATTGTTTTTTATCTTGCGTGTTTTGATTTATATATCCCTTTCTTTTATTTCTTTGCCTTGTTTCATTAAAACTCCAAAACCCAAATATATTTTCTCTTAGCTTATTCTACATCATATAGATTTATAGCGTAATAACATAGTCCCTTGTGGATCGACCCCTAAGTACTACAATTGTCAACTATCCACTTGCAGATTAGGGTTTATAAATTTAAAACTCTTTTGCATCTCCTATTTTATGACGCATCAATAAGGTTCCTAAACCGTTATAAAGCATAAAAGTAAACATCTGGAACTTCTCGGCAAAAATGGAAATCTTCAAATTTGGTAATTGGGCATCTGCGCACAGGGTGTCGATCGACAACAGAGATGGTGTCGATCGACACCAACACTAAATTTTGATTCTTAACTTTAAACTTTGACTCTTCATTCCGCAATGCTCCAAAATCTTTAGAAAACATCAATTATGCTCCAAACATCTAAGTACCTATAAAGACTCTAAAACAAACACAAAACACTGGAAATACTCTAATAAAAGGACTTATATCATGGTCGAAAACGGGTAAAAAACATGATATATCAGGTGCGCAACCCTAGGTCATCTTATATAAAAATCTAGCCGCACTTAGTCACGTTTTTCAGAGGATTTTAGAGAGGAAAAACGTGAATTGAAGGAAAAAGAGCGAATCGAGAGGATTGTGATCTGTTCTTCATAGTTCTTCATCGTTAAGGCTCGTGTGCGTGATTGGAAGTGTTTGAGTAGGGTTCTCGATGATTTCCAGCGAAGGAGGTTACCTTTACGTTAGGCAAAGGTAAGTGCACCACCGTAGGCTCATCTATGCCAATTAGCGAGTATAAACGATCGATTATGTGTTTTCGTGTCGAACTAATGTGATGTGGTGTATTGTGGTGATTATATGTGTTATTGTATGTTTGAGAATCGTGTTTTTCAGGTTTTGGTTTTAGGAGTCGCTGCGACAAGCTAAGTGAGGAGAGGCTCGTCTGCGATTTTTGCAAACTAAGTGTAGATCATCACCTAGAGGTAGTGTCGATCTACAACTTTGTAGAACAAGCATCGATCGACACCTAGTGGTAGTGTCGATCGACACCTAGTGGTAGTGTCAATCGACACCTAGTGGTAGTGTCGATCGACACCACATTGTTTGATGCATAGAACATTGTTCATTGCATTGATTGTTAGTTTAAATATACTTAGCCTGTTGACGGGAGGACCGTCTCACTAAGTAATTATTAATTACTTACGCAATTCTTTTTCTCATGTGTTATAGGTAAAAGAAATGTGTGATCGCGGAATCAAGACAAAAAAAGAGGATGATTAGGGTCGTTGTGACTTGTTTAGTTACTAGTGAACCTGGATGTTTAGGTTGCTAGTTTTCATTATTGGATTATTGCTTTCTAGAATTTGTCTTGTTGGAATTGATATTGGTTATTTATTTTGATGGATTATTTGTTTCAGAATTTCCACAGTATTGTTATTTGAACTTAGTCGTTGAGGAGTAATATTTTGATGATGTCTTTTGATGATGATCCGTGGGTAGACTTGAATATCTTTGATGAGGTGTGACGATCCTCGGTTAGACGATGTCTTTTGATGATGATCTGCGGATAGACTTAAATATCTTCGATGAGATGTGACGATATGCGGCTAGACGATGTATAAGATGACAATGAAATGTTCAACGAGCCGCGACACGACAATGACGATACAGTGAGAAATGAGATGACGATCCGCGGTTCCACTATATGTATTGTAACTTACGGACCGCGCATCCATATGACTTCAAACATCTTTTGAATGAAAGCTGCTTCAATTTCTGATTATGTTTCAAAATTTGAGCTTGTTATGTTTTCAGATCGGTTCGTGGCGAACCAATTATTTCGAATCGGCATTATGAGTCATATCGACGTGTAATTAGTAAATCACACGTATCTTTCAAACCACAACTTCTAATGATATGATTTCAACTCCATTAGAAAGCTGATTAAATTTTCTATTGTGTAATTAAATTTCAGCTCATCACGATTTTAGCTCCGATCGTGACGAGCCTATCTCTTCAGATCGGCTTGATGGATCAAATCGACATGTCTTTAGTAAATGATATGTATCTTTCCAACCGCAACTCCAAATGATATTCATAAAATGCCATTCGAAATATAACTCAATTACCTATGTTGTGATGAAATTTCAACTCGTCATGATTTTAGCTCCGATTGTGACGAGCCGATCTCTTCGGCTCAGCATGATGGATAATATCAACATGTCAGCTCGTCACAATTTTTGCTCCTATCGTGACGAGCCGATCTCTTTGGATTGGCATGATGGATCAGATCAGTCTTTAGTAAATGTGATGTATCTTTCCAACCGCAACTCCAAATGATATGAATTTAACGCCATTCGAAAGATGACTCAAATATATTTCTTTTCATCATGGGTGCCGACCCATTTAGATAATGGTTCCAAGCTGTGTTAATAAGATAATAACAAACTGTTTGGTGATGCTGGCGAGCTGTTTTTAGAAGATGATGGTGAACAGTTGAAGAATGAAATCACCGAGCCGTTATTGGCAAGCCGTTGTTGAAGGCGTTATCAAGTGATCGTGACGATCTGTCATTGAGACATATTATGACGAAGAGGCGAGCATAACAAGACTTGCAAAGTGGGAGTTCATACAAGTTATATTAGAACTTATTAACTATGGTTTACTTGAATTTTCTAGTAATGTGGATGAGTTAGAGTGTGAAGGTGAAAGTAATGGTTAAGTGGAATAAAATGTTTAAGATAAAGAACCAGTATGAGGTTGAGCTTTTGGTTACGAAGTAACCCGATTGAGATGTGAAAGGTATGGTAAAAGTTAGAGTGATGTGTGAATGGCAAAGATGCCAATATGAGCCAAGGATATGTATGAAAAGTCAATGGACTCAAGGGTTTGGGAGTAGTATGGAAAATTGGATCTAAGTTCATGATCAGTTGCAATGTGGTTATTTCAATGGATGTCCGGTGGAAAAAGGTGCTGCTCAAAAAGGTTTGAGAGGTTACCACTTTGAGCTAGTAAAGACGGTAAAGGACACCATGTATACTTTTTGCTCCGCACAAGGTTAAGATGGATTTTTCTCTTGATGTTCTTCTTGGAATAGAGAAAGTATTTACTATAAGATGCACGAACGCGTGAAACCGAAATAGAACGAGGACCCCGGTGTGGTGTTCGGGGAGCATTACGTCGGTGTTGATATAAATGAAGTTTCTTAACAAGATATGTGGTTAGGACTCAAGAGTCAAGGGACTCATGTTCAAGGACAAGGAATGTAAAAGAGTGGTGGTTCAAGACCAAATATTTTAAGGATTATTCTGTTTCCGACAAAGAGTTTAAGGCCAGGCATCATCAATGTGCGTCAACATGTTGCTGGACAAGGAAGTCTGCAGATCTAACAATTGTAATTGAAATATAACTCATCTTACTTGAAGGATAACATCGAAAGATTTAATGGGGATACGACATGGAAAAGAGTTGGATAATTCATAGAGAGCCATAAAGGGTTTGATATCATCTTATGATGAAATATGCTAGCAACGAGAAAGAAGTGGTGGTACAGATCATGGTGGGAGCATTGTAACGCATTACTCACACTTGAATGTTCCACTGTAATCGAGCTAGGACCGCTTGTTAATAATTGTTAGTGCTAACCAAAATGTTAAGGATCCAATTTTGGTTAGGTAAGTAAAGGCAAATGGAATGTCAACAAATTTGAGGATTAAGGATGATTACTTGAACCATAAAAATCAGAATAAATGGATTGAGTGATGAGTTATGAGAACAACCTCTTGATGTCTCGAGTTTTAACCCAAAATAAACTGCAAGTGTACAGACAAGAGCAGTAGTATAAGAGGTATCGAATCCACAGAGACCAAGGTTACACTATGAATTTATAGGTTCTAAAATAAAGCTAAGATAAATTAAATAGTTGGAAATGGTAACGAGCATGTGCTCAATGCAATAGAGCAGGTGCTTGGAATAAAGATCGGATTAAAAACAGATGATAAAAGCACTAAGCCGAGATGATTCTCCGGTGATTTCAGATACTTAGGTTGAGCATCTATTCAGGGTTTAATTGAACACGGTCTAGAACTCAAACATGAATGTAATATTGCCCCGCTTTCGGCGGCGTATCAATATCTTTGTCTACAACCTAAATACCTAAACTTCCGAGTGGATTTAGTAATGAAGTAAACAAGCCTTAATGCAATGGTTCGATATGTTCACACTCGATGGCAACGATCAATGGCGTTTTGGTTACCACCGAATGCTCATCAATGGTAATTCTAGCAACCTATATCATTTTCGGTGAATAGATTAAACCTAGAGATCATAGACTAAGTGATCAATTTAGCCTAAGCGTTAAGACTTCCTAGAGATGAAGACATAAGATTACCCTATTTGGCTCAACCATCTAAGATCCTAAATCACCATTGAAATCACCCCAACTTAGTTATGAAACTACTCGGACATGGTCAAATCAAATGCAACAATCAATAGACAAGAATTCATAATGGAAAATGGAAAATGAAAGGGGGTTTAGAATTCTTCTCTAGTAAGGAATTGTTGTGGAATGATTCGGAATGTAATGATTTTCTCCAAGGCAGAGACTTGATGATTACGCAACGATGGAACCAAACAGACGTTCAATAGAATAATGAAAACTCCAAAGTCAACAATCTCAAGCTCACTGATGAAGAAACAAAACGTAGCAAAAGAAGAAAAAGAGAATAAAATAAAAACCGAGAGTTTTCAAGTGTAAAAAAAAGTGTTTTATAAAAATTGCCAAAAAATGAATATAAAGTCTTCTCCCTTGCTCGGCCAAATCTTCACTTAATGGCCCAGCGTGATCTTCTCCAATCAAGTCAACATTCTCCTTATTTTGTACCAAGTCATGATCTCTCATAAATGGGGAGGATCAAATCTTCTAAAAGTGGCAAGTCAACACCATCTAAGGAGAATAACTTTAGGAGATATTTCAGAGCTATCAAAGGGAGAGTCTTGCTGTGGGGCCCTATCATGACCGGTTGCTTCAAGGAATAAATGCTTCTCGGATTCGGGTCTGGGTCAAAGGGGCGAGCAGGTGCTCGCACAGACCGAGCAAGTGCTCGGTTGGGTGATAAGTCTTCTTTTTGCTCCAATTCTTCTCCTTTCCCTCAAAGAGCTCCAACAGCTCCAAATCATGCTCCAAAGCATCCTATAACCTGCAAAGATACCAAAAAGAACCAAATAGACTCGAAAAGCAACAATAAACCTTAAGTAAATTAGGCTAAAATCCTAATATATCAACTCCCCCGGACTTGCCTTTTGCTTGTCCGCAAGCAAACAAGAGAATACAAATCCGGAAAAGAGGTTTGAAGGCGGGAACTCATATCCAAAAGAAGCACTAAAGGGTTCAACAACATGTCCTAATGAGAACTAACTCGATGCACAACAAATCTTACTCAAGAAGCTTTCGCCATACTCATCTCTTATCAAAATATTACTCCAAATCCTTAGACTCAAAAGAAATCATGCAATCAACAAAAATTCAACTCTTTAACATTCATTAATGTGTTTGGTGCGGTCTCACAATTGGAAATTGAATCAATACCATTTGGCTAGGTAGAAGAAGGTTTGAAAATGATATAAAGAGAAGGTTCATATTCTTTTTGGTGGTTAACTCTCAAATGCAAGTGTAACATTTAGCAAAAGCAAGAAAGAAAAGAGACAATTTATGCTTACAAGGCTAGGAATCCAAAATTCTACCCATTATCCTCTTGTTGCATTCTCTCATCTCTCTTTTCTCACTATCCCATGCTTAACCACTAGCCCTTTTGGCTAAATTTCTCTTTCAAATCTTTTCTCAACCTTACTCTTTTCTTCTTTTCTTTTTGATCAAAACCCTAGGGAATACTCTTTTCTTTGCACTAGCTCTTTCTATCTTAGCATTCTCTAACATATTTTCTTCTCTTTTGATTTTATTCTAAGAGCATGCTAAGCCATCGTTTCCCGTTTCAAACACTTAGAGCTATATATTTTTCTTCTTAATTTCCTTCCCTAGAACTTATTCTTTCTTCTCCTTTTCTTTTCTTTCTTTTCACACTCAACCACAAACCCAAAGATATTCAATAAAGCATTTAACCATTTCGGTTCCATTCCCCACCTAAGACTAGTCTTAGACACAAGAAACTAGTCTATTGGAAACTTTGCCTTGTCGTCCCTAATGCTTGCAAGATTTTGCCAATGCAACACAAAGAAAAAGGCCTCACTCAAAGAACATATGCAAGGGCTTGAACAAAATGGTCGGGTTTAAAAGGTGTGGTACTATCCTCATCTAAAAGATGAACTTAGATCGAGATAGCCATTTAAATCAAGATAAGAGTGGTAAAAATAAGGCAAACATGATTTGAATGTCAAGTGTTTATCCATAGTTATGATTCAAAGTCCAAAAGTGAGAGAGATTAGTCAAGATTAAGTTCAAGTTGATAGACTCGAATCTAGATCATGCAAGTTTCTAATGAGATGGGATTTTCAAAGAAATAAGATCCAAGTATGGATGAGCCTCTACTTCATGATTGTTAAAGCATCAAAAAAGTTCTAACGAGGGCATATCATTGAATCCTAAAATGAGACTTTACAAGGAAATTTCATCATTGTTCCCTATGCAAAAATGCAGGTGTATTCCTAAAATGTTCTAGACTCAATCCTTTTTTTTTTTTTTTTTTTTGAAGAATAAAATAGACAATTAAAAATCAGACTCAATGAAAACTCAAATAACTAACCGCTCCCCCGGACTTAAATCACACCGTCTCTGGTGTGAAAAAGTTCAAAAGATCGGCGACTCAAAGCAAGAAATAAAATCAAAGCAAATATGGATTAAACAATGGTGGTAGAAGGTGAAAGAAGATATCACCCGGAAGTAACGTCGTCCTCGTCATCCGCTGTCCTCCTCTTCCTTCTGGCTGGCTGACCCGAGCAGGTGCTCGAATGCGTACGAGCAGGTGCTCGCTGAATATTTTTTTTTTTTTTTTTTTTTTTTTTCATAACCTGAAAACTCAAAACTTAAAACCAAAGTTAGTAGAAAAAGGAATCAAATTGAAAAAGGTTAGAAAATGTACCGGTGGGTTGCCTCCCACCAAGCGCTTGTTTTAAGTCGTTAGCTCGACTTTGTAGACCGTTTAGGCGTGGGCAGAATCTATGTGATGATTAGAGACTTTCTTGTCCGGGTCAGGGCTCGGTGGAGGTGGGTTAAGGCGTGGTCGATTTGCTCTTTGATCACTTATATTCAGTTGCAGAACCTTGCTTAGCATACTATCCATAGCTGCTTGACCCTTTTCCTTAAATACCGGAGTAACGATAGCTTTGACCTTAGAGAAAGGCCTAGACATGCCTTTGCTCTTTAGCTTGTACTCAATGGTGTCTCCAACACATCTCTGCGGTGTCAAGGTTATATGCAAACCTGTAGCATTCTTCTCGTGCTTTGGTTTGTCCCGCTTGTTGACTTCCTTGGGTTTCCTTTCATAAGAACGAGTGTCTCCATCCAGGACTTCATTAACCTCATTCTTATTACAAAGTGCTGCAGCTGGCAGGACACTTATCCTTCCTGTTACATCGTCTATGGCAACACAAGAGCCATACTTGTCGCCATCCGAAGTGGCGTTATAGGAGATCCGCTTGTCGATGTTCGAGAGAACTATCTTTCTGTTTGGTAAGTCAACAACTGCACCTGCTGTCGCAAGGAAAGGTCTCCCCAGAATCAAAGGCATGTATGAACCATTGTTCATCTCCACAACTTGGAAATCAGTCGGGATCAAGCAATCCCCAATCTGGACATCTAAATTCCCAATGAATCCTTGCGAAGTTGTTACCTAGGCATCCGCAAACCTAATAGACATCTGAGAAGTCTTGATATCAACAATACCTAAAGATTCTGCAATATCCCTTGACATGAGGTTAACACTAGATCCAGAATCACATAAAGAATCCTCAAAATCAACTCCAAAGATAAAAACATGGAACAACAAACTTACCTGGATCCTCTAGCTTATGCAGTTTCCTCAATAATGGTTTCTGAGTGTTACCTGGAGTGACATCTATGCTTTGACTCTGAGGATCCGTAGCTGGTTCAAATGGGATCGATCGATCTGGCTCCTCCGCAGGAATCAATGCAACCTTTTTCGCAGAACCTGACGCTTTACTCTGAGACATAGAAGAAACTTGTGAATCAAGAAAGTCAACCTGACAAGTTAAACTCTCTAGTTTACAGTTGAATTCGTTGTTCATGACGTTTATCTTATCGTCAAGAGAGGTTATCTTCTCATTCACTTCCCGTGCACTCTTGCTTTGCCCATCTAAAATCTGCTGCATCTTGAGCTCAAGTCTATTCTCTTGAAGTGGTGGTGCTTGATGTTCTCTACTCTGATTGGGTCCTTGGTCCTCGACAAAGTTGACATACGCACGTGGGTAAGGAACCTTGGGTGCGTAAACTCTCTCTGGAGAAATTTCTGAAGATTTGGCATGAGCATCCTGGCGAGCAGGTGCTCGCTCCAAATCGAGCAAGTGCTCGGTTATGTGCTCCTTACCTTTTCTGTGGGTGCTAGGGATTCCACTAGTGATTTCTACAGCATTGGCATACCCATTCTTAGGATTCATCTCCCCTTTCCTTGGAAGGTTTCCAGTTGCTCTCTTAGTCGCCTCAGCAGTTTGAGCAACTTGTGTATCCAATTTCTTCACATGCGCGGTAACAGCCTCGTACTTTGCATTCAGATCATCGTACATGTAATCCACCTTGCCATTAATCTCAGTGGACGCCCTCTGTTGGTTACCCATCAGTTGCAGCATGAGACTCTTCAACTCATCCTGAGATGTAGGCGCGAAAGTAGCTTGTTGTGGCGCAGCGAATTGTTGTTGGCTCACTCCTTGGAAACGATTCTGATTCTGGTTAGGTACGAACTGATTCCCCTGAGTGTTGCTGGAGTAGAACTTCTGAAATCCTTGACCGTGTGAGCTCTGATTATTGGGGTTGAACCCATGGTTTTGGTATCCTTTACCATTCACAAAGTTAACCTCTTGTACTTCGGCGACCTCATAACCTTCAAACTCTTGAGAAATAGGAGCAGCCCCATTCTCTTCCACAGATTTTACCGGTCTCTGGTTCTCACGTAAAAGTAGATTCACCTTTTGCTGTCAGCTCATCAATCTTCTGAGTGTCCATACTATAGACTTTCCTGGACCTATCGTACTCAGGAGCCTTGTTGCTAGAGCTTGAAGCAAGGTTCTCAATCAGCTCAAAAGCACCATCTCTAGTCTTGGTCATAAAGTTGCCATTACTCGCAGCATTTAGGGCATTCCGATAATCCCATTCGACTCCATCGTAGAATATTCCAAGAATCTGCTCATCTTTGAAACCATGATGAGGACATTCCCTACGGTATTCCTTGAGTCTTTCCCAAGCTTCACAGAAAGCTTCTCCAGAATGTTGCTGAAAAGAAGAGATCTTGTTCCTCAAAGACGTTTTCTTGGACTTGGTGTAGAAATGGTCCAAGAACGCATCTCTAACCTCATCCCAAGTCTTCAAGGAACCAGCAGGTAAAGACTTCAACCACCTAGAAGCCTTGTCCGAGAGTGAGAATGGAAACAGCTTACACTTCAGAAACTCACTCGGCACTCCATTAGACCCCGTCGTGCTGTAAATTTCCTCAAAATTCTCGATGTGATCCATCGGTATCTCAGCCGGTAATCCATGGAACAAGTGCTGTTTCACCAAAGAGATCATTTGAGGCTTGATCTCATAATCCTGCCTCTGAATAGTTGGGATTACAATGGCTGAACGGTTCTGATAGAAAGCATGGGGATATCCGTATCCCCTATACCCGGTTGAGCTTGCGGCTGATGTTGTTGTAACTAGGCAATCTGATCTCTCAACAACTGTAGCTGAACATTCATTTCCTGATCAACCATAATTTCTGTGCGAGCAGGTGCTCGTTTGGTTTGAGCAGGTGCTCGGCGGCGATTCTGACGTTCGAGACGAGCTAACTCTTCGTTCGTATGACTGACTAAATCTTCGTTCAGATTTCTCCTCGTTCTTCTACTGGTCATACACCTGAAACATAACAAAAACAAAAACAAAAAACAAAATTAGCAAAATTCTTAGACTATAAATAAAACCAAAAATCAAAGGTAACGCTATTGGTCCCCGGCAACGGCGCCAAAAACTTGATGTCTCGAGTTTTAACCCAAAATAAACTGCAAGTGTACAGACAAGAGCAGTAGTATAAGAGGTATCGAATCCACGGAGACCAAGGTTACACTATGAATTTATAGGTTCTAAAATAAAGCTAAGATAAATTAAATAGTTGGAAATGGTAACGAGCATGTGCTCAATGCAATAGAGCAGGTGCTTGGAATAAAAATCGGATTAAAAACAGATGATAAAAGCACTAAGCCGAGATGATTCTCCGGTGATTTCGGATACTTAGGTTGAGCATCTATTCAGGGTTTAATTGAACACGGTCTAGAACTCAAACATGAATGTAATATTGCCCCGCTTTCGGCGGCGTATCAATATCTTTGTCTACAACCTAAATACCTAAACTTCCGAGTGGATTTAGTAATGAAGTAAACAAGCCTTAATGCAATGGTTCGATATGTTCACACTCGATGGCAACGATCAATGGCGTTTTGGTTACCACCGAATGCTCATCAATGGTAATTCTAGCAACCTATATCATTTTCGGTGAATAGATTAAACCTAGAGATCATAGACTAAGTGATCAATTTAGCCTAAGCGTTAAGACTTCCTAGAGATGAAGACATAAGATTACCCTATTTGGCTCAACCATCTAAGATCCTAAATCACCATTGAAATCACCCCAACTTAGTTATGAAACTACTCGGACATGGTCAAATCAAATGCAACAATCAATAGACAAGAATTCATAATGGAAAATGGAAAATGAAAGGGGGTTTAGAATTCTTCTCTAGTAAGGAATTGTTGTGGAATGATTCGGAATGTAATGATTTTCTCCAAGGCAGAGACTTGACGATGGAACCAAACAGACGTTCAATAGAATAATGAAAACTCCAAAGTCAACAATCTCAAGCTCACTGATGAAGAAACAAAACGTAGCAAAAGAAGAAAAAGAGAATAAAATAAAAACCGAGAGTTTTCAAGTGTAAAAAAAAGTGTTTTATAAAAATTGCCAAAAAATGAATATAAAGTCTTCTCCCTTGCTCGGCCAAATCTTCACTTAATGGCCCAGCGTGATCTTCTCCAATCAAGTCAACATTCTCCTTATTTTGTACCAAGTCATGATCTCTCATAAATGGGGAGGATCAAATCTTCTAAAAGTGGCAAGTCAACACCATCTAAGGAGAATAACTTTAGGAGATATTTCAGAGCTATCAAAGGGAGAGTCTTGCTGTGGGGCCCTATCATGACCGGTTGCTTCAAGGAATAAATGCTTCTCGGATTCGGGTCTGGGTCAAAGGGGCGAGCAGGTGCTCGCACAGACCGAGCAAGTGCTCGGTTGGGTGATAAGTCTTCTTTTTGCTCCAATTCTTCTCCTTTCCCTCAAAGAGCTCCAACAGCTCCAAATCATGCTCCAAAACATCCTATAACCTGCAAAGATACCAAAAGAACCAAATAGACTCGAAAAGCAACAATAAACCTTAAGTAAATTAGGCTAAAATCCTAATATATCACCTCTCATGCAATAGATTAGCACGGATAAAAGTCCTTATAGTAATGGAAATTAAGAAAGGGCAGTATGGAAATAATGAAGTTTTTCTTAAATGCTCAAGAAGCAACGGATTTAAACAATGAGACCATACTCAAGTACTAGTGGTCAATCAGGTTTGACTAGCTCTTATAATGGAAATGGGACATTTTTTCCAAAAGTGGTCTTTGGATTTTTAATATTAAATAATAGCGGGTGTAACCAAGATGAGGTGACGGGTTGTAGGAATTTTTACTGGGAATGTGGTTGGACTTGATGATCAGATTTAAATATAGAAAGTGAATCTAGATTGCATCGGAGTAAGACCCTTGATGTTGAGTCTAAACAAAAGTGGGTGAAGATAAGAGATCCACAGGTTCAAGCACTTGTGAGTCTTGCTGCTGCAAGTGGCAATGAAGTAAGTAAAGCTGCTCAGGGATGTAAAGAAAGATGTCCATTATCGTCATGCAATTTTAATTTGGACAAAAGGTGAGAGGAGTGGAAAATTGATTAAAGTGGATGCGTTGAAGCTTGGGAAATGAAGACATTGCAATGGAGTATTCAATCGTATAAGGAATCATACAAATGATGAAATGTTAAGACTACACCCGAGGGGTTGGACCTTCCTATGTTGTAGGATCATAAGGTAATGATTTATATATAAATATTATAGAAAGCTGCCTGAACGCAAAAATGGTCTTATTGACTCCAACAAAGTTCTAGAAGAATCTTATTGGTTGGAAGATTACGTAAATATTTGAAATCGTCAAAAGACCGAGGATCGAATAAAGGAAAGAGTTTTGGGTATGTATGTATAATGGAAAGGTATACAAAGACATATATGCAGACCAAAATATTGCATAAGTGAGAATGGTCTTAAAGCTTTTTAAGGACTAGAGTAGAGAGAAGACATGTCATGGATTCGAGGACGAATCCCATTTAAGTGGGGGAGAATTGTCACAACCGCGTCCAGGGATTTTTAAAATTTTTGTACGGGAATTGTTTGGAGCAGGAATGCAAAATTAGGGGTGTCAAAATAGGTAACCAGACCCAACCCGACCCAAACCCACATGGGTTTGAGTTTTAAGTGGGCGGGTTTGACCTAACCCATTTATTAAGCGTACAATTTATCTATCCACACCCATTTATGTAAAACCCATTATGGTTATGGGTTACCCATGGGTACCCATGTATATATTAAACTATACAATATAAACTTATTAAAAATCAACACATTCCATATTATTATAAATCCAACAAAGGTTTTAACTTGAAAAAGAAAGAAACTAAATTAAAATGTCTACATATCTTAAAATAATATTGTAAAACCAGAAAACCAATAAAACCAATAAAACTAATGATAAAAAGAATGTAGACTACTAAAAAGGCTCTAAGAATTAGATAGGAATAGAGGCAAATAACGGCTCTAATTTATATAAGTATTAGAAAACCTTAATTTTTTGTTTACCAAAGAAAACCCTAGAACAGCTTTAAAATATATATATATATATATATTAATTATTTTTAATTTTATGCTAAACTCAAGAGTAACCCATAACCCTAATGGGGATTACCCATTAAACCCATGAACCCATTAGGGTAACCCAACAGAACCCATTTATCTATATGGGTAAAAAAATATAACCCAAACCCGCTAAAATCGTGGGCGGGTTCGGGTAACCCATGGGTAATAACCCATTTTGACACCTATTTGTAAAATGGACCGAAACTATTCAAATGGATATGAGCTACTAAATGTGTTAATTTTCTAGATACATAAGCCCAATTTGGTTAATCATGTTTAAGGTCCAAAAACTAATTAACCCTAGTTTCTAATCTCTCCTAGCCACCACGTTAATCAGAAGAAGAGAAAAAGAAAAGGAGAGAAAATAAGAGAAGAAGAGGAAACGTGAACGAGAGAGGAGGAGATGTTGTCGAGGAGAGAAGGAACGGGACGGAACCGCAACGGTGAAGATAAGCTCCGACGGTGATGATGGTGGCGTGAACCACATTGAGGCAGTGGTGGAGAGTCCACCAGAGAAGAAGATGAGAGATGAGTAAGAGAAGAAACCGAAGAAGGTAAATCTGTCCCGTTCTGGGGAAGGAGAGAAACAGACGACAAAGTCAGGTCGGAATCAAGTGATATTTTATGGGTAAGTACCCAACTCTCTGATCTAGTTATATCCAAAAGAAGTTTGTGAATCGGAGCTATGGTCTGAAAGTTATTGGTGTTTTACTGGGACTGATTAGTGCAGAGTGAGTTTGCGACCAGGCTAGTTCGCAGACGTTTA
The DNA here is from genome assembly GCA_963576765.1 of Draba incana. Lineage (NCBI taxonomy): Eukaryota > Viridiplantae > Streptophyta > Magnoliopsida > Brassicales > Brassicaceae > Draba > Draba incana. The sequence continues at coordinate 17,731,243 of OY755208.1, forward strand.
CTGGCTAATTCTGGAGGAACTAGAGTACGATATGGGTGTTGTTGGAAAGAGCTTGATCTCTAGTTTCTGGAGAACATTTCCGATCTGGAATCCGAGGTAAGGTCCATCCGTAATTCAGTGTCAAAGTTAAGGCAAAATCTCTGTTTCTTAAACCAGAATTTTGTCCAAGTATATTCTTTTATTTATGTTTCAAGTTGCTGTATTTGGAGGACGATAGTGGTTACATCAGTGAACCTATGGTCATGGCAATGGTTGTGTCTGACAGAGGACATGTCAGGGAAGCCATTGGAGTTATAATCATCCTCATAAGAATTGTTCCTTGGTCGTAGTGAGCTTGGCTTGTTGCGCAAGAATCAGCATGATTCGAATATGTGCAGAGACAATTTCGATGCATTCACTTTGGTGGACCGTTTGGAGGATCATATCAAGTCTAATCGCTCTGTAATTTTGTGGAGTTGTTCATGGCAGTATGAACTTTGAAATCAACGGTTGGATCGACAAATGAACGATTAGTTTATCTGTTAATCATGTCTTTTAAAGCATGGCTAATGCAATTTTCTTCGACGTCAATGTTATTGAGTTGTAATGTTTGATCGGAAAATTAAAGCTCGGTATGAGCTGGGAATTTACAGGCATCTTATGGTGTCATAAGATGAGATAGTGTAAAGAGAATTGGACTTGGAGAAGTCCAATCGAGCAAGTTGAGAAACTTGGGAAGCTTTGTGCCTAAGGTGAGGGTGCGATCTATAGATTCTTAACATTCCTAATTAATTTGTATTCGCTAATGCTAGGTCTCGGTGATTACTTGTTGATTGATAATGATTGTTTAAGTTGTGTCATGGTAATTGTTGAGAATATTATGTGAATATTGTGTTTGTATGATATGATTATTTAACAATTGTGTGTATGAGTGGACTGAGAGTGAGGACATGGCGATCCCGCTAAAGCGCGTAAATCGGCTGACTAGCCAAAAGTGGCGTACGACCTTTCGAGATGACGGCCAGCCCAAGTGTGTCAAGTGTCAGAGTCATTGAAATGTTATGTTATGATATGATATGTGATGACGATATTGTGATTGTGGAATAATACTAACTGTTTTTGAGTTAGTATTATCGTGTGCCGGTTGGTTAGTAGTGTTGAGAGTCATGTGGGTAGATATGACCATTCATCATTGAGTAATTCTTTCCGGAATTGCTCACCCCTTTTTCCCCCTTTTGCAGTGTGTGCAGGTGTTTCTTATGTTGCAAGTTAGGGCGCGAGACCTAGGTCTCAAAGTCATCGGGATCGGGGCGGCACATTAGTGTTCAGATTAATCTAGGGGGTACAATTATGAACATGACAACACTGAATAGTACAAAGATGTGATGGATGACCATAAAAATTAATGTTTTATTGTGGATAACTTGAAACCACACATTAAACATCTTTAAACTTAATGGAGGGAGATGTATTGTTTTAAAACTCTAGCATTTTGAAGGGATATAATTGCAGCTATTTCTTAGCTAATCATTTCACAAAGATAACTCCAAAAATGATATGACGTGTCTAACACATTAGAGATAGGAATTAGCAATTATGGCAAAATGTGCTTGGACACATATGAATAATCAATTTGAGAACTGTTTTTCATTGGAACACAACATTTTTGACCATTAATGTAAAGAACTACCAACCTGAAAACCTTAAGGTGCTTTAGTTTCTTTCGACCATAACACATTAATGGCTGTTCGGAGAGAAGATAAATGAACTCTTTAGAAAATATGCAAGAGAAGATGTAGAGGTCGAATCTCACTTCGAAAAAATTGATGGCTTAAAACGACTAAGTAGCCCAACAAACAAGACTAAACGTGTAATCTGTGGACCTGAAGCTGACTCCTCAATTCAAGCTAGCCCAGCAATCAAACCCAGAAGACCAAGGTCCATTTAAGGTCCAGCCGACCTAAGGGCTCCTGCTTAAATGGAAAACCTAGAAAACTTAAGGAAACTTTGTTTTGTTTAGGGCTTAGTCCAACCGACTTAGAGCACTATAAATACTAATGTACATCTCCATAATAAGGGGATCACAAAATCTTACACCGAAACTCTATTTACAGCTTTCTAAGTATTAATAAAAACCTAATTCTTCTCTTTGTCTTTGTCTTTGTGTTTTCCCACCCTAGAAGCTTTCTACTTCTCTTTGAACTTTACAAATCCAATTGGGAGAATCCAGCTCCCACAATTTGGCGCTAGAAAGAGGGGGCCTTAAAGCTTTATACACGAAGAAACTGCTTTAATGAATTCGGGAAGATGTCTGGAACCAACAACGAAACAACCCAGCGTAACGCAACGGATGGCAGCCAGCGACGGAACCGGACAAAACAATACGCTTAACAATGAATCTACTCAAGTGAAGATGGTTGACAGATCTGGAACGACCACAGCTAGCGCTCAAGCAACCGCCGCAGCTAACCCAAAAATCCTCGATCGAGTTAAGGGGATGCTTGAAGAGCTACTCTAGAAATTTAAGGAGCAAGAGACACTTAACAATTCCGTAGTAGCCGAGCTTAAGACCTTGACAACGGCTAGCCGCGCACAAGAATGAGGCATGTTTCGATGACCTGTGGCTCGTATCGTCCCAAAAACTCCCTTCTCAACACCAGTTGGCGCTCCAAGGGCTCGCTTATTGCATGACAATCCCACTCAAGAAAAAACAGAGGGAAACTCCATCCACGAACACAACCACTTGGTTCATTAAGATCGATGATGACACCGAAGAGGAGCACAACATAGACAACTCGGGATCAGCGGGAGCTACTTGGGCTGCTCAAAGACGAAAAAGCTCATCCAAGAGTAGGAGCTCGTCAAAACCGAAGAAAATCTGCAGTGGGTGGAACAAGTCGAGGCTCCAGCCGTACAATGCACGGCTGCTGCTAATCATCAGAAAGATATGGTCGAGCTCAAATCTTCTCTACGGCAGACCGCTCTTGATCTAAGAGAGATGCAATCACAAGGTCACCGCGCGACTAGCAAGGCTTCTGAGATCAACTGAGTGCTTGAAGAGGCGCAAACCACACCATTCACGCAGCGGCTTACTAGAGCTCGGCTGTCTGACCCTAGAAAAATCAAGGTGCCTATCTATGATGGAAAGGACGATTCCATCGAGCACGTCACTGTCTTCTCTTCGTGGAATATCTCAAGGGGATTACTCTACATTGGTTTGCTGGGATGGAAAGAAATTCGATAGATAATTTCGGGTAGCTCTTTGAAACATTACGCTATCCTAATCGAGTGAAGATCATCAGAAGCAGATCTCTACACCATGTCTCAGGGTGCATCCGAGCCCCTTCAGAATTTTATTAAGCACTTCAAGCTGGTGCTAACCCAAGTAAAGGGGATAGACGATAAATCGGCACTTAGTGGACTAAAAAAAGCTTTGTGGTATGACTCCGATTTCTGAAGGGAGTTAACCTTTAACGAGCTGTCAACCATCCAATATGCTATCCATCTGACTACCCGCTTCGCAAAAAGCGAAGAGGAAGCAAAGATTTTGGCGTTAAAATACGGGAAGTCCAAGAACTCCAATGTTCAAGCAGAGCTAGCCGCGACTATTTAGGTCAAGCCAGAAGGTGAAGATCACTCTGCCTAGCTCTCTTCTTATGTTTCAATTATTTTGCTTAAATGTTTAGGACTTAATTTTAAGGCTTATGTTTCTGTTTAGACTTTTGGTGCATGGATTGCTTTATCCATCTATTGCACTTATCTATTTTCCTTGCTTTGACCTTAGTTAAAAGAGGATGCATTGATATTCGGATTTTGTTATGTTTTGTGATATCTGCTTGATAAGCTTGTTTTAGCGTTTTGGTTAGCTAGTTTATATACTTGGATCATGGAAAAACTCTTAGGCGTAATAGGCGAAGCATTACTTAGATCATTTTAGTTTACAGTTTCAATTCTCTTGAATGATTTCGCTCCAAGAATGATCCTTATGTTGTATTAGACCAGTGATTCGTTTTACTGGGTTTCTCGAATCAGATTTATTTTGGTTTACGAATAAGTTCCCATCAACTTTCTCGCTATGATCATCGATACTTAGTATTTAGGTTGAACCAGCGATTTGTTAACTGGGTTTTAGAGTTGAACATTTTGGGTTGACAAAAGTGTTCCCGTGAATACGCATGCTCCAATAATGAACACTTGTGGTTTTAGACCAGCGATTTGTTTGCTGGGTCTTGAGATGAATATTCTGGTTTACAGATATGTTCCCATGAACATGCTTGCTCCAGTAATGAACACTTGGCGCTTTTAGACCAGCGATTTGTTAGCTGGGTTTTTGAGATGAAAATTCTGATTTACAGATATGTTCCCATGAACATGTCAGCTCCAATAATGAACACTTGCCATTTTTAGACCTGTGATTTGTAAGCTGGGTTTTCTAAGATGAACATTATGGTATACGGATATGTTCCCGTGAACAAGTCTGCTCTAGTAATGAACATAGAAATTTATATAGCGCCCTTTGAATCTGATGGGATGTGATAGTTGTTGTGGCCAGCAACAACGATAGATATCTGTTTAATTAAGATATGAGCTATCTGTGAAGGATGTTATTGATTCTATTCTCTTTGAAGCTATCCGTGAAGGATGTTATTGATGTTATTCGCTTTGAAGCTATCCGTAGAGGATGTTTTTAGCAAAGTCATTTTTTTTATAACAAAGTTTGATGCCTAGGGCTGCTTATCTTTCTAAAAATGCTAAAATCAAGTGTATATAGGGATACAAGAGGTTCTAGGTTGGTTAGGGTTTTAATCTTGGGCGAAAATGTCTTTTTGGTTGAAACTGCTCCAAACACCGGACACTCACACCAAACCAAAATCCGATCGGTGTATGGGCTAAAAAGTACTACAATTTGTCTTGGAAATAATGACGGACACAAGACCACGAGTCTGTTCGGCATCTGGGTCAATTCTGCACTTACTTCATTTCTGCGGCAATTTGACATGTCTTCAGTAGATTAATCATATCTTCCAAACTACAACTCCAAATGATGAAATTGCAACTCCATTGTATATCTGACTCAAAGGACTATCTTCATGTCAAGTTTCATCTCATTCCAAGTAGATATGATCCTCCGTCTATGGCTGAATTTTAGACGTATATCTGTTGTCCAACTTGAGAAAATTTGATAACTTGAGAAATCATTAGCTTGGACTAAGTCTTTGGCTAGGATAAGTTGTTGTAGAATGTAGAATACTCATTTTGTTTTATTTCGCATCCTTTTTGGTGATTTAAACCTATATAACTTTTGAAAACTACATATACGAAAAACTACCTCTTTCGATAGAAAAGCTTATTGAATTGCATTAAAAATATATGAAAACAGATAGTATAAGTGGTAAAATACGACGTATATCAATGAGCATGCTAAGTTGATTATCCTTAATTTTGCTAAGTCTCTATGCGGAAGTAAATGATGATTAGTCGGATTAAGGAAGTGATTAGTGCCACAAAAGTAGATTAATCTAGATAAACCAGTCTCATGTCTTGGAATTTTTAGATTGAATAGCCTTGCATCATTAATTACATGTAATCCACTCTTGTTCTATGATCTCTACCCAAGATCCATGCTTTCATCCATTTGATCATCTTAGCTTAATTTAGTTGACTTTTGTTTGACTTTTCTTGATTGCTTATCTTATCTTGCATTTCATTTAGTATTGTTATGTTTAGTTTCATTTTAAGTTGTTAGTTTTATTTAGGCATTGCTTTGTTCATTTTCGCATAATTTGCATTTTATTTAGGTTGTTAGATTGTTACAAAATCCCTAAAAATGCTTGCTATAGATTAGTTTGTTTCTCGAATCTTTAGTGTTCGCAATCTTTAGTTCTTGTGGGATCGATCTTTAAATACTACCTTAGTGCACCATGCACTTGTGGTTTTATTTGAGCCTTTATAAATTGTAAAGCTTCGATCGCCTAACTGGATCATTTGTTCGTTAATCGAATGTTATAATTAGGGTGCATCAGTACATTGACATGTGTTATATGTTGTAGGGAATGGAGGATAGTCCTGTAAGAGGGAGTTCTGAAAGTCCAATGCAGGCTTCTACGCTATCCTGAAATGATAACAGTGAATCAAAAGAGAGGACTGCAGTGGACAAGGAAGAGACAACATTGGACAATACAGAGAAAGTAGTGGATAATGAGGTTCGTACAAAGGTTCAATCAGAAATTCCTTACATTAATTATATCTTTGATGTGTCTACTCATTTTGTAATGTAAATAGTACATTGATACGTGATATGTGGTGTAAGAAAATACTATATTTGTGATTGTTGAAATTGAAGAAAATGAAGAAATGGTTGTTGACAATGTAGAGATAGCAGAGGACGAAGAGGTAGTTACTTTATTGGTTTATCCCGAAAAATATTCTATTACTGTAAACAAAAAATTAATTGTTATATTATATAGGGAAAGGAAAATACAGTAATAGTTATGAGTGTAGAAACTCCAATGCTGCAACCTAGTATCTCTATCACCGAAGAAATCATATGCAATGAGAAAAAGCTGGTGGAAAACGAAGGGGATAATTGTATGTTTAGAATGCAGCAAAAGTTTGGTCGATTGTTAGTTGTATCAACTAACTAGTCGACTAATATGTGTAAGAAAAGGTAGTGCAGAAGGAGAAGACACTTCTAATCTCTTAGCACCTATAAACAAACAAGCCAATGAGGAGAAGGTAGAGGACAATAAAGAAGTAAGGTATGATATTTCTTTTGTAATGTAATTAAAATATATATTTGTTTAGCTAACTTATATATTGGCAATCTGGTAGGACCAAGAATCAATGAATGGAGAAGCAGGTGGGGAGGATTTGGAGGATGAAGGATTAAAAGATAAGGAAGAAATAGATAATGTTCATGATGAGCCATGGGAAGATTAGTATTCATTAGTTATGTATATTTAACAAATAATAGGCTAATTCATGAATTCAATGGTTTTTTATAAAGTGATCAAGCAGAGGACATTGAGGGGAGTTCTGATGGACAAATTGGGGATACATCTGAGAACATTAGTCAAGTATCACTAGGTCCAAATTAAAGGAAAGTTGAAGTAGTTTCAACATCCCATGCTTTGCCAACAAAGAGAAAAATGACTGTCCTAACGAGATTATGTGAGACACCTAGGAAAACTAGTCTAATGCTGGTTGGTGAAAGAGTGAGGAAGAAATTCATCTGTAAGCTGAAGTAAGTTATTTGAAATCCTTACTTCATCCACCATCTATAAACCTAACTTTGTCCACTCACTGATTTCTTAGGTGCTATATTGTGAATGGCTACCTACATATTCTTCACATAAATGCATTCCCCTAACAAAGTCATAGACACTAATGTAAACATGCTTAGTTTGTTATAAGTATGCATATAATTAGTGATATAAGTTTTGAAATCCACCAAACTTATGTTCACTAGATAATCAAGAGTTTTCAAGTTTTGTTGCAGAAATAGGCGTGATGTTGAGATGGAAGATGGTGGTTTGATTGACTCTCTCAATTGGTGGGTTGATTAATTCTCTCAATCGGTGAACAAAATAGATTGTTTGAATCACATAAACAAGCTAAGTCATGGCCTCTAAAGTTCCAAGTGAATCGTACACTTGAGTCTAAAGAAGATGAATTCTTCAAGAAAACACACTTGAAAGAAATGAAGAAAATATTTTGATTAAAATGTGATTTTTACATTAGTATATTCTGAGCTTTATAAAGAGATCGTACATAGCACTAAACCAACGGTCATAAGACATAAAATGAGCAAGAAATAATCTAAATTAAATGTAGAGATGACAATTGAAGGAGCCTTTGATTTTCTAGCCGTTGGAGTAAATGCATGATCTGCCTTGTATGGAAAGTAAAGAAGCCTTGTATCTTGAGATTAACTTGATATATACGTGGGTGATTGGCCTTCTATAAGCCTCTGGGATAATTTTTAAAATGTGTCCCACACTCAGCTCAAAAAGGAAATAGCCGTTGCACATAAATGGTTCAAATGTGAACCTGTCTAGATTAGGAAAGTGCAAGCACAAGGAGATACACCTGATCTCCTTGTTGATGGTGCAGCTAAGGACGTCTCTTACAGGTCCAAGATGGTTAAGACTGTCTCCTGGTTGCCACACATAAGTCTGAAAGTGATTGAATCCGTGAGCTTCCAAATAAGCTAAGTCGAGAAGTATCACATCGCTCTAGACACCACTAGTCAAGGAGATTTTGGAATTTTCACTATCAAAGAAGGTGAGAAACTCATTGAATATCTAGCTCAAAGCACTCAAAACTTCAATAGAGAGTTTGATAGGTCTACCAAGGAACCAAGAGGAGAGGATCCAATGATTAAGGAAATGAGCGACAAGCTTGACAAGCTCATCTTGGCTACTAAGAAACAAGTCCATTATGTTGGTGATTTCGATGGTAGTGAAGAATTGCTTGTTGAGATGAACCAAGAGGATGGTAAGGAAGTTCACTATGTGCAAGGTAAAGGGTATTACACCAAGGGATTGAATCTCAACTATAGGTTTCATCCTAACTTATCCTATAGAAGCACTAATGTGGAGAACCCCCCAAGACCAAGTTTACCCACCCAAGACTCAAGGTTTCGTCACTCAACAACATGGACAAGTCTTTGTCCCCAAGACTCAAGGGTACTACACTAAGCAAGTCTTCTACCTTTCTCAAGCCCCAACCAATGTTCAAGGACAAGCTAGTTCATCAACCCCACCTCCTCCTCAAGATCAAGAGCTCAAGGCATTAGTTCAACGAGTCCTCGATGGACAAATCAAGATAGTGCGGATATTAGAAATATGTTTCTAGAGGTGAACACTAGGATTGATGGTATGTACCAAGAATTGGACGGGGAGGTCTCAAGCTTAGCTTCTCTTGTCAAGATTATTGATGCTCAAGTAGCTAAATTTGCTTCTAAGCAAAAGCTACATATGTGAACTGTACCGGGTAAACCCGAATCTAATCCCAAGAGAGTTTGTGGTGTGATAATATTTGAGGATAGTGAAGAAGATGAGCTTTACTTAGAAGAGTTAGTGAAACTCTTGGAAAGACCCTTTGATGATGATTTGGTCAAGAAAGATGAAGAGCCAAATATAGATTCACCAACTAAGATCAAGATTGCGGAAATCGACACTCACACTCCTAGCATATACGAGTCGCCTACTACATTCCCAATGATTGGCTACAATAAGGCGATAAAGAAGTTTCTAGGAAGGTATAGGAAGGATATGGAAGAAGCCGGTGTCGTGCTACCGAAGGACGGTCAAATAGTGCTCAAGAGAAAGATGATCAAAGATGTTTTGGATAACCATGGAAAGGTTGTGGAAGCAATGAAGAAGTATCAAGCTAGAGAGGAAGTTGATCAACCAAGAACTCTACCAAAGAAAAGCTATCCTGGAAAGTTTTTACTATCATGTTCCTTAGGAGACTTGGAATTGCATGATGCTTTGTGCGATTCGGGTTCGAGTGTTAGTATGATCTCTCTATAGATGTACAACCTCCTAGGTGCTAAGGAACTAAAGAAAAACAAGACGACTTTGGTATTTACGGATTCAACGTCTAAACGTCCACTTGGAATTCTCGAGGATTTTCCTTTGAAGATTGGAAGTTGCATTATACCAACGGAGTTCATGGTTATAGAATTGGATTCTTCTAGAGACATGCCTCTTATACTCGGTACATCCTTTCTCGCCACTACAGAAGCTTGCATGGATTTCAAGAACATGCAAGCCGTTCTCTTTAAGGTTGATCCTTACACTTTCTACAAGATAATTCCTTCTCAAACTAAATTTTTTAGAACGATATCTAGCGGTATTAGCATTGAAATGATGAGTATTGAAGCTAGTAAGGAGAAAGTCTCGGTTGGGCAAGGGCTCCCAAAGAAAGTTAAGGTTGTAAGCGATGGACTTGAGTTCTTCTACGGGAATGGATTGAGTTGGTTGTTTGAGGAAAAGCTAGGTCCAGTTAAGGTCAACACCGAGAGCATTGATACGGTAATGGAAACCATCATGAAACCAATGGATAATCTTGCATCTAAACTTACTTTGCACCTTGTAAAGAAAGTCGATGGAGGACTCTGTGTAGGCCAAGGTGCAACGGCAGAGTTAGACCATTCTCTCAGGTTAAGATCACTCTTCCCTCCAACAAGACTAAAGATCAAGTTATGCTAACTCGAAAGAAAATGAAAGAAGTCTTTGCTATTGAATTGGGAGAATGGGGACCAAGCAACACAGATGGTGTGGTTTCTACTTGCCATTAATATCTCTCCTGATCCGTAAAACAAGTGGACTTGGGAGGCATTCTCAAGGTATCTTTTATAAATACATGCTTTGATTTAACCCTTTTTTATGCTTGTTTTATTTACTTCTATGCTTAGGAAAAACATGGGAGAAGTGTAAGTGAGAAATGAAGAAAATGCCAAAACATTATGTATGTGTCTTACCAACCATTTTTGGTGCAATGGTTGGTCAAAACAGTCTCAGGAGTCCACGAAGTTGAGCGAAGCCACTGCCAGGTTTTGACTGACCATTTTTGGTGACACGGTTAGTCGAAACAGTCGGTCGCCAGCCCAGAAAACTGCCGAAGCCACTACCTATGTTCGACCGACCATTCTAAGTGATACCGTTGGTCAGAACGGTCAGTCGGGGCCTAGGTACGTAAAATTTTTGACTTTTTCATATTTTTAAACTTCTCCTTCTTCCGTTTTCCTTTCAAAATTTGAGTTTTCTAGATCTACTTTATCCTTTTTTATCCAAAACCTCTCTTTTTCAACTTTTAAACTCTTTTTCAAAGAAATCTTTTAGAAATCTCAACTCCATCATTACTTCTTTCTCTTTTCCATTCATCTATCTGAAGAACAAGGTATGTTTTCTCTCTCTCTCTCTCTTAACCCTTCTCTTCAATTAAAGTTAGTGGGAGCTCACATTTTGCTTTTAATGAAACTGTTGGAATTGGGAAGTAAAAAAGCATGCATTTGACTTATTTAAGCTTTATATGTTATAGGTAGTTGATATCTTGAACTAATTTGATGGATTGATGGTGAAATTTTGAAAATTTGAAAAATTAGGGTTCTTGAGGTTAATAGTGACGAAATTGGGAGTTATTATACAAAATTGATGGAAATTGGAAAATTGGTTACCATATACACATTCAACCATTTTTATCCTTTTTTACATCTCTTTAATGGTTTGAATGGCCAATTCCAATTCGACTCATTATTCGAATGAGAATTGGTACCCCGCATTTCTTACACCATAGCCTTTCTTTGTAGCCAATCATATTTTTGTTGAGTGAGGCATTTTCTAATTGCACCTCATGCATAAAATCTCTAGAGATGGAAACGACAAGTTCTTTCTTCTGTTAAGAGTAGTCTCATTGGCTAGTCTAGGTGGATAGAGAGGTACTTGGAGTCTCATGGACTTTATATGGTTTGGGAAATGGCCATGGGGTGAACATGGGTGAGAGATTAGTGAGAGTTGGAGAGAAGAAAAAGAATGAAACCAAAATTGTTAGTAAGCAAAGAATGAAATGGTGAACCAAAATGGTTTAGAGAAAAGAGAAAGAAAAGGATGTCTAGGGAAGAAAATATAAGTAAAAGAAACACTACTCTTAGGATAAAGTGTGAGAATAATAAGATCCTAGAAAATAAAAGAAAGTAATGAGAAAGAAATCAAAAAGAGTAGAAATAAGAAAGCAAGAGTAGTTGTTAAGTGTAAAAAGAATTTCCTAGATTGAATCCTAAGAATGAAAAGAATGATGAAGTAAATAAGGGTAAAGTGGTGAGTGAATAGTAAGAGTGTTTGGGTTGGGAAGAAAATGGAAGAAAGCATTTGTATGCATAAATTGTTTCCTTTCTCCATTGCTTTTGTGTAATGACTTATGCGTATAGAGAAGTCACCATTAAATTTTAAACCATATTTTCATTTCACATTATGCCTCTTCTCTTGCCAAGCCGATTGGACTAGGTCGAATTTCCATTTGTGAGACTACACGGTTGAACGATCTTAATGAATGTAGAAAGTTGGTAGATTTGATTCGATTAGTTACTTGGCATCAGTGTTTTGAAAACCGGACCAGACCGGGGGTCGGACCGGGTTCAACCGTGAACCGGCCAGCTAGCCGAGTTGGGTTGACCTGGGTTTGAGGTTTTTTTTTTTTTTTTTTTTTAAATTTCCATTTTTTCATATTTAAATTTATAGAAACAAATACTAGTTTTGAATTTAGTAATTTTTGTTATGGTTTAATGTTTTTTATTTTTTTTACATATAAACTTAACTATTTCTCATTAAATTTTGTCTTTGAATAGTTTTTTTGTTACTAAAATGATTTTCCTAGTTTTTAAAAATATATGTTTATTCAAAGGCTATATTATATATTTGGAATTTTGGATATTATAGTTATACAAAACTATTTATATTACTATTTTTTAAAAAATTATTAAACCCGGTTTGACCCGGTCGGACCACATTGACCCATGACCCAAAAGTTTCTCCGGTTCGGTCGCCGGTCCGGTTTTCAAAACATTGCTTGGCATTAAATGTAGAGCTAAAAGATTGGAGTAGCGATAAGTGCGGTATGCTTGATTGAGTAGAAGGTTTATCCATAGTATTGCTGTGTATTACCTTGTATTGATGAGCCATTCTTTGGAAATTAATCTCGTGGCTATGAGTTCTTCGCCTTCAAACCTCTTCACCGAGTTTTCGTTATTTTTGTTTGCTCGAGGACGAGCAAAGAAGCAAGTGCGGGGGAGTTGATGTAACCATATGTAGACCTATTTTAGCTAGTATTTTACTTAGCTTTTGCTTGCATTTAGCTTAGTATTTGCATGTTTTCTTCACTTTTCTACATCATTTAGATTTAGTTGAGTCTTAGAGTCCATTAGGAGTTTTCTTGCATTGCTTAGCATTTTTTATGCATTTTCAGGTACTAATGGAGTCTAGGAGTTATGATTGTTCGTGCGGTGAAAGATTATCAAGAAAAGACAAAAGAAACAGAGCAAGCAAGCTGTCATCTGCCGACCAACCACTTCATGCGACACGGTCGGTCCAGATGGTCAGTCGCGAGCCCCAAAAACATTACAAGAAAACAGCCTTTTTGTGACTCCGATTTGTGTCACAAATCAGTCACAAAAGCATCATTTGTGACATTTTTGTAACGAAAAAAGTGGTAATTTTTTCGTCGCTAATATGTTTGGTCACACATGCGTCACATAATTGCGACACTTTTGTTATCAAATTAAGGAGTAGCACATTTGTGACGGACTTGAGACGATATGGATGCGTCACAGATTAGTGACATAAGAGAGACTAAAAACAGTGACGCAAATTACCAATGGAATTGTGACACAATTGTTGTGGCTAATGTGTGACTGATTTGTGACGTTGTGAATAAATCTCTCTTTTATGAATACTTTAAAAAAATTGGTAGTCTCAAATCGGTCACTAAAATGTCACAAAAAAGTGACCAAATTGCTATGTATTTGTAACATTTTTTGTATATCGGAATAGTATTTATTTGGTATACAAATAGTATATACTTTGTATTCTACAATAATACTAATGAAAACACAGTTCAAAAGACGACAGTTAACAGAGTGCAAAAGATGTTAACTGTTACATACCATAAGATTAACAAAAGTTCATAAGTTCAAAAACCAAGTTGTGAAAGCATAAGTTAAAGGGTTATGGCTAGAGTTGGGTAGTAGGAGTGGTGACTTGTCCAGGAGCTTGTTCGGTGCCTGGTACATCTCTGGTTCAGTGGTGGGATTGTTGCTATGCGGGGACCCGAGCTTCTGATTACCCAAGACTAACGGCTCACTCATATATATTGCAACACGGGGATCAGAGTTCTTCATGAAGGTGAGAAGCTTTTTCGATTCAGAGATTTAGCTAGAGCTTGTTGTTGGTTCACGGCAAGCATTATCTACTTCATGTGCATATATGTTTTGACAACTGATTTTAGCTGATCATGGGGCAAAAGAACATAGAAAACTACATGCATCAGCTCATAAAATCAAGATCATTAGATGAAGCTAAACTGGTAAGTTCATAATTGTGCAAAACAACCAATATTCATATCAATGGTGCATCTATCAGATTGTTTTAAAACCACAGAGAGAAAGATACAATACACTACAAGAAGTATATATCAGAAAGCAGAAGATATATAAACATACTAAGAGAATGCAATGCACTGAAACAATGATTGTTTGGAATAATAAAAGAGAATGCAATACACTCAAACAATAATTCAATCATGCAAAACAACCATTAAACAACTACTCTAAGACCATTAAACTCTAAGAGACAGTTTATCGATGAATGTCCAGACCATCAAACCAGATACTCAAGAGGGCGAACAGAAACAGTGATGAATGTGCAGACCATGATACAATCAAGCCTAACAGGCATTAAACAACTACTCTAACATCTGTAATACAATGAAGCCTAAAACCATGATATAATCAAGCCTAAAACCATTATACGATCAGAAGTTTATCAACCACAAAGACAGAGTCAAAAAAATGTTAAGCTTACCATATACAGGAACAAGCATTCTAACAAATCCAGTAGAAAAGCAAAAAATTGTACAGTTTTTTGCATCAAAACAAAACCATGGGCACATATCTCACAAAACCTAAAAAAAATTGCAACTAAACCAAAGACTCAGCAGCTAACAGAAAGAACAATTTTTTCTTCAATATCTTACCTCAGACTACGAGGAACCATAAGACCACTGACTAATTTGTTGGCCCTGGTGCAGACGAAGGCATAGACTACAGCCAAAACACATAAACAAAAGATTCAATGAAACAATAGGGAGATAAGACGCGTTTACCCAATTCGAAAGAAGAAGAAAAACAAGGTAAAAAGACAAGATTTCTGCTTGTATTTTCTATGCCTCTGAATCTATTTACAATAAGAACTGAGATACAAACTGAAGCTCAATCTCAAAAATGGAAGCTCAAATTCACCAAAAAGGAAAGTTTTACCCCGATTCGGTCAGTGTTAGGGTAGTATCGGAGAAGAAGGTCTCTCACGAAACGAGCTTGCCGATTGAAGAGCAACTGAGAGGTGGTCGGATAAGTAATGCTCAAGGGAATTGAATCGAACCGGCTTAAAATCATCATGTTCTTCATTAGGGATTCTATCAAGTTTCAATCAAGAAGCGTATATCTCCTCGTACAAACCGCTTCCGACCTTCTGACGAAGCCAAAAGATGCTTCCGGCACAAATTTGCCACGAAACCCTAACCTGGAAGAGAGAAAAAGAGCCAGGTTTCAAGATGCAGAAAGGAAGAGAGAGGGTTTCGTCGTGGAAAGCAACGGAAGATTTTTCAAGGTCAAAGGTGCAGATCGAAGTGGAGAGGAGAAGAGAAAAGAAGAGGGAGACAAAGATATAAGGAGACTGGCGAGAGGAGGAATTTTTTTTTACATTGATATGTGAAAAGAAAAAGTTATTATGTACTAGTATTATATTTTAGGTAAACACTTAGCCGCAAAAACCAAATGAATTTGGGGGATGAGATATTAATTAGGTTTTGTTCGTACAACATCACGAATCCGTCACTAAAGAGACACATACTTAGTTTTAGGGGGAAGTTTTGCCGCCTAAAAGCCCAAATATATTGGTCAAAACCCCAAAAATTTTGAAACCCAAAAATTAAAAATTGTGACTAAAGTGTCACAAATATATGGGTGTCACTAAATGGTAACAAATTAGCCGCGCTTTTGTTTAACTTTTAGATATCACAAATAGAAACCTCAAACCCTAAACATTTTAGACCAAAAAATGAGATGCATTGGTGACCCTAATCGATTTTAATCTATTATGCAATTGTTGGTTATAGTTGATAAAGATTTCTATCACTTAGCAACAACAAAATTTCTAAAACTATGATTTAGGAAATTCTTTATGAAATGAAAAGTAATTTGGGAAGTAGTTTGAAAATGAGTTGGTTGGTGAATTTTAAAATCTTCATATTCATTTATTCTTGAAGTAAATGTAACAAACATAGTCTTAGCTTAGTATATAAGTATGGAAAACAAGTCCTTGTAACATTGTTGATAATTATGGTATGTTTAAAGTAACAAATTCACGTAGAGTCACAACTCAGTGGCAAAAGAGTGAAAAATTTATGACTAAATTAGCGACACCTTTAGGGCGGCACATACCAAACTCTAAACCATATACAATCGTGTGACAAATTGGTCACATATTTGTGCCAAATGTGTGACGTATTTTTTTGTCACAGACCAAACCCCAAACCATATAAGTGTGTGGACAAAAAAGTGACTCTTTTGTGACAAAGTTGCGACTCATGAGTGAAAATTGTAAAAAAAACAATTTCTTCAATTTACAAGCGTTGGACCGGGGTTCTCTAGGCCATGCATATGCGAGCAAATCCATTGTGCTAAGGTAGTTATTCTGTAATACCTACAGAAGTTAATATATATAGTAATTTACATATTGCTAACCTTAAAATTCTAAAAATTAAGTTATTGCAATTACCTCAATTTGAACCCCCGACCATGTTTGAAATTGATAAGTTTGTTTTCCATTGTGCTAAGGTAATTATTTAGATGTGATTGTTTTAGATAATATATATAGGTAAGAAATTCATAGAAACATTATAAATCATAAATATTCACACATTTAAATTCATAAAAATTCATACCTTTAAATTCATTCAAAATAGATAATATATATAGGTAAAACAAATGCTCACCTTTAAATTCATAAAATCTAAAATATATTACCATAGACCAAATCCTATGTTATTCAATTACTCATTTTAAAATCTTCATTAAAATCATGTCTTATTCAATTTGTGATTCTCAAATACTAATAAAAATCACCTTTTATTTAATTTGTAATTCTCAAATACAAATCAAAATCCTACATATTTACTTATAGATTATCCTCAAATTCATTGGAAAACCTTGTTATTTTCAAACACTAATCAAAATATGGTGGATTTGAAAATCACAAAAATTTATATGGATTGTTAAAATAATATGTGACATTGATGATAGTAACAAATATGTCACCAATATGTTACACCTTTTTGACATCACAAATGTGTCGCACATAAGTGACAAGTTTGCGACGACATTAGAGTGGTCGCAAATCTGTCTCAAAGCAGTCACTAATTTGTGACATTATTGAGACAATATTTGTGTGTCACAAATTTGTGACAGATTGGATACTCTTATATACGTTGTCACAAGTGCGTCACAAAACTGTTCCAATTCATTCACAAATTTATAAGACGGAATTAACAGTTACAAAAAGAGTCACAAATTAATTGTTTTCTTGTAGTGAAATCAACAAAGTCTCTGCTAGCATCCAACCGACCACTTCCTACGACACGGTCGGTCGGGATGCAATTTTGTCCAAAATCCGGGTTTGACCGGAAACACTTATCCCTTTTCCTATAAATACTAGTTTATGAGGCTAAATTCCTAAATTTGGCCTCGTTTATCTTATCATTTGAACAAAACAAAAACCCTATGTGTTTTGATGATTTGAGGATTCAAACTTCACCTTTTTATTCAATCTTTTATTTTTATGATTTGTCTTTTCATTATGCCTTTATCTACATCTACAAGTATGATTACCATCATGATTAGTGAGTAGTTTACTTATTGAGTTTAGGGTAGAGGAGATTAGGGGTAGTGATATATAAGCTATTTAATAAGCTTTTCTATCAAAGGAGGTATTTTTCTCGTATATTTTGTTTTGAAGAGTCATATAGGTCAAATCACCAAAAAGGGAGTAAAAATGAGCAAAATGAGTATTTTTCATCCTACATCAACTTATCAAGGTCAAGGGAGCCTATATAAATCACCTAAGTTGAAGATTTCACAATTTCCCAAGTTGGACAGAAAGTATATCTCCGAAAGATCACCTCAGACAGAGGACCAAATCAACTTGGACGGCAATGAAATTTAACATAGAGATAGCCCTTTGAGTCAGATTTCTAATGGACTTTGAATTATATCAAATAGAGTTTTAGTATGGAAGTTATTCAAGTATTACTGAAAACATGTCATTCTGCCTAGAAGAAGAATCAAGTCCAAGATGGGCCTAAGCACCGAACCAACCCATAGGCCGGCTCATTTAAGTGAAGCCACGCACAAGTAGATGATTTTGAGCCAGACCCCGGACAAGTTCACGGACCGGTGTGACCGATCGTTGCCGTGGCCACTTTTGCGCACTTATCGACAAAAAGACGTTTTTGCCCGAACTGAAACCCTAGGAGTTCCACCGACCCAAGACCTCTTCCTACACCTATATATACTTGCTTTTAGCCTCTTGAGAGAAGGAGAGCAGCCCTAGGCACCACAAATCAATAATAAACATGTATTTTTGTTATTCTCTTTAGTTCTTCATCTTTATCCTTTGTAAAAGAGCGATGAAGGCCATTGTGTTCTTCTCAAGCTTTGTGCTTCGAGATCCACCTATGCCAAGACCTTACTTAGCACAAATCTATTGTTTTATCAACTTCTCTAGTTGCTCCATGTTTCATAACATGTAGAGTAATTGTATGTTTGATAGAAAGTTATTTTAAAGTTCTCTTGTTGCATCTTTTACATCTTTATTGAGCTTGCTTCTAAATTTATTCTCTATCTTTATTTATACTCAAGGCGTGATCCAGATTAGCTACCTAGCAATCGATTTTATATTGGTGCCGATTCCAAAAGCTTTTGCACTGATCGGATCTAGTATTTGATAGGTTAGGCGTCTTAACAATTCGAAAGGTTAGTTAAGGAGTTTAATGAACAATCGAATCTCAATCTTACAGCGTAATTTGCCTTGTAATAACCACATGAAAGCCGAGTCTATTAGGGTTTGAATTATAGGTTTCGGAGCCTCGAAAGAGGAATGATTCTACCATAGTGATTTGAGTTCTAGAACACTAGTTGCATCTCTTTAAAAACCGTGTAGAACATGTTGCATTAGTTCCTTTTAATTACTTTTATCTTGCGTGTTTTGATTTATATATCCCTTTATTTTATTGCTTTGCTTTATTTCATCATAAACCCCAAAACCCAAATATATTTTCTCTTAGCTTATTTTGCATCATATAGATTTATAGCGTAACAACATAGTCTCATGTGGATTGACCCCTAAGTACTACAATTGTCAACTGTGCACTTGCAAATTAGGGTTTATAAATTTAAAACCTTTTGCATCGCCCATTTGGGGCGGCATCAAGTTTTTGGCGCCATTGCCGGGGACTATTTCGCTTACCTATAGATTTTTGATAAAGAATAAGTCTAAGTTTTTATTTTTCCTTTTTGTTTCTTTTCCTTTTTGCTAATTTCGTTTTTTTTTGTTTCTTTTTGTTTAAGTGTGTTTCAGGGATTTATCAATGGAACATCACAACAAAAACCCTAAAAATTCTAGGAAGATGGCGACAAGAAGGAGTTCTAATGGAGATTACATCCCCATGCCTCATGAATTCCATCAACAACCTTTTCCTTACAACAATTGGTACAATCCAACCTTGTATCAACAACCACCATCTTGGGAGACTCAAGGACGTGACCATCATCATCATGTGCAATCGAATCCACCTCCACAGCCCCACGGCCGCCCCAATTCAACTCACCAAGAAGAACAACTTGAAGCCTTGATGCAACGGTTCATGGAGGACACCAAAAACGCCCTTCGTGAGATCGAATCAACCATCAAATCCATGAATTCGTCTCTTGGGAAGAGATTCAAGATCGTCTCTAACCAATTTGAAGCTATTGAGACTCGTTTTGGTCGGCTTGAAGAAGTTCAAAACATCCATACAAGGGACCTTCAAGAAGACAAGATCGATATCATCAATATCAAGTATAAGATCGACGATTCGTACGATGACTTGGAGTCACTACAAGAATACAACACAAGAGTGACTACTTCTTGTGACTATTTTTTCAGTCACAAAAATTTGTGACTCATTTGTGACTGATCAGTGACTGTTTTGGGATACATAAAAACAATATGCAAAGGGTCGCACATTTGTGACCAAATACCGTCGTCGCAAAAGAGTGTGTAATAAGGGACTGGTGTACGACTGCTTTATAAGGCGCATTAGAGACAACTTTGCAACTCCAACTTACAGTGACAGATTTGTGACTATATAGCTTCTCCAACTTTAGTCACACTTTGCAACTCCAACCAAATTTTTTTTACTTGCCGGCTGGTAGGAAGACGTGTTCGACTGTCACAGAAGGTTTTTGCCAGACAATCATCCATTACGGAAGAACAAAGTCAATTTTAGAAAGGGAAAGGACGCAGTGAACGACGATCCACCAGCATCGTTGACTGGTGAACAAGTATACCAGTGTATATTGTATCTCAGAGCACATAAAACGTCTGTATGTAGTGGAAATGGACATGAGAGAAAACCTCGCGGTTACGGAGAACATCATAACTGGCATAAAAAAGCATTTTCTGGGAGCTACCGTACTGGACCGATCTGAGTCTACGGCACTATCTTGATGTGATGCATATCGAGAAGAATTTTTTCGATAACATCATGTATATTGTGATGAATGTTAAGGATAGATCGAAAGTGATGTAGGAACCCAACGAATTGGAACCTATGGTGGATTGATGGAGAAACTGTTGCTGGACTAAGGTCACTCTCAACAGAATCCAATGGATGAAGATGACGTGAAGTGGAATCAATGGTGAAGCTGTTGCTGGACTAAGGTCACTCTCAACAGATTCAAATGGGTGAAATGGATAGAGATGGATTGATAGACGCCACACAGACCTATGGTGCTGATCTATGATAAGTCTGATACACTATAATCTTCAAGGAATCACACACAAGAAGAATAGAAGACAAATTCTTCAAGAGAAGAAAACTTGAGAGAACTCAAATATTATTTTATAAAACTTAATCTTCTTGACAATGAGTACATGGGAGAGTTTAAATAGAAATAACAAAGGAAAAATTGATTAAAAAAAAACAAAAGCAAAAACGTCACTTTTGCATGAAGGAGGGAGAAGAGTGTTGGAAACTCAAATATGGGCGGCAGCATTAAGTTCTGGGTGGCATAATCCAACAGCTCTTTTGTAAATTCGAAAATGTGATGTGGGCTTGAGGAAAATCAACTAAATAGGCCAATGATGATGTGAACCATTTGCCTCATTAAAAACCTTTCCAAGAAAACCCATTGGGACAAAACTTGGACAAGGGAAAAAGAGCACAAATGGAACACATACCTATTTATTGATCTCTTTGGGCCACTTGAGCTTGCCTTGTAATGATGAAGATATTAGCATCCTTAGTTCCTTGTAAAAGTGGCAAGAACGGGATTGATGAAACCTTAGCTTGTTCTTGGATGTCTGTCATGATTAGGCTCTTCATGGACTTGATGAATTGTTCTCTCACACGTTTGGTTCCTGATCTTGTTCTTGGTGTTCGTTCCATGGTTGCTATGTGGGCAGCTTCTTCTTCGGTTCTAGTTGAGCTTGGATCGATGTCCTCATCATCTCCTCCCTCTTGAGAATGTTCTGACCTCAGAACAGGTAAATCTGCATGAAAAGGAGCTAGATCAGTAACATTGAAAGTATGAGATATTTTGAGCTCACCTGGCAGATCAAGTTTGTAAGCATTGTCGTTGATCTTTTCTAGCACTTGAAAGGGTCCATCTCTTCTTGGTGAAAGCTTTGACTTCCTCTGGTTTGGAAACCTCTCATGTCTCATATGGAGCCAAACCTAATCTCCTGGTTCAAATGTGACCTCCTTTCTATGCTTATCAGCTTGTTGTTTGTACTTCTCAGTCTTGGCTTCCAGATTATTGGTGACCTTTTGATGAAGCTTTTTCACAAAATCTACTCTAGTTTCTCATTCACTAGAATAAACAGCTTGTGGCAAAGAGATAAGATCTAGTGGAGTTTCAGGATTAATTCCATAAACAATTTCAAAAGGAGAAAATTTAGTACCAGAATGCTTAGCATGATTATAAGCAAATTCAATGAAAGGTAAACATGATAACCAGTTCCTGAGATTCTTACCAACCGTTGCTCTCAGCAAAGTAGATAGAGTACGATTTACTACCTTAGTTTGACCATCTGTTTGGGGGTGACAAGTGGTTGAAAACAGCAGTTTGGTTCCCAACTTTCCCCACAAGGTTCTCCAGAAATGACCTAAGAATTTAGTGTCACGATCTGATACAATTGTCCTTGGTACTCCATGTAATCGCACTACTTCTTTGAAGAAGAGATCAGCAACTTGAGTAGCATCGTTTGTCTTTTTGCATGGAATGAAATGAGCCATTTTTGAGAATCTGTCCACATCTACAAAGATGGAATCCTTGTGGTCGATATGTGGCTAACCTACAACAAAATCCATAGAAATATCTACCCAAGGTAGGTTAGGAATAGGCAAAGGCATATATAAACCATGAGGATGTGACCTGGATTTTGCTTTCAAGCAGGTGATGCACTTTGCACAGAACTTCTCAACATCCTTTTTCATATGTGGCCAGAAGAAATGTACCATAAGCACACTTAGAGTCTTATCTCGGCCAAAATGTCCCATAAGCCCACCTCCATGAGCTTCTCTAACCAGTAACTCTCTCATTGATCCTTGAGGAATGCATAGCCTCTTGTCCTTGAATAAGAACCCATCATGTTGATAAAATGATCCATAAGCAGCTTTGCTAATCTCTTTGAATGTTTCTTGAAAATCTGGATCAGTTTCATACAGCCCTTTGATATGATCAAATCCCATGACTTTGGCTTCCATTGTAGAGATTAGAGCATGTCTTCTTGATAACGCATCAGCTACAATGTTCTCCTTTCCTTTCTTATACTTGATCACATAAGGAAACGTTTCTACAAACTCCAGCCACTTAGCATGTCTCTTCTTTAGTGTAGTTTGTCCTCTTAGATGCTTGAGCGTCTCATGATCTGTATGAATAACAAACTCTTTGGACAAACTCCACCTGATGTGTCTGGGATGCAGCTACGCTGCTAGACGACTGTGGCACTAAGCCACGACCACGACCACGGCCTCTACCACGGCCTCTGCCACGACCTCTCGCTCCAGTATCCATCTACCACACAGGACAGGAAACATGAGCAAACAAGAAGTCACAAACAAATAAACACAACTTACCGCGGAATCACTTTAAAAGCCGAAGGGGATGATCCAAAACTACTTAATTGTCTAACCACCAATAAACAATCAATCACATAGTCTCAGTTCATCCAATTTTAATGTCCTAAAAATGTCTAGGCTCTGATACCAAAATGTAACACCCAAATTATTATTATTATTTTTTTTTTAAAACAGTTGCGGAAATTCTCATAAAATAATAATCCAATAAAAATATTAAATCAATAATTCCAAATTCCAGAAACAGTAAAAGAAATCTAGCAACCTAACACCAGGTTCTACTAGACTAAAACAGAAGCAAATAACAAAATCCTATCATCCCCTCCGCCGGCCTTGATTCCGCGATCACGCATTTCTGTTACCTCGAATACGCGAATTGATAGAAAAGAGGAAATGAACAGCTACGAAACTGACACCGAACAACCTCGAACAACACTGATTCCTCGCTGGAAACACTGGAACAGCACCACAAGCCCGACCAAAAGACCACACGAGACTATCACGCGAAGAACGATGAAGAACGGATCACAAACGCTCCTCGAATCACCGAAATCTTCACCAAAAGCCTTTAGAAATTGTTTCTTCTTCTCTGAAACACGGCCACACTCGGCACAAGGCTTATAAACTCGAGCCCTAGGGTTTTTCCCTAAACCGACCCGCAAACCGGCTAATTTAAATCAAACCGATTATGGCCAAAAATAGTGGTGTCGATCGACACCCCACCCTGGTGTCGATCGACACCCCTGGCCAAAATCCACATTTTGGTTTCGGAATGTTACAATAGCTCACTCTTCTCTGGCCAATTCTATCATTCTCACAAAGTTCAGGTAGCTCAAGTTCCCTCACCTACTGTAGCCTATTCTTTTGTAATTAGTCATTTGGTTAATGGAGAAATTGATTATATGATTCGATGTTGAGTATAGTAACCAAAAGAACTAGTTTTATGCACAAGTCCATGTAACCAAAGAATGTGTGGCCGTTGCCTTTTCTTTTGTGATTTTAGAGAATTAGGTAGGGGAATTTGGTGGTGTATCATTCTCCTTTGAAAATTCTTTTTAATTACCAATATTGTTGACACTATCAGTTAGTAAAAAGTATCAAGTAAACTTGGGTGGATTATTTTTTTTAACTTTGTTGCATGAGGTTAAAGTTCTGACTACGTGTGTTAGCTGGCCTCTCCAATGGACTTGACATACTGCTTTTGACTTGCAACAGATCTTCAGGACCTCTCCATGGAGCTCCGTAGAAAACAATCTACTTACTTGAAATGTCTGCATCATCAGAAAGATGTACTTTTGCCTTATTTTCATGAAACAATTTGATTCTTTGGATTCTCAAATCATAGGATCAGGATAGAGTAGATTTGGAGTTTAACCTGAATGGAAAGATGTCAAGACTGGATGAAGAAGATGACCTTGGTGGGATGGTAAGTTATTACTTCCTCTGTAAGCTTTATCATTGACACTAAGAAATTGTTTGAACTTGTGAAAGGCTCTTATGTTTTGAACTTAGGGTTTCGTTGAACACCAGACGATCAAGGCTCTTATCTAATTCCTTTGAGTTGAAGAAGCGGGTGATGACATTCTATGGTTTTGATATGGTTTAAGATATGTTTTTGTATTTTTCATTTGTGAAGTTAATTTTAAACTTGGATTTATGTTATATAAGATATGGGATCTTTATATTTTGCTTGAATACTACTTAGTTTGCTTATAATTTTAAGATTTTCACTTCTTTCTATTTTGCTTCTGAAAACAATCACAAATATAAATATGTATTGGGGATAAAATTAGTAGCAAATTAGTAACTAATAAGCAACCAAACAATTACAAAAAAAACCTGACAGCGTCACAACTTAGTGGTTAATAAGTGACACTCTAGGGACTATTTTGTGACTACCCACGATCTTTAGCCACTATCAACATGGTCTCTAATATGTCACTTATTTACGACTACATATATCGTCACAAATTGGTCGCAAATAGATCTCGTCGCTTTTTAGTCGCTAATTTGCCACTACAAACATTAGTCCCAAAGTAGTCACAAAATTACGACCAAATCTTGCTGTCACAGAGTAGTTGCTAATTTGCGACTATTTTGTGACTGCATAAATTAGCGACGAACATTTAGTGACTACTTTTTTTTGTCACTAAGTAGTTGCAAATAGGTCTTTTGTGACTATTTTGTGACGTTTTAGGGAGTCACAAATAAGTTGTTTTCTTGTAGTGAGTAAAAAAAGTTGTTTGCTGGGTAAGCTACATCCGTCTTTCACCCGTCTCAAGTTATTGACCTACTTGGATCTGAGTTCAATAAAGAAAATAGGACATGCACCCATAAAGAGAAAAAAAAAACAACATGTCGAGCTTGGATAAGTAAGACACAATTTACGTAGCCAACACAATAACAGACTTCATAACAAACAATCAGAAAAACACATAATTATCAATGATATACAATAAATTGATAAACATAAACCATATATTGAATGAATAAAATATATGATACTAAAGTCATGAATCAATCTTTCCATTAACCTGTAAAACAAAACACAACAAAGAAACCATTAGAAAAATATTGAATAATGAACATACATAAACATAACAACAGAACAACGAAATTATAATCTGTTTGACAGTAAAAGTATCAAACGAACAAATAATTAGAGAGATCCTTCTTAACATTCATACCAAAAAAAAAAAAAATTAGAGAGATGCGAATATTTAAGAACACCAAAACACACGACTATATATAAGGGCTATACGAATTGTACCCGGTAAATTAACCTAATAGTTGAATAAAATATTTCTTCATTATCATAAGATAATTATAGAAGATTTGCATAATAACTTCAGATTTTTTTAAAAGAAATTTATTTACAAATTGGGAAAATCTAAATAACGTGTCAAATTAAGAAATTTTTTGGAACTCTTGATACTATTTTTTGATGGGTTAATAAGATCCAAAACCACTAAAATATCAAAACACGAATTGAATTAGGAAATTTATACTGTTAATATGTACAGTTAATTGTTATTATCAACTTTACAAACTAAAGGAATATTAGTTGAATAAAGTTAACTAACGACGTGGACCAATAGAATCACGTTTCTAAAATCCTACGTGGACGCCCTAGGAGCACTATTGTAAGGATACAATCATATCTATGATTGCACTCATTAAGGAACTAATTTAGGCTATTGTATATTCTCTACTTATTATTAGTTTGACTCATTTATTCTCATAGGAATACCCTAGCTGTGGCTCTGATGTATATATACTTGTAGCCTCCATGTTAATAAGATTATCTCTTCTACATTCTCTATATGGTATCAGAGCTAACGATCTATAAGAGAAAAAAAAAATTCTTTTCAATACTCACAAGTCTTCGTTCTATACACCGACTGTAACGCCCCAGTCCAGGATCTAGACCGGAACGCTACTGAGGAACGCTTAAACGCCCGATCAGAGGTTCAAGGAACGAATCCTAAAACCCTAGATCAAACATTCAAGCGTCCGTCCCTATCGAATACAACTCAAAGCTTGCCAACCCGAGCTATATCCGATAGTTGGATCGTCCGGACAGGACTAGATACCATATGAAACCCATCATATTTAAAACCGATCCTTACTTATTTATACTTAGTCTTTTAAAACAGTTACAACATATATTTGCGCGCGAAAGTCTGATACTCCAAAACGGTCATGTACATATTAAACATACATTTACAAAAGCAAGGACAATCTACCACTGATTTCCCTAATGTTCCGTATGCTCCAAGGGTCTAATTACTACGGTTACCTGCAAAACAGATTGAGTCGTAAGCACTAGTTGCTCAGTGAGTCTAGGTTTCCCCTAAACGATTTAATTCAAATAGGTTTCCCCCTAGACGGATTTAAACGTCTAGGCTTTCCCCCTAGTTGGATTTTAAACATGTATAATCCCAACCAAAACCCCAAAATAACAATCATCAAGCAACACGCAAATGCAATGCATAAATAAACATGACCGGTTTAAGTTATGCTTTTAACATTTTCTATTCTCTTAAGGCCTTACGCGTTGTCCATTCCCATCACGTGTTTCCACGCGTCACCAAGGCATCGTACAGTCCATAACCACAAAGGCATATGACTTACAATCCTTGGTCAATTCCTGTGGCCGAATCTTTACGGACCACATCGGAATTCCTGCACCGATCGCTTATGCAATACAACGGCCCTAGGCTGCAATCCCGTTCCTCCGTGTCTTCGTGAGCTTTAGCTAACCCTCCACGAGTAATTAGCCAAGCCACGGAACAAGGGAATGACATACCGCGTACTTATCAAGTTTTATATGTTTTACCCATAATCATTTATGCATATAAACTTGTATCTCGATTCATATAGATCCATCCTTAACCCGTAGTCATTCTAGTGACCTTATGGGCAATACCGTATACTTATTAAGTTTTATATCATTTAACCATGCATATAAACTTATAATCATCCATTCATGGATTCGTGATTAATCAAGCAAACACTCAATATCATTCAATCACTTAGCTCAATCTTTACCATTTTCATTAGTTAAGATCCTTAGCAATTCCAGTGAATTCTTTGACACGAACCTCTACGGCTATAAGCATAACAATAAACAACAACGTGTGCTCTACTCATCTAGCACACGACAAACATCACCAAGACTCACCTCTATGAAGAAGTATGCGAGTCGGCTCAAGACTCTTCTCTCGGATTCTGCCTTAGACTCGAACTTGTTCCTGAACAAACGAGCCTAAGGTTACTAAGGCAACACTTAGAGTTTTCAATGGGACTTAAGGAAACAAACTTAAGAAACTTTAACTAGATCGGATATAAACGATACCAACCTTCCTGAAACTCCTAAGATCGCTAGAATGGACTTCCCGGCTCGGCAAAGGCACGGATTGGTTCTCGGACGGATCGGATCAGATCGGTCCCTTCTCTATCGGGTCTCGGCTCGTGATCGATACGGATCAGTACGCCTATCAGGATGGATCGTTTCTCGGATCACTCACAGATCGATAGTTCCTCTATCGCATCACGGATTAGCACGGATCGGCTCGGATCAGTGCGTCTATCGGGTCGCGAATCGATACACGACACGGATCAGTACGCACTCGGCACGTCTATCGGGTCGTGTCTCGGTACGGATCAGTGGATCGTACGGATTCTCTCTTACGGTCCAAAGGAAACAATGGGGTCTTTTATATATAGGAACGGCAAGCTAGCAAGCAAGGAGGTGAATCCCACGGTCATGTGGATCACATGCACATCCGGATCGTTTTCTAGGCGACACGTGGCACATGCACATGCAAACTCTCCCTCCGATCGACACGTGGCGTCGGCAAGGTCAAAGTCCACTCTACTCGCTGCCGACATACGGCCGGCTCCGTTCCTTGGGCTGAACGGCGTCCGAATGATGCGGTCTCGGCGCGTGACTAGGTGCGGTCTTCATCCGATCGGTACGGGGTCATTTCTAGGGTCTAAGGCAAAAACCATGTTCGGCCGGCCGTCCCGCGGTACTTGGGTCGGCCGTTCCGCGTGACCTGGGCCGGTCTCGGCCTAGATCGTGGTACGGGTCACTACACCGACCATGTCTGGTTCAACGCAACATCAAACACCAGAGAAACAATCTCTATCAACTCACATCCTTATTCACCATCAACATGTCTCATGTGACGAAACTCAATTCAACAAACTACTTGATGTGGAAACTTCAAATCCACTCCTTCCTCGATGGTTATAACCTTGTGGGTCACCTTGATGGCTTCGTGGTGCTTCCGGCGGCAGCTCTTACCACCAATGACGTGGTCTCGCCGAATCCAGCCTACACTCTCTGGAAAAGACAAGATAAATTGATTTTTAGTTCTCTCCTTAGAACTATGTCTTCATCAATTCAACCACTAGTGTCTCGATCCACCACATCCTCTGAAGTTTGGGACACGCTCGCTCAAACATATGCTAAGCCCAGCCGCGGTCATATTCGTCAATTGAAAGACCAACTTAAAGCTTGGAAGAAAGAGTCCAAAACCATCGATGTCTACATACAAGGCATCACCACACGTCTCGATCAACTCGCTATCCTTGGATCACCGATAGCGCATGAAGAGCAAATTGATTTCATCCTTGATGGACTTCCCGAAGATTACAAATCTCTCATCGATCAAGTCGAAGGTCGTGATACTCCACCAACAATACCAGAACACCATGAAAGGCTTCTCAATTACGAAGCCGAATTATTATCGGCCATGAACTCCCTGGTGCCTCATGTTCCGATCTCTGCTAACGCGGTCGCTCACCGTCCCTTCTTCAACAACAATTACAAGCAACAAAACCGCAACAAATACAACAATCAAGGGCAACAATCATCCCTGGTGCAGTACCAATCGGGACAGCAACAACACCACACAAATTCTAATGAACCGAGGCCTTATCTAGGCAAGTGCCAAATTTGTGGAGTTCAGGGACATGGTGCAAAACGATGCTCTCGGCTTCATAGTTTTCAATTAATGGTCCCACAACAACAACAATAACATAGTCCATTCAAGCCTTGGCAACCAAGAGCCAATCTTGCAGTGAATCCTTCGTATTCGGCAAATAATTGGCGTATGGACAGCGGCGCGACTCATCACATGACCTCGGATCTTGCCAATCTATCGTTGCACCAGCCTTATCATGGCTCCGACGATGTCACCATTGCCGATGGGTCTACAATTCCTGTTACACATACTGGTTTCAAATCCTTCTCTACACACTCTCGTGCTTTAAACTTACACGATGTCTTATATGTGCCTGCAATTCACAAAAATTTAATCTCTGTATACCGCTTGTGCAATACTAATCGTGTATCGGTTGAATTCTTTCCTGCTTCGTTTCAGGTGAAGGATCTCAACACGGGAATCCCGTTACTCCAAGGGAGAACTACCAATGAATTGTATGAGTGGCCGACTGCGTCTTCATCTACCACAACCTTGTTTGCGTATCCGAATACCACCGCTACGTTATCCTCATGGCATTCTCGCTTAGGCCACCCTTCATCTTTGATTTTAAACACCATTATTTCCAAATTTTCAATCCCTGTTTCAAAACAATCACAACCTCTTATGTCATGTTCTGATTGTTTGATTAATAAGAGTCATAAAATTCCTTTTCATCAATCCACCATTACCTCATCTAGACCTCTTGAATATTTATATTCAGATGTTTGGTGCTCTCCTATATTATCACTAGATAATTTCAAATATTACATCATTTTTGTAGACCATTATACAAGATATACTTGGTTCTATCCCCTTAAACTCAAATCCCATGTCAAAGACACGTTTATTTCTTTCAAAGCCTTGGTCGAAAACCGGTTTCAAACAAAGATTGGGACTTTATACTCGGACAATGGCGGTGAGTATGCTGCTCTGCGAGGTTTTCTCTCGACTCACGGTATCTCTCATCTCACATCACCACCGCATACGCCTGAGCACAACGGTATATCGGAACGCAAGCATCGCCATATCGTTGAAATGGGATTAACGTTATTATCAACGACATCGGTTCCGAAGACCTATTGGCCCTTTGCATTTTCAACAACGGTTTACCTCATCAATCTCTTACCAACCCCGCTCCTCGATCTTCAATCACCGTTCCAGAAACTGTTTGGGTCGTCTCCCATTTACGAGAAATTCAGAGTATTTGGCTCGTCGTGCTATCCTTGGTTACGACCGTATAATCACAACAAGCTTCAAGACAAGTCTTTAGAGTGTGCATTTATGGGTTACTCCTCGACTCAGAGTGCTTATTTCTGCTTACACATTCCGACGGGTCGGATGTACACATCTCGACATGTTCAATTTGATGAAACGACTTTCCCGTTTGCAAGTTCACCGACGACAACATCGAAGCCAGCCGAAACTAGTGAAGCACAACAACCATCAACTTATACAATTCTCCCTCTCAATTCGGTAGTTCTACCCATGGGACAATCGCCGGTGACAATCCCACCTCTGCAACCCTCTACGACACAGGTATGTTCTCCAACTCTATCTTCATCTTCTCCTCTTCATGAGCCTACTGCTTTCTTTCAAAATGGGCTAAACACCCAAGCCCAGCAACATGAGCCAACTGCTCCACATCATAATGGACCGCAACCCACGGCCCAGCAACATAAACCCACAAATAACCCATCACAAACCACATAAACCGGACCTTCTCCTATCCGTTCATCGTCTTCATCATCACCTGTTTCTCATACCAGTTGTCCTCTGTCACCAAACACAAACACCACCTCCGAAAATACAACCTCAGCCACAACACCATTGCTCAGCTCCTCTACTACTCCTCTTCCAACTCAACCGGTACCGCCGCTACCGGTTCCACCTCAACAGTCCATGACGACTCGATTACAACAAGGTATTACCAAACCCAATCGACGTTATCTTATGCACGCTGCTGTTTCATCTCCAAGTGACATTGAACCCAGAACGGCGAATCAAGCCCTCAAAGACGAGCGATGGAGGAATGCTATGGGATCCGAATACAATGCCCAAATCGGGAATGGAACTTGGGACTTAGTTCCTCCTTCGCCATATCATGTAACAAGGGTTGGTTGCAAGTGGATCTTCACTAAGAAATATCACTCGGATGGCACTCTCAATCGACATAAAGCACGTTTGGTGGCTCAAGGATACACACAAAGACCCGGTTTGGATTATGCAGAAACTTTTAATCCCGTGATTAAGTCAACAACAATCTGGCTAGTTCTTGGGCTTGCGGTTGATCGTTCTTGGCCAATTAAACAACTCGATGTCAACAATGCCTTCTTGCAAGGAACACTAACCGACGAGGTCTACATGAATCAACCTCCGGGTTTTGCTGATCGTGATAAACCCGACTATGTGTGCCGTCTTTGTAAGGCGATTTACAGTTTGAAACAAGCGCCTCGCGCAAGGTATATGGAGCTCCGCAATTCCCTTACCTCAGTCGGGTTTGTTAATTCTCTATCTGATGCGTCTTTGTTTATCTTGCAACGGGGAAAATCAATTGTCAGTATGCTTATCTATGTTGATGATATTTTGGTCACTAGCAACTATAACAATTACCTTCACCAAACACTTGATGCGTTGGCAGTGCGGTTTTCTGTCAAAGACCCAGAAGATTTGCATTATTTTTTGGCATTGAAGCTAAACGCAACTCAAAGGGTATGCATCTCAGTCAACGCAAGTATATTTTGGATCTTCTGGCTCGTACGAACATGCTATCGGCTAAACCTGTCACAACTCCAATGGCAGCCGATTCGAAATTGTCTCTTTACTCTAGCACTCGTCTCTCGGATCTGACTGAGTACAGACCACAATGGGCAGTTTACAATACCTCGCGTTCACGCGACCAGATCTTTCTTATGCTGTAAGTAAACTGTCACAATATATACATTCCCCAACCACGGATCACTGGCTTGCAGTGAAACGCCTACTTAGGTACTTGGCTGGCACTTCTACACATGGCATTTTCCTCAAGAAGGGCAATCAATTGACACTTCATGCCTATTCTGATGCGGATTGGGCAGGCGACAAAGATGATTATGTCTCCACAAATGGTTATGTAGTCTGCCTTGGTTCACATCCTTTATCTTGGTCTTCGAAGAAGCAAAAAGGCGTCGCAAGGTCTTCCACCGAAGCTGAGTATAGGTCCGTCGCAAATACCGCTGCTGAGGTACAATGTTTGTGTTTGCTTGGAGAGTTAGGCGTTCATCTATCTCAATGACCGGTCATATATTGTGATAACGTAGGCGCAACATATTTGTGTACTAACCCGGTTTTCCATTCAAGGATGAAACATCTCGCCTTGGATTACCATTACATTCGCAATCAAGTTCAGGCCGGTGCATTAAGAGTGGACGTCTCTACACATGACCAATTCGCAGATGTTCTTACCAAACCACTTTCATGAATGGCGTTTCACAATTTCACATCCAAGATTGGAGTTTCTAAAGCACCTCCATCTTGCGGGGGCGTGTAAGGATACAATCATATATATGATTGCACTCATCAAGGAACTAATTTAGGCTATTGTATATTCTCTACTTATTATTAGTTTGACTCATTTATTCTCATAGGAATACCCTAGCTGTGTCACTGATGTATATATACTTGTAGCCTCCATGTTAATAAGATTATCTCTTCTACATTCTCTATAACTATAACACCAACTTTTATATAGTATAGACTAGATTGTACACTCACGCTACGCGTGGGGTTGTTTTATTGATGAATTTTTAAAAATAAATAGTTAAAATAACCTATCTAATTTTTTATGGCTAAAATAACCTACTTTGTATTTTATCTTTTTCGTAATACCAAAATTATCCTCGGCAGACTCTACCGAAACATTGGCAGACTCTACCGAGACAATAGCAAACTAACATATTAATATATAAGTCTGCCAATATGTTTGGAAGACTTCTAGAACGTCTCCTAGAAAAACGCAGACTCTGCCAAGATATTGGCAGACTCTACAGAGATATTGTAGACTCGACTAAGAATACTCAGAGTCTGCCGAGATATTGGTAGACTCTGCCGAAATATTGGCGGACTCAACGGAAATATTGACAGACTCTACTAAAAAAATGCAGACTTTGGTAAACTCTGCCGAAATATTGGCAGACTCTACCAAAAGTTTGGCAGACTCTACCGAAACATTGGCAAATTTTGTCAGAAAGCGTAGACTCTACCGAATCTACTAAGATATTCTCAAACTCTGCCAATAAAATGCAGACTCTACCAAAACATTGGCAGTCTCTACCAAAATATTGGTAGACTCTGCCGATATATTGGCAAATTTTGGTAGAAAATGGTAGACCTATCAAGTCTGCCAAGACGCAGACTAGTAGATTGATTTCTAAGTCTACCAACTTAATTGGAAGACTTTGGTGCGTCTGCTAGAAATCTGCAGACTTTGCTGCGAAGATATTGATAAAAAAATATTGGAAGACTAAAAGATTTAATACCTAAATTTGTTAACACGTTTGGAACATTTTTAGAATGATTGCGAAAATAGTGCTAAATATTCGACTGAGATATTTACTAACTAAAAATTGTTGTTGATATTTGATAATATTTATTTGTTCATAAGGATATTTTTGGTATTTTAGAAAAAATGAGCAATAAAATATAAGATAGGTTATTCTAGTTATTCTTTTTAAAAAGTAGGTTATTCTAGGTAAATTTTCTTGTTATTTTTTAAATTAGCTAGAAGTTGATGTATACAAATTCAAATGTGTAATGATTCGAAAAATAATCAATAACGAAACTTATACCTTGATTGATCAAAATTAAACCTAACAGACAAAAGAATATATCAAAACTAACAAAACGAATAAAAAATACATAAACAAAATAAAGAAAAAAATTTGTAAATAAGAATATGAAACTAACATACGGTCAAAGATCTGCTCATGACAACACATGAATAAGAAAAACATATATCGGAATGGACTGATTAATAACAGAAACCGAAGACAAAACAAAAATACCATAGTCAAAAAATTAACATAAATTAAAAGATGAAAGCTGTGTAATACAAATAGACAAATTAATAAATAATAAAACCAGTACATAAATAAAAATGAAAACAATAAAACCAGACACCATGGACCGAAAAAGAGAGAACAAAATAAATTGAATTTGAAAGTAAACGACGTTAAACAAATGTATGTAATACATAAACCCATCATAAATAAAAATAAAAAATAAGACTAAGAAACCTAATCTCAAATTAAAAAATTAAGATATGATGAACATGTAAAATTGTTTGAACACTATAAACGTGTACCATATGCTTAACTCTTAAAGCATATCATAGCTCGCGCTACCACTAATACATCTATTAGTAAATTTCTTGATCACAATTTTTTTTTTTTGTAATATCCATAAACCAAAATGTTGATTTTGGTAAAAGGTGTTGATCGACACCAAGAGGGTATATAATTTGATAAAACGCATGATACACTGAATAGATGATTATGAATTTTTATTTCTCTTTTAAAATCAATGTTAAATTTATTCCATTCAAGCACGGAAACTTTCCCCATCCGAAATCGAATTCATAAGCTCTCTGACACTCTCCTTCATATCGTTTTCAAAACAGAAGTGCAGGCTTCCAACCTGTTTTCAAAGGGGATTTTTGTGAAACAATCTTTTGGAAGATTTTCGCTAAAGATGAAGGGAAAATTATCCATTTTTGACGAATTTGAAGGATTTAAGAGTTTGTATACACTACAAGAAAACAAGGCTATTTGCGACGGAAAAAAGCCTCGCAAATTTGCGAGACATTTGCGACCAATTAGCGACGATATTTAGCATTACGACGCAAAATCGTCGCTAATTGGCGTGGGAAAATACCGTAGCAAAACCGTCGCAAATTTGCGACGGTTTTGCGTCGACTTGTACGTTTGGACGCAAAACCGTCGCAAAATTTGCGACGCGTTTGCGTCGAATAAAATTTTGCGACGGTTTTGCGTCCAAACGTACAACTCGACGCAAAACCGTCGCAAATTTGCGACGAATTTGCGACGATTTAAGGGTTGCGAGGGATTTGCGACGAAAGTAGTTTGAACACGTTTTAATTGATTCTCACTTGTTTATGAGTGTAATATTTTAGCCGCAAATCAGTCGCAAAAGTCTTGGAAAATAGTTGCAAATTAGTCGCAAACTGAAATGAACATTCTATAAAATCCACATTAATTATCTCACAATATTCTATACTTCAACAAATATGGATAACAATCGATCTTTGATTTCGGGTCCGGCTGGTGGGAGACAAGCAGAAGAACGGGCAAGGAAAGAACTTGAAGAATCGATGTTGGAAGAATGCAATTCTTATGAGAGACATGTACAGATGGTTAACTGTGTTGTCGAGGCAGAAGATCCATCGTTCACCGATGTCCTTTGGAAGACGACAATTGCAAATGTCAACAAATTAACAGGTATATATAATGAAATTTTATTATTATTAATATATATTACTAATTACATTTAATTACTAATATAAAAAACAGAAATAATTATATGTCTAAAATGTTATTATTATTAATATAAGAAACATAAATAATTATATTTCAAAGTTTGTATATTGTTTAATTGACATTTAATTATATATAGCTTACTTATTCTACGTTGAATATATACAGGTGGACACACACGTGGGTGGACACTGGTAAAAGAGTTGCATAAAATAAAACCACAATGGCGTCACGTACCATATGTGGTAGCAGTGATTCATAAAATGGAACCTAATGGATTGGAGGACGCGATGGTCATACTAAAGGTAAAAGGTATATATAAGTTATAACAAAAGATGTTTTTAACAAATTACATATTTAGTAATCGATAAATGTTATTTGTTTTCCCTGAAGGATCCTACCGGGAGTGTACAAGCGAGCATTCATAGGTCCGCCATATCTGATAACAAATATGGGCCGCACATAAAGGAGGGTTCAGTATTGGTTCTAAAGGAGGTTGTAGTTGTTAAGTTTGATAGGGCGACACCATATCTTAACATTACTCTGAATAACATAAGCAATGTAAGTTACAATATATATTTTAAAGGTATTGTACTAAGTAGTATCATTACACAAAAATCAAGTTATTTATTTGACAGGTTATATCTAAAGAAAACATGGGTACAACGTTCACGGAAGAAGGTAGTAGCAGTCGTGTTAATCGAAATCCAAACAATTGGTTATCCCAAGTAGATGACGAAGGGTCGACGACGGATGATGGTGAAGAAATTGATGATGAGTAATACATTACGTCATCATCAATAGAAGGAAAAAAAATAAATATGTGTTTATGTTAGCAGTTTATTTGTATTACGTTTTTAAGCAATAATGTACTATATATAGATATATATATATCGATTGTACGTACGTTTATGAACATCGATGTTAATTAGTAATGTTAAAATAATAAATTAATAATGTTAAAATATTATAATATTATATTAATATAAGTTGAAAAAAATTTACTTGTCACCCTAACACATTAATACTAATAACAAAAAATTACAAATTAAATCTTAACTTACCAAACTATAAATACAAAATTTTCGTCGTAATAACTTACCAAACTATAAATACAAATTTGCGACGGTATTGCGTCGACTTGAATGTTTGGACGCAAAACCGTCGCAAATTTTGCGACGATTGTGCGTCGACACCGTATAGTCGCCGCAATGTCGTCGCAAATATTGGGAGGATTTTGCGTATATTTTGCTACCATTTGGCGACGAATTTATTACAACACGTGTTTATGATGCTTACCTAACTATGGGTGCAATATTTTTGGTCGCAAATGTGTCGCAAATTTGACGCAAAAAAGTCGCAAATTAGTAGCAAAACAAACCAGTTCTCTATAAAAACCTCGAATGTGTGATGAACGAATTCACAACAAACATTCCAATCATAATCAAAAAACAATCCGAGGAGAAATTTTTTTTTTTCTAAGATTTCTGAAAGAGAAATTATTTTGATAATTAATCGAAGATGTCTTCGCATCATGAGGTCTACGTGGTTCGAGCATGGATGTACAACCGCAAAGATCCAGAAACTGGCGAAGTGTCTAGAGAATTTAGAGAAGGGCTTGACCAGTTTTTGATGCAGGCGATAAACAACCAAGGGGCTGTCGCAGGATATACCAACGACGGTAACGTGAAAATTTTCTGTCCTTGTGTGAAATGCAAAAACTTTGCTCCACATGATATGCGGACTGTTTGGAAACATTAATTTACGAGGGAGTTTTTACCTAACTACTATGTTTGGTTTTCGCATGGAGAGGATTTTGTTGTCAATGTTCCGGGTAGTTCAAGTAGAAGTTGTAATCGTGGGAATGTAGAAGGTGGTAGTAATTATGAGGATAGTAATTATCAGTATGGTCATGATAATTTTAGTGAATCTGCATATGGAAATACAGATGGGAATAGGTTTAATGATATGGTCAATGATGCATTTCAAGAAACTACTGCTTCGTTTAGTGATAATACTTTTGAAGAACCAAACCCCAGTGCTAAAAAATTTTATGATATGTTAGAGGCTGCTAACCAACCTATCTACGAAGGATGTAGAGAAGGGCTTTCAAAATTGTCGTTAGCATCTAGGATGATGACAATTAAAAGCGAAGATAACCTTAGTGAAAATTGCATGGATAAATGGGGTGAATTGTTTAAAGAGTATTTGCAAGAGGGTAATAACTCTGCAGAGAGTTACTATGAGATACAAAGATTGGTAGCAAGTCTTGGATTACCGTCTGAGATGATTGATGTATGCATTGATAATTGTATGATTTTTTGGAAAGATGATGCTCAGCTGCAGGAATGTCATTTTTGCTCTCATCCAAGATATAAGAAGACTAGTGGTCGCACCAAAGTCCCATTCAAGCGTATGTGGTACCTTCCAATAACAGATAGGCTGAAGTGATTATATCAATCAGAGCAGACAGCAGGGGCAATGAGGTGGCACGCAGAACACGATTGTGAGGAAGGGGTGGTCGCCCATCCATCAGATGCAAAGGCGTGGAAACACTTTCACACGGTACATCCAGACTTTGCTGTAGAACATAGAAATGTGTATTTGGGTCTTTGCACTGATGGGTTTAGTCCTTTTGGGATGTCTGGTAGGCAATATTCGTTGTGGCCAGTCATAGTGACGCCTTATAATCTCCCACCGGAAATGTGTATGCATCGAGAATTTTTATTTCTCAGCATTTTGGTTCCAGGGCCAAAGCATCCAAAAAGATCACTTGATGTCTTCCTACAACCTCTTATCCAGGAACTAAAGGAGTTGTGGCATGTTGGTGTGCACACATTTTATTCGTCGAGCCGTAAGAACTTCAACATGAAGGCTGTCCTCATGTGAACGAAAAGTGACTTTTCGGCGTATGGTATGCTATCTGGATGGACAACGCACGGAAAGTTATCTTGTCCTTATTGTTTAGATAAGACCGAATCATTTCAATTGTCAGCAGGAGGGAAAGCTTGCTGGTTTGACTGCCATCGTCGTTTTCTTCAAAGGGATCATCCGTATAGAAAGAGTAGGACGTTATTTCGAAATCGAGTTGTTAAAACCTCCCCCTTGGTTTACCTCTCAGGTGAGGAGTTGGAAGAACAAATGGATGGACATGGTGCGGAAGAAACTGTAAAAGTTGGAGGTAATTGGCAAAGTAATCCAGCAAATATGCCTGTTGGGTATGGGGTATACAATAACTGACATAAGAAAAGTATATTTTGGGAATTGCCTTACTGGAAGGACCATCTGCTGAGGCACAACTTGGATGTCATGCATGTGGAGAAAAATTTCTTTGAGAATATTATACACACATTGTTGAATGTTGCAGGAAAAACAAAAGACAATCGGAAATCTCATCTGGATCTCGCGGCTTTATGCATAAGGCCTGAGTTGCATCTAACAGGAGATGGTAGGGCACCTATTCCTAGTTTCCGACTATCACCTGCTGCGAAGAATGCTTTGATTAATTGGGTTAAGGAGTGGGTGAAGTTCTCAGATGGCTACGTGTCAACTTTTTCAAGGTGTGTTGAGCAAGGGGGCAAATTTTCTGGGATGAAGAGCCACGATTGTCATGTGTTCATGCAGCGACTACTCCCTTTTGCCTTCAAGAGCTTTTACCGCATGATGTACACGAGGCAATTGCAGGTGACGTTACGTTTATATATGGTTATTAATATATACATACATGTATTTAATTTGTAACTGTATTAATTAACTTACTCCGGACCGGATTGGCGTTTTAGGTATTGGAGCATTTTTCAGAGACATATGTGCCAGAACCTTAATGAAGGACGAAATCTCGAAGTTGAATTCAGACATTCCACTCACAATTTGCAACTTAGAGAAGATATTTCCACCTTCCTTTTTTGATGTGATGGAACATTTGGTTGTACACTTACCACATGAGTTAGATTTGGGTGGTCCAGTCCAATTTCGATGGATGTACCCCTTCGAAAGGTTCTTCAAACATTTGAAGAAGAAGGCCAAAAATCTCGCAAGAGTAGAGGGATCAATCATTGCTGGAAATTTGACAGAGGAGACATCAAACTTCTGTACTTACTACTTTAGCCAAACCGTGAAAACTAAGAAAACCCGTCGTAGATGATACGACGATGGTGGGGTTGGCCGAACATATCACTTGGAGGGTGTACCAGATGTTTTCTGTGATGTAGGTCGGATGGGTGGAAAAGCGAAGGAATCAACGTGGTGTGATTTCAAGCATATGCAAGCTGCCCATACGTATATAATGCTAAATTGTAACTACTTTCAGCCATATGAGAGGTATATATATATATGTATATATTTATATATATTAATTGAGAATATATATATATACAACTAATTAATTAACGGGTGTACATAATGTTAGAAGGCCAAATACGAGAAGCATTTCCTGAACTAAATGATGAACAAGTTCAATTTTACCTAGAACGTGATTTCGCTGGCTGGATGCGGGAGAAGGTAAGAACCATGCATGATTTATCTTAGTATTACTTATATATATACTAATTATTTCAATATGACAATAGGTGGCGAAGAAATCTCGACAAAGTTGGCCTTTATGGGTACATGAGTTTGTTTTGGGGCCCATTGCAACCATAAAAACGAGTAAGATGTATTGTACTCGCGGCTTTATTTTTCACACATTTCAACATGGACAAAATAAAACCACTCCAAATTATGGTATTCATGTCCCGGGCGATACAAACTTCTATGGTATTTTGAAAGAAATCATCGAGATTGAGTATGCTGGTGTGGTGAACTTGAAAAGTGTACTATTTTGTTGTGATTGATTTGATCTATCCAATTGTCTCGGGGTTAGAACCAGCAAATTTGGAGTTGTTGATGTCAAAGGAAATAGGAGCTACACTGACAAGTTTGAGCCATTTGTTTTAGCATCCCAAGCAGAGCAAGTAGTCTTCATTCCTTACCCTCGTACTCGTGGACGACGGGATCAAGATTGGCTATTCGTGATTAAAGTTAACCCAAGGGGTCGAATTGTCGGGGGGTTAGCAGCTGATGCTGATGATGATCAACCCCCAGTGCAACCTGCAAGAACCGAAGAAGTTTCGATCCCTACAGAGGTAACCACCGATTTGACAAGAATCGACCCACTTCATAGTGGTCTTGATGTGATATTCGAGGTTTCAGAAGGAAACGAAGATGAGTTTGATGAAGACGAAGAGGAAGATGAGGACGACGATGATGACGAAGATGGCGGAGTAGAACATTATTCTGATCATGATGAAGAAGAATAATAAATTTAAAATTAATTATGTGTATATATTAAGTATGTATTTTCGAGTGTGGTGTTAAAAAAATATTATTTTAATTTAAACAAGATATATATATATATATATATATATATATATATATATATATATATATAAGCATTTGCAACAAATACATTATTTATACCGTTTAAATTGGTTGTTCTTCGAATATAAAAACATATCATAGAGGCCCTAATTGATATATCAAAATATTTGCATCAATGTCCAAGTAATAAGAATTGGTAATTAACCCAAAGGTTTAGGGTATAGGAATTTGCTATATCTTATTTTAATTTAAACAAGATATATATATATATATATATAAGCAATTAAATGCGAGGAAATCGCTATATCTTATTTTAATTTAAACAAGATATATATATATTAGGGTATAGGAATTTACTACGGTTTTGCGAGGAAATCTGCCCATTTGCGACGGATTTGCGACGGTTTGGTCGCAAATCCGTTGCTAATTTTGCTACACTTTTGCGACCATAATTACGGTCAACTCTATTAATTGATCGTACATGCATTGGGTGAAATAATCGGCCCACTTTGCGACCAAATTACGAGGGAATTGCGAGGGATAGTTTTCCCTATAAAAGCAATTCCAATGCCTC
This sequence comes from Draba incana, assembly GCA_963576765.1. NCBI lineage: Eukaryota > Viridiplantae > Streptophyta > Magnoliopsida > Brassicales > Brassicaceae > Draba > Draba incana. The sequence continues at coordinate 17,773,350 of OY755208.1, forward strand.
GCTCATTCCTCACATCTCTCTTCAAATGTCGATAGTGAATTGATTCCAAATGGTGGATTTAGCCCTATAATCTACTATAATGCCAGATTTGGCATTCAGAGTACATTATGAGGCTAAATCCGCTGTTAGGAATCAAAGTTTCTGTCGAAGCGTTTTAATGGAGGTAAAACGGAAATCCGTTCTAGGATTATTCCTTCATAAGAAAATTCAGGGTTAGATCGGATTATTTAGGGGCTCGCTCAATGTTGCATACAAATGCCACCTTAGGACCGAGTCCCTAAATAATCTGATATAACCGTGAATTTGCCACGTACTTCGAAATAACAATTAAGCGACTGCAATCTAATCAAAGGTTTAGGGTATAGGAATTTGCTACGTTTTTGCGACGAATTCGTCGCAAAAACATCGCAAATGTTTATACCCTAAACACTAAGCAATACATTAATTTTATCGTTTAAATTGGCTCTTTTTCGAATATAAAAACATATCATAGAGGCCCTAATTGATTAATTGCATCAATGTCCAAGTAATAAGAATTGGTAAATAACACAAAGGTTTAGGGTATAGGAATTTGCTACGGTTTTACGAGGAAATCGTCGCAAATCTTACCAGTTGCGACGGATTTGCGACGGTTCCCTCGCAAAAACGTAGCAAATTCCTATACCCTAAACTCTAATTAACCAATACATTATGTATTGGTTTGACCAAAAAAAAAAAACCAATACATTATTTATAACCTTTTAATTGGCTCTTCTTCGAATATAAATGTATGAGTAGTCTAATAAATAACAATCCCTCTATAACTATTCAAATAAAACTTATCAAAACATTATCGAGAAACATATATAACGAAGTATCACATACATGTACTTATAGTAAAAATATGATCAATCTATCATTTTTGCCGATTTTACGAAAAACTTCAATTAGTAGACTAACTCTGCTTCATACATGCACTAAGGACCCAAACAAGTGTATATTTACTTTTTATGAATCATATTTTTGGTCTAAAACATCCAAACCCCTAAGTATACCCTAAACCCCATTTGCGTGGGATTTGCGACGAAATCGTCGCAAATGCGTAGCAATAGTTATCTGCTACGATTTTGCGACGACTTCGTCGCAAATCCGCTGCAAATTTTGCTACACATTTGCGACCATAATTACGGTCAACTCTATTAAATGATCGTACAATCACCTTGAGATTTACACTTTGCGAGGTATTTGCGACGGTTTTTAAATATTTGCAAGGCATTTGCGACGCTTTGTGGGCGGGAAACAAAAGGTTGTGGGCGGCAAACATGTGTTGTGTGAACTTTTTGGCCCAATTAGCGACCGATTTGCGACGGAATTGCGAGGGATTTTTTCCCATATATAAGGAATTCCAATCCCTCGCTCATTCCTCACATATCTCTTCTCTCTCTCTAAAAAAAAGGTTTCTCTCTCTAATAAAAAGAGCCCTCGACCTTCCAAATCATTCCCGATCCCGACCTTATAAGGTAAATCTCTAAATTTTTCTTTTGTTTTATGAATTTTAAATTTTGTTTTCGTATATAATTTATTAGTTAATTGTGGTTTATAGGAGAATGGTTAGGAATAATTAATTATGAATAGAATTGTACTTGGGAATTGAGGATTAACTAATATTGATATTATAATAGTTAGAATTGTTAATTTACTAATTTTGTTAAATTATTTTGATGTTTAATGTTGATTAGATTAATTCAATGTTATTATTACAATTGTTAAAATCAATATTACATTATATATTTTTTTAATATGCAATTACTAATTTCAAAAATTATCAAATTTATTTAGATGGCAGAGAACGAGTATTGCGAGTTCTTACAGTCCGGTTCTGGTCGTGGTGGTGGTCATTCACGACCAGGACAGCGTAGACATCCCTCGCAGGCCTCTGCTTCCCGCTCTGGTTCCGGGATTCCTGAGTCACAGCCAACGCCACCTCCCGAGCCAAACCCTGCCCCAAACCCTGGAGCAGTTCCTTCATGGGATGACATGACCTTCGCGCAGCTTCTCGTTACTCCAGGACGGCAGGTTCTTCCCCATTTAGTACCTGACCCTACCGGCGGCAACGCTAACGCTTTGTGGTAAGTATTTTTTTTACATAGTTTTAATTTTATTTTGTTTAATAATTATTAATATATGCTTTTATATTATTTTTAGGTTTTGCAAAAATTCGGTCGGAAAGGATGTTAGAAAGATCATAGAGCGGGATTTCAAGATGTGCCACACGAGCTGGAAGTTTGTTAACCTGGAGACCAAGGATCGGTGGTACAAACAATTTGCGGTAATTTTTTTTTTTGTTTTTTTTTCATTTTTATTTATTTATTCAATTTTGTAATTTTCTAACTTATGTTCTAATTTATGACAATTTGCAGCAAAAATACTATTGGGACCCCGCGATTGATGGTTTAGTTCGTGAGGAATTTGAGGAGAAAGCGAAGAACCGTCTGAACAACCAAATAGGACGGTGGAAGGAGAAGTGGCAAAAGAATCTGGATCCAAAGGTATGTATGCCATCTTTCTTCGATCCCAATATTTGGGCTGGCCTTGTCGCCTTCTGGGAGTTGGAGACATCTCAGGAGAAGTCTGCCCAGTGCTCGGCTACTCGATTGACGAAGGTTGGCGATACTGACCAGCCTTCAAAACACTGTTCGGGACAGATTTCTTATGCTCAGCATGCTGTTAACATTGTAAGTTATTAATTTTTTTACTTTCAATTTTTACGCTCACAACAATCTGAACTTCTAATATGTTTTCATTGTCAGACCGTGGAAAAAGGAGTTCCCGCAACAATGCCAGAGGTTTGGGAGAAGACCCACCGCAGGCCAGACGGGACATGTGTTGATGAACGTATCCACAAGCTCCACGACGATGTCATTGACCGAGTCGGCGAACTCTCAACCCAGCTTACTCCCGATGGTCTACCTACTCAGCTGACACCGATGGAGATCAACCGTGTCGCATCACAGGTAAAAAATTAATTTCTTTTTTTAATTTTATTCACAATTTTAAATAATACTATTAACATTTTTAAAAATAAAATTATATCATTATAATTTATGTAAAATTGTAAACTTTTAATTTTATTTTGTAGTTGGCTCCTCGAACCCGTAAGGGAAAGATGGCATTTACCGGATCTATCCGGACGGATGATCACGGAGTGCCATTTTGTCCCGTTTCGAGATTGGCGACGGATCCGCAAATAGCCAAGGAGCTCCATGAAACAAAACAAAAGCTCCATGAAACAGAAAACCGGCTCATCCAAACGGAGAAAACCTTAGCGAGGAAGACGAACACCTATGATAGCATGTTCGCGGAGTTAGCGAAGACGAACCCCGTCCTTGGCAAGATTCTGAGTAGGATACAAGACGACGAAGCTGGAGGCACATCGACGACCAGGGATCCGCTCGATGATATTAATTTCGATTAGATTTGTTTTCGGTTTTAGATTTATGTATTTTCGGATTTAGATTTATGTGTTTTTGGTTTTAAAATACATTATTTTATGTTTAATATTTAATTTAAAATATTTACGAATTTATTTTTTTGTAAATTATAAATTATTTTTTTTTAAATAATAATTTAAATAATAATAATAAATTAGTAATATTATTATATTACTAATTTAATAATAATCGAAAATCCTCGCAAAACCGTCGCAAATAACCGACGCAAATGCGTCGCAAAACAATTCGTCGCAAAAATATCGCAAACCAATAGTCGCAAAACCGTCGCAAATTTTAGCCGCAATTTAGTCGCAAAATATTTAGACGCAATTTCGTCGCAAAATGTTTCGACGCAAAACAGCCGCAAAATCAGTCGCAAAATATTTAGCCGCAAATAAGTCGCAAAACATTTATCCGCAATTTCGTCACAAAATGGTTCGTCGCAAAATGGCGCCGCAATCTCGTCGCAAGTTTGGCGACGGATTTGCGACGAAACTTATATTTGCGGCGATTTTGCGACGATTTTCGGTTTGCAACGAGCTAGTTGCGACAAACCTAAAATCGTCGCAATTAACCATTTGCGACGGTTTTGCGACGAAAATGGCCCTCGCAAATGGACCTGTTTTCTTGTAGTGATAGTCTAGTAATTACTATAGTTATTTTGGGCTGTATAAAAAAATATCAACAGTATAGAAAAATGCTTTGGAATAGTGGATTCCAAAACTGAGGCGTACTTATGTTGAACAGTTGAAGTAATTCCGGTGTGAAGGAACTCGAATTTTGGGTTGTGCATGTTCAAGATAAGAATAGGTGACTTCAAGTTTCCATCTTCGTTTATCTCTTGTGCATGCATAATACGCAATTCGTTAATACTCCAACATTCCATTACATCATTTGGTCATTCGTCAATCAGTTGTGGATAATGAGCCACGTTATTAACCAAAACTTCGGGGTTTAATTTAATTAATTATAATTTGTTTATAAATCGTGTTTTGAAAACCGCATTATAAAGATCCGAAACTGACTCAAAAACAGGTAAGAAAGTTTTTGTATATCAGATGAAAGGGTTATAATTATAATTATTTTATCAATTGTTAGATGGTAGCATCAGGTACGTTATTTAGTTTATGAAAGGGTTATTTAGTTTTTATTTAGTTTATAAAAAAACACATAGTTATCAATGATATACAATAAATTGATAAACATAAACTATATATTGAATGAATAAAATATATGAGACTAAAGTCCTGAATCAATCTTTCCATGAACCTGTAAAATAAAAAACAACAAAGAAATCATGAACCGAAGTAGAAGCTCCGTTAGCATGCGATAAGAACACTTCTTTTAATCTTTTTCACGTTTTCTCTTCGTCAATAACCTGAATCTTTTTTGTATTTCTTAATAAACAAAAGGAATTAAAAATCTATACCAGTTATATATTGATCAATAAAAAAATTAAAAAGGAACTTACGTGTGTATTAATACGTGAAAAAGAGAAATTGAAGAAGTCATAGTTGATAGAGATTTTGGTAATGATCGTCTTGGTTGCATCACGTAGCACTATCAAATCACAAATAGATTGATAAGAAGCCAATAAAACATAATTAATATAAACGCCATATATGCAAACGAAATAAATATAAGCAATCAAAAAACCAATTTTACATGATGGTTTGATCCATTGGCCTCAATATTCAAAACAAACTCGACTGAGCACGAAACGTATTCAAAACTGCCATTAAAATCATAGCAAAACAAATCAAATTTTCATTAAAAAAAAAAACCACTAACTCAAACGATTATGATATGAAAAGTTCTAGAGTTTTTTTGTGTGTGTAGTCGTTATTGATCAAAAGAATCATGAAAATAACAAAATTCATACCTGAATTGGTGCTCAATTATCTGTTTTAAGAAAAATAAAATAACATCAATAACTTTATGTAAAGAACAAAACACAAAAAAACAAAAAAAACACAACTTTAGACGTATAAGCTAAAAATAACGATGAAGTATTTAAATCATATACTCAATGAACACAATAATAATACCATCATGCGGCAAACCTATAAAAATAGAGTGATGAACACACATTACACAATAAACATAATACCATGACAACTAAAAACTAATCCGGTCTACAGTAAAAGTAGCGAACATACAAAATTATAGAGGTGAGGAACCAAAAAAATGGCTTGGGATGGACGAACAAAAGAAGTAGCTTAGGATTAATGGAGGAGCACCCACCCATATAAGAAAATATTAGGTATACGAATAAAACGACTAAATTTAGGGATTAGGAAACTACATAACGATGAAGTATTTAGGAATTAAATAACCGGAATTGAGCCGATGATGCGTAATAGTTTTCTCTATTATATATAGGAAAAAAAAAGTGAAACTTCTCAATTCCTGATACCAAAATATATAGGTTATCATTAATAAAAAAGTTTTTTTAAAAAAACTAACTTTTAGAAAAAAGGAAAAAAGGGAAAATCCTATTAATAACAAAAGAAAAATAATTTAATCCTATTTGCTTACGTGGACCAATCGGATGGCGTTTCTAAAATCTTATGTGGACGTCTTTAGAGCGCTATAGCATCAACTTTTTGATAGTATAGACTAGATTTTGTAGCGTGGGTTTTTTTTTACCAATGAGTTTAAAATATTTTGGCTAGCTAGACGTTGATATACATCAATGAAAATATATCATGATAAGAAAGTGAAGCATTCATAAAGAATTATGTTGTTAGCTAGATTTTACACCAACGCTACGCGTGGGTTTTTTTTTTATCAATGGTTTAAATATATATTTTAGACTTGACGTACGTTAAGATTTTGAGTTAACCGAATAAATTCCGGTTTGTTATCAACTAAAGAAACCCAAACAATTAAATGTGTAATATACCATTTAAGATCAAGCAACGTATAATTAGTTACTTTTTCTTCTTTTAAGGTCCTTCTCAAGAAGAACAATCAAAAGAGTCACCAACCATCCAATTATTAGCCTTGTCCAATTTCCACAACTTTACAGTATATGCCTTCTTAGATAAACATAAGAGGAGATTTTACGCATTAGATTTGGTAACAGAGAAACAATTTTATTTTATCTTCACCCTCTTAATAATTTAAGACCAATTCAAGAATGGTGTACAGAGGTGCAAAGACCCAAAACACTATGATTAAATTTTAGAGCATTGAAATGTACCACAGGAAGATAACAGAATGCAAACCAATATCAAATATATTTTAACAAAAAAAACTATAAAAACTATAACCACGAGCTGTATAAATAATAAAAAAATAGAGAATCAAAAAATACATCATCAAATTAGCCACATAAGGGATAAAATGCATACCTTGTTAAGAAATAAAAAACATGTGACCAAATAAAGGAAGAAAATAAAACTTTTTTAAAAACAAAAAAAATAGAGAAAGGAAAAACGAAACAAAAGTCAACAAAAAATTCAAAATTAATTAAGAGAAATTGACATGTATAATATATAAAAATAATATATTAGACAAACTAACAAAAAAAGGATTTGGAGACTGTAATATATAATAAAGACAAAAATAATTTCACCTCACGTTTTCTTCTTCATCTCTATCTCTCTCTTTTTTCTTCTATCTTGTTAATTTTTTTCCCACCATCGTGACTACCATGCAACACTGTTTACCACCACTACCATCTTTCTAAACGGCACTATTACGATCATCACCACCACCGCCAAAGTCATTGTAACCGTCGCCACCACCATTGCGACCACCGCCGTAATCACCATACCATCACATCAACACCACAACCACAACTATCTCTACCGTCACCACCACCACCGCTGCTATGTTGTCACCTTCACCATCACCACTGCCAGTATAGCCGTCGCCACCACCACCACCATCGCGACCATCGCTCCAACCACCATGCCGTCATATCAACACCACAACCACCATAAATGTTCGTTCTATACTATTTTATTTATGTATTATATTTTAGGTACACAAACACTTCACTATTTTAAAACTACAATACAATAGAAAACCATTCATAACATATATAGTATCTTATTATATAAAAAATACCTAAAAAGAACTACGACCAACCTCACGATTGATAAACATGGAAACAAATTAATTTACTAAGATCTAAAAACAACAAACCTACCAACAAAAAAAAAGCAACGTGATCGACCATACGTGAATGGCCACGTTAAAATCTGTCAAAAATAAAATAATTAGGTTAAAAGATCATAAACAATCGAAACGAAAAGTGATGCAGCTGAATATAAAGGTATGTGGATTAAAATAAACGTAGACTATCTATACAACTTTTGATACTATTGAAACACTCAAAGAACTATGTTTCAAGCTAAGAATAACTTTGTTTAAGCTAAGAAGTAATAGATTGCGTTTTGGTGTTTGTGTGGGTAGAAAGGATGAAGTGTTTATATAAAAGGCACAATTAATTTCTTTTTTAATAGTATTAGAAACTTTTGAATTTCTTTTCCCAATTTTAATAGGAATGAACTCTGATATCTTTGTAAATTGTTGTTAATTGTAAATTTTCCATTTTTTTGGGGGGTAAAAGTTATTATTATTATCGAATTAAAATAGTAAAAACAAAAATATGTAACGAATAATCATTGAAATTATGTTAAGACGCTTTGTTTAGTTAAGAGTTTACTACAGTATCCTAAATACTAAATAACGTACCTCATGCCACCATGAGGTCAATCTATACTATATTCGTTTCCTTTTCCCAAAAGTAGTATGAACTAGTTCCTAACTTTATTTTTTAGTTTAGTAGTATTTATCTTTCTCTTTTTGGTATAGTTTTATTTCATAAATTATAAAGCACATTTATATAATTATTAGATATTTTATAAAAACTTGCTTGATGGCCAAAAACGTAATTATATAACTTGCCGAAAACTCCCAAACGGCTCAACTTGTAAAATAAACCGTGAGTTATATAACTTGCTGAAAACTCCCAAACGGCTCCCAAACTCTTTTTTCAAACATTGTAAAACCGATACACCCAAGTTAAGCTCATAATGATCACATGCAAGAATTGTTATTTCCAAGTTAAGCTCATAACAACTCTATAACCTTAAAAGAACACCTTCCTTCTTCTAAAGGGTCTACAACGACACAACAGAGAAACTACATAAAGAAGTAATACATTAGAATTAAGAATATATCAAAATAAACAAAAATAAGAAAGTCAACATAATACATTGAGGTAAATACAACATCTCTCTGTTAAATGACACTTTATGATAATATTTTTCTTTATCCTCTATGTATATAAGCAATTAAGCCACTTAATGATAATGATTCCCGTTTATCTATCAAAAGAGTCAAAAGACACAACTCAATATTAAATGATATTTTCAATACTATTAGAGCACGTCTTCGTCTCCAGTTTTAATCTTGGGTTAAAGATATTGTTACTCTTTCTACTGTTGGAGAAGAGCAACTTTAAGAGTAACATAATTGTAACTTTAAGATCAATGTTATTAGGACAAAGAATATGAGTTCTATTGTAAAGCATAGGATCAATGTCATTAGGACCCGTATAGTCAAGAGTTGCACCACTAATTCCGAAAACCACTTTTTGCCATCTAGGTTTTGATGTAGCACTGGATTGTATAGAAAAACGTTACCTTATTAATCGTGAGATATATCCACGAAACCTACAAATCATCGAAAAGGAAATCAAAAGATGTTAGTATAAATCTCTACACAAACAATTGCTTAAGAAAACATTACACAAACGATAATCCCAAAAATATATATAAAAGAGGAGAAACGTATGATGGAAAAAAATTAGCAAGAGAATGATATTAGTATATATAAAAATATTTACCAATATCCAAGACGTTTATGCATAAAAAGCAAAGTGAAACATAAAAATACATCGGAAATCATATATAAAAATATAATATGTTGATTCTAAGACAATATAGCTTTCTCCTCTCTAGGATATGCAATATAGCTTTCTCCTCTCAAGGATATGAATCAACTACATTTTTCTTTTTCTTAAATAGTTTTTGCTTTTAGAATTTTTCCTTTTTTCTATTAGTTTTGCACTATTAGAATTTTTATTTTTATGATTTGGTTAACTACATGATAATTATTTTGTTAGTTTACCACTTTGAATTTTAATTTCGTTTTATTCACCTCTTTATTAAATTTTATATTCTATTTATTTTCTATATATATTTCATTTTTCTTTTGCTTGGCTATGCATATCTTAAAATTGTAAATATATAAAATATTTTTTATGTCACCATTTGTTTTTTTATTTGTCTTAACTGAAATTTTTATTCTCTCTATTTTTTTACGGTTTATTTACTCTTTATCTTTTATGTTAAGTTTTTATAATTAGTTTGAACTACTACATTTTTTTTTTCCTAATTTGGTCAAACTTTTAGAATTTTTTCTCTTTTTCTATTAGTTAATAACTGTTAGCAATTTTTCTTTTTTCTATTATTTTGGACTATTAGAAGTTTCCTATTTTAAATTTTAATTTTTTTAATTAAATTTAAATTTTAATACATGTCATCATTTTATTAATATTAAAAACATGTTGTGATATCGTGAATTATAATTTTGCATAGGTGTCGAGTTCTCGTCGACCGGATTCTCTTTTATATAATAAGATGTTTATTATTTCTTGTGTTGTAGTAATGATATCTGTAACAGTTGATATTGTTGAAACGAAACGTTTATTGGATCTTGAAGCTTCACCGTCTGTTAAACCACTAAGATTTGGTTTTTGTAAACCACCATGCAAAGAATTATGTTTTGGCGTTGGTTGTTATTGTGTATGTCCATTTCCAAAAAAATAAATTATGATCACTACTGAATAAAAATTATTACTATCATGTGAGAATCGTAGGAACCAAACGAAGAAAATGCATACTTTTAACCTTGGATGTTTTTGGTTAAATCTATAGCCGGTCTTGAGAATCCAAAGACCACATGCAAAAATGTCTTGGCCATTCAATCCTATATATATTAATTGAGAAAACACTAAAAATTAAAAATTCTATGCGTCATTTAAAGAGAGTCTTAGGTAATATTAATCTTATATGTCATTCAAAGAAGAATTTAAGGAACACATTAATTAAATCAACCAATCAAAACATTTCAATTTGTCATGGTGGAAATCTTTACATATTTTCAATATCTTTAATATATACGAAACATTGATGACAAAAATATATACTTACCAAATCTATTACCATACAGAGAAACTTAAACCATTTTAACTAATTTATGTCATAGTATTTTGATCAGTGATAAAGTTGGGTTAAAAACATTTTATAGAGTTATTAAAAACATTTGTTTTTGTAAATAAAAGATACGGAATACATTATAAGATAATGTTTCGTCTTTTGGTTTTGTTATTTTAAATCAAATTCTTTTATTTTTATATTTTGTATACACTTAAAACGTAAGATTTATCATATTTAGACATTCCATATTCGAAAAATCGATCGATTAATTTTTTTAGTGGACACAATTATTTATCTAATATTTTTTTGGTATATATGATTCAAAACAATATATTTTTACTATACAATAAACTGAAATTTATATTCCCACGCTTGGCGTGGGTCAAAATCTAGTATATTTGAAAGGAAAAGAATATATATATACACAACATTAAATGATGGGAGAAATAACTAAACTACAACTTATCATTTCAAGTCTTCAACCATGCAACTCATTACTAATTTAGCTAAAGTGAACATATCTAATTTTCGACTACAAACCAAACTTGCTTTGCCTGAACCGGACCGGCCCGGCCGGTCGAACCGGTCCAACCGTGAATCGTGTATTAAACCGAGTCCGATTCAAATTAAAACCCGGATTTGATTTAAACCGCTAAACCCGGCTAAAAACCGTCAAACCCGGTGACTCGGGTAGATATCAAAACCCGGTTCACCAAATTTAAATCATAATATCAAGTATATATGGCAGTTAGGATCATTTTAAAAACACTATATGGCAGTTAACAATTATTCTAATCATCGTCATTTCCAAATTTATACCAGAATTTCAAGTATCAAATGACAATTCATTTAATTTGATTCAAAATTACGTCCAATTCCTTTTAAGTTTAAACTTCAATGGTACAAAGAAAAAATAAGGTAACTTTTCTTTTATATATTCATATGATATTAAATTTGTGTATATTTTTCAAGATTTTTGTCAATGTAGGAAAACAAAAATCTTGCTATTTATTTTGTTTCTTTTGTTTGATAAATATTATTTTATTTATAATATATATAAATCAGAAAATTAAAAAACCCGATCTAACCGATGGAACCGGTCCGACCAGCCATCCAGTAACATTACCGAGTCGGTGTCCGGTCCAGTTTTCAAAACACTGGTTTAGGCTAAAGACCGAATATGGTTAAATCAAAGAGTTATTGAGTTTTTCAAAAAAAAAATATTATAATAACAACAGTCTTTCTTTCCATCTAAGACATCCACGTCATCAGCCTCCTCTTCGAAGTGGACCCCACTTTACTGACATAAATGTCGTTATATATAAGCCCAGTTGTGGTCCAGTTCATCTTATATACTCCCTCTGTTTTTCTATATTGGACGTTTTTGGTAAAAGCACAAAAATTAAGAAAAACTTTTCTCTTAAAAAATTATAAATAATAAATACTATATAAATAAAAAGTAATTCAGCCAATCATTACACATGCTACAAAATACTATTGGCCACTGTGGAAGCTGGATTCCGCACTAAAAATTTATATGTGAATTCGGGGAAAACTTCTAAGATTCTAAGAAATGTCAATAAGTTGGACCAAGAACGAAGTTAAAGAACAATAAATGGATTTGATTTAATAACGTGTTTACAATGAATGCTCAGCTGAAAACAAGTGTTGAGAGTTGAGAATTAGTTTACAATTTTCTCATCGAGAAAAAGTTAGCCATTTTTGGCTCACTTCTTAGCTACTTATACTCTCATGAGCTTAACGGTTCAGCTCCGGATATCTCGCTCCACCTCCGGAGATCTCGGTCTAATTCTGGTAACTACTCCGGATATATTGAGATCTTCGGTTGACTCTGTTGGGCGGCGCTTGACTCAGTCTTGCTATGCCGAGCTGAACTGACTATGCCTCAAAGCTCTGCTACTTTTCTATGTTTGGACTTCGCTCAGTGTTGACTTTAGTTAACACGGTTATGGGCTTCCCGGCCCAATACGAACATAGTGCCTTTGAGAACGTTTTTGGCTTATGGGCCGGATTTCATTAACGAAATCCAACTCCAACAGTTGCCCCCCAGCCCATTAATCTTTTAATAATAAAAGTTAGTGGGCGGTCAACTTGTCCGGAATATCTGGGAGCATCTTCTTGGTGGGATTTTGAATTAACTGTACTCTAGATCCATTCTAATCCAAAATCTCAGTTAAGTTCATTCCCTTCGAATAGGATGGTTCAAAAGATAGGGAAGTCGAAAGATCTGGCGCATGCCCTAGGTAAGAGCGCCGAGTGTATAAATTAACTCGCCTGCCCTCTTATTACTTTTAACTGCTCATCTTCCGCTTCTCGAGGTAAAGAATCGTAACTTTTCCTTTACTCTTTTCTCTTTAGATCCTTCGTTCACTGTTACCTCCCATCACATCCGGCTGGGAAACCGTCACAACTCGAACTCACACCAAATCCGCCACCTCTTCTCTCAACAGCTCTTGATGGCTCTCAATGATCAATTCGGACCTCACCCTATTTCTCCACTGGCACAAAAGGATTTATCGGATCTCTCCACGGATCTGAATTTCCCAAAAAGGGTTGAATTGGCTCTGTCAGTGACGAGTACCCCCAATACGATTAGACCTGGATGGTGTTGTGCTCATCCAGCCTATTTCGAATCATGCGGACTCACCTTTCTGATTCCTCTCTGTATGATTCGTCTCCTGAGCTCGTTGGGACTAGCCTTCCCGCGGATGAATCCAAACTTTCCTTGTCATGCCGTCGGAACTTTCATTCGGGCATTTGAAGAAGGGATGGATCTGTCCACAGATGAGTTCCAGGATCTATACACGGCTAAAAGGAATTTGCGGATCCCTGGCCGGTTTTACCTTTCGAACCGTCCCGGCTGCGGAATCGTAACCTATGCGACCCAGCGGAAAGATACAAATTGGCAAGGAGAATATTTCTTCTTCCGTATCTCCCCTACCTCCGTCACATCGGTTCAAGAATTCGAAGCTCTTCCTCAACGATTCGCCCCTCAAGCTGGTCAAGCATCGCGTATTAGCAAAAATGCAGCTTGACTTGCTTAATGCGTTTCACTTTGATTTTTCCGCCTGATCTTATCTTATTGCATGACCTGGGATATTAACTTGATTGTCATTCCTATGCAGTAAACACAGGAGAAAAGTCGCTTGACGATTCCATCTGAGCTTGCATCAACCGTCTCCGTAGTGGTCAGATTAGTTAGGATTCTTTTGATCTCGGCCGTATCACCAGTGGTTATACCCTCAGGCATCTAGTCGGTTTCTTTTCAGGTTCTCCCGATCCTAGTATTGTCCCAGCTTATGGTCCGCTCCCACTCACGGTTGTTCCTCCTCCTAGATCGATTTTTAAGAAGAAGAAATGTTCGTTTAAGCCCTCCGGTCGTGCTCCTCCTAAGAAGGTTCTCTAGCCGGCTATGGAACTAATACGCCGCTTGTATTCTACTTATTGATATACGGTGTATTTTTGCATGGGCAGCTAGTATTAATCACCCTCCGAACGACGCCAGCTTCTCCTCCAGCATCCCATCTGGAGACATGTCTCGTATACCTACTTTCAGTTGTCCTGACGTCATCCCTCCATCGGTGAGCACCCGGGTTTGCTCGGGAGATGTGACGGCCGCCATGAACTCCACCCTCGAAGGGGCAGGAATGGTTGGTGCCTTTACAGAAGTCTCGCCGGCAGCTTCCCCAGCTGCTCTGATTACTGCTGACGATGCTGGGGTTGCTCTCGCCATAGCTGGGTGCTCATATGAGCTTCCACCGACTCGGACCTTGTTGAACTCGAATGGGTCTTCGGGGAGGTTGCGTCATTCTAAGAGGCCAATGTCCTATTCTCCTCCTCCGTCTTCCTCAAGGAGAGCCATTAATGATAGGCGTAGCTCGCCTTCTGGAGACGGGGTTCCTGCGAGGCCCTTCCACTGGACATACTCGCACATGCAAAACAGTCCAATTGCCGAAAACCCCAAAGGGATAGCCCATCTGTTCCGCCTTTGCAAGCAGGCGGGATGCCCTCGTCCCTTAGTGAAGAACATGGTTCTCTGCGAGCCCTTCATCAGTTCACCTCAGCCATGGGCAAGGTGGGTTGGAGACTTTTCTTCTGCTCCTTGACCGTTTGATTATTCTTCTTCGGTGATTTTTGCCAGTTCGCCTAACTATTTCACCTTTCCTAGTCTCTAGAGATGGCAACGCTATGGTCACTGAATCGGAGACTCAGCTCTGTGATGTTCCTCGCTGAGGTGAACTAGAGCGGATGACGTCCATGCTGTCGACGATGGGCGCTGAACTGAAAGCTTCACAAGAGGAGGTCAGACTCGCTCCTCTGACGGCCCGGGTCATGGAGCCGGAAGATGAGTTGTAGAGATAGCGCCAGCGCATCGCGAGCTGAGGGAAGAGAGTCATGGGGCTTTGCAGCAGGTTTCAGATGTTACTGCCTTTAATCGTGAGCTGGAGATTGAGAATATCGACCTAAAAGGGACTCGGGAGGTGGCAACACGTGCAGCTAGCCGAGAAGGTCATCGAGAGTTAGCCACGAAGTATGATGAGATTCTCCAGTTTATCGGTGAGAAGTTTAGGAAGAAGAAGGTTGAAATTTCTACTGAAATCAAACTTCAGGAGCTCCTCCCTAACATCCAGCTGTTGGAGTCCTTGACCAAGAAGGAGTGCACCGTTGAGGGGGAGTTCGAAGCGCTTCTGAAGAAGCAAGCCAAAAAAGAGGAGGCATTTACCCAGGCTAGGGTTTCGAATTTCGACATAGGCAAGCTGAACCTTCCGCAGATCTCCGAGAACTCGGTGACGGCTCCACCAGCTCAGATGGATATTAATCCGATGACTCAAGCTCTACCTGGGGTTGATTAGCATGGTACTAACTAGCCAGTTGATCCGAATGTTCCATAAGAGGTCGAGGAAGCTGCGGCCGAGGAGGTGGCTGACGGACCGGACTGGCAGCACTCTGATTTTCTCGCTGCTTCTGAATCGAGTTTAAAGATGTTGTTTTTCTCTCCCTTTTCTTTTAATTTGCTAAGCCTTGCGAGCCTTTTTCTTGAAGTCTTTGGTGTCTAGGAAGGCTTTTATCCCTTGTTCTCTTTCGTGGGGACATGTTTCCAGAATTTTCGCCTTGGTGGCTTTGCTTTTTAAATAAATGGGACTTTTCTCTATCTTTCTGTTGCTTTATGATTTGTCCGAACTAAACGATTGTTGTATAATTCGATCCTATGAGGTAAATCACACAAGTGAGTACTTGTTGCTGCGATGTGAGTTTGTTGGTTGGCCGACGCTTAATCATATCAAAGTTTAGGGCCAACTTTTTGTCTTTAGGCCTAAGTGTTTAGGTGATCATCGTATTCGATTGACTTTGATTGTTATGATGTTTAGTTACCATAGGTTGTATTCAGATCGGGACGAGCTTGCCTAAGTCATAAATAATCATTTTTGATTGAGAGTTACATTTGGTGTAAGTCAAATGATTATTTGGTGTGGCTGAACTCGAGGTACGAGCTGCCTACGTACCCTATAAAGGGATCAAGCCATAACGTAGTTCGATTATTAGTTGGGAGTGTTAGTGATGGAAAGGCTTGAGGTCAGTGTTATTCCACGTATCCTTCACTAATTTCCTGCTCTAGATATTCGTGAGCTTGTAGGTCCTTGGTTGCATTGCAGCGGCGAAGCGGTAGAGACCTTCCCAACGGGTTCCTATAGCTCCGGTGCCTGGCTCTTCTGGTGCATTTGATGATTTACGCCAAACAAGGTGGCCGACTCTGATGTTCTCCAATGAGCCCTTTTCCGATGTTGTACGCATTGCCCACAACAGTCCCTATAACCTTTCACTCCACCTCTCCTTTTTGACGATCAACCACTTATCGAGATTGTTGACCAGCGATCTGGTTGTCGCCCGTCTCTTGCCATTGTTGAGTAGTTCCTTCGTAGCGGAGTAGATGAGCTTGATGTGCCACTTATAGCAAAAGTTCCTGATTGTTGCGGAGGTATAATGGGTACCGCTATTGGTTAGGAGCTTGCTTGGTTGTATGTGTTGGCATATTATGTTCTTCTATATGAACTTCTTCATCTGCTCTGGGGTAATCTGTTGGTAGGCCGAGGCTTCTATCCATTTGATGAAATGATCGGTCGTAACAAAGGCATATTGCATCTTTTTGGGCCCTGACTCCAGGAGAGGTCCAATTAGATGAAGTGACCATGTCATAAACGGATACGGCATTGAAGTCATTGATAAGATTTCTGCGAGGTCTTGCAGTCTGGATGGGTTCCTTTTGCATTTCTCGCATGCGGTGATGAATTCGGTGCAGTCAGCCAGCATGGTGGGCCAGAAGCTACCGTCCTTTCTGATGAGGAAAGTGAGGGTCTTACCTCCGGAGTGGGTTCCGCAGGTTCTGTTGTGCAGGTCGGCCATCGTCTTGACGATTTCGTCTCCATGGATGCATCTGAGGCACGGCCCCGAGAAGCTCCGCCTGAAGACTTCTTTATTCCTTATACAGAATCGGGCGCATTTGGCTCTTAGTTTCCTAGCCTCCCATTTATCGGACGTAGTCATCCCATCAATGATGTATTCAAGGAGTAGGGTTCTCCAGTCCGACCTTTTGGCTATCTTGCGGGTTAAATCCGTCATTTTTGCCTTTTGCAAGTCGATCTCTTCGTGGTCTGGTTCGTTCAGCGAGCCGCCTGCTGGCTCGTCTGTTTCCACTGAATGCTCGGATGACTGCTGACTTCCTTCAGCTCACGAGGATATGGCTGGCTGCAAATCTCTGGCACTTTGCCTTGTCGTAACTGCGTTCACCCCTACTTTTGGGGCAAGGTTAATACTTGGTTTCTCTATTCCTTCCACGGGGATTATTCTTTTTTCCAAAGGGTCTGAAGTCGATCCTAGAGCTGCTAGCGCATCTGCGGACGCGTTTTTACCTCCTAGGATTCTAGTCAGCTCAAACTTGTCGAACTGCTTAGCCAAATCGCGGGTAATTTTTAAGTATGCATCCATACGATCATCTTTTGTTTTGTATTCACCGTGGAATTGCCTTGTGACCAGTTGGGAGTCGCTGAATGCGCTCAACTCCCTAGCTCCGATCCCGAAAGTTAGTCTCAAGCCAGCTAGGAGGGCTTCATACTCTGCTTTGTTGTTGCAGGCCTGGAAGCCAATCTGAACGACTGCTCCAACACTTCTCCGGTTGGGGAGGTGAGTTTTACATCGACTCCTGAGCTTTGCTTTGAGGAGGCTCCATCTACGTGGAGCATCCACATCTTCCCGGGTTTGACTCCCGTGATGGCTTTTCGCGCTAGCTCGATTGCAAAATCGGCTAGGACTTGGGCCTTAGCGCTTGTTTTCGTGCGATATTCAATATCGTATTCGCTGAGTTCGATGGCCCATTTGGCTAATCTCCCACATTGGCTGGGACTGTGGAGGATTGTTTTTATGGGATGAGATGTCATTACCACGATTGCGTGCGATTGGAAGTACGGTCTCAGTTATCGGGTTGAGGTGACAACTACCAATGCGAGCTTTTCCATTGTGGGGTACCTCGTTTTCGCGTCTATCAGCGACTTGCTTATGTAAAATATTGGTTTCTGTTCGTTTTGCTTCTCCCGTACCAACACTCTACTCACGGTAGCTGGCGACACGGCGATGTAGAGGTACATGGGTTCCCCTTCTACTGGCTTTGCCAGTATGGGCTATTGGCTGAGGTAGTTTTCAATTGTTTGAATGCTTCTTCGCAGCTGGCGTCCCAGTTGAATCTTTTGTTGCCCTTGAGCAATTGGTAAAACGGTAGGCACTTATCTGTCGACCTGGATATGAAGCGGTTAAGCGCAGCTATCCGGCCGGTAAGTCTTTGTACCTCTTTTATTGATTTAGGCGATAACATCTCCAAGAAGGCCGTGATTTGTTTGGGATTGGCTTCGATCCCTCGTTCTGTGACTAGGTAGCCTAGAAATTCTCCTGAGAGATCTCCGAAAGAGCATTTAGCCAGATTGAGTTTCATTCCGTACTGGTTGAGGATTGCGAAGCAGTCTTTGAGGTGGGTACTTGGTCTCTTTGGTCCGCTGACTTAACCAGCATATTGTCTATGTAAACTTCCATGCTTTTGTCAAGCTGCTCCATGAACATTCTGTTGACCAGACATTGGTATGTAACTCCTGCATTCTTTAGACCGAAGGGCATCACCTTGTAGCAGTAGGTTCTTCTTTCAGTTATGAACGCAGTCTTTTCTTGGTCATCGGGGTTCATCAAGATCTGGTTGTACCCTGAGAAAGCGTCTATGAAGGATAATAGTTGGTGACCAGCTGTTTCTTCGACTAACCTGTTGATATAGGGGAGTGGAAAGCTGTCCTTCAGACATGATTTATTTAAATCAGTGAAATTGATGCAGACTCTCTACTTTCCATTCTTTTTCTTTACTACCACGGGGTTGGCCAACCAGTCTAGGTACTTGACTTCCCTGATTGATCCAACTTTGAGTAGTCGTTCTACTTTGTCATTGACGGCTTTGGCTCTTTCGGGGCCGAGCTTACGCCTTTTCATCTTAACTGGTTTGAAGGTATGGTCGACGTTGAGCTTGTGCGAGGTCACGTTGATACTAATTCCCTTAATATCCAAGGTGCTCCATGCGAAGGAGTTCACGTTTTGTTTTAAGAAATCGACTAGTTTCTTCTTTATTGGTTTTGGGAGGACGGTTCCGATTCCAACGCGCTTGTCGGGATGAGCTTCGTCGATGCAGACTTGAGTGACTAGGTTGAGAGAAGGCTTAATCAGTTGGGGATTGTTGTGTTCTGCAAGCTGACGAAGGTTATGCTCTTCCCGTTTCTGTAATTGCTATAAGGTAGATTTTCCCAACTATTTGTGTCCATTAAGGTAGCACACTCTGGAGATCTTTTGATTTCCTCTGATTATGGCTATTCCGTTTGGAGTTAGGAATTTAACGCATTAGTGATAAGTTGATGGTACAAATTTCATTGTTTATATCCATGGCCGCCCAAGTATTGCGTTAAATGGAGTTGGGCGGTCAACTATGACAAAATCCATGAATTTGTGCACTCCTTCGGCAACCATCGGGTTTCAGACCGTCCCCATAGAATATATGGTTTCTCCTGAGAATCCGGCTATCGGTGATCCTTGCCTTTCTAGGTCCGAGTCGTTGAGACCCGTCTTCTTGTATGCGTCGTAGAAGAGTAGGTCAACGAGCTGCCAGTGTCTATCATCACCGTTGAGGTAAGATAGCCACATATTTTGAGTTGGATTACCAGGGCGTCGTCATGTGGCTTATCTAGGTGAGCTGTTTCGCTTTTCGCAAAAGTGACCTGGTGGTCCACGCCTCATGTTTGAGTTGGGAGTATATGAGCTGCGCTGGCTTTACTCTGATGAGCTCTGATCGAATTTATAGAGTCTCTGCACAATTTTGATCCTCCTAATATGAAGTCTACCCACTTTGGTGGATCTTGATTGTTCAGGCCCATGAGGGCGCGTGGGATTCTCGTCCAAGGACTGACCGGTTTCTTAGGAGCGGGAGATGGTGTTATGACTGATTTCGTAGATCCTCCGCATATGCTGAGGTGTGCGAAGATCAGATCAATTCTTTTCCTGGATGAGGGAGGTGTTTGGATGTGACTCGCCTCTTCAGTGGGTCTTTCGCGTTTCACTGTAGATTTTTTCTTCTTAGGTATCTCTAGCAACAGTGGCGGCTCGATTTCGCCTTCTTTTTGTTGAGCGGGGAGAGGTTGATGAGCTGACTCAGCTGGTTTCTTTTGCTTGTTTATGAGACCCGCTAGATATTGACATTCTTCAGTCAAGTGGCCTCTCTTGCCGTGATGTTGGCAATACTTAGTCTCGTCATATTCGGACTTAGTTCCTTGTTGCGTGTTTCCTATCATGTACGCCTCCTGGCTTTTCCCGAAATTCTTGGTAAATTTCTTGGGATAAGGTCGTCCACCAGCTGTCGCGAGGTTAATGTATTTTTCCTCTATGGCTGCGGTTTCTTCTTCCAAGGTGGCATAATAGGACGCCTTATGCAACGCGTCGTTGAGGGGTATGAAAGGATTGATCGTGAGTTCTTCACAGAACTTATATTTATGCCATATGCCATTCTTTAATGCCTCTAGCGGGACTTCTTCATTTAAGTTGGCAATCCTGGATTTGATCGCCTTGAATTTCGAGATGTAATCTCTAAGAGGTTCCCCGAGTCCTTGCATTAACTTCCAAAGGCTTGCTTCGGAGGTTCTGGCCTCGATGTACACTGAGTACTGCTTTAGGAAAAGCGCAATCAGTTCATCGAAGCCAGCGATAAAGCAGCTATCCAATCCGATGAACCATTTTAGGGCAGGGCCAGTCAAAGTTTCAGCGAAAAGTCTACAGTATCTTGCCTCTATTTCATTTTTAGTGAATCGAGCTCTCGATGCTGCGAGCCTGAATGCTCTCACGTGGGCTTTTAAGTCAGTACTCCCGGCGAACTCGGGGAGTCTAATTTTTCCTATATCCCTGAGGGGCACTTTCGTGATCTAATCGAAGAACGGAGTTTTTTGGGTTTCTTCGATTGCTCGATCAATGTCGGGGGCCGAGCTCGTAGCTTTATGTATGCACGACTGCATGCGTCGTAGCTCCACCTGGGTTTCCTTAGTGTATCTGTAGAAGTTGTCTTGGTTAAAGACGTGGTTGGAGGCCGTACGACTGGCATCCTCTGCTGTTCGGTCTCCCTCCGCTAGAATCTGAGTTGGGTTATCTCGTGGATTTCCGGTCGAGCTGATTCGTCCAGTCCAACCTGCTGCGGTGGATTGGGTCCGCGGCAGCGGTGGAGTTGGAGGTAAGGATCTCTCGCTTATCCTGGCGGCAGTGTTCAAAAACGCGCTAGGCGCTCTCTACGCGCCGACCCACCGCCTAGCGCCTAACCGTATACGCGGACGCCTATGCGGGATATACGCGGATGAATTATTTTAGTAAATATATATAATCATCTATATATTTTGGGTATTACTATATTATGCCATATAGATGAAAATAAAAAAAATTAATATTAACTAATAAAAATAATAAATATTAAATAATAATTCTCAAAATACTGAAAATAGCGTTGGTGAAACAAGAAATAAAACAAGTTCCAAATCTCAAACAATAATTAAAAAAGACAAGCAAAGAGCCAAGATCAATTGATATTTGATATCAAAAGTTTAAAAAGCATTTTCTCCATCACCGTCAATGTCTAGAGCTTGGTCTTCATCCAACCCAATACCAGTATCAAGAAGCTCTTCCTCTTCATTATCAGAAACAAAATCTTCATCATGTAACTCTCTAATGTCAGCCATTACATCTGAAGCAACCACCTCTCCATCACCCATACTTGATTCCTCTTGTCCAACATCACCTTCAGCAAGCTATTCTTGAGCATAAGTAGCATGATCAGCAGCTAACCTATCAATATTCTTCTCCTTTAGTTTTTTTTTCTCTTGCTCATCAATTTTGTATTGAATTGGACAAATACGAGATTATTCATCCGAGTTGTAGTAAGCCGGTTCCTCTTTTTTGTATGTATCTATATATTCCAACAAGATCGTCAATATATAAAATATTGCATATTAAATCAAAGTTTAGAATCTTACTCCTTCAAAACAACTCCAATTCCTTTCACATCCGGATGAACTAGTGGTTAAAGACAAAATTCTTTTGGCCATTCTTTGCAAGTTAGGAACCGAAGCTCCATATGTACTCCACCATTCCACTTACCAAACTAATATTAAAAAAATTATAACCAAGTTCACAAAGATGTAAAATGGCTATGAAACGTACCTGGATCATAACAATCTTTGTTTTCTTCACACCCTTTGATGGCCCATAGCGATCCAAAGTTATCTTCCTTGTTCTTGTACTTATTAATCTCAGAGTTGATGACTTTGCATCGCGTGATTTCGTCATTAGGAAAAAAAGCACTTACACACTTGAAAAAGCTACTCAATACATTACCTTGAGATTGGATGGATTGATCCTTGTACAAAAAGTAAGGGTTTAAGAGATAACCCGCCAAATGCAGGGGACTGTCTAGTCGACCCTCTATCCTTTCGTCAATGATATTCATGATTGGTTGAATATTCTTTTCCACGTTATTCAACCCGACGCGTATATCTTTCTTTGCTTGTATTAACTCCCCATGCAAGAATCCCATTATAGGCTTCTTGTCCCCATCAACCAACCGAAGTATCTTAACCAAAGGTTTAAAAACGGTTAAACACAAAGCCACTCCATTCCAAAACTGTCTGCTCATCACTGTTTTATGTGCCGCTGTTCCTTTACAGTGGTTTGCCCATTTGCTTTGTCTCCACTCAGGACTAACAAACATGGCCTGCAATTGACCGCTCTTATCATTCAAACTTTGCAAAGTTAGAAAACATGAGGCAAATCTAGTAACCCCCAGCCTCACAATCTCTTTATTTTCTGTGAATTTCCTCATCATCGACAAGGTCTGATGGTGAGCATAAACAAAGATTGTGAATCCTTTAGCTCTATCGATGATCGTCTTAAACCTTGGGAGTTTTGAAATGCTCTCTAACATCAAATTTAAAAGTGTGAGTAGCACAAGATGTCCAAAAAATGTTTGGTATCTTCTGATTCAAGATCCTACCAGCAGCCATATTATTACGTGCATTATTAGTAATGACTTGAACCACATTCTCTACCCCAACATCTTCAATGCAGTTTTTGACATACTCACAAATTAATTGACCTGTATGAGCCTCATCGGAACACTCTTTAGAAGAAAGAAACATGGTTCCTCCTCTACAATTGATGCACAAGTTCATAATGCTTCTTCTTTTTCTATCGGTCCATGCGTCCGTCAAAACTGAACACCCATTCTCCTTCCTCTCTTCTTCTTGGGGTTTCAATAGACCCTTAATTCTCTCAACTTCTTCTTTTAGTAAAGGCTCTCGTAGTTGATACTCACTCGGTGGTATAACTCCAGGGCCAAACTGCCCAATAGCTTCAAGCATCATCGTGAACTCATCGCATGATGTAGCATGAAAGGGAACACCAAAGACATAAATCCATCTTCCAATAAATTGATGAAATTTGTGTAGCCTTTCTTTCCAAAGAGCATCACTAATAGTTTGCTGCCTAATTTGAGAGGAAGAAGGTCTTGGGTTGATATCTGATGCAAACTTGTTCATTGGACCAAGTGTACGAGGCTTTTTATTTGACCTCAACTCTTCAAGTTCTGTATCAGCCTCATCACCCTCATAATCATATGTTATCTTTACAGATTTTCTCAACTCAGCATCTGAAATCGTCTTATTCTTCTTCTTATTCTTTGCTTCGTCAATAGCCTTTCTGCACTTTTCTTGATTTCGGACAACCCAAAACATTTCCTGGAATCTTTGCGATATGCTCTTTCATCCTATATGCACCACCAGAAAATTGTTTACCACATAGTTTACACTTAAACTTATCAGGATTAGTCGGGTTACACAACATTCCATATTCCCAAGCAATATCTTTCAAATTTCTTTTCAAAATTGAGGTGGTTTCTGAGGTCCCTCCTAGATTTGTACTATTTGAAGCTTGAGAAGATCCAGCCATAGCAATTTTTTTTGTTGATTTCCTGCAATTTTGATTAACTTACGTATAAAGTTTCAATAAACAAAATCATGTATTACTATTGTATGAGAATTATGAGAGTTTAATGCATCTAAATATCAATATCTTAAAACTTCAATCCATAACCAAAGATCTGAGATATCTATACTCAAAGAATAAAATAATGTAGTGGAAAGCAAGAAAAGAAAATTTCTTACAGAGACATCAAAATAAGAAACAAAAGACAAAACTAAACCAAGTAAAGAGCTTTTACCTTAGCTACAAACGGAGATAGATTTGAAACAAGAGGCAAATACGACTAGACTTTTTTCCGAATTTAGGGTTTTACTAAAACGAGAGGCAAAGGAAGATATAAAGTTCACAGAGAAGAGAAGGCTAGGAGTCTCACAAAGATATAAACCAAAACTACGTAGTTTCATGTTTTCAAGTAAACTCAATCAAAACTTTGTCGTTTTAAAAGTACGGACGCATATACGGTAACGTATATGCGGGTTATGCGACGCACAGACGCCCGTGTTTTAACGAACCTCATAACAGGCCGCATATGGTGAATTCGGTACGTTGAGGAGCCGCACAGCGCACAGGCGGCGCCTGGACAGGCGCCTAGGGCGCGTTTTCGAACACTGCCTGGCGGAGATGTCGTGCGAGCTTGGGCCAACGAGGTCTGCTGTCCACATACTTGCCCTTAGGGCAGATGTGGAAGTCAGATGTCTAACGGCGATAGCAGGGGTCATTTGGATCTCTGAAAAGTCTAATTGTCGCCTCGGGGTCATATACCTAGAGGGGGTGATTTCTCCATTTCGTATTTGTAGAGGCAGGGGGTTCATGGGACACTGATTGAGAGATTTCACTGAGCTGAGCCATGAACATTCACTCTTGCTGATCAAGTTTGGCCACTACCGATCGGACGGTTTGATCTTAATCTTGAGTCCTTTCTATGAGAGTAGTTAGCATTCGGCGCATCTCCGCTAGATCGTTTTGCGAGCACCCTCTCCTCATAGTTGGGGTTGGTGGGACTCCTTCTGCCATGGTGCTAGCACTGGAAGCGGTAGTTGTTCCACCGATGGTCGTACTACGCAACCACATGGCCTGCGAGAGCGTGGGGTTTGCCGTTCTGGTATTCGTGGCTTCGGATCCGCTCCGTGGGTTGGGATCTGTAGTCTCCGTGTCCAAGGGAGTTATCTCGACCGGGACTACTTGCTAGTTTGACCCAGACTCGTTGTTAGCGGTCTGGATCTGGTTGGATCTAGGTTGGGAGTTAATCACAACCTCGGATACGTCTCGAGTTTCTTGGTTAACGGTGGCCTGATCGCCTGTTTGGATTGAGTCTTGAGTGTTGATTGGATCCATTATCATCGGGATAGTTTTGCGATCTGACTTCTGTGTAAGACGATTGTGTTTCTTCCCCTTAGTCGGCGCCAAATGTGGAAGCTGGATTCCGCACTAAGAATTTATATGTGAATTCGGGGAAGAACTTCTAAGATTCTAAGAAATGTCAATAAGTCGGACCAAGAACGAAGTTAAAGAACAATAAATGGATTTGATTTAATAATGTGTTTACAATGAATGCTCAGCCAAAAATAAGTGTTGAGAGGTGAGAATTAGTTTACAATTTTCTCTTCGGGAAAAAAATAGCCATTTTTGGCCCACTTCTTAGCTACTTATACTCTCATGAGCTGAACGGTTCAGCTCCGGATATCTCGCTCCACCACCGGAGATCTCGGCCTCATTCTGGTAACTACTCCGGATATATCGGGATCTTCGGTTGACTCTGTTGGGCGGCGCTTGACTCCGTCTTGCTATGCCGAGCTGATCTGACTCCGCCTCATAGCTCTGCTGCTTTTCTATGTTGGACTTCGCTCAATGTTGACTTTAGTCAACGCGGTTATGGGCTTGCCGGCCCAATACGGACATAGTGCCTTTGAGAACATTTTTGGCTTATGGGCCGGATTTCGTTAACGAAATCCAGCTCCAACAGCCACATACTAGTCAATAAAGGTAAAAACAATATTAAAATATGATAACATCTTATATTGTGAAACAAACTAAAATCTCTAAAACATCCTATAGGAAACAGAGGGAGTATATTAAACATACGAAAACCGTCTCGCCGTAACTCCAACTTCACACTTGGACTTCTCAATTGCAGTAACAACAACTTGAAAAAGAAAACATGATTCGTCTCCTTGAGAATTCCTTCGGTCTCAAAACTTTAGTTATGTTCCACTTCCCTCCCTCATAACATTTCTTCCTTTACATGGAACCATTTTTTCCTTCCTTTTCATTGATCATGAATCGATTTCTTTATAGGAATCAACAACAAGGCACCTCGACCCTTAAAACCAATTTGAATGTCTCATAATACCTTTGTTTGCCTTTGATTTTAAAATTTTTGGCTTCTAATTGTTTTTGTTGTTATTGATGGTTCTTTAAGCTTCGAGTACGCAACGTTCACCTTAATCGACTCTGTGTGGCCGGAATCGGATGTTGTTTCGGGGATCAGATTTTGAGTACAATAAGTTTCTAAACATTTTAATTCCAAAAATGTTAGATTTTGTTTATTTACTGATGAGAAATGTTGTTTGTTTTTTAGCTCTGACGACGGTTTTGGCTCCGGCTAGAGTAGCGAAGGCCCTGAGTAAAGTTATAATATTTTTCTTCAAATTTGACGTTAGATCCCTACAGATTAGATCTTCCATTGATTTTTGTTATTGTTAGCTTTGATGATATGCTATAATATAGAGAGACATGGGATTATTCAATTGCTGCCACATTATTAGGTAACAAAATAAACATCAATTCTCAACTTTCCTCTCTTTATTCTATATCTGAATTCATGGTTTCTCAGACTTGTGTTTGCAGGATTGTGTAAATTTTAATAGGTTTATGAGGGAAGAAATTATCAACCTTTTGTGTTCTCTGATCTCTCTCCCTTTGTGAAGTCAGGTCTAACCATTTTCCCAACGGTATTGCCGCGATGAAATGACAACAGAAGTGGAGAATCAGTATTCCACTGCAGCCAATATGGGCCCTTTCTGTAAGCACAAACTATCTTTCTCAAAAGGTACAATATCAAAGAAACTATCTTTAGCTGTGCCGTGTTTTCTTCACTTCTAATGGTACTTTCTTTTGTTTATGCAGCTCATATCATAGTCTTTGGAGCTCCTCTCCTATGTGGACAAGTATCATTTAAAAGGAAAGGTACTAAACCGGATGCTTAGCTTGCTTAAATTTAAAATGGGAAATTTGTCTCCATATTATTCTCATAGGTGGTCTTCCATCTTACAGTTAAGAAGACGTTATTTATGGTTTTTTCCTCCACACGAAATCGTCAAATAAAGCAATATGAAGGTTGGTTCAATATAGTAGTTTTTTACCAGTCTGATATGGAAATATCTAAGTATAAGTGAACTAACTATTGATTGCATCGTTTTATTGCTTACACATATGCAACTACCTATATTTATGATATGCATCCATATAAATGTTTGCGCGAAGCATGGTTTGTTTCTGTCGCAGTCTTCCTCGCCCATTGTTTTGGTGAACAACTCTTGCATCTAAAGTCATGTAAAGGTTTCTTTTGTATCTAACTTTGGGATAAGTACATATATAGTTAAGACTAAGTTTCACGGATTCCATCTCCTTTAACGAAGTTTCCTTATACTTATCTTCCCTCTGCAACTTCATTGTTGTTCTCCGATTCTTTTCTATGGAAGCTTCATAAATATTTTACCCTTGGACATGTAGATTGATTTTTTTACTGGTGCTTGATGATATAGCTCTGGCGTATTTACGTATCCTTCTCTCTATGCAAACTTGACTCCCTCAAAATAATGGCAGCGTTTAAAAATGCCCTGAAGAGAAGTGGGAAGATGCAGAGCAAAAAATCCCAAAAAATATGAAGGACATAATATGAGTGAGTCGTTCTATGATATAAGAAGCGGCGACAAATGGGATAAAGAGAATGATGGAAACGCTTTCGAATGTTCTTGTGGAGATTCTCATGAGGTCTGAAAGAGAATTCGAGATTGTAGTTTGTTACAAGGAGAACACTTAATCATGTCGCGAACGATATATGTGTAGAAGAAGGTGTGCCGCTCGTGGAGTTCTTCTTCGTCAAGAAGCATTCTGTGAGTGAATAATTTAAACTCAAACCAGAGTGAGTCAGAGGAGTCGGTGAAAGAAGACAAAGAATATGCAAATCCTTTACAACTAAGTCCTCGGAAGATAGAAATGGGAAGCTTGATGATTCTGATTTCTGAGCTTTGTAATGAGCCTATCACAAACCGTTGTGGAAAAAAATTCAAGAGAAGATTTTGCTGATGGTGAAAGTTCTAGCAATTGCAGATTACGTAGGTGAGGAAAGATTATGCTTTATTCACTTGTGCTAGATACAATGGTCATTTCGAACGAAAAACGAAGATATTATGGTCATAGACATCTTGCATTGAGTTGGGAGTGCATGAACTTACCAACTTTGAGAGTGAGTAACTGTCTCCCACATTACTCTTCATGAACACTTTTAGTCTATATTAAAAAATCTATAAAACTTCATGACCACATTAATCTGTAATGGTCATAAAAGATAAGATATTTAAGCTCAGTAATTAGAATGGAAACCACATATGAGACTAATTAATGGTCTTTGCTTTTTTTAGTTTAACAAATTGACGAAATGCTGAAGGAACGAGAAACGTTTTTCATCGTTACTATCATTTCTCCGTCTATTTTGTTCTCCTTAGCTATGTGTAATGATTTGTGTAATATGATTTCTTCTATATTTGTCATGGTCACCTAAGATATATATATATTTTTTTTGTCAACTCATTATATTGGATTGAAAAGTAACATACAACAGTGATGCCCACAAGATAAGATAAGTGCTAGCCTAACACGTAATATAATTAAAATACAACAATTTAACACCACCAAACCACGTGTAAGACATAGACTTCCACTAAGGCACGTGGAGCATGAAGGAGAGAAGCACATTGAAGCCGGTTGGTTCGCCATCGTTAACATTTTCCGTTCAGATCCACCATCAACCGCCATCTTCAACGCAATCTAATTCCTTCTCTATCACTGTTGCAGCATCTTCCTTCCAGCACACCCAATCTTGAGTACAAATCAATCAAATCAACCGGAAAATTAAACCCGAGAAAAACCCTAACAGATAAAGACACAATCATTCACGGGAACAATTTTCAAAAAGAAAACTCCAGTTCTACTTAATTAGCTCTAAATCTGCCGAATTTTAATCATAAACACGATTCTTCACCCGAAGAGAAACTTTGTTTATGAGCTAATCATCCATACTTTGTCTATAATACAATCTAAACAAAGCTTTACTACTCTCAATCAAGTAAAAATCGAGCAATCCGGTGGATAAGAAAGATCATACTAAAGCTTAGGAGCATAATCCATAAACCAGAGAAGAAAAGATGAAAGTATAAAACTCCTACAGAAAACTAAATCCGAAGAAGTCAGAACTTAAAATCCGATAAACGGAAAACTTAAAATCGGACAAAGCCGAACTGAGAATCGGACAAGCCGAAAATATAGATCCGTATGTACAAGCCTCGACGTTGGCACAAGCCAAACGCCGGGCTAACCACCGGAAATTGAGAAGCTTACTCTAGAAGCTGTGAGATCTTAGAGAGAAGGGAGAGAACGAGGAGATTTGTTTAGAAAAATTCCACCTAAGATATATTATTTATATAAAATAACGTTTAAGGATATAAATAAACGATATCTATAAATAAATAAAAATACTAAATATTTTGAATGTCAAACAATTGTTAAGAGGTTAGGGAGACCTAAAGATATATTATTTTAGTAAAAAGATATTGAACTTTCTCACTAAATATGAAATAATGAGGTGATCATTCTGAAAATATAATAAACGGAAAATTTGTAATTTACAATTCTTTTCAAAATGTTATATTTGAATTTTATATAAGTAAGTATGAAAGAAAAATTTTAAAGTGTTATAGTGCCATTACTTAAAATTTATAACAAATATATATTTATATACATAAAAAATAGAAGTTGATGGATTATTCATGAATTATAATACAAATAAAATGATATATAATTTGTTGAGCAAACCACATGTAAAAATAGAGTTTTACACCGTGCCATTTGATAAATATATATTTTGAATCAAATGCTTCAAAACCAAACAGATTTTTGCATTTTCTTTTAAATCATATTGTTATATTTTAACAAAATAGTGAAAAATAAAAATAAATCACCTAATGAATAATTTTCGCTAAATTTAATTAATAGATAATTTCACAATTGACCCATTTCTTTTGGTCAAATGCTAACATAACCTACTTTTTCCTCCTCCTCATTTTTGACCATTTCATCACAACTCTCTCCTTATCTTCTTCTCATATTTACGAAACCTGCCATTACTTCTTTAATTTTTATTTTTATTTTAAATATCAAACACAAGGACAAATACCAAAACACCAAAAATGCATATCTTATTTACGAGAATGTCACCATCTTCAATTTTGCCAACCATCATGAACAACCAAATTAAAGGTCTAAATGTTACTCCAACCGATTTTTGTTACGTAAATGCATAACAAGTGAGCTCATAACTCAAACATCTTCAATTTTTCTCCAATTTTATCCAAATTCTCTAATTTTCTTTCTTTAAAATTTTCACTCATAACTTCATGTTTTCTCGTAATTCTTCCATATAACACGGTTGAGCTTGTTTTTCCGGTGAAATTGAAAGTTTCGGTGGTTTAAGAAGGTGAAAACGAAGTCAAACGACTGAAAACGGTAACGATTCTGGATTTTCAAAAACTTTAGATCTAGTTTATAAACGTAGACTCCATTTTAAGTCTACAAGTCAACTTAGAGTCAGTTTTGTAATTGACTATTTTTGAAAAAAGTGAAGTAGACTGCATTTGAAGTCTACAAATTCTTCTTTGAGAACAATAAAAACTTTTGTAGACTTCGTGGGCGACTGCAGAAAAATCAGGTCACCTTTGCATTTGACCAGACCATTGACTTCATAAAGTAGACTACATTTCAAGTCTACACATAGTAGACTTCAAATGCAGTCTAAAAACATGTCACTATTGTATTTGACCATTTGTTGACTTTTCGTAGTAGACTGCAAATGAACACTAGACTGAAAAGTGAGGTTAGTTTTGTGGTTGACCATTATGTCGAAATATTGACCCGAAAGTACAGTTATTTTGTAGACTTTATTTACAGTCTACTTTGGAAAGTAGATTGCAAATGAAGTCGACAAAAAAAAGTATAGATATTTTGGTCAAACACAAATATAACCTACATTTTATGTAGACTTCATTTGCACTCTACTTTGAAAAGTCAACAAATGGTCAAATGCAAAAAAAAACCTGTTTTTATCGTGTAGACTTTATTTGAAGTCTACTTTCGGATGTAGATTACAAATGAAGTTTATGAAATTTTGTTAATTTGGTGTAGATTGCAAATGCAGTCTACTTTAAAAAGTAAAAAGTCTTGGTCAAAGTCAAAAATAACCCACAAAATTGTGTAGACTGCAAATGAAGTCTACACCCAAAAGTCAATGTTTTGGTCAAATGCAAAAGTGACCTTTGTAGACTGCAAATGAAGTCTACCGACTGTGTAGACTTTATTTTCAGTCTACATAGCGATTTGCCTTTATTGCAAAAGGAACCTGTTTTGTAGACTCTATTTGAAGTCTACTCAAAGTAGACTGCATTTGAAGTTTATTCAAAGTAGACTGCATTTGAAGTCTACAAATTAGACAGTTTTTAAAAATGCATTTTTGTTATATTTACAATGTATTTATTCAATTTTTTTGTTCTCACATGTTTGTTAGTTGTTTTCCTACCCCTTGTAAGAGTTGGTCATGTTTAAGATAAATATTTGTGGGGTAAATCTAATTTCTTGATTTTGTGACTAGTTAGCTCATATTGCGTAGACTGCATTTGAAGTCTACTCTGTGTAGACTGCATTTGAAGTCTACTCTGAGTAGACTGCATTTGAAATCGAAAATTTTGACAGTTTTTTTAAAATGCATTTATTGTCATATTTACAATGTATTTATTTTCATTTTTTTGTTCTCACATGTTTGTTAGTTATTTTCCTACCCTATGTAAGAGCTGATCATGTTTAAGACAGATATTTATGGGGTAAATCTATTTTCTTGATTTGGTGACTAGTGAGCTCATATTGCGTAGACTGCATTTGAAGTCTGCTGAACATTTTTTGATTTGTACTAATGCATATCTTTGTTTGGATTTTACCGATGATTGTCCAGCTGTATGTTGTTTATGGAGATTGGATTATGGAAGATAATATTTGACGTTTTGAAGTTGATAATCGAAGAAGCAGGGAGAATGATTTTTTTAAGCGATGGTTTTAGGCATCAGGATCTTGTTGAGTCATAAGTATAACTAAAGAAAGTGTTTGTGTTACGGTGTAAGATTCTAACAAAACATTGTACATACACAAGTGGAATTTAGTCTATGGTTCTTTTTTGTTCAACGATATGTCTACATAGTTTTCGATAGTATCCTCACACTTGTTAACTCAAAGATAGGGATTTTAAAAATCATAGATAAATTATATGAAAAAGTAATGATAATATAACATCCATCACATGTTTAAACAATATAATATTCGACCAAAATAGTAACCAAATTGAAAAATACCATACATGTTTTCTACTAACACCTCAATTAAAGAAACCAAACAAAAAAGAGAACCATTTAACTCTTCTTCTTTACATGCAACTCCTCTGTTTAGTAACCATCATCACCACCTCCTCCATAACAACCATCACCACCACTTCCATAGCTACCACCACCGTATCCACCACCACCACCTTCGTAGCCGCCACCACCAAAAGACCAAGGAGTACTTGGCCTCTCTTTCGCAACATTCACTCGAGGTGAGTGCGCGACCGTAGGCTCGGATATATCGAATAGTGAATAACGATTAATTTAGATGTTTAGGAATGGAATCATGGTTGATTGTGTGGTGATTTTTCGTGATATAATGGATTGTTAATCGTCATTGTCGTGAGTTTGTGTGTTTTGTGCGGTTTGGAATCGTGATGAAAACCTAGTGTCGATCGACACCTTATGGTGTATCGATCGACACCAGGGTGAATACAACGTCGATCGACACCGTGATAATTGTGAATTAAATATTTTTAAAATTAATTGTTGTTTGATGTTTGATTTATTCGTACTTAGCATGTAGACGGGAGGACCGTCTCACTAAGTATTTATTAAATACGTATGCATCTCTTTTAGCCATGTGATGCAGGTAAAGAGAAAGTGTGATCGCGAAATCAGGGCAGGAGAAGAGGATGATTAGGAGTTGTCTTATTTGTTTTTGTTAGTTCTAGTGAACCCGATTAGGTTGCTATAAATTCATTGGATAATTGTTATTGAGTTTATTGGATAATTGTTATTGAATTTATTTGAATTATTTATCATGGTTTATCGTTTAAGAATTTCTGCAGTATAATTGTTAGGATTAAAAAATAAAAACGGGTGTTACATTTTGGTATCAAAGCCCTTACGGTTCTAGGGCTAGTAGTAATTTGGATGAACTGAGACTATGTGTTTAATTGTTTATATGTGCGTAGACAATTAGTAGTCTTAGAATCATTATCTTCGGCCTTCAAAGAGATTCCGCGGTGAGTTTTTGTTTGTGTTTTCTTGTGATTTCTCGTATGCTTGTATGTTGTTCTTTGTAAGTGCAGTGAGATGGTTCCTGGCGCGAGAGGTCGTGGTAAAGTTGGTGCCCGTGGGGGCAGAGCACTTGCCCGTGGTGGCAGAGCTAGTGGTTGTGGAGACCGGGGTTGAGGTCGTGGACCAAAGATTGAGTCTTCAGCAGTGTGGCTGCGAGTGGTACGCATGTGTCAGAGTCTCAGACGCATCAGACGAGATCCTTGAGTGTGAATGCCATTAAGGGCTTAGCGGGCGCCGGGAGGGGTGCTGGGTTAGCAAATGGTGTGGCAGGCCCAGGTGTGGATGTTGTTCCACCTCAGGATCGTCTGGATCGTCTAGAGGACTTGATGACGCAGTTTTTAGAGCGGTTTTAGGCAGTGGCACCGGTTCACGCTTCAGTGGTGCCACAAGTGGCCGAGGCGCAGCTGAGGTTTGTAGTTGCGAAGCATTATCCGTCTTGTCTTGAGATGATGAAATAGATGCACATGATCTCTACGCCGTTCTTCGAGGGCAGAGTGGGTCCTGAGGAGGCTGATGAGTGGCGCTTGAGCTTGGAGCGCAACTTCAGATCGATTAGATGTCCTCTGGAGTGTCAGGTTGAGTTGGATGTCCACTATGTGGGTGGAGATGCTCATTTGTGGTGGCGAGCCATTGAGGCTAGGCATGTACAGTGGACATGGGCTAATTCTTAGCTGAGTTCAACGCTAAGTATTTCCCTCAGGAGGATCAAGATCATCTTTAGATGAGGTTCATGTCGCTGGCTCAGGGAGAGCGTTCAGTGCAAGAGTATGATGCTGAGTTTGGCAGGCTTGTGGTTCATACTTGTCGTGGTTTGGAGGATGAGCAGACTCTTGTGCAGAGGTTCTTGCAGGGACTTCGTATGAGAATCAGGACTCAGTGCAGAGGTGCTAGATACGCCTCAAGGGCAGAGCTGGTAGAGCTTGCAGCATCCATTGAGGAGGATCAGCGCGAGCAGACTAGTGCAACGGTTGTGTCGCCTGGGGTTGCTCGTACAGTCCAGCAGAGGGGACAGTAGCAGCAGCAGCAACAACAACATCAACAACAGCAGCAACAACATCAACAGCAGCAGCATCAACAACGACGAGGTTTTGGTTTGGGCAAAGGCGGTAAGCCTGCGCAGGACCAGAAGAGGAGGTAGGATGCCGCTTCTAGGACGAGTTCATGTAGTCACGACACTCATGGGTGCTTCAAGTACAAGAGTTCAGAGCATTGTGTGGCGAACTGTCCTATGGTCTCCCGGGAGGCTAAAGTTTGCTTCCATTACAGAGAGTCAGGGTATATCAGGCCGATGTGTCCCAAGTTACAGCTGGCGTCTTTAGCAGCAATTTACCCAGTAGAGGCTCAGCCTTCGGCGCAGATTACGGTAGTGCAGCAACCATTGGGTCATATTGGTCCTGTACCGTGAGTGTATTTACCGGCATAGTTTGGTCAGCATAGTGGCACCGAGCAGATCCCAGGTAAAATTCTAGACTCAGACTTCATAAATTCTTAATGGTTGAATTGTTGTTGTTGTTTGTTCTTTTATTTTATATATGATAGAGTTTTAGGGTTCTCAACGCATCTAAATTGTATAGGGACCTTGTTAGTGGGCGGTTTTAAGTCCCACATGCTGTTTGATTTTAGAGCATCGAACTACTATATTACTCCGCAGCATGTCGAGACCAGTGGCATCCGGAGCGTGCCGAGAGTAGTGGCATCTGGAGCAGCGCTGGTGAGCGTACGGGTATGGTCAAGGTGGGTGGAGGAGGTTTCCTGGCTAATTTTGGTTATGCTAGAGCAGTTGATGTTCAGATTGCTAGGCATTCGATGCCAGCGGATTTGGTGATTTGTTATGTGGAGCTGTATGATGTCATTCTAGGGATGGATTGGTTGTCGTTCTACAGGGTGCACCTGGATTATTACCGAGACAGAGTGGTTTTTGAGCGTGATGGAGGGAGGTTGTTATTTTAGGGAGTGAGATCGACTTATGGGAGTATTGTGATCTCGGCTATTCAGGCAGAGCAGATGATAGAGCGAGGTTGCGAGGCTTACTTAGCGATGATTGTGATATCAGAGTCTAGTGGTGAGGATGCTATTAGGGATATTCGAGTTGTTCAGGAGTTCGAGAATGTATTTCGTTCATTGAAGGGATTACCACCATCTATAAAGCTCGGTGAGACCAAAGAGACAGTCTCAGACCATCGTCCTAGACTCTAACAAAGAAGACCCTAAAGCTCTAACCTTGGAGACCACTTCTTGAATGAATAAATTATACAAATGTCACATGCCTGAGTTTCAATTACGGAACTGTCACATGGTCAGTTTCAAATTTCATATTCTGTCACAATTTTCCCCAAAAAAATCACTGTTCACAAATCTGTATACTTTATAATGACAGAGAAAGACTTTGTACATATTGCTTAAAAGTGAAAAGATAGTTGACAAATATTCAATTTATAATAAAAATCTAAAAGATGTGCCGTGTATTAGTAGATATTAAACTGACAGACATTTACTTTTTGGGGCAATCCCTGATGCTCCTCTCTCCTTCTTTGCCAAAATAACTGCAACAACATCATTAACAGATGAAATCCAAACCAATTCAACTTCTAACTTCTTCTTTCCTTTCTCTCTCTCGAAAATCATGTCAAATGTTTTAGAAATATTTTAGAAAATAGGGTTTCCAATGTCAAAAATTTTAAATTTTCACTGATGCTCATACGAAGTCCCTACCAGAAGATGACTTGAAGAAATCTTCACTTAAACATCTATAAAGCTCGGTGAGACCAAAGAGACAGTCTCGGACCATCGTCCTAGACTCTAACGAAGAAGACCCTAAAGCTCTAAACTTGGAGACAACTTCTTGAATGAATAAATTATACAAATGTCACATGTCTGAGTTTCAATTACTGAACTGTCACATGGTCAGTTTCAAATTTCAGATTTTGTCACAATTTTCCCCAAAAAAATCACTGTTAACAAATCTGTATACTTTATAATGACAAAGAGAGACTTTGTACATATTGCTTAAAAATGAAAAGACAGTATACAAATATTCAATTTATAATAAAAATCTAAAAGATGTGCCGTGTATTAGTAGATATTAAACTGACAAACATTTACTTTTTTGGGCAATCCCCAATGCTCCTCTCTCCTTCTTTGCAAAAATAACTGCAACAACATCATTAACAGAGGAAATCCAAACCAATTCAACTTATAACTTCTTCTTTCCTTTCTCTCTCTCGAAAATCACGTCAAATGTTTTTGAATTTTTTTAGAAAATAGGGTTTCCAATGTCAAAATTTTTTAGAAATATAAGGTTTCTAATGTTAGATTTCAGTTTTGAGTGGCTATGGAAGATAATTGATTGATGGCTTATTTAATAAAAATGACTTATTAGGCTACATGTAATTTTAGTCATGGCTTTAGTCACGCTAAAAAAGGTTTATGTTAAAATCCGTTCTCTTTCTTATTTTGGTTTGTAAGTTTAATTTGGTTGTTCTGTATTTTGTATTTTCGTAGAATGATAACTTCATTGCCATGGGTACCAAAAAGGGTTGCAAAGGCCATGTCCGATAGTGGTGAGCTTCCTTCTGAGGAAATCAAAAAAGCTCAAAGAGAGTTGTGATCATTTTTGCAGTGAGGATGAAGAAGAGATTGAAGATGTATGCTGCATGAGTTTTAAAATTAAATAAATATTCATTTAAGGAAGAAGAAGCTGATAATAAAAGAGTTCAAAGATGAAGATGCAAGTTCTGTACCAGTCGCTGTACCAGAGGTAGTACAGTCGGAGCTGAAGCAAGTACAAAGGACTTGGGCTTTGAGGAGTTGGGTCGTGGCTAGGTTAAGACATGGAGCCGACTTGGAGCTGTTATTTGGAAAGATACAAGATCTTCTGTACTATCTTCTTTTACTTCCAACACCATCTTTTAACTCATGATTTAGCACCTTGTAGCTCTCGATTTTCTCCACAGGGTCTCACCTGTATAAAATACGAACACAAGTGCCCGCTCTGATACCAAATGTAAGTGCGAGAGCTGCTGGTACAGAATGTAGTACAGGAAACGAACACAATACACAAAGGGTTTTCTTCTCAAAAATTCATTAGATTGATATGATAAGTTAACTTACACGTCACTCACCGTTCTTTTCAATCCTAGCCTCATTGTTCAAGATCAACACATGATCTATGAACCTCTCACTACCCTTTAGCCCCTTTGACTAGGATTGTAACGCCCCGACCACCCCTCCCATGGGCCCCCGTCCACTCACAGGCCCGTGGGCCCACCATGTCCGACGGTCGGTGCGTTAGTCCGAGAGGCTCGGAAGTCATGTTTACTAACCCTGCAAATCACCACGCGATCTTTCCCCGTGTTTTGACCTCACTCACACGGTACTAGAAATGACTTCCCAGTAGGTCACCCATCTTGAAACTAATCCAGCTCAAGCACGCTTAACTCTGGAGTTCTCTCAAGACCTGTGACCAAAAAGATAAGTGCACTTTGGTGATATAGGTAGCCAAATCAATTCTTCTAAGCCTCTCCGCATATACCGCATGTACCATATATGCCCTGAAACCAGGGTGTCACAAGGATCTTCTTTAATGAACAACCCTAAATCCCCTTTGCTAAAACCTATAATTTTTTCTATTGTGTTAGCCTGCACAAACCGCAGCTAACTTCCTATATAAACCCATAGGAATATTCCTAGATTTGAGAAACTGTATGGCGCTTCTAGGCAACACTGAATTTGTTGAAGGAGAAGAAGCCTCTGAATCTGAATCTGATGAAGAACACGAAGATGATCTTGTTGCAAGTTATAAGGAAGTACGTGAAACACTTATCATGCTTGGAAAAGAGAACGTTTCTGATGAAAGCAAATCTACGTCTTAAAGCACTGGTTGAAGCACTGCATACTGAACTACATGCTGAAAAGAAGCTCTGCTATGAGAGTGTGTTACTGATAAGGGAGAAACTTAATCTGGCCAACAAAGCAGATAAGTTAGAGAAGGAATTGTACGCTGAGAAAGATGTATCAATGCAGCTTTAGTCGCAACTAGATCTACAATACAAAAAAAATCCACATGTTTGCTGGGATAAAGCAGTTGGACAAGATTCTGTCTTATGGACAAAGTGAAAAAACTCATAGAGGTTTGGGGTATACAGAACAGGCTGAAGCAAGGACAGATGAGCGAAGCTTGTATCTGCAGGGTTTTTACCTGTAACAGTACACAAACCTGTAATAGAATGCATAGCTGCAACAATACACAGACTAGTAGTAGAATGCATACCTGCAACAATACATAGACCTATAGCAGAATGCAGACCTGCACCAGAACGTAGACCTGTGACAGAACATAGAACTCTGAGTAGTACAGTTCTAAAATGTGGATGTTACTTTTGTGGGAAGTATGGGCACATAAAGAAGCATTGCTACAAATTATGGGAAAGAGTTAAGCGCCTGAGATAGTAAGGGAAATACACATGGAATCATCATAGAAATCAGATTTGGGTTCAAGAAGTCTGAGCTACAGTTCACTGGTACATGATGTGCCTCAGCCAGGTTAAACAGAACAGAACTCTGGTGTAACATGGCTTCTGTCTCAGGGATACAGGATGATACATGTCCCTGGTATTTTGACAGCGGCAGTTCCAGGCATATGACATATACTTTGGACAATCTCCAGAATATCAAGAAGGTGTAAGGAGGAAAAGTCACTTTTGGAGATGGAAGTCATGGTGTGATTCAAGGGAAAGGAAACACCGGTGAGACAGGACTACCACAACTAACAAATGTGTACCTTTTACAAGGATTGAAAGCCAACTTGATCAGTGTGAGTCTGCTATGTGATGAAGGTCTAACCGTTGTCTTTACAAGTGTTGATTGTAAGGCAATTAACAAGTATGGAATCACGGTGTTACACGGAGTTAGGTCTGGTAATAATTGTTACATGTAGGAAGAGAAGATTGACTGTTTCAGTGCCAAGAATGATTTGAATTTGTGGCATCAACGACTTGTTCACATGAATGTGGTGGACCTACAGTCTTTAACTAGCAAAAATATAGTACAAGGGGTACCTCTGCTTCAAGGAGAAGACAAGATGGTATGTGGTACTTGCAACAAAGGAAAGCATGTCAAAGTTCAAAACAGGAAGATGCAAGACATACAATCAAAGGCTGCTTTGGACTTGATACACATGGACATAATGGGGCCAATGCAAACCGAGAGCATAGGAGGTAAAAGGTATGTCTTTGTACTAGTGGATGAATATTCGAGATACACTTAGGTCAGATTCATTCGAGAGAAATCCGAGGTAGTGGAAAGCTTTATGATATAGGCACTAGGACTTATCAACCAAAGATGACGTATCAAGAAGGTCAGAAGTGATAATGGTGGTGAATTCAGGAATGAGACAATGGTGAAGTTTTGTAAAAATCATGGGATTCTGTATCAGTTCTGAATTCCAAGGATGCAGCAACAGAACAAAGTCGTGTAGAGGACCAATAAGACACTACAAGAGATGGCACGAGCCATGATAGATGGAAATAATGTGTCAACAACGTTTTGGGGAGAAGCATTAAGTGCAACGTGCTACATCTTCAACATAGTCTATGTTACGAAGGGAACCATGACTCCTTACGAGATCTAGAAAGGAAAGCCACCAAACTTGAGTTACTTTCGTGTGTTTAGTTGCAATTGCTTCATATTAAGCCGTGGACAAGAAGGGTTGTTTCTCGGTTACTCAAAAAGTAGTATAGCTTAGAGGGTCTACAATAAACAGACTAAGGTAATCACTGAATCAGTCAATGTTGTATTTGAGGACTTGTCTTTTAGTCGTTGGTATGCAATACACGCAGACAGTGACTCAGATTCAGATCAAGACTGTTTCAAGAGGGAAATCTGATTTAGAACAAGAAATGGTACTTCAAGTTCCCAAAAACCATTCACTGTCTAATGTGATAGGATATCTTAATGATAAGAGGACAACCAGAGGAGTGAAACTGAATTTCAAGGAAATAGTTCGATTTGCATGTGTTGTATCACCAGAAGAGTCACTTAATTACAAAGAAGCCATTGATGCAGAGGTTGATACTAAGTTTTAGTGTTCAAGCAGGGGGAAAATGAAGAGTTTGAAGAACAAGAAGCTTAATGTTGGTACACGATCAAGGGGGAGTTTGAAGTTCATCAAATAAGTGCTTAAATTCTAAAACTCAGTCATCAAAGGGGAGAATGAAGATGTATGCTGCATGAGTTTTAGAACAAAGAAAAACTCCAGACCTTCTTTAGATCGTCAAAAAATCTGGAGTCTATACCCCGGGAGAGGTGGGTCAAAGGCAGCTCGCCTACTCATCTGGTTTCAATGCGTGGTTTGAAAGATCTCAGATTTCACATCCGTCGTTTCATCTGGTGCGATTGAGTCGGGTTGATCGAGATCCATAAGATCCGCGGCGGGATGAGTAGGCGAGCCGTTACTTAGGTCTGCACTCCGCTTCGCGGCTTGAGATCTCGTAAGAGCGTTAACTTCTTTGGCGACTTCGATACTTGGTTTTTTGATAAACTCAACCTGAACGATTCTTTGAAGATCCTTATCTGGCTGTGCTGACGAGCTGAGCGATGCGAGAGCATCTGCTTGCGAGTTCTCTGATCTCGGAATTCTCGTCAAGGTAAAAAGTTCGAATTCCCCCGCTAATGTCTTGACGAGGGCGAGGTACGCTTCCATGCGCTCGTCTTTTGTTGTGTACTCGCCGTTGAATTGATTTACGACGAGTTGAGAGTCGCAAAAGGCCTCTATCCTTGTCATTTTAAGCGCTTTAGCCAATCGAAGACCCGCGAGTAAAGCCTTGTATTCTGCCTCGTTGTTCGATGCCCTGAAGCCGAGGCGGAATGACTGTTCCAAAGATTTCTCGTCTGGTGACGATAGTCGAATGCCTACTCCCGACCCGTGTTTAGATGACGAGCCGTCGACGTGTAACTGCCAGATTTGGGATGAATCTTCGTTTTCGGTCGAGACCGCCGCCTCCGGTAATTCGATTAGAAAATCGGCCAACACTTGTGCCTTGATTGTCGTCCTACTGCGATACTCGATATCGAACTCGCTTAACTCAATTGCCCATTTGGCGAGTCGCCCGGATTGAGTTGGACTATGGAGAACGGCTCGCAGCGGAAAAGTACTAAGAACAACGATCGAGTGCGATTGAAAATAAGGCCGAAGCTTGCAAGCCGCCGTAATAACCGCGAGTGCTAATTTCTCCGTCAGAGGATATCTTGCTTCCGCATCGGTTAAAGATTTACTGATGTAGAAAACCGGCTTCTGTTCGGTGCCGTCTTCGCGAATTAGAACTCCACTGACTGCCGAGCCGGAAACTGCGATGTAAAGGTAGAGCGGTTCGCCTGCTACGGGTTTCGTCAAAACAGGTGGAGTCGCGAGATATCGCTTCAACTCCTGGAAGGCTACTTCACACTTCTCAGTCCACTCGAAAGCCTGTCGAGCTGCCCCCTTCTTATCCTTGAGCGTTTCATAAAAAGGCAAGCATTTATCAGTAGAGCGCGAGATGAATCTGTTCAGCGCTGCAACTCTTCCTGTTAGTCGTTGGATTTCTCTTTTAGTTTTAGGCGAGGCCATCTGGATGACCGCGCGGATTTGCTTTGGATTCGCCTCGATTCCGCGACGAGTTACCATATAGCCGAGGAACTCGCCTGATGTTACGCCGAAACGACACTTAGCCGGGTTGAGCTTCATGTTATACTTGTTTAATAGCGCAAAGCATTCCGCGAAGTGGCCGATATGATCCTTCTCCTCGAGCGACTTGACGAGCATGTCGTCTATGTAGACTTCCATCATCTTGCCGAGGAGGTCTGCGAACATTTTGTTCACCAATCGCTGATAAGTAGCCCCGGCGTTCTTAAGACCAAAAGGCATGACCTTGTAGCAGTAGATTCCGCGATCTGTGATGAAAGACGTTTTGTCGCGATCGCCGGGGTGCATAAAGATTTGGTTGTAGCCCGAGAAAGCATCCATAAACGATAATAGTCTGTTCCTAGATGTTGCCTCGACAAGGCGGTCGATGTGAGGAAGAGGGAAACTGTCTTTCGGGCATGCCTTGTTCAAATCCGTGAAGTCTACGCAGACTCGCCATTTGCCATTCTTCTTCTTCATGACTACTGGGTTAGCGAGCCAATCTGGATATCTGACTTCGGCAATCGATCCGCCTCGCAAGAGTCTTTCGACTTCGTCATTAACTGCTTGAGCTCTATCTGGGCCGAGTCGCCTTCGCTTTTGCTTTATTGGTTTGAAGGTCGCATCAACATTCAGCTCGTGAGTGATTATGTCGATACTGATCCCGGGCATATCCTCGGCCGCCCACGCAAATGTACCTACATTCTTCTTGAGAAATTCGACGAGGTCGAGTCTGACGGCTTCGTCGAGTGTTGCGCCTATCTCCACATATTTTTCCGGGAACTCGTCGTCTATGCGAACCGATATGACGGGTTCGCATGTCGGACCCGCTCCTTCTTCCTCGGCAGCTTCCGCGACCTGTAGTTGCTATAAAACGTTCGAGAGATCTTTGACGGGCTCCCTGTCAGTTTTAATCTTTTTGCGCTTTTCGTTTGGGATCGGGGTTGCCGATTGACTCCTTAGCTTGTGCGCGGCCATGAAGCAAGACCGCGATGCCGCCTGACTCCCTCTGATAGTTTTGACCCCGCTCTTGGTTGGAAACTTTAGGCAGAGATGGTATGTCGAGGCGACGGCACGCATCGAATTGAGCCAAGGAGTTCCCATTATCACATTGTAAATTGCCGGGTTGTCCGAAACGGCGAACTCGACTATCTTAGTCACACCTTCCGCACATACAGGAAGTTTGATCGTGCCGAGTGTCATTGTAGTTTCACCATTGAATCCGGTCAAAGGCTTAGGATAAGATTCGACTTGGGCGAGGTCGATTTCCATACGTTTAAGATCGTCTA
The DNA here is from genome assembly GCA_963576765.1 of Draba incana. NCBI lineage: Eukaryota > Viridiplantae > Streptophyta > Magnoliopsida > Brassicales > Brassicaceae > Draba > Draba incana. Next base: position 17,817,333 of record OY755208.1, read on the forward strand.
TGAAAATGATGTCAACTGTGCTTCCGGTATCAATTAAAACGCGACCCGTGTCCCATCCTGCAACGGAGAGTCGGATAACAAGCGGGTCGTCGTGAGGCTTGTCAATGTCATTAATCTCTGTCTCTTCGAACTGGATGACATCGTTTGGAAACTTAGACGGGTTGGGTTTGTTCGCCCCAATCTCAGCTCGTCTCTGATAAGCTTTGATTGACGAGACGGTGTTTGAGCAATAACGCGAGCTGCCCATGATCATGTTACAGATTTTTTGTTTCGAGCCGCCTCGGCCTTCGTTATTGTTTCGCTTGCCGAGGTGGACCTCGTCGTCGTTCCGCCTATCTCGCGTTGTTATTGTCCCCAGACGAACCGTCTGCTTCTCTCGCATCGTCAAACTGCTCGAGCTGAAAATCGTTGACACTTATGTTTCCTCTGAGCTCTCCGGCGGCTAGCTTCGCTGCGAGTCGCATACCAAGCACTCTGCAGTTAGCCGTCGAATGCCCGCCCATTTTGTGTAAATCGCAATACGCGGACTCGTCAAACTGCGAGTTCCTCGTCCAAGTGTTGCCATAACTGCGACCTGGAGTGCCGCTTCCGCGACCTCGCCCTCTTCCTCGACCATAGCCGGGCGAGTCGACCTGATAGCTATGGGCGCCTTTAAAACCTCCCTTGTGAAGCACGAAGTTGCCTTGCTTCTTTTTTCCTGGAGCCGGGGCTTCTTGCGGAATAGGAGTTCTGGTCCTCCCGTGCTTCTGGCCTAGGATTCTGGTTTCATCTTCGCTCTTTGCGAAGCCATTAGCGCGATGAAGCGCATCCTGAATTGACGAGGGCTCGTTGATGGTCATTTCCTTTCGGAATTCTGAGTTATACCACAGGGCTTTTCGCAGTGCACTTAGTGCGGACTGGTCGTTGATCCCTTTCACTTGAGTAAGCATCGCCTTGAAGCGTTCAATGAAAACTCCTAAGGGTTCGCTGGCCGCTTGCGATAGGGTGTAAAGGTCCGCCTCGGACGACCTGCGTGTGATTAAGATGGAGTACTGTTTCATGAAAGCTTCGGAGAGCTGTGCGAAGCTGTCGATCGAGTTCCTTTTCATTCCTGTAAACCAATAGAGGGCTGCCCCTTTCAGGTGCTCCACGAATAGGAGGCAGCAACCAACGTCGATTTCGTTGAGCCGGAAATTAGCTCGCCCCATTGCGATTGAGAAAGCCCTAATGTGCTCCGTGGGGTCGCCCTTTCCATCATAAACAGGAAGCTTGAGTTTCCCCGGATCGGATAGACGTGTCTTTGTTATTCGCTCGGTGAAAGGAGTAGTGCGAGCTTCTTCGAGGACACGGTCGATCTCTGGCGCCTTGCTGGTTGCGTGATGGACCTGTGATCTCATATCCTTGAGATCGCGGGTCGTCTGCTGCATGACGGCTTTGAGCTCGTCCATCTCCCTTTGCTGCAAAGCGATAGCTCTGCGATTGGTCGGGGCTTCGGCTTGCTCTGTCCATCGTGTATTCTCCGCGATTTCACCCTCTTCCCGGCTCTGGATATGACTGGCCGGTCGACTGGGTCGAGCGGCTCCGAACTCACGTCCTTCCGAATCGTCTGCGATGAGGACGGCCCCGTCTCTGAGAGGCGTTGGAGTATTTTCCTCGCGAGCCCTGCGAGCTGAAGGCGAGGCCGCTGGGGAGAAGTTAAGGGCGATCGGGGTGACGCGATGCGCGGCATTATGAGGTAGTCCTTGAGGCTGACGAGCCGTCGACAAGGCTCTAATCTCAGCGGTTAAGTTGCTATTGATTGTTTCCTGATTTTGCGAATGTTTGAGCAATTGCTCGAGCATTGTTTTGTGCTGACCGTAATCTTCCGGTGTGGCCGAGTCAGTCGAACTGGTATTGACGGTTGTCTGGTTTCCTATTGGGACGGATCCGCCTGTTTCCGTTTCCAAAGCGGGCTGGCCGATTACGTCAGTTTGCCCATCCACAATGGGCTCGCTCGGATACGGTCCACCATCGGCCCCTGGAGACTGCGGGTTCGTTATTGACATCTTAGCGAATTCGTCTAAGTGTTTGTTTCGTGTATGAAGCTAGTGTTGCGAGTAGATACCCCCTCCTTCTAGCGCCAAATTGTGCGAGCTGGAATTTCACACAATAGAATTTGTGAAGATTCTTCGAAATAGTGCTTCTTTTAGGGTTTCAAACACAAAGACGGAATATGAATTAGGGTTCTTCGACTATTTTTATTTATCAAGATCAGAGCTGTTTTAGTTCTCTTACAAAGATTTTCTGATCCCTCACAAATGAGGGGGTGCACACTTATTTATAGGAAAAACAAGTCGGTTTGGACAAACAGTAATGGGCCTTTAATGGGCTTCTAATAAACCTTCATCTTCTGGGTTTGACTACTGGGCCGATTGAACGTTTTCCTAGTCGATTTAAGTTTATCGATTCTTCTAGGGGAGATTTGACCCCTACACATGCCTTACTACGTTCGGTGAAAAATGAAGTAAAATTTCCAGATGGGTATGTAGCAGATTTAGCAAGCTGTGCAGACATCAAAGGTGGCAAGTTTTCAGGAATGAAAAGTCACGACTACCATGTTTTTATGGAGCGGTTGCTACTGTTTGTAATTAAAGAACTTCTCCCCCGTAACGTTCACGAAGCATTAGCAGGTATATACCACCTTCTCGTCTTGTACAATTTGTAGTTATTGTTCAGTACTTATGCAAAAGTTTTTGTAGGGATTGGAGCATTTTTCCGTGATATTAGCAGTAGATCATTGGATGAAAGCCGTGTCCAAGTTTTGAAGGAAAACATTGTGATGATTCTGTGTAATTTGGAAAAAATATTCCCACCTTCTTTCTTTGATGTGATGGAGCACCTACCAATCCACTTGCCATACGAAGCAGAGCTCGGGGGTCCTGTACAATATAGATGGATGTATCCGTTTGAAAGACTCTTTAAACATTTGAAAGGCAAAGCGAAAAACAAAAGATATCCAGCGGCCTCGGTTGTTGAATCGTACATGAATGATGAGATTTCTTACTTCTCGGAACATTACTTCCCGCCACAAATTTCTACAGCTAGCAGAAGAATAAATTTACTACTTATCTATTTAATATTGCAACCAAGGTTGTGGATATCATGAAGTATGTGAAAATTTGCAGGATAAATCGGTACGATGAAGGTGAAGTACCTGTGTATCCACTACCAGTACCACATATATTTACTGCTCTAGGCCGTTCAAGTGGCAAATGTACGGAATTGTGGTTAAGCGAGAAAGATTATATGTGCGCACATTCGTATGTTCTGCAAAATTGTGACTATTTTAGACCGCTCGAAAGGTAACTTTCAGAATCTATTAAATTGTTTAACTTGACTGTATTCACAACTATCTCACACGTACTTTCAAATTAAAACAGATTGTTGGAGCAGCAAATTTGATATGAAAACCCTGAACTATCTGATGATGAGGTCATGGAAAAAAAAGATGAAGACTTTCACATATGGGTCCGCCAATACGTATGCATTCCATCATTTACTATGAATTCAATAATTATCATTGGTTTAGTTTTGTATATTGGCATGGTATCATACTTCGTAGGTGCACCACATGAGAGGTCAAGAAAGTTTTCCTCATTGGGTTCTAGATATTGTGGAAGGTCCTGAAAATAAAGTTAGGACGTGGCCCATGTATTTTACAAGATGCTATATGTTTCATACACGTGGACATGGGACTGGGAAAAAAACAATGAACTACGGGGTTTGTGCACGAGGGCAAAATTATTCTGAAGCAGCCGACGAGGATGATTTTTTTGGAACCGTAGAAACTATCATGGAACTGCAATATCCCGGATTTGTTAATTTGAAGATCATAGCTTTCTATTGTCAATGGTATGATCCCACAATTGGAAAAGGCACTCGTAGAAGTGAAGGAGGTATTGTCGACGTCCTCTCATCCGGGAGATATCCAAAATACGAACCATTTATTTTAAGTATGATCTAGTTTTCACATTCAGTATATATACATATGTTTTTCTGCCTACAAACTTATAAATTATTTAAATTTTGTTTTTTAGCGTCCCAAGCAGATGAAGTTTGTTATCTTCCATATCCGTGTACTAAACGCCCTCGGAAAGTGTGATGAAAGTTAATCCAAGGAATCGTGTACAAGGCAAGTTTAATGACACGGAATTGGTAATTTTGCAACAAACAGATGATGATAGATTGACGGAAACCGTTTGTGAAATTGATGTCGATAATTTGGTCAACGGGATGCATCCAGTTAAACCAATTGACTACGAAATTGAAGACGAAGATCCTGAGGATGAATTTCTTTGCAATTTATCAACTTCTGAGGAAGATTCGGAAGATGAAAATGACGAACCTAATATGTATGAATAATAAATTTTATGAAATTTCTTAAGTATGGTATGAAATTAATATGTATGAATAATAAATTTTCCATTTGAAGGAGACTCCAAATTTAGTATGGTATGATAAATTTTACATTACAATGGCTGTTTAGTGACTGTCAGTATGAATTTGGCTAATTCAACATTATATTATAACTAACATATTTATTTTACATACTAACATACATGTCAACTACAAATTACACTTAATCATACATTCACCATGTTTAACTTTCACAAAGTAAGTTTTCAACTTCATGACATAGAACCATAACAAATACTTCCATAAGTACATATGATTATAATGAAATGTAAGTCCAAATGTAATGTTTAACAAAATGAAACTTATTTTGTATTGTTTTGATTGTTATAATATACCTAAACACTTAGTACATACTTACAAAGTTATATGGAACTCTTACATCTAAAAAATAAAATTAAAAAGTTTAGGGTTTAGGGTATAGATTTGTGAGTGAAATTAATGTCACAAAAGAGTCTTAATTTGTGACTAATTAGCCACACAAAATCATTTTTGTATTAAATTTTTTGGCTCCAAATTAAATTTCCATCTAAATTTTGGCTCCAAAACACCCAAAATTTGGGCTCCAAATCGCCTAATTATTTGGGCTCCATAACTAAACGAACACTTATCTGATAAACCAAATACTCTCACTCATCTCTCGCCTCTCTCGATCTGTTCCTAAAAAAACACTAATTTTCTTCCAATCCCAAATCTCTCGTCTCTCGTTTCTCGTCTCTCGCCTCTCATTTCAACTAAAACCTCATCTGTTTCAATGACTTCTCAAGGCAAATCGAGCCGAGGGAGAGGTGGGAAACTAACGCAGGCGGAAGAGGAAAAGGCATAGCTCTCGAGGAGCCTTCTCGATCTGCGATGCATGTCGAAGATCTAAACCGTAGACCCAAAAACATTGCTATCTCACATACTGGCTCAGCGTTAAGAGGAAAAGGGTTAGAAACCGGTGCGACTGGATCCAACGGTGGAGCTCCAAGATCAAACGGTGGAGATCCGAGATCCAACGGCGGAGATCCGAGATCCAACGGTGGAACTTCGAGATCCAACGGCGGAGATCCGAGATCCAACAATGGAACTTCGAGATCCAACGGCGGAGCTGGAATGAACTGCGGACCTGAGACTTCATCGTACTGCTCTAACCCCTCATCTTAGGCGATGGTGTCTGTTAGCATGCCGACCCAGTATCCACCTCATTCCTCTCAACGCCTCAACTATCAAATCTAGATACCGCAGCCTCCTCCAATGCTTGTTCCTCAACAACAGCTGGAAAACGAAGTCGAGGACCCTGTCTCTGATGGCGATGAAGACGAAGAGATTGATGCTCCCAACCCAGATGCTCAAGACTTTGAGCAGCTCTTAGATGATCTCCTTCACATCCCTGGCCGAGAACAGCTTCCTCTATTGTCAGAGCATCCGATCCCAAATCGGGAGAGTACATGGTAATCTCTTTTCTCAGTTGAATACACTTAGTTTAGGATTTGAGGAATTGAGACACTTTGTTTATTCTGCTTGTGCAATCTGGATTTAGTAACAATTTTATTTGCTTTGTTTATTCTGCTTGTGTAATCTGGATTTAGTAACAGTTATATTTGTTTCCATTGTTTCACCGTTCCATTGTTCAGTCTGTGTAGTCTTTGTTTCACCAATCCATTGTTGATGTATTGATAGTTTATATTTGTTTCCATCTGCCCTTGAATTGTTAAGTCATGTTCAACATTTTGTTTCCACCGTTTCCATTGTTCCTGTTATATTTGTTTCCATTGTTCTTGTTATCAAATGACCATAATCTTTTAATACTTTGATTTTATTTTTGATCTTAGATGTGTTCTTATTTGACCATGTGATATATGAAACAAGTTTAATCGGGACAAGGGGAAATTGACTCGGGTGATTGCGGGAATCTTTCGTCGTAAGTTCGATGGACTTTACAGCTAGAGTTAGACACCAATTCCCATCCAGGAACGCTATTTCAGGACTTTTTGCGGTATGGTTATGACTAAACCTTCTTCTTTTACAGTTCGTTTCGATAATACTTTACACAACTAACCATTATCTCTTTTTGTAGCGCAAGTACAACTGGGAAATTGGGATTACAGCTACTCTGAAGTCCCATTTCCTTATGATAGCCAAAAACAGGATGAAGGGAATCGTTAGTTAGGCTAGGACTTCTGGTGTAAGGCCTTATTGGATTTCCAGTGGCCTTTGGGTGCAAATGAGGCAGCACTGGAACACTCCAGCAGCACAGGAGAGGAGCAGAATTGCTTCACAGGCTCGCAATTCTGACCGCAACGGTCTTGGAATGGCTAAACATGTCTCTGGCCAGAAATCATACATCCAAATTCAGCTGGAAATGGTAAGTCATTTACACATCCTCTTCCATCTATTTCCATCTATTACAATTGGTTTTGTTCAGTAACTTGTTTTCTATCATGGTAGGAGGATATGGCCGTCCTGTATCATTTGGAGAGGTGTTCATGCGTACACACACAAGAGCTGATGGATCCTTCGTTGATCACAAGGCAGCACAGGTTGCTGCAGCTTATGATAAGCAGATTCAGGAGGCTATGTCTATGGATGATCCGAATGGCCTTGCAGATTCTCCTAATTCATCAGAATAGTCTACTCATCGAACTCTTAGCTTGAAAATGAAGAATGACATCTTTGTCAAGGTATTTCTCTCTCTCAATTTCCTCGAAACTGAAACAGTTATTATTTTGCTTTATGGGATAACTTCTAATGATTCATTCTGGTTTTGATTGTCTTTATTTTGCTCTATTAAATTGGTGTTTGAATCTGGTTCATAGCTTAGTAAGTGTTGTTGGAATCTGGTTCATAACTTAGTAAGTGTTGTTTGAATCTGTTTGTATCTGCTTCAATCTTGATGTTCTTTCATTGTGTATGGATCTGCTTCTATCTGTTGGATAGGTCAATACACTAGTGATTTCGGTTCATTGACCTGGTTTAATCTTGCTGTTCTTTGTTCTAAATTGGATAAGTCTTTATTTATTCCTAGTATAGTATTGAATCATTTTGATTTAATAATGACTAGTACATTTTGTTTTTGTAGTGTACTGAGGCTGATCCAAAGGGAAATCTCTTTGGACTTGGACAGCTAACTGAGCAAATCGACAGGAAAGGGAAGAGGAAGGTCTATGAAGCAAGTTCTTCAACATCTCTTGAAGAGCTTCAGGCGGAACTAGCAGCTGCTCATAAAAAAATCAAGGTCCAGGAAGACAAAAACATTGCCTATGAGGCTCGCATCGCTGAGATGGAGAAGTTCTTCACATTCTTGAAGAACAATGATCCAAGGACTGAAGCTTACATGACACAACAAGCAGCCTTAGTGACTTCTCCGGCCAACCCTCCTTCCACTTCACCACCTACTGGAACAGCCGTAGAGACTTCTCCGGCCAACCCTCCTTCCACTTCACCACCCACTGGAACAGCCTTAGAGACTTCTCCGGCTAACCAAGATTAGTTAAAAACTCTTTCCACTTGTGCTTTTGAAACTTATGCTCTTAAGACTTATGGTTATGTGTGTTTTCTTTTGTTACTCTAATCTGTTTATATTTGGTACTCTACTAAGACTTGCTTTTGTTATAAGTTTGTAATATAAGTTTATTTTACTTTTGGATTTTTCTTTTTATTGAATTTTTGTTTCTAAAACACATATTTACAGATTACATTTTTTATTTCATTTTTTTTCTTTTTTTGCATAAAATGAGTCTCAAATTTGTTGCAATTTTGTGACTAACATTTAAAACTTAGGTTACCAATCAATCACTCTTTTAAGACTGATTTGCCACTCCATAGGCAGTCGGTAATGTGTCACATTACCGATTAACTTAATCGTCACAAATCAGTCCCTGAATAGCCACTAAATAATTGTGTCGTTTAGTAGTGACAATTTACCAACCAACAAATGTGGTCTTTAAATAGTCACACAACTCCGACCAACATATATTTGTCACACTTCAATTGCCAATTAGTCACCAACAAGGGTGGTCTTTAACTAGTCACAAAACTGCGACTATAATATATCTGTCACATTTCCGTCGCAAATGAGTGACTCTTACGCGACCACAAGATTTTGCGACGAACATTTACCAACTCACTTTTTCAGTCGCAAATGGTCATTTTGTAACTGTTTTGTGACTCATTTGGGAGTCACTCTTGTGCTGTTTTCTTGTAGTGAGTGGAAGATTAAGTCCACTAAAGAGTACGTTGATGAGCTTAATTCTAACTTAAAGACGGTTGCTATCAAGGCCTACCACGCTGCTCAAGGTGCAACCGAAGTTGAAATTGTTCAAGACAAGATCGACTCAAATATGGAGGAGCTAGAAACCGATAATCAACTAACGGTGAAGACCATCAACGCAGTTTGTTATGAGCTTGAACACCATCATAAGGAGTTCATAGACACCAAAAAATCCTTAGAAGACGAGTCTAACAACATCTCAAACCGTGTGGAGAAGATTGATAAACGCTTGAAGCTTATTGAAGAAACGCTTCACGCTAGTGACCAATCTAGTACGAATGAAGAAGAGCAAACATCTTTGGTCCATTGCTGCACTTTAACAACACTTGAAGAAGACTTCTCCATCTCTGATCAAGACGAGAAAGACGCTCCAAGAACATCAACAATGACCAAACCGATCCGAAGAAGACTTACGGCGAGGATTTCTACAAGACCTCCACCAAAAAACTCTCTTTTGGTTCGAATGAACACCAAGAGAACATGTTGGATAAGTGATGAGATGCTGGAGGTATTCAATTCTCTAGTTAGAGAACTCCCCCCCCCCCCCCCCCCCCCCCCACCCTCACCTTTGAAGAAGCTTGGAGAACGAAGCCATCATTACGACAATGCTTTAAACAAAGCACGGAAGAAGACTTTATGATTGAGGAGCTATTCGACCAAGCTAAGAATTCTTATAGGTACCTAAGGATACTTCCTAAGACTCTTGATCCAGGTTCTTTCAACATCCCTTGCTCAATTTACAACTATAACTCGGAGGGGCAAGTGTGCCGAGCCGAGCCATAAGCACGAGTATGTGTTCTGCTGTGTTAAGCCAAGCAAGAATCTCTGGCCTGGAGGCATTGTCGAGGCAACGGGTCGGGGTAGATGCCGAGCCGGACAAGAAGGCCTGATCCGATGCAACAATGAAGGTTTGCCAAACCGGGCCAATAATGATGGTCGCATTGAATAACGAGCCGACCCAGTAATGAATGTTTATTGGAGAAAACGGTGATATGACATTGTGCTATCATCGATCTGAGTGATGATGAAACGATGCCGATCCACCGGTAAACGATCATGCCAATCCGTGGAACGATGTGGCAACACCGACCAGAAGTTTGAACAAACATGCCGATCCAGAGTTAAACAAACATGTCGATCCAAGCGATGTTGAGACGACGCCGATCCGATCATGGCTAAAAAAGCCGATCTAGGGATATGATTTGCGTTAAACCGAATGCCATCACGTTATAACATTCGGATCGTTACTTCTTACACTTAATAATATTCTCCTTCACTCAAACCTAATTGATGTCGATTCTAAGCATGGTTTAGAGCCCAATGTTTAGGCCCACAGCGAAACTTTATATAAACTAAAAATTCTCTTAGGGGGGTTTATTGGTTTTGGTATTTTAGTGGATTTTGAAATCTACTCCAAATCCTATGTTATTCAATTTATCATTTTAAAATCTTCATCCAAATCCAATGTTATTCAATTCATCATATTTAAATCCTCATTAGAATCTCATGTTATTCAATCAATCATTTTAAAATCCTCATTAGAATCCTATGTTATTCAATTTATGATTTCAAAGTACAAAATAGAATCAAGTCTTATTCAATATCAAAATCTTGTATAAGGATTTGGATTTGAATGGATTTGGGAGTGATTTTGTGTTAAAAATTTGAAGAGTGAAATCCTTAACAAAGACTTGTTATTTTGAAATGATTAGACAGATCTTTCACATATTTTCCCAAATATTGCGTCCATATTTATTTCTTCACATTATCAAAGTACACAAATATTATGTTCATATTTGTTTTTGTAAATCTCACTATATCTTCAAAAAAAAATTCTCTATATCAACGATGGTTTATTTTTATGATGTTTTTTGTTGCTAGATTTAAAAATGCACTTTATTTGATTTTGAAATCATCTTTGTTGATTCTTGAATCCACATTATTTTATTTTGAAATCTTTCTTATTGATTTTTAAATCCATATGATTTGATTTTGAAATCAATGGATTTGCTAATTCTACATGGATTTCAAAATCTATCAAAATACCAAAACCAATAAACCCCCCCTTAGTTTCCCTCACAATCTCACTTCTCCGAAAATTGGTAGCCCTTTCCTCCTTTTTCTCTCTATTTTTGTTGTAGTTATTTTTAGGGTTAACCTATCAAATCACCGCGTCACCGCCACGTTTTTCCTTTGCCGCCGCTATTCTTCAATTTTTCCGATCAACTTCTTGAAGAATATGTTCAATCTTCGAGTGTTCTTGAGTTATTCATCCGTTCGTTCTTGAGGAGGTCGATGCGAGTAACGAACCTTCGAGTGTTTTGACGAGGTCGATGCGAGTAACGAACCTTCATGGTTTGGACATCGAGTTGTGATTTCGCCAACCCACAAAAATGCAGAAAAGCTTGAAGCTTCGGTTGAAGCTTGGGCTGGCACATGCGTGTCCAAAACAAAAAACAAGAAACTGAACCGAACGAAGCGTCCACCTCCTGGTGCAACATGGTCAAGCGAGGAGTCTTTGGATATATTGAGGAATCAATGTGCGATTCCTGACAGGTCAAGCTGATCCTTCCATCTTAAAATCAACGAGCCAACGATCCGTCGGCTGGAACATTCACTCTATATGAATGTTACTTCAGGGACTGCTACTTTTGGTTTCCGATCCATCTGAAGATCCTACGCTTCATCTTTATCCATCGGCTAGCCCTTGCTCAAATTAATACAAGAAGAATTCGTCATATGGTAGAGCTTTTGACTAGGGTTGTCGAATGTGGGGTGCAGCTAGGAGTTCATCACTTTATGAGCTTCCTTGAGTTTCAGAAAAATAAAGGGCAAGTCGATGATCAAATTTACAACTTGTCAAACTAAACGACTTACAAGATCATTGACGAGTTCCAAAGCAAAGATCACAACTAGAAGAAATTTTTCTTCTATGTGCCTATCATTGCCACATCGGTTGGCGAAGGAAACGAGAACACGGTGAATGCGAAGTGGGGATTTATCGGTAGCCGATCCGCTGCTTTTCTCAATCTGCAACTCGATCTAATTTTTATACTTAATATTTTCTATGATTTTGATCTCCTTTATTTATTTTGCAGGCCGCCGAACCATTCCAACTCTAGTACCCAGGATCGACGATCTGTACATGAAGCTTGTTGCGTGTAAGTGTTATTGAACTCTTTACTTCTATCCTTAAAGAATTGTCAGAGCTAGAGAGCTAGCTGATTGTTTAGTAGCTTCATGTACAGATTCCAAAGATTTTCCAAATATGACTACTAGGCCAACATTTTGTGACTTAATCAGATTCAAAAATATTGCTGATGAGAAGGCAACAGCCGAAAACAACATAGCTGCTCCAGCTTCTTAAACGGTAAAGAATGAATGTGTCTACCGCAGCTCCTGTAGGGGAGATGTCTGAGCGAAGCATGATGAGGCCAACACTCCAAGTGGACGATCTGACCGCAACTCGCAAGGAATCCAATACTCTGCTACCAAAAGCTGCATTTTCTCAGCTTCACAAAGAGTTTTTGTTCCCTTATGTGTTCCATTACTTTCTGCAAGTGACCTTGATGTGTTTTCTGATCCTTTGAGTAGACAAGTATGTCATCGATGAAGATGATCCCAAACTCATCCAAAAAGTCCCGAAATATCTCATTTATCATCTTCATAAATGTTGCGGGAGCGTTTGTTAGCCCAAAGGGCATCACACAAACTCGTAGTGGTCATATCTTGTACAGCACGCTGTTTTCTGAATGTCCACCGGATCTTTTGGAATTTGATGGTATCCCTAAGCCAAGTTTATCTTTGAGAGCCATGTTGCCCTCTTTAATTGATCCAAAAATTCATCTATCCCGGGTAGTGGGTACTTGTTCTTTAAAGTAATTCGATTCAATCCTCGATAGTCTATGCAAAGCCTAAAGCTCCCATCCTTTTTCTTCACGAACAGCACTGGCGCTCTCCATGGTGAGCTACTCGGCCTGATGAATCCTTTTTTTAACAACTCTTTGAGCTATTTCTTGAGCTCGGCTATTTCTATTGGGGCCATCGACAAGGTGCCTTAGAGAGTAGGGTTGTCCCGGGTTCAAGTTCGATGGTGAATGGATTGGACCTATCGGGTGGTAAACCCGACAAGGATTCGAACACATCCGTAACATCCTTAACTACTAGGATTGCCTTTATCTCTGTACCCTTTCCAACTTCAGTCGTAAAGATAGTGGCTAGGTATGCTTCGCTACCTTTCTTGAGCATTCGTTCTGCTTGGATGGCCGAGACCACTAAACTCCCTAAGGTCGACCGAATCCCTTGGAATTCGACCTTGGCACCTTTCCCTTTGAATGACACCCTCCTTCAGTGACAATCTAAAGTCACCTTGTATTTCCCGAGCCAATCCATGCCTAAGATCACATCGTGATGCTTAAGGTGGACAATGACTAACTCGGCCTACATACTTAAGCTCGCTATATTTATGGAGATGTCTTTGAAAATTCCCAAAGAATGCATGACCTGAGCACTGGTGGCATTCACTATTCTTAGGTTGTTTCCTGGTGCTTTTTGGAACATTCATTTCCCGATTATTCCAGGGCTCACAAAATAATATGATGCCCCCGTATCAAACATTGTGTGTGTTTGAAGACCACCAATGTCTAAGGTCCCTATACATTCACCTCGAATGCTAAGTGCCTAACCTGCATGATGCAATGCTACATGCATAATTTGAATAGATTGGGTCATGTAACGTACCAATGGTCGAGTTAAAGCCGGCGGTTTCGCTAGCATTCTGCGATAGCTCATAAAGCCGCAGTGTCCCAGCCTGCCTCTTGGCTTATGGCTCGGGCTCTGTAGCCCCTGTGGTTTTCTTTTTGTCCCACTTGGAGCTTCGGGAAATATGTCTTGAAATGCCCTGCTTTGCCACAGTGGTAGCAGGTGCAAGTATCATTACCCGTAGCCTTTCCTTATCCTTGTTCACCTCACGGGTAATTGTAAAAGTTGTGACCCTTTCCGCCACATCAAGCACACACACATGTTGCTTTCTAACACTCACCAACGTGTTTCTTCCCACAAGTCTTGCATTCAACATGTCTTTCCAATGCCTTAGCCCCATCGGCCATTTCATCCCACTTTTGTTTCTTATTATTTGAGTTGTTGTGGCCTTGATTCTTTTTGTGCTTAAACTGGTCTTCCTCCGCAATACTTGCCTCAAGCAATACAGCCCTTTCCACTAGTTCTCCCACCGAACTAAAGGCATGCACAATGCACAAGGACCGGAGTTCAACCCTTAAGCCCCAAATGGAATGATGGATTTGCATTGACACGTCTTCGAGTTCCCTGCCCACATATCGCCTTAGGCGATTGAATTCTTCATCATACTCCCGGACAGATTTGTTTCCTTGGACTAAGTTCAAGAAATCCGTTTCTAGCCAATCCCATGCTTCCACCGCGAAGTAGATCTTGTTGAATTCTACAACAAAATCTGCAAAGGAGACCGCTTTTTCACCCATGTGTTTCTCGGTAGCAATCCACCAGTTGTACGCGTCTCCTTTCAAGAAGTGGATCGCTATGTCTTTCTTGTATTCCTCCGAACAACGAGTAAAACTTAAGTACTTTCTGAGTCTTGCTCTCCACTCGTCGGCCTCGATTGGATCTGCATTTCCCTTGAAGCTCTTAGTCCTAAACCTAGAGACGTAGTCCAACAAATAATCAACATTCTTTCGTGACGTCTTAGGCCCATGGGACCTTATGTCAACGACAGGTAGAGCCACCGCCTTTGACGTCTGTCCAATTGGCATCGTTGTGGGAATTTGGGGCTGCACCACAGTAGACTCCACGCACGGCCCCTTACCCTTGATCATTTTATTCATGTGAGTCATCAACTCTTTTACCATCTTACATATGTCGGCCGAAGATGGGACTTAATTGTTCTTATCCTCGGCAGAAGGATGGGCCGAAGTCGAGGACTCCGCTACTTCCTCCTGATTCCTACTGGTATCGACTTCCAATTCAACCACTCGCGTCTGCTCCAACGCAGTTGGATCCTCAACCGGTAATTCGTCAGCCCCAACCACAGGTGCGGTTGGGTTCTCAGCCTCTAGAGCTTTATCTTTCTTACTCTTTGATTTGGGTTTTCCCATCTCCAGAATCCTTAGTTAGTACAAACTTTTCATCAAGTAAACATAAATCTAACCCACGCGAGACTCGGTGGCGATGAGGGGTGTTTCCCATTACCCGACATCTAATTGTCCTAGGAGCAAGCATCCTCTGATACCAACTTGAAACGTCCTGTCCTAGACACTAAGTCCGCGGCGGTCGCTCCCGCTCGAGTCATTAAGTGACTCCGAGCCACTTAGTCAATTTTAGGGTCTTTTTCTTAAGCATTTCATTTTCGAGGTTTAATTATGTGATTCACTATGTTTTAACCGATAACCTTAGAGTCAAGCGATAATTCAGATCTTTATTAGAAAGGATTCGATACAAGTATGAATTTGCTACTAAGGTTATTACAAGTATTCGATCCTAACAAATCTGAAGCAAAACCACCCATATTCCCGTGCCTCGAGTCTCGACGCGCTTATTCCTCGCTATCCTTATCATGATCACCATCATCGTTTCCTGAAACCCAAAGTGACATAAGTATTCCACAATTTACTTAGTGACGCGGGTAACCCGCTTAGGCTTTGATGCATATGCTTGTATGCTTATCTAGATGCTTAGGCAATATCCAAGGTTTGGATCCAAGGTTCCCGCTAAGGCAAGTTCTAAACTTAGCGGATTCGTCGCTTTTCCTAAGTCTAGGGCCAACCCGCAGATTCCCCTAGATTCCTAGCCGTTGAATCCACCAAGTACTGCAATCTACAAGAATTTTTCCCTTAGTGCGATCAATGATCACACAAAACAGAACATGTAGTTCACCGCGACTCTCAAGCCGATCACGAAGAAAGACTTAGTCAGATCCTTGGGCTTAACCGAATCACCGGCAGCCTGAATCCGAACAAGAGACTACGGTCTGACTCACCTTAGCCACGCTGAATGAAGAAGGTGCTTGTCCCCCATGATTTTGCATCCACACGACCATGTTTCTACGAATACTCTGAAGTACATTCGGGCCTTTGCGGATATCAGTTGATATTTTTCTCTTTCCAAGTTCTCTTTGCCTTAGTGTTTTCTGGGATTTTTCCCCAATGTGAGCGTGATCCGAAAATGCGCCCCAAGCTCTTTATTTATAGGCATTGGGGCAACAAGGCACGTTTAGGCAAACATGCACAATTTGAACAGTCGCACCCCTTCGGTGTAATTGCCCTAACCGCCTGTCACTTAGCCAACCAGCTACCAAACACTCTTCCCAGCTAGGTTGAGCCTCTTGGCTAGGTTGAGCCTCCCGGCAGCTGGCCGAGCTGCCCAGCTCAATGCCTTAGCTCATTTAAGCTTCACTTAGCTCATTTCCTTCCTTTTTCCTCCTTCATTTCGACTAAGTCCCTCCCATTAAAGTGAACTTAGTCATTTTAAGGACCATGAACAAGTTTCCTTCAATTTGCCCCGCAGGTTACGTGATGTCCCCGACCATGGTCAGTCCCGACGGTCTTACCGCGGGACAGGGACGCTATAGTGGAGCTGGCGAGCTCGAGTTTGCATCAAAGAATGAACAAGAAAGCGCCAAGTCCGCTGAAGTCAAGTTCAAACTGAAGATAATTGGGCTAGGCTCAAAAGACTTGGAGATACAAGACCAAGCTCGTTGACAAAGCCTAGAGGACGAGGTCGTCTACTAAGAATAGTCCACTCCGCGGAAAATGAAGGTTTCCTAATCCTAAAAGAGAAACCGCTACAAGATAAAGGAAAATCCCACATAACTAGGAAGTTTTCCTTATCTCTTCAGAAGATGACCTAGCGGACTATATATACTTGTAAACATCTCTTGAGAAAAGGATCTAAATTTTCTAAGAGCAAAACACTTAGAGCTTTACTAAACAGCAGTAAAATAATTTCTTTAACTCTTTGCATTGTGGTTTAACCTAGAATTCCCACCTCTCCTCTAAGAACTCTTACAAATCTAATTGTGCGAGTTCCGACTCCTACAATCTCCATTCTCGAGGAGAGAATTTTACCTCCATCTTCCCTCTTTAGGATAGGTGATTGGTTTCCGGTATCAAAACCGAAAAATTTCTCCTCCATTATGGAACGAGTATTGTTAAGCTCAGTGTTAATGGATTTGCCTCTAGACTTTAGGAGAGGTAATGGATTTGCCTCTAGACTTTAGGAGAGGTAATGGATTTGCCTCTAGACCATATGATGGTCTTGGGTTTAAAGAGAGCTGATTTCAAGTTTGCCTCCTTCCATAATTCAACCAGTCAAAGTCTCGTGGATGGGGATATGGTGGTTGTTATCTTGGTGGTTGAATGTGTATTGTCTAAAGCTTCGGACAAAAACTCTAGATTCTTGAACGTGTGCTCATATTCTTACGACTTTGGCTCTCTATTTTATCTCAAAGAAAGGTACAACCATGTTTTGTATGTCCTCTGATTCCATCAAGTTGTTGTATTTCTTCTTCTGTAGGTTTCTTATGGTCGTTGCATTGTCTAATTCATCCGTTTCGGATTGGAACAATTTATCCTATATGTAACCGGTTCGAAGGCTATAAATTCAATCGTTACACAAAAAAAATATGTATTACAATAGATAAAGGCGTTGTGACAAAAAAAATTAAAGCTTTTCAATAACGTTATTGTAAGCACTTTTTTTAACAAACAAAATAAACATTCTCGTATTGGGTGAAACCTACCAAAGTTAATGATGTCCTAGCGTTTATAAAAATGCGATTAAACACGTATAATTTCGTTTACGTCTACTAAAATGACTATTTCTTTTATAGTGTATTTTTGAACTAGTAGTTAAATATGTCCATTGTGTATTTTTTTTTTTTTTGGAGAAAAATGTCCATTGTGTTTGTCATGTTGACAAATAGTGTTTTCCTTTAATCGTGTACTTGATGAAAAACCAACATTTGTTTTCTTGAAAATTGCCAAACTTGTATTTTTTGGATTTTTGTTATTCGAGAAAACAATAATGATACTGAAAAGATATTTGACGTTTCCACTACCAAACTTTCCAGCTGATGTCAAGGCAAATTATACTTGAATGTGTGATCCGTATTTGTGACGTCAAGGCAAATTATACTTGAATGTGTGATCCATATTCGTTGGAATTGAAAAAGGGAATATTTTTGAATTTGCCACTTTTTTCAAAAGCCTTATAAAATCTATCACAATTTTAAATTTCTTCTATTTTAGTACCACATTTTGTCTTTTAGTGAGTTTCAAATAACACAATTGCCCTTAAGTTTTTTCAACTAAACGATAGTCTCGTCCACGAAATCAGGTTTGTCCCCCACATTTGTTTATATCCACCATCGTCGTCTTTGTCTTTCACCACCGTCGCCGTCGTGTCTACGGTCACCATCACCATCGTCGTCATGTCCACCGTCGTCGTCTTGTCTATGACCATCATTTTCGTCTATGTTTTCTATTACGACCACCGTCGCCGTCGCCGTCACTTTCGTCGTCATGTAAACCGTCGTCGTCTTGTCTACAATCATCATTTCCGTCTTTGTCTCTGTTTTCTATTACGACCACCGTCGTCGTCTTCTCTACGACCATCATTTCTGTCTATGTCTCCGTTTTCTATTACGACCATTGTCGCCGTTACAGTCGTCGTCTTGTCTTGTTCACACCCATCGTTTTCGTCTCTGCCTCGGCGATGATTTTTGTCTACGACGGGCGATGTCGTCCACGGCCACTGTCTTTATTCATATTCACCGTCGTCATCAACCACTGTCAGATTTTTATCTACGATCACCGTCTCTGTCATTCTATTTTCATCTGTCCACCACCGTTTTTATCGTTGTCCACAATCACCGTTTCTGTTCGTCGCCGCCGTTTACAATCATCATCTCCGGCACCATTTTCGGTACAATCTCCGGCATATCTCCATTTTTTTCGGTGAGTCTTAACATAGAAAGAAAGAGAGAGAGAGAGAGAGAGAGAGAGATGATTATAATGGTTTTTGAGATGAAAAATGAAAGAGAGAGTTGATATATAGAGGATAAAATCGTATTTTCAATGATGTTGTAATAGATTTTATAAATGATTTTAAGTTGTGGTAGATTTTATAAGGGATTTTGGAAAAAGTGGTATAGGTTATAATTTTTCCATTGAAAAATCCATTTAAATCCAATCTTTCAACCAATTTATTACTGAACAATAGGCATAACAATAAACACCAAGCTACTAATATTTAAATGATAGAAATTAAGGGACAAATGATAAAAGCAAATTACAGCATGAGCGGCTAGGGTTAGCTCTGAGGGTGATTTTCTAGGGTTTTTGCGATTTCTTCACGCAAAGTCTCTAGATCGTGATTCATCGCTCTAACCTCCTTCGATTTAGTGTTCGTTTATACTTTTGTATGATTACGTACTGCGGCGTGCAGTCTTGATAAGGATCTCCGGACCTCTGTTCCGTATTCATCAAGGTGAAGTGGAGAATGACGTCTCATCGTTACTCTAGGGCTGAAAAGGCTAAAGGGATCTCAACCTCTAGTCAATGGATCCGGGAAGAACCCATACAGTTGCCGGATATCGAGAACGTCGATCTTATAGCAGAAAACCGGCTAACGCTAATCGGTCGTGTTCTCCATGCTGAAACTCAAAACCCAGCGCCTGTCGTTGGTTTTTTACCTCAGATCTTGGGTTTGGTGGGAAGGGTGGAAGGGAGAGTGCTTGGAAGGGAAAGGTTTCAGTTCAAGTTCCTCTCGGAGGAGGACATCACTTCGGTGTTAAGACGAGCTCCCTTCCACTACAAAAGATGGATGCTAGTCCTTCAACGATGGGAACCGTCTACGGCTGTATCCTTCCCAAACGCTATTCCTTTTTGGATTAAGTTGAATGACTTACCTACTCATCTGTGGACGCATAATAACCTTGAAACCATTGGAGGCTCCATAGGCAAATATCTAAATCAGGACAAAACAGAGGGAAGAGTTCAAGTTGAATTAGATGCCTTCAAACCTCTGGTAGTGACCAAAACCTTCCAGATCAGACCTGGTGAAGAGACTGTAGTGGAGCTAGTGTATGAAAAGTTGGAAAAACATTGTTTTACTTGCTTCTCACTCATCCACGAGGAGAAAGACTGCCCTAAGGTTAAGCTCTCCCCTCCAACAAGAAATACAAGATTGGGGATTAACCAACAAAGAACCATCTCTCAGGCTCGAGGAAGATAAGAGAAGAAGGGGGTACCCGCTTGTCACTGGATCGAAAGAAGGAGATGATACTTACGGACCTCGGGCTGTGATGCACTCAAAGAGAGCCAGAAGCCCTTCAGCAAGAAGAGAGAGAGATATAAGGCCATGGAAAAGTGACTTTCAAGCAAGCTCCAAAACAAGAAGTAAAACAGGGCATGGAGGAACTGTCCACCAAGACAGTCAAAGGAGAATGGATACTGGTCCAGGAAGAAGGCACGAATCAAACCTTAATTCTCAAGAACATTATGCTTCTTCGAATAGGTACAGGAAAGAATATAGAGTAGTGGCGGACAAGCGTGAGTATCAAACGGATTATCACAGAGAAAGAGAGATAGGACGTCAAGACTCAAGGGATTTCAGAGCTAGGAGCTCTCATAAATCATTACCTCGTCATGAGGACAAACAATACTCAGGAATTGAGCTTTCACATGGTGAAGATATCGAACTTCGAAACAGAGGAGCTCTTACTCATTCGTTGGATAGGTTAACACCACTTCAACATCATCGTTCTGAGTTTGATCATGAGGGGACAGATTTCTCTAAATCCCACTCAAAACGCCCTGTATTTGAGAGAATCTCTAAGTGTCTTGGGGCTGATCAAGAAGGCTCTACTAATACAGGATCAAAGTCCAAGTCTAAACGACCTGCGCTTGAAAGGATATCGACTCTTGAAGAAGGGGAGTTTGAGAGCTTGGCTCCTTTATCTACATATAGGTCTCAAGTTGCCTCTCCCATCGTTGGAGCTTCTAGACAAGGATCGGCAGCAAGAATCAAAGAGCTGCAACAGCCCGTTACAGAGACTGCAGTGGATAAGGAGATAAGGAGAGATGCAAGATCATCACCCTCTTCAGAAGCCACAATACCGGATCTCCCGGCTCTTGAGAGGATCTCTTCTCATGGCTTACCTGTAGCTGCACGTCTGAGTAGGAAAAAGGAAACTAAACGAGCAGTGTCTGTGGGTCAGCTTAGTAAACGCATCACGCAACCTAAAGGAGTGTTCAAGAAGCGTGGGGGAAATAGCCCCCTTATCGGAGCTAACTCGAAGAAACGGAATGCTTTGCGATCTCACACCTCAGTCCGTAGGAAACTTATTATAGATCCAATCCGAGATGTTACTTCCCCTACTTATGTACCTCTAAATGAGGATGTTACGAATGTTACAAAAAAAACTAAGGCAGTTATGCCAACTACTTGTAAAGGTTCGATGGTTTTCCAGAAACCATCCAATTTTCAATGATTACAACCAGTTGGAACTGCCAAGGTCTTGGAAACTCCTTGACAGTTCGACGTCTAAGGGAATTGAGGCTGGAACTCTTCCCGGACATAATGTTTCTAACGGAAACTAAAAACCAAGACGATTATGTTTTATCTGTGTTTAATTGGATGGGTTATGGACATCACTTTACGGTTCCTCCAGTGGGGCTTAGTGGGGGTTTAGCGCTATTTTGGACACATGATATTGACCTAGAAATCTTATCATCAACTCCAAACTATATTGATACTCGTATCAAGTACCAGAACCGGCTCTTTTTCTTCACTTTTGTCTATGGCCATCCAAATAAACAGCGACGACGTGACGTTTGGAATAGCATCTCGGCTCTAGCTTCTGATCGTAATCAACCATGGCTACTAACCGGAGATTTTAATGAGTTGTTGGAAAACAGAGAAAAAAGAGGTGGACCGGCTCGACCAGAAGGCTCATTTATTGACTTTAGGAGTTTTGTAGCCACTAATGGACTATGGGATGTCAAATATACGGGTAATCCGTACTCATGGCGCGGCATGCGTTCTGACCATCTAGTTCACGCTAGACTAGATCGGTCTCTTTCGAATAATGCTTGGTTAGAGGAATTCCCTTCTGGATACTGCAAGTATCTTCGTTTCGAAGGCTCCGATCATCGTCCTCTCCTCACATTTATTGATGACTCTTGAGCAAAGAAGAGAGGAATGTTCCGCTTTGACAATCGTCTGCGTGACAAAGATGAGATTTTTGAGCTTATAGCAGATGTATGGAGCCGGTATGACGCAGCTACGGTTGAGACAAAAATAAGATATTGTCGCAGCGAACTTACTCAATGGACAAGGGAGCAACATAAAAACAGCGCTGAATCTATCCTAGAAGCTCAAAAGGCACTTGAATGTGCTCTGTCTAACCCCGTTCAAGATGCTAATGCCATAGCCGTTCACACTTCACTCTTGGAAACGGCTTATCGAGAAGAGGAGCTCTTTTGGAAACAGAGAAGTCGTGTGGCTTGGCTCAATAGTGGCGATCTCAACACGAAATATTTTCACGCTATCACCCGTGATAGACGCACTATCAACAGATTCACGGTTATTGAAGACGAAGCGGGCTTACCTCATTATAAGGAAAAAGACATATCTAAGGTGATTTCTGATTATTTTCAGAACATTTTCTCCTCAAATGGAGCTCAAAATTTGGACGTGGTTAGTGAGGCCCTCCAACCGTGTGTGACAGATGAAATGAACTCTAAACTCACCCGTATACCGTCTGATGAAGAAATCAAAGACGCAACTTTTTCGATCAACTCCGATAAAGCCCCGGGACCCGATTGTTTCTCTGGGGGTTTCTTCCATTCTTTTTGGAAAATTATTGGAGCAAACATCACTAAGGAAATTCGTGATTTTTTCATCTCGGGTTCTTTCCCGGCTAAGATGAATGAAACGCATATACGACTTATTCCAAAAGGGTCGGGGCCTCGAAAAGTAGCGGACTATAGACCTATTGCTTTATGCAACACTTACTACAAAATTGTAGCAAAGATTCTAACAAAGAGACTACAACCGATACTCTCGTCTTTAATTTCCGAAAATCAGTCGGCCTTTGTGCCACATAGAGCTATTTCGGATAACGTTTTAATCACTCATGAGATCCTCCATTACCTTAAGATTTCAGGTGCAAGAAAGAGAGGTGCGATGGCGGTTAAAACGGACATGAGTAAGGCGTACGATCGCATAGAATGGAGTTTCCTTAAAGAAGTTTGCTCTCGGTTGGGTTTCAACGACCGCTGGATAAATTGGATCATGGAGTGCGTTTCGACAGTATCTTACTCTTTTCTTATTAATGGTTGTCCACAAGGTTCCGTCATTCCGACCCGGGGATTGAGACAAGGAGACCCATTATCGCCGTATCTCTTTATTTTGTGCACGGAGGTGTTATCGGGACTGTGTCGTGCGGCTCAAGAGAAGGGTGATTTGCCTGGGATTCGGGTGTCACGGCATAGCCCCCACATTAATCACCTTCTCTTCGCCGACGATACTATGTTTTCTGTCGGTCCGACGCGAGAAGTTGCATTGCGCTTGCCAATATCTTGTCTCGGTACGAACGCACATCAGGACAATGTATCAACTTAAACAAATCGTCAATTATGTTTGCTTCAAAAACTCCCAGAGCCAATCGGGAAAAGGTGAAGAGAAGTTTGCGCATCACTAAAGAAGGGGGTACAGGAAAGTATTTGGGACTTCCTGAGAATTTTGGACGGCGAAAACGTGATATCTTTACATCATTAGTGGACCGTATACGGCAACGTAGTCATAGTTGGTCGTCTCGATTTCTATCACCAGCTGGAAAACAAACCCTCCTTAAATCAGTACTTTCGGCGATGCCTTCTTACGCTATGTCGTGCTTTAAATTACCGACGTCTTTATGCAAGAGGATCCAAAGCATTCTCACTAGGTTTTGGTGGGATGATAAACCAGAAAAGAAGAAAATGGCGTGGATCTCTTGGGAGAAGATGACCATCCCGAAGAATGCAGGCGGCCTGGGATTTAGAGACATCGAAGACTTTAATGATGCCTTGTTAGCTAAGTTAAGCTGGCGAGTGTTGTCCCGGCCTGACTCACTGCTATCCCGCGTCCTTTGCGGTAAATATTGTCATACGTCTACTTTCTTAAGTAGTTCAGCCCCATCGAATGCTTCACATGGTTGGCGAGGAATCCTAGCTGGAAGGAAAGTCCTCTCTAAGGGGTTAGGTTGGCTAATCGGAGATGGGGAATCGATAAAGGTATGGGAGGACCCCTGGTTATCTACTACGGAGCCTATGGTGCCCTATGGCCCCTGCCCACGTCACCTCACCAATCTTAAGGTCTCAGATTTAATTAATACCTCGGATCACTCTTGGAACTGGGACCGTATTCGAGAGTGGCTTCCTGGGTATGAGGAGCACATACGTGGTCTGATCCTGGGTTTTACAAAGCACACTGATTCTTTAGTGTGGCTTCCCTCTAAGAATGGAGAGTATTCAACAAAAAGTGGTTATGGATTTAAGGCTCGGGAAGCTACATCAGTTCAGTTCCAAACCTTCGATTGGCAGAGGAGCTTATGGAGATTGAAAACCCAGCCAAAGATTAAAAGTTTCTTGTGGAAGGCCGTTGTTGGCGCATTACCTGTTGGTGAGCAAATTCAAAAGAGGGGAATGGGACATAGCCCCTGTCAACGATGCAGTATGACTGAGACCACCGAACATGCTCTGTTTCAATGTCAATGGGCCAAGTCAGTTTGGGATTTGGTACCAATAATGCCAGTGGAGTGGAACAGGATCAACTCAATGTTGGAGCTCTTACCTGCTCTCCAGCGTGTTACATCTCTGCCTCCAGTGGGACTTGCAGGGGCCTCTCTCCCAACTTGGATATGTTGGCATATTTGGACTGCGAGAAATAAGTTGATCTTTGAGAACACTACGTACTCGCCTCTGGACGTTGTTGCGAAAGCCATACACGATGCAAAGTTATGGCAACAGGCTCAAGAATCTCTTCCTAAACCACGTGCACCGGAAACAAGAATGGAATCAAAGTGGACTCCTGAGGATGGAGTGTTAGCTCACACGGATGCAGCTTGGGACAAAGAAACATCTAATGGTGGAGCTGGATGGTGGTTCCAAGAGGGAGAGGACACGATGCAAGAAGAATTTACTGCACCACTACTCCGAATCAGTTCGGCTTTGGTGGCGGAAACATGGGCTGTTATAAAAGCTCTTCAAATGGCGAAAAACAAGGGTTATGAAGAGCTCCATATCTTCTCCGATTCGCAGGTTTTGATTAATCTACTTCGCAAGAAGGAATCGCACACGGAGATTCATAACTTGTTGTTTGAAATTCGTATGCTCGCTTCGAATTTTCGTAAGCTTGCTTTCTCTTTTATACCTCGAGAAGCTAATAATGTGGCTGACTCGCTTTCGAAACAAGCACTCTTAGCTTGTAATGTGTCGACGGTTTCGACGTAATACTTAATAAAATCTCAGAATTTGACCAAAAAAAAATAAGGAAAATTTACTCAAATCCCATGAAACTATGGAAAAATGACTAGAATACCTTATATCTTTCAAAAATTACTCAAATCTTTTCGCACCCCTAGTAAATTACGATAAACACCCTTGATTAGTTTTTTTTTTTAGATAACTCAGCCGTCTCATTTAGATAACTGAGCCGTGTCATTTAGATAGTGTATTAAATTAATATATAGATACTGTATTAAATTAATAAATTAATATATTAATTAATATATATTAATATATATATAATATATTAATATAAATTAATGTATTATATAAATTATAAATATTTAATATAATTTAATTTATCAATATATTAATTTAATTTATAAATATATATCAATATATTAATTTAATATTTAATATATTAATGTATAAATTAAATATTATAAATTTAATACAGTATCTATATATTATACATGCCCATATACATGCCTAATAATTAATCTTTTTATGGTTGAGTTATGATTTGTTTGATGGCTGAGTTATGATTTGTTTGTTTGATGGCTGAGTTATTCTTTATTTGATGGCTGAGTTATGGTAATTTGATGGTTGAGTTATGATTTGTTTGATGGCTGAGTTATGGTAATATGATGGTTGAGTTATGATTTGTTTGATGGTTGAGTTATGATTTGTTTGTTTGATGGCTGAGTTATGGTAATTTGATGGTTGAGTTATGATTTGTTTGTTTGATGGCTGAGTTATTCTTTGTTTGATGGCTGAGTTATTCTTTTTACGGCTGAGTTATGATTATTCGATGGCTGAGTTATGGTTATATTGCGGCTGAGTTATATATAACCATGTATAATGTATAATGGAATTAAATATATTAAATTTAACCATGTATAATGGAGATACTGATTAATATATATTCTAATACAGTAAATTTATATACTAAATATAGATTATAAATTTAATATATTAGATTTAAATATATTAAATTTAACCATGTATTAATACTGTATCTATATATTAATCAGTATAATACAGTATCTATATATTAAATTAAATTTATAAATTTAATATATTAAATAAATTTATTAAAATATATAAATTTAATAAATTAATTAAATTTATAATATTTAATATATTAATTAAATATGTATATAGATAGTGTATTAAATTAATATATAGATAATTATAATTAATATATTAAATTTATACTGTATTATATATATATATATATTTTAATTTAATATATATATTAAATATTAAATTAATATATAGATACTGAATTAAATTAATATATATATATATATTAAATAATATATAATAATATATTAAATTAATATATAAATATAGATACTGTATTAAATTAATTTAAATTAATTAATATAATATATAGATAATGTATATAGTTATTGTATTAAATTAATATATATTAATTAAATTAATATATAGATACTGTATTAAATTAATATATTAATTAATATATATTAATATATATATAATATATTAATATAAATTAATGTATTATATAAATTATAAATATTTAATATAATTTAATTTATCAATATATTAATTTAATTTATAAATATATATCAATATATTAATTTAATACTTAATATATTAATGTATAAATTAAATATTATAAATTTAATACAATATCTATATATTGTACATGCCCATATACATGCCTAATAATTAATCTTTTGATGGTTGAGTTATGATTTGTTTGTTTGATGGCTGAGTTATTCTTTGTTTGATGGCTGAGTTATGGTAATTTGATGGTTGAGTTATGATTTGTTTGATGGCTGAGTTATGATTTGTTTGTTTGTTGGCTAAGTTATTCTTTGTTTGATGGCTGAGTTATGGTAATTTGATGGCTGAGTTATGATTTGTTTGATGCATGAGTTATGATTTGTTTGTTTGATGGCTGAGTTATTTTTTGTTTGATGGCTGAGTTATGATTATTCGATGGCTGAGTTATGGTTATATTGCGGCTGAGTTATATATAACCATGTATAATGTATAATGGAATTAAATATATTAAATTTAACCATGTATAATAGAGATACTGATTAATATATATTCTAATACAGTAAATTTATATACTAAATATAGATTATAAATTTAATATATTAGATTTAAATATATTAAATTTAACCATGTATTAATACTGTATCTATATATTAATCAGTATAATACAGTATCTATATATTAAATTAAATTTATAAATTTAATATATTAAATAAATTTATTAAAATATATAAATTTAATAAATTAATTAAATTTATAATATTTAATATATTAATTAAATATGTATATAGATACTGTATTAAATTAATATATAGATAATTATAATTAATATATTAAATTTATACTGTATTATATATATATATATTTTAATTTAATATATATATTAAATATTAAATTAATATATAGATACTGAATTAAATTAATATATATATATATATTAAATAATATATAATAATATATTAAATTAATATATAAATATAGATACTGTATTAAATTAATTTAAATTAATTAATATAATATATAGATAATGTATATAGATATTGTATTAAATTAATATATATTAATTAAATTAATATATAGATACTGTATTAAATTAATATATTAATTAATATATATTAATATATATATAATATATTAATATAAATTAATGTATTATATAAATTATAAATATTTAATATAATTTAATTTATCAATATATTAATTTAATTTATAAATATATATATCAATATATTAATTTAATACTTAATATATTAATGTATAAATTAAATATTATAAATTTAATACAATATCTATATATTGTACATGCCCATATACATGCCTAATAATTAATCTTTTGATGGTTGAGTTATGATTTGTTTGTTTGATGGCTGAGTTATTCTTTGTTTGATGGCTGAGTTATGGTAATTTGATGGTTGAGTTATGATTTGTTTGATGGCTGAGTTATGATTTGTTTGTTTGTTGGCTAAGTTATTCTTTGTTTGATGGCTGAGTTATGGTAATTTGATGGCTGAGTTATGATTTGTTTGATGCATGAGTTATGATTTGTTTGTTTGATGGCTGAGTTATTTTTTGTTTGATGGCTGAGTTATGATTATTCGATGGCTGAGTTATGGTTATATTGCGGCTGAGTTATATATAACCATGTATAATGTATAATGGAATTAAATATATTAAATTTAACCATGTATAATAGAGATACTGATTAATATATATTCTAATACAGTAAATTTATATATTAACTATAGATTATAAATTTAATATATTAGATTTAAATATATTAAATTTAACCATGTATTAATACTGTATTTATATATTAATCAGTATAATACAGTATGTATATATTAAATTAAATTTATAAATTTAATATATTAATTAAATATGTATATAGATACTGTATTAAATTAATATATAAATGATATAAAATTAATATATTAAATTTATATTGTATTATATATATATATATTTTTTAATCTAATATATTTATTAAATATTAAATTAATATATAGATACTGAATTAAATTAATATATATATATATATTAATTAAATTAATATATATATATATATTAATTAAATTAATATATATTAATATATATTAATATATATAATATATTAAATTAATATATAATATATATATAATATATTAAATTAATATATTAATTAATATATATTAATATATATATATAATATTAATATAAATTAATGTATTATATAAATTATAAATATTTAATATAATTTAATTTATCAATATATTAATTTAATTTATAAATATATATCAATATATTAATTTAATATTTAATATATTAATGTATAAATTTAATATATTTATATATTAATTTAAATTTATATATTAAATTTATAAAAATTATAAATTTAATACAGTATCTATATATTAATATATTAAAATATATATTAAATTTAACCATATATATTAAAATTTAATACAGTCTCCATTATACATGCCCTTATATATTAGAATTAAATATATTAAATTCTAATATATATTTAACCATGTATACTGTATAATGTATAATGTATAAATGTATATTATACATTATCGTAGATGAAGAACCCTAATTTGTAAGAGCTGATGACATGGAAAATAAGAGCTGATAACTTGGAAAATCAGAACTGATGACATGGAATATCGGTAAGTCAGCCGCCAAACAAACACATAACTCAGCCATTAATAAATCAGCCATCAAGTATAATGTAAGTCCGCCGCAACGTGAATAGTATTTCAGTAATTAATCTTTCGCTAATAAATCAGCCGTAATTAGGCTAGGAAATATTAAGTCAGCCGTATCGTCAAATAAATCAGCCGTCAAATGAATGCTATTCTAGTAATTAATCTTTCGCTAATAAGTCAGCCGTAACCAGGTTGAGTTATTGTTAACCCAGCCAATTATGGCTGATTTACGTAAGTCAGCCGTAACTACCTCTCATAAGTCAGCCGTAACTACCTCTCGTAAGTCAGCTGTAACTACCTCTCATAAGTCAGCCGTAACTACCTCATAAGTCAGCCGTAATTACCTCTCATAAGTCAGCCGTAACTACCTCTCGTAAGTCAGCCGTAACTACCTCTCATAAGTCAGCCGTAACTACCTCTCATAAGTCAGCCGTAACTAACGGCTGATTTATGTTTGTAAGTCAGCCAAATTATGTTTGTAATTACTATCATCTCATAAGTCAGCCGCGTTTTTTAACTCAGCCGCAACGCAACCATAAATCAGCCGCAACGTAACCATAACTCAGCCGTAGCGCTTTACGGCTGAGTTCATTAATACACGTCAGCGATTTCCTACGTAGTTGTTTACGTGGCTCTGGCATTTTTGTAATTACGTTTTTTGTCACAACGTAACAAAAGGGCACGCTGGGTATTAAAAAAATGCCAGTAATAAAAAAAAGTTTTATATGCTTGTAGTCTTATTAACTAATTTCTGTGGGATTTGAGCAAAAAACCCAAAAAATAAAAATAAAAATAAAAATAAACACCAAGCTATTCCTTTGGTCCGATCTCTTCTCTCTCTATGTTCCACTTTCTCAACATACCATACCTACTTGTCATAACATTGTCCACATGTTACTTTTATGCATAAATTCAGGGAAAAAAAAAGATAAAAAGAAAAAAACCATTTAATGATTGATTGATTGTGATAATTCGAGTCATTTCTCGTTACGGAAGAAGAAACTGTGTAAAGTTGAAAGGGTCTAACTCATAATGCTCATTTAGCGTTAATTATATACATTTAACATCAATGAATAAGGAATCTCGAAACATAAAATTTGGAAAAAGCATTTAAACTTGAGAAATCAATCCTTTTTTACAATATTCTATTATTCTCAACCCGAAATAGTAAATTTCTTCTTTCTTGTAGATCTGAGATTGAATCTAGTGAATTTGGAACATGAATTTTCTATAAAAAAACGCATACGCAAACACATAAACATTTTAAAATTTTTGGATTTAAATTAATTATTTTATACTACATGGTATATTTTAGGGTTTAGGATTAGAGTTTTCATTTATAGTATAAAATTTTTAAAACTGTCTTATAAAACCTTTCAAAAACCATTTAAATTGTTTAAAGAGAGACATAATGATAATGTTATATAATTCACCTTATAAATCTGTTTAGAAACATTTTAAACCGTTTAAAAACATTATAATATGTTAAAAACAGAGACAAGGATTACGTTATATATTTAATCTTATAAAACTGTTTCAAACATTATAAAACTTTTTAAAGACAAAGATAGAAAGATTAGGTTATATAATTCACCTTATGAAACTGTTTAAATTTTGTATAAACGGTTTAAAAGCATTCTAAATTGTTCTAAACAGAGACAAGGATTAGGTTATATAATTCATCTTATAAAACTTTTTAAAACATTATGAAACTTTTTAACGACATAGACAAAATAATTAGGTTACATAATTCAACTCATAAAATTGTTTTAAAAAAATTATAAAAGACGTAAAAACTCTTATATTAGTAAGAAAAATATAAAACAAATACTTACTTTAAAATAAAAAATAAAAACTCAGATATCTAACCCAAATCGAATCAAAAACCAGAATTGCAATAAAAAAAAGTGACGAAATCCGTTCTAGATTTGGATCCATATGAGAGAGATATCCATCTTCAATTCAACCCCACCACCAATATTTATTAGAAATTCGTTTTTGTTTAGTAGAGAAAAAGAAAAGAGAAAGAAAGAGAGAAAAATGTAAAATCTCCTTTTGCATAGAAAGAGAGAAAAAGAGAAATTGACATGTTTTCCTTTGGGTTAATTAGGTGTATAATAGTTTGTGGGTTCTAATTAGGTGTATAGCATGGTGTGAATAAAATTTAGGTGACTAACATCCACCTAAATTCTTTTTGACTAAAATACTTTTAATGATCTAATTAATTATGGATAGTTGACTGTCACATCATGTATGTTGATTAAAATAGTTGACTATTTAAAACATTTTCTATGTAAACGAGTGTTTGTTATTCTAGTTATAATGTAGTTCACTTTGTTATTGATTCACTATGATTATAGTTGATTATTTATGCATGCATAGTCAGTTATTCAAAAAATTATTAACATTTATCTGCCAATAGTCAACTATCATACCAAAACATAGTTGACTATGTAAAACATTGTCTATGTAAACAAGTGTTTAATATTCTAGTTGTGACACCCCGGTTTCAGAGCATATATGGTATATGCGGTATATACGGAGAGGCTTAAAAGAATTGAGTTATGCGTGCTTAAGCTGGAGTAGTTTCAGGATGGGTGACCTACTGGGAAGTGATTTTCAGTATCGTGTGAGTGAGGTTAAAACACGAGAAAATATCGCGTGGTGATTTGCATGGTCAATAAACATGACTTCTGAGCCTCCCGGACTAACGCACCGACCGTCTGACATGGATGGGCCCATGAGCCGAGAGTGGATGTGGGGCCCATTGGGAGATGAGGATTTCTCTCGAGGGGATGAAGATTTCACCTACGACGGCGGTCGGGGCGTTACACTAGTTATAATATAGTTCCCTATGTGATTAATTCACTATGATTATAGTTGACTATTTATGCATTCAAAGTCAGCTATCAAGTTTTTTTTTTTTTTAACATTTATCTCCAAATAGCCAGCTAAGATCAAAACATAGTTGACTATTTATCTTGTAATTGAAAAATACATTAAGGCTAAAATAATTATTCTAGGTATATACTCCATGTTATTGACCTTATTATAATTTAAGTTATGTTAGATCATTAATTATTGGTGCAATAGGTATTATAGATCATAATTTCCCTTTTTCTTTTTACTACTGAAAAGTGGTATAAATGAGAATTTTTATATGAATGAAACGCTTGAGTAAATAACTGTTCAGTGACATTTGCAATTGCCTTTTTCAACTTACCTTTTATATATAACATTAAAAAAAGTGAGAAAACTTGTGAATGGTCAAAAAAAAATGTGAATAAAGAGTACCACAATTCGTTATTAAGAGCTTTATTAAGAGTAGCATTTATCATCATATTATTCTAAGTGCATGCCCCCATTACTTACGTGTGATAAAAACTGGATAGTTTAACCCAAAAAAAACTGGATAAAACTTTTAAAAACGTATATATTGTGGTTAGTACTAATAATCTAATTTTTTTTAATGTGAAGTCAATAGTCTTACGTGGCACCCTCACAATTGATTTGGGGGTGACTAATTATATTTCTATCCCTACTCAAATCGTGATATTTACTATCTCTTGCCATCAAAATATTCTGACAAAAATACCCCTCACGATATGATCAATTATTCGGTTATGGGCTTCTGATTCTCGAATTGTGTTAATTTCGTAAGGCCCAATTCATTTATCATAGCCCATGGCGTTCTGATTTAGTAAATATATTATTCAGTGTATAATCTTAATAATAGATAGATTCCAAATTTACATTTGATCATATCTTTAAATTATGTTATATTTCCCTTCAATATTGGTTAGTATCTCAGATTTGGTAATATCTCTAAATTTTTAAATAGATAGATTCCAAATTTGGTTATATCTCTAACTTTTAAAATCATTTTTAACGCTGGAACTCTAAATTCTTATACTATATATATATGGGTAGGTTTGTTTCTCTCACTACTAGAAAACAGGGCATCTGCGACTACCAGATTCGTTGCAAATCAGTCACAAAACATGTATTTGCGACTACTTTGCGACGAATATGAGTAGTCGCAAATAGTTCGTCGCAAATTTATGGCGTCGCAAAAGCGTGGTAAATTAGCGACTGATTTGGCACTGACAAAGTTCGTCGGCAATTTGCTACTATAATGAGACTAAAGTCATGCGAGGCAAATTACCTACTAACTTGCGACTACTAAAGTTCGTCGATAAACCGCGTCTATTTGTGACTACTTTAAAGTGGGTAATTGGTGATGATTTTATGACAACCTTGTAGTCGTGAATAAGCGACTAAATAGTGTCATTTTTGGAGTAACCAATTGGTGACTCTTTTGTGTCTATGTTGTAGTCGTAAATATGTTACTGATTTATGTCGCCATTTCAGTTATTAATTTGTGACTCTTTTGTGTCTACCTTTTTAGTCGTAAATTAGCTACGATTTAGCGACTGATTGTCACTCTTACAAATCGTATGGAGTTGCAACTTAGTCATTATTTTGTGACTGATTACCCACTGATTTGTGTCACATTTATTTTAATTTTTAGGTTTAGGTCAGATTTTGGTATCTATTTTATTTGGTATGTTTGGTATTTGTTCAAGAAAACCAAAAATTGTGAAATGGAAAAGCATATACATAACAAGCATTGCTTGACAAAAGAAGTTTAATAGTACAAAATACATGGAAACACAAAAGAAGTCATGTTTACATGACAAGTTTGTTACATGGAGGTGTCTAAGAGGGTGTTACCAAGGCTAGGAGGTGCAGTGGCTTCTGCGGTTGGTTCGATGGTCGGTGAAGCGTTGGAGACAGGCGCTGGTTCTTTGTTCTTCAAGAAGTCGTCCACCTTCTTCTCGAGTTCACTGATCCGGTTTTGACTGGCCTTTAGATCCGCATCACGTCGCAAATTCTCCGCATCTTGTTCTGCAATCCTCTGGTTAGCTTTGTTCAGTTCTTCCTGCACCTCTACCAAGGTTGGTACATCAGTTTCTTCATAGGTGATCTTCCTCTTCCCCTTCCGAAGAGACTCATGTGAAAGCTGACCCACCCCAAAAGGGGTTCCCTTGGGATCAAACTCAGTACACTGCATGAGCAAAAACCAAGCATTACCAACTCAGAGATAATGATTATGAGACAGAAACAATCAAAGAAGAGGAAGACCAAAACTAAATGCTAAGGGAGTGAATATGAAACTCAAACAAAAGGAGAAAGAACAGTACCTTAAGGAAGATGTTATTATTTTCTTCCATGGAGAGGGTCCGCTGAGAAGTGTTGTCTGAAGCTTCTGGTAGGTCACCATCAGCCTCCTCTAAAGGCTCTAAAGCCTGTTTCAGAGAAATCTCGTAAGCCTCTGCAACCTCCTTAGCTTTTAGATCAATAAAACTCCCATCTGGGTTTGTATGGGTCTTGAGGAAGACTTCAGCCCATGAGACAGGTCGTCCAAGTTCTTCTTCATGTAACAGAAGATGTAGTTTATATGGTTAAAAAATGAAAAAATGAAAGAAGGAAACAGTTTACCATATCTTGTTGAATGGTCAAGTAAGAATGTTGGCCTCCTCTGTGCTTGTGAGGTCCACGCCCATTACGTTCAGAGTTACGAGAGGTAGAAGCAATTAAGCTCTTATCCTGAGCAGCTACAGTGGCCCAGTAAGAACACATTCGTGCCCAAAGCTTGTCCCCAATCCAGATTGGCCTCTTTCTCGGTTTACGGCTCATAACTTGACTAACAATTCCTCGCATCCTATTTGTCGCAATCCTTGTGAAGTGAGACCTCACAAGCGCAGTGATCCCTAAATCCCAATTGTACGCGCTCTACAAAGGAAAACAATCCAACTTAATGTGTATACGAATAAGTACATAAAGAACTGATAATGGAAAGTGATTGAATGAAGCCACATTACCGCAAATGATCTGAAATATCTCTCTTGTTTATCAATAGGCGTGACGGTCCAGCTGTACCAAGGACCATCAAATTTACGACGAAAGATATCAGAGATTTCACGGGTGAGTAAGCCTCTGTCCCGAGTAAACCTAGACAAGAAATAATAAGAGTGGTTAAATATGAGCCTTGTAGTGATAGTAAGTGACAATAATGCTAATTTCAAACCAAAACAATGCCAAAATCAGCAACAAACTATATCAGGATACTCAACTATTCAAATTCCAGACTAATACTACTCCAAAGCACTAACACAATCAGCTATGCACAAACCAAAAACAAAAACCACAAGTCAAAGACAGAAAACAATTACCATAACGATTTCCTCGGTGGGATTGGTTTTGGACTGAGATATGGTAGGGCTTGACGCCCAGGGTGAGCCAGAATGTTATCCAGCATTTGCTCGTAGTCTTCGCCTTCGCCATTGCCATTAACCAATGCTTCCAGATCATCAACACCATCAACAGGGAGTTGTTCACCATCATTATCATCAGGTTCTTCATAATCTTCTTCTTCTCCATCATCTTCAGGTTCATCTTCGTCTAGGAGATTCGGAATTTGAACCTGAAACCGTTGTGGTTGAAGATTCAGGTTCAGACTGGGCCGCTGTTGCGAGTTAGTAGCACGGTTGGATGATGGTGGATACTGCAGTGGAAGGACCTGAGATTGAGAGTTGGTTTGGGAGACATTTGACTGGTGAGTCCCTTGAGAAGGAGGCGACATGTTCTTTCCGCCGGTTGGATTAGAATCAATGGATGAAGTAGAACGGTGGCTTGAGTTCTTTCCGCCGTTTGCTTTGTTAAGCTAACTTCCGCTTGAGGTTGAAGGATCTGTTGCAGTGGCCTTCCCACGAGCGTCTTGAGAAACCTTCTGCTTCTTCCGGTTTGATGCAGGAACAAGTTCATCACCACCACCACCACGAGCTCCGTTTGATCGTTGTGGGTTTGGAGGAGGAACGAGTTCATCGCCACCATCTCCACGAGCTCTGTTTGATCCTCCGGTTGAGGACCTTCCATCTCCACGAGCTCTGTTTGATCCTCCTCTGATAAGAACTCCTGGGCCTTTTCCTCTTGTAGATCCTCCTCTGGTAAGAACTCCTTTCGATCCAGCCATCGATTATAGAGAGATGAAGAGAATATGGGTTTCTGGGTAGACGAAGAGGATTAGGGTTTCTGCATTTCGGGTAGATAAAGAGTTTGAGGGTTTCTGGGTTGCGGGTAGATGTAGCGTTTGAGGATTTCTGAGTTGCGGGTAGATGAACAGATTTAGGGTTTTGAGTGAATGAGAGAGTTTGGGGTTTCTGGGTTTCGTCAGTGAGAGAGAGAGAGAGAGACTTTGGGGGTTCGATTGTGTTTGTTTCTGTGTTAGAAGAAGAAGAAAAACCCAGAATTAGGGTTTGAAGAAGAAAAACCCAAAATTGGGTTTCAGAATTTGAGTGAGTGAGATTGATTTAGGGTTTCGGATACTCGGCAAACGAAAGCAAAAGAGAGATTGAGTGGAAAACAGAAGGGGATTTGTTGATTTGCAGAGAAAATCAACACATTAGGGTTTTTAGGTTCGATCGCGAGAGAGAGAGAGAGAGACGAGAGAGAGAGAGAGAGGAGAGAAAATAGGTTTAGAGAGAAAATGACTTTTGGGATCTCTAATTAATCTCTGTTATTAGCATAAGAATGGGTAATTAGACGCAAATTTAGGACTAATTTTCGATTAAAGAGGGAAAATTTCCCGGGTAAAAGCCCAAATGTTTTGAGAATCAGGCCCAGATATTCGTCACAAATTAGTCGCACATTCGTCACTTATTTGCCTCTACTTTGTGACGCTTCCGTTGTAGTCACAAATTTAACCCTTAAACCATTCACAATTAAACCCCAACCAATGATCCTCTAGGGTTCATATAAACCCTAAAACCTTTTTGAATGCATATATGTAGAAAACAATTCTACCAAAGGTTATTTAGTTAAATCATCAAACATGCCAAAGATGTGATTAAAAGTATAAGTATTTATAAGTGTTAAGTATTGGAAATTTTATTGTTTTGATAATTTGTTATTGAATTTGATAAATTTACCATTTACACATATTTATACTATGGCAATGTGTTTACTAAACTCTAAATTCAATTATGACTCAAATACACTTAGATTTTCATTTAACAAAGTACATAAATTGTAGGCGGAGTGGCGAAAGAGTCACACATCAGTCACATTAAGAATGTCCGTGGCAAATGTGTGGTAAAGTGTTAGGTAAAATGGGACGAATTTGTGACTGGTTCAAATTTTTTCGGAAATCAAAACCCCAAACCCTATAGTATGACAAATCAGTCACAAAATAAATTTTCAAAAGTTGTTGGTTCGTGGATTCGAACCATCAACATCTGCGCCTATCCTTATAGGTTGTAACCGTTATGCTATAGTAATGTGTATGTAATGGTTGACATGGAGATTTATTTAACTATAGCTTGTTTCTTTGTTAAAAAAAAATTGTGTTTTACCCCGGATTCGAACACCAGTCCTGCGAGTAAGTGAAATGAGTGATTAACCAGTATGCCAATGTAATATAATTGCTATGATGCACATAAACTTTTATTTATATGCATCTGATTTTTTTAAAAAAATTAAAGAGAGGTTTTGTTGCACATATTTTACACAGTTCCACAAATTACACAAGCTACTTAACACATATATAACACTAACCATTTAAGTAGATTTCATACATTAATTTCACACTAATAAAAATAAATACAAGATTTGACAAATTTAAACATTATTATTCGTAATGATTTTGGTCCTCCTCAGAGTCTGATAAATTACAGTGGAACTCATCGATAGGATCTTCGTCTTCAATACCTTAAGGAATGCCTCCCATATTTTGCGTCCCATCAACTAAACAATCGACATTGATTTCTTCTACGGCAGACGTGGTTGCCTCGTCAATAGTTTGTTGCAAAATGACCATCTCTTCCGCGATGTAATTCCCTTGAATACGCTTCCTCGGATTGACTTTCAAAACGGATAGCCATACTTTCCGAGGACGTTTTGGATTTGGATATGGAAGATAAACAACCTGATCAGCTTGAGACCCTATTTTGAAATAAG
Source organism: Draba incana (assembly GCA_963576765.1). Lineage (NCBI taxonomy): Eukaryota > Viridiplantae > Streptophyta > Magnoliopsida > Brassicales > Brassicaceae > Draba > Draba incana. Next base: position 17,855,774 of record OY755208.1, read on the forward strand.
TTTGTGATTAGTCCAAAAGATGAAAAATAATTTTTTAAAAAATTAAAATTAGTACCAAATATATATCGTTCGTAGTTTGGATATATTCCAGATGAGAGCACGTCGACAACGCCTGTCTCACTAACTCGTGTCCCTTTGCCCGGCGTGGGGTCATACCAGTTACAGTAAAAAAGAATAACCTTCAAACTCACAATCCCAGTATATTGGAGCTCGATAATATTCTCAACCGTCCCATAGAAATCACCTTCATTCGATGCATCAGAATAGTTTTGTCCTCGAACACATACCCCATAATTCATTGTTTTCTGTCGTGCTCCGTGCTCATGTGTGTGAAACAAATATCCTCTCGTAAAATACATAGGCCATGACCTCGCCTTATTTTCAGGACCTTCAATTATATCGTACACTCACATTGGGAAATTCTGCTCATGTTTCACTGCATTCACTTGCACATATATAATGGTGTGATTATATGTCGCGTAATAACAATTTACTATTTTATATTTGGAATACTTACATATTGGACGAGCCAACTATGAAACTCTTCATCCTTTTTCGCTGTGACCTCTTCATCAGATAGGTGTGGATGCTCATCTCGAATTTGTGCGTCAATGACACTGTTTTCCTAACACACCAATAAGAAGCAAATTAATCAGAATATGTGCCTTGACAAATCACGTGCACGGTAATTAATATTACCTTTCAAGCGGTCGGAAATAAGCACAATTACGCAAAACATATTGGTGTGCGCTTTTATAATCCAGTTCCGATAACCAAATTTCAGTACATTTGCCACTTGGGCGCCCCACTTGGGTAAATATCTCGGGCACCGATACGCTGTATACGGGTGGCTCACCTTCCTTGTATCTACCAGCCCTACAAAATTCATCAAATATTCTTATAAACTTAAAAGGATTACACCATACCAAACGTATATGTATGGATCCAATTTGTTACCCTCTTCTAGTAGCCGTAGAAATTTCTGCCGGAAAGTAGTATTCTGTGAAATTAGATACCTCGTCGATCATGTACGACATAACGATTGATGCAGCTGGACGATATTTGTTCTTCGCCTTCCCTTTTAAACGTTTAAAGTACCTTTCGAACGGATACATCCACCTATACTGCACAGGACCCCCAAGCTCTGCTTCATATGGTAGGTGGATAGGTAGGTGCTCCATGACATCAAAGAAAGAAGGTGGAAATATTTTTTCCAAATTGCAGAGAAGCATGACAATTTTCTCCTTCAAAACAAGGAGCCAACTTTGATGTAATGATCTACTGCTTAGATCACGGAAAAAAGCTCCAATCCCTACAAAAAATAGTTTAGTAAGTCAATAATCCTGATCAAGCATTGGGATGTGAAATAAAACAATTGTTATGTACATATACCTGATAATGTTTGGTGAACGTTACGCGGGAGAAGTTCTGCAAATATGAATGGAAGCAACCGCTCCATAAAAACATGGCAGTCATGACTTTTCATTCCAACAAACTTGCGAGCTTTGATGTCTGCACAAGCTGCTAAATCTCCTACATATCCATCTGGAAACTTTACTTCATTTTTTGCCCACATGAGTAATGCATCAATTGCTTTTGTAGTCAATCTCCAAATAGGGAATGGAGCATTCCTATGCTCATCAAGATGCAAATCAGGCCGATTACAAACTGTCTCCATATCTATCCTTGACTTTACTGTGTCTTTCAATCTTTCTAACATATTCATCACAGTATATATGATGTTATCGAAAAAATTCTTCTCAATATGCATCACATCAAGGAAGTGCCGTAGAGTTAGATCGCTCCAATATGGAAGCTCCCAGAAAATACTTTCTTTGTGCCAGTGATGCCAATCTTCATAACCTCGAGGTTTTCTCTCATGCCCATTTCCACCACATACCGATGTTTTAGGTGCGCCAACATATTTAATATTTTGGTGTACTTGAGCACCCGTCATCGATTCTGGTGGATACTCGTTCACAGCATTCTTTCCCTTCCGGAAGTTAACTTTGTTTCTCCGCAATGGATGATCGTGTGGTAAAAATCTCCTATGACAGTTAAACCAACACGTCTTCCGACCGGCTTGTAAGTAGAAAGCATTTATATCATCCTTACAAATAGGACAAGCTAATTTTCCGTGTGTGGTCCATCCTGACAACATGCCATACGCCGAAAAATCACTTATCGTCCACAAAAGAATAGCTTTCAAGTTAAAGTTTTCCTTCAAGGACACATCATATGCCTCAACTCCGTTATTCCATAAGTTCTTCAGCTCCTCGATCAGTGGTTGGAGGAAAACATCCAGACTCGCTCGTGGATGCTTAGATCCTGAATTCAATACCGTCAGAAACAAATACTCACTATTCATGCACATCTCCGGAGGTATGTTATAGGGGGTTAGGATCACAGGCCACAATGAATGATTTTTTCACATACCAAAGGGATTGAACCCGTCTGTACATAATCCCAAATACACGTTTCGGGTTTCTGCTACAAAATCCGGATAGATTTGATTGAAATTTTTCCACTCTGCTGCATCAGATGGATGAGACATAACTCCGGCTTCTGACGCGTGCTCAGCATGCCATCTGATTGCCGCTGCAGTCTTCTTTGATTGATATAATCTCTTCAATCTGTCTCCGATGGGTAGATACCACATTTTACTGATTGCAACTCTCTTCCTCCCCCCAATACTAGGCTTATATCTATCTTTTCCACAAAACTTGCAGTTCTCCAACGCCTTGTCTTCTCTCCAATAAAGCATACAATTTTCTTCACAGACATCATATGTTTCGACTGGCAACCCAAGCTCCCGTATCAAATTTTTTGACTCGTAGTATGAACTGGTTGCCTGATTAGGTTGAGGTAAAATCTCCGAAATTAATCCCGTCCACGAATCCATGCAATTTTCCCCCAAATTGTGGTCTGACTTGATGTTCATTTCCCGAGCTGCTACTGATAATCGTGAGTGGCCACCATGACAACCTTCGTACAGTGGCGTATTAGCAGCTTCTAGCATCGCGTAGAAGTGTTTCGCCTCGTCGGTAGGTTCATCATGAACTTGTTCATCGTGTACATAATCATTTCCAATTTGATCATGTTCATGCTGATACTCATTCAACAGGACAGAACCATGAAATCCATCATGTACCATTCCGGCATACACATTTTCGCCTTCGTAATTAACATCTTGATTACCGCTATTATAATCTACATTCTCGTAATTACTACTACTACCTACTCCTACTACGTGGTAATCTTCCCCGTGTTGAGTCCAAACATAATATCCATCCATGAAACCATTACTAAGCAAATGCGTCGAAACAGTATTAATTGGTTTCGGTCTACGCTTATTTCTACAGTTGGCACAAGGACAGTATATCTTACCTCCACAACTGAGAGCAAAGTCTTGGGATGCTGCAAAAGACGTGAATTGTTCAACTCCCGCCAAAAATTCGGCAGATATATTGTTGGTACGTAGATCGAATCGGTTGTACATCCAAGATCGCGATGAATAAGGCCACATTTTTTTTTCTGTTATTTCTATGAAATTTTGTAGTCCCTCTGTTCTCAAAAGATTGATGTTGTAGGAAAAACAAATATTTCTAAAATATTGATTTTTTACATTCTCAATACATTTTTAATGAAAAAGTAATGATGAATTGTAAATTCCAAGACACATTAATTGGTGTTATTGAATTACTATTGGTTTAGAGTCATAGAAAATTGTTTAGTACAAAAAACAAGACATTTATAACTAAGAATTAATGTGTTTTCTTAATAGTTGTGAAAATTCTACAACATCAATCTTTTGAGAACGGAGGGAGTATATTTTTTTTTCCTCTAAATTTTTTTTCCCTCTCTTATATTTTTTTTTCTACGAACGTTTTAGAGGGAGAGAGATGATTGAATGAGTAAAATGAGGTGAGGGTGTGTCGTATATATAGGCAATTTCATTTCCCACTGATTTGCGACTAACTATAGGTAGTTACAAATTTGTCACGCTTTACCCTCTACTTTGCCACAACCGTAGGAAACAATATCTCAGTTAGGTAAACTTTTTATCTACCACGTTTTTTTTTTGCTCCTCTTTCTACCGACATAGATTATAATTTGTCTTTTTATACCGACAAAAAATTTGCCACTCTTATGTGACTCCATACGGCGAGTCACTAATCTGTGACTAATCTTCTGTCACAAAACTGTCGCGAATTTGTGACGACAAATTCCGTCGTTCAACCGTCACAAATAAGTCACTGGTTTGCGACGACCATAAATCATAGTCATATTAGTTACAAATCGGTCACAAATTTGCGTCTCATTTGCGACAACCGTTATCAGTCACAATTGTCCGTCAAATTTGCGACTGCATTTATTGTAGTAGCAAATCTGTCCCAAAACAGACGCAAATCAGTTACAAAATTTAGTGACTACTTTCGCAGTCACAAACCGTAGTCACAAATTGACTGTTTTCTAGCAGTGTCTCATCTCATTCGGTTCTACATTTTTCGGTGGTGCTGAACCTTAGTTAGTTTATAAGTATTTGTTTAAAACGAAATGGTAATTGTCCCATTTTTCTATTGGTTCTCAAAATTAGCATGTATTTCGGGTTAGAGTACCCTAGTTATATTTGATACAAAATTATCAAAAATGTACTTGTTCTCGATAATATTTCTTTGAAAAAAAACCATAATTAATATTGAAACGATGAGGGATTTGCAAACGTACCAACTATGACTTGGCACCGTTTCGTCCACTAAGATTTCTTTTTTTTCTATATAATAGTGAAACTCTTGCTTATAAACACATCCACAATTCAAAGCTTTTACTCTCCGCAAAATCTCCCATCGTTTCCATAGCTTTCTTCTTCTTGTCATTTCCCTTCAAATCCTTTCTGTTTGATCTTTTGTATTTTACCACTTCATAAAGTAGTCACTAAGCAGCATATATATACACACAAATTAGAGATGGATGCTGAAAAGAAGAGTGCTCATATTCGCCAAATCTCAACTTATAAACCACAACTTGTACTCTCCTCAATCCAAGAACACCCTTCTTCAAAAATCTCAGACAATCCCAAGATAAAAGCTTCTGTTGCTGATGTTGACTCCGAGATCGGAGTTTTTGGAGCCGAAAAGTACTTCAGCATGAAGCTAGATCATGTTGACTCCACGGTGGATATCACTAAGCAACACGAGAAGGAAAACAGGGAAGATCCTCCTCATCCTCCATTGACAAAAACGACGTCGTCTAGATCAAGAACAAGCCGACATGGGACTCCAAGTTTAAGATCTGAGACAAGTTATAACAGTCAAACCTTTCTCATGAGGATTAACAACAACAACGACAATAAGCAAAGGAAAACGAACAATGCAAGCATCTATTTTGGTGGGTTTAGATGCAACGGTCCCTGCTCCGGGGTTAAAACCGTCCATACCGACCAAAAAATATCCAATAAAGGTAGAAATTTCGGTCAGGATTTTGTTTCTTACGATGCAAGAAAGCACATCGACGAACCAAAAGTCCGTTTTGAAGCCCAAAAAACGAATTATTCCAAGCCAGAGATGATTCCATTGCCTATCCAAAGGTCCGATATCGCCATGAACCTCGAGAGAAAGCTCTCTATGCTTACATGGGACGCGATACCAGACCATCTCTCCTCCAAGAACAACAATCACAACAATGGTAATAACTCTTCAATGAGCAGCAAGACGCAAGAAGAAGAGACAGCAAGTGAAACGAGTTCTGATTTGTTCGAGATAGAGAACATAACAGGCAGTGTCTACGAACCAAGTGAGGCTAGCATTGGATGGAGTGTAGTAACGGCAAGTATGGCAGATCAATCGGTGATTTCGGATTTTGATATGATAAAGAGGGTTAAGAGAAGTGGTTCGGTGGTTAAAACTAAGCCGGTGGTTGCTGAGAAAGGCCGGTCGGGTGGGTTTTTGTCGGGTTGTAAGACTCACAAAGCTGTCTCAGTCGTTGATAGTTCTAGGATTGTGAAAGAAGCAGCCAAGGTTGATCATTATGAGATGCCTCATCAGAAGAAGTTTAAAACTGAGATTAGGATTCAAGACTTGAGCTTTCTTTAAGAGACAATATTAGTATGTGTGTGTTTATTTCTAATTAGTTATCTTGCAGTATATTATTCGTGTATATGTTAATCATTTTGATATTTTTGATTTCTTCATTTGCGTTATTCATTGAGAAAAGAAAAAAATTACCCGTTAAACCCTACAATTTTGATTTAAAGGGGGAAAAACAATTAATGGACCTACGATCTTCAAACACATTTGGCTTTAAAATTTGTAGAACCTTTTTGAGATACTTATCAATCACACTTTTTTTCTATTAAGTTTATAATTATTTAGGGTTTCGAAATAACAGATGATTCAATGTCCAACCACTAGACCATATTCATTTCGAATGTAGTCTTCGACAATCTACAAAATATATGCTCGTTACTCGTTTAGTATTAAGTTTTAGTGTATTCTTTGTAACTTACTTAGAATAAGTGTTGTCGTTAAATAGCTCATTCATACAATTTTATAATAAATCGAAATCATAATCTCATTTTGATTGACTAAATATGAACTGTTAGATAATTTGACGTTTGTTTTTATCTTGACTTAGACCAAAAAAAAAAAAAAAACAACTATTTTCCAAGTGGAAACCATTAGCTCACTACCATATAGACATGTTTCTTATGCACTTTATTAGTAATTTTAAGAGATGGCATTAATAAATTTGGATTGTTATTTCTACACCCACATGTTTCACTACATCATATCCATGCACGTTATGTATTAATTGGAACGAATTCGATAATAAAAACATCGTTATTACATAGATCCCTCTCGTAAGTCGTGACCCCACAAATTATGCATGTGGATTATAATAAACGATAATAACTAGACGATGAGGCAACGAAATACTATCAATTAGTCTGTATGAGATTATACAAATTTGGCATTAACATCGAATATTTATTTGTAGCCATGCAATTTCAAACTTAGGGTTGGTTTGTAATAAATGCGAGGGGAATGTTCTTAAATTGGGACCAACTCAATCACTCAAAACGATTTTGTTAAATTAAGTCAATAAATATCAAGTATGGGCAATATTGGATTTAAAAGGTATAATAAATTGAACCACCTTTAGACAGCATTATAGTTATCATACACACACGTATAACCACTTTGTGTGTGTGTACGATACTTGATCTTCATATATATCCACATATGAACAAATTTGTATATAGCTAGAAAGCTAATACACATTACAAGAAAATATGATAGATTTTTGACCAAATTTTTCGACAAGTAAAATGGTCAACATATTTATTGACATTTTTTGATCAAATTATGATGAAATTTTGAATTGGCCGAAATATAATCAAATTTTTCTCGTGGTCGGTAAATAGTCAAAACATTTTGACCAAACACCGACTAAAATAAATGTTAGTCGAAAATTAGTCAGTACTTTTTGACAAACGATATATGACATAAATTGGTCAAAACATTATCAACCAAATATTGACCATATAGGTTGTGACACCCCGGTTTCAGGGCATATATGGTATATGCGGTGTATTCGGAGAGACTTAAAAGAATTGATTTAGCTACCTATATCACCAAAGTGCACTTATCTTTTCAGTCACAAGTCTTGAGAGAACTCCATGATTAAGCGTGCTTGAGCTGGAGTAGTTTCAGGATGGGTGATCTACTGGGAAATCATTTCCAGTACCGTGTGAATGAGGTAAACCACGGGAAAAGATCGCGTAGTGATTTGCAGGGTCAGTAAACATGACTTCCGAGCCTCCCGGACTAACCCACCGACTATCGGGGAGTGTGGGCCCACGGGCGGAGAGTGGACGTGGAGCCTATGGATAGGGCGGTCGGGGCGTTACATAGGTTATCTTGGCATAAATATTATAGTCTCTTCAAAAAAGAATTACGTTATCTTGCTTTTTATCTTAACTATGTTGTAGTTTCGGACTCTTTGATATGGGGACTTCGACTTCATTATATTGTAAAATTAATATAAAATATGTTTGCAAATAGAAAAATAATAATAATAAAGTTGCAACGATTTTATTGGCAAGAAATGGGAAGAATGATGAGAACTGTTTTATTGTAAGGTCGCACATTTTATACATTAACATATTGTATGCATATTTGATTTTTGGTGATGATACATCGACTGTACTAATAGCTACATGTCGTTGTCAATTGTCATACATAATAATATTGTGTTTATTCGTAACCAAAAATAAAATTTCGATGATTTAAAAGACTAAAAGAAATCAATGTTCGTTTTGTATCTATAATTTTTTGTGGAAGCTGATCAAATGTTTCTACATTATTTATATATATATATATATATAGATAATTGCGTATATACAATTAAGTGTTTTGGTACCACCAGCTATGGAGAATGTTTTCCACAAATATTAATTACTTTGTGACCACCTTACCCAATTCCATTCAATATTAAATAGGAAAAAGAAGTATACCTATTATTATGTTATTTCTGATATATATACACATAAATACCCCAACTAGAGCCAAACAACTTCAATAAATCGACAGTTGAATATGAATAACGTGACCCTTTGATTGAAATATTTGTGATCCATTTTTCTCATAAATGTGAACTTTTTTTAAGATATAAAAAATGGAGTAGTTAGAATTATTAGTTCCTTTGCAAAAGAAGAAGGGACATCATTCACTTTTCATATTCTCAAAAAGGTTTATAGACGAATGGCCCATGCCTATTTTGTGATCCGGTAAACTCCTTGAAAATCCCATTTTGAGCCCACGGATATTAAATCATATGCAAATTATGAAATGTGCCATAAATTGGAAACACCTTATAAAATCTGCCATAAATTTGTCTTGTAGTGAAAGACAAATTTACTCTTATATCCTTTTCTTCTTTCTTCTTCCTTTCTTTTCCTTCTTTTTATTTCTTTTCTCTTTTTTTTTTCTTCTTTCTTCTTGTCAGAATATCTCTCTCTTTTTTTCTTCTTGTCGGAATATTTCTCTCTCTCTCTTTCTTTCTTCTTCTCAAAATATTCATTTCTCTCCTCTCTTTCTCTCCTTTCATTCTCTCCTCTCTCTCTCCTCTCTCTCGTACTCTCTCTCTTTCTTTCTTTCGTGTTGCTCTTTTTCTCATACTCTCGGTTTCTCTCTCTACATTATGGATCCCTCTCTCTCTCTCTCTTTCTTACTCTTTCTCTGCGAAATGGACGTCTCTCGGTGGTTGACGGTGTTAGAGACGGTGGTGAACATAGGCGAACACGATGGACAAAACAGTGACCATCGAAGGACAAGAAATTGATGGCAGATTTTGCATTTTTTTGTCCTCAGACGGACCTCTAGTTTGGTAACATCTTGTCCTTCGATGCCCACCACACATATGGTTATAGAAACGGTGGTCAACGGTGTCAGTGACGGTGGTGGACATAGCCGGAGACGATGACCATCGAAGGACAAGAAATACAAGACCGAGAACAACAAATACAAAACGAGGACAAAAAAAATATAAGATAGAGGACAAAAAATATAAGACAGAGGACGATCAAGGACGTCTAGATTTTCTATTGTTTGTCCTCTGACACGGACATCTAGTTTGGTGACATTTTTTCCTTCGATATCCACCACACATACGGTTATAAAAACGATGGTTAATGGTGTCAGTGATGGTGGTGGACAGAACCGGAGACGATGGATGGGATAAATATACCGAGAACAATAAATACAAAATGAGGACAACAAATATAAGACAAAAGACAAACAATACAAGACAGTGGACAAAAAATATAAGACGAGGACAAGAAATATAAAACAGACGTCCATCGTCCCGGAGAGAGAAAGAGAGAAAGAGAGAGAGAGCAAAGCGGGAGAGCGGAGAGAGAGTACGAGAGAAAAAGAGATACAAGACGAGGACAAGAAATACAAAATAGACGTCAATCGTCTCCGAGAGAGAAAGAGACAAAGAGAGAAGATGAGAGCAAAGAGGGAGGGAGGAGAGAGAGTACGAGAGAAAGAGAGAGTGGAAGAGTGGTTTCATAAAAAACAAAGTGGAGAAGATGATAAATAGTTGAATGTGGCATTTTCGTAAATACCCGAATTCATTAAAGATGATATTGTCTTTTCGCGTGGACGTCCGTACAGATTGTGGCAGATTTTAAAAGGCCATTGGACTTATGGCAGATTTCATAAGGTCACATGTGATTTATGGCAGATTTACAATTTCCCCTTAAATCATTGGTGATGTTAAGATATTGACAAGTTTTTTTTTCATCTAAGTTCAGATTATATTGATAATCAAGGCAAACCACCAATTACAACACAAGACCCAAGTAATATAAGCATGGGGTCCAAATTGCTCAAGTGAAATCAAAAGGGTCATAAAGATCATACTTTTACTAATATGTACACCAAAAAGTGCAAAGAAGCCACACAAAGAGGATTAGACACTCTCACTAGCAAAAAGATCCTTTAGCCATAAGAGAAACCCCACTAAGACATATGAGTTTAAACGCTCCTCTTTTGATACACCAAGGACAATGAGAAATGCTCTTCTATTGGCATCTTTGTTCTCCAAAAAATTTTCCAAGTTTCAATCATCTTTGGACATGCGGTAATCTTTCCTGATTGAAAAATGAAAGAGGACCAAGCCAAAAATTCCCCAAACTGTAAGACAACAGTGGTGGTCGTTGTTATGACCCTGCTAGTGCCTAATCCAGAAACGAAGCGGTCCAAATTTTTCAAAGTAGCGGCCTTGGGAAAATTAGACTTAGAATGGGTAAAGGAAGAACTTAGAAAGGGTTGGCTCATAAAATATTTACGAAACAGAACACGGAACATGTTCCCGAGAACTGATGGGGTTGTTCCGGTACAAACTGCGGGCCAGAGTATGAGCAGCCTAGGACAGTCCGGTATCGAGGGTTGAAAGCGCCCGAGGCCAGCACAAGGCCGATTCGGGAAGGTATCGAGCTGCGACCGGGACGAACGTACGGCTGACCTTGAGCCACGTTGATGCTCTGGTCGGTCGGTACGACTTCCGATCAGTATTGACCCACGACAGAGTCCCCTCAGCTTGACACATGTCCGACCCACAAGTGGCCACGTCGCTGCATGAACCATAACTGACATGTGTCTGACACATGTCAGCGCCTGGGCACTACTGCGGCGCAGACACATGGCAGCTCGAGGACAGGTTTCAGGTGTCTTGGCACCACCTACTCTGATCCCAGGCTATATATATGATCCTCCCCTGCTCAATTTTTCTCCCAACCTCTCCAAATCCCTTAAATCCACCCTCTGTCCGAAAGTTATTTTAGGTTCTTTGTCCCTTTGCACTAAAAACACAAGAGATAATCCCTTTGCTTCTCTTGTGAGGTATTTTCAAGAGTGTCTCGATAAGTAAGTTCTAGGGAAGTGTTGTTCGAGTCTAAGCATCAGAATCAATAGGATCTCCGAGTCTTGCCATTCATAATTTGTGAGTGGGGTCTCGGTGATTGAAGAGTAGAATCAGTGTGGGTTATTGCTTGTTATTTCGGTTATAATCCATCCGGAGTACACTGTTTCTCCGACTTTAACTTAGACAACGCTTCCCGATCCATCTAGCGGTCCAAGTAGTTCCAGAGAACATCTAACCTTAGGGGATACGTTTTGTTCTAGATGTAGGTACCTTTGAACCTTGTCTAAACTAGTATGAACGGGTTTTAACACTTCTCTTTTTGGTGTGAATATTATATTGCTACAACCGGTTATCTTAGAACCTAGTTTTATGGTTGGTTCTAAGATAGGATAATGCCTTAGAGGCAGAATGTAATATAATTAGCTATGACCTAAACCGTGTAATAATTTGAATATATATGGCTAATGTTTAAAGTATTTTGCATGGTTTAATGCTTATTGATGCTTGGTGTTTATGAATATTTGAAGTGTTTGCATTGTGTAGTGCTTAATACTTTATGAATTAATATGTCTTTAGTATGAATAAGGTTGGTTGCCTTAGGGGGGTTATTGGTAGATGGATTCTTAAAGACTTTTAGAATTTTTAAAATGCAAAGATATGTCAAATTTGTAGAGAGTTTTGTGTATTTAAAAAATCTAGTTATTAAAATTCTAAATATCCAATGGTTTTATGAGGTATTCTCAAAATCTCGTTTTATGAGTCGATCAAATCCATCGACCAATAACAATAGAATCTAATAGATTTATTTAATCACTAAAAGCTAAACTTTTTGAAAAACAATGGATTTTGAAACTACTCAAACCAATAACAATGGATTTCATTAAGAATGTCATAATTCATAAATCAATAACAATAGATTCTTCAAATTTTAAAACTCTTTAAAAATGCAAGTGACACTGCTGCGTGGTCTTGTCCGGACCGAAACAACCGTATTGACTTGGTTCGGGTTGCAAGGCCTTGGATTAGGTCAATCGGGTAAACTGTCCCGGGAACGGTCGGTCTTTGGTCTCTTGATCTGTTTCTGAGACTTGGGATCGACTGAACTTGAGGCGGTACGTGGCGTCCCCAATCAAAGGTCGTTGACCGATAATCGGGGGCGTTACAAGTTGGTATCAGAACATGGTTTGTATCATTCTACGTTGCTTGCGGTTTTAATGAATTTTATCGAGTCAAAAGAATCGCAAGAATCAATTAGGATCTGGCCAATCCAAAGCTTTAAGTAGTTGGTATTAATAGGACTTACCCTTTGTTGCGTTCAGGAGTGAAGATGCCGCCTCGTCGATGAATCAATGCAGAATCGGAGTCAAATATTACGAATTAGTCTTCGGATGGGTTAAGTGAAAATATATTCGATAACCTCACATCAGAAAGTGAATGATCTCGATTTTTAGTACATGTTCCAAGTGAATCGAAAGAGTTGGCAGAAGTGCCGGTTCATCAACATTATGTAATTGGTCAGTGCCCATGTTGTTATCAGAATGAGGAATCCGAACCTGAAGAGGATCCCATGGAAGTCCCGAAAGATGAAGTCCACACACAAAACCAAGAAATTATTGTGATACTTGATTCGCCAGAGTCTCCAACCGTTCCTCTCATCCCAGATTTACCTAAGTCATCGAAATTTCCTCGGATAGTGAGTTGTCTATTCAAGGATATAGTCCCGTCTTAGTTCCATCATCCCAACCTCGATCGTCAGCACAAGACCAAGCAGTGCCACATGTAATACCCTATTTAAACGTGGATCCTTATCCACATTGTACCAAATATTGGGAGAAGTACCTAGAGAGGCTGCGAAAATCAGAATCATATAGGTGATGGTATCACATGGGGAGATTACCAACTCAGGAAACTTCAAGAACACCGAAAGAAGGAGCATTATCGAGTGATAATATTTTTGGGATTAGGGCATTTCCACGAACTCGAAGAGATTTCTCGGAGATATTTACAACACAAGGAAGATAAAACCCAAGTTTGTATCAGTATAAGGCACATAAAATAGGTGAATCAAGGGAGGATTCACTTACTGGAAGGTGCCAAGGATCATCATTTGAATCCGGTCCTTCAACACGGCTGTACACACCCCTAGGAAGTTGAATCGAAATCCGGGAAGGATCTCGTGAAACCTCTGTTCAGAATCAAGGATTCAGGACATCTGTTTCTAGGACCGGGTATGGTTATATTTCACCTACTACGACTTGGTGTCGTATTTGCGGATTGAATGGGCATGTATCCTATTCCTGTCCAAATCTGAACTGGAGAGCCAATGTGAGTAAGATAGTTTGTGCCCATTGCGGTAAAGAAGGGCATCAGGGAAGTAACTGTCCAATTATCCATCCGGAGTACACTGTTTCTCCGACTTTAACTTAGACAACGCTTCCCGATCCATCTAGCAGTCCAAGTAGTTCCAGAGAACATCTAACCTTAGGGGATACGTTTTGTTCTAGATGTAGGTACCTTTGAACCTTGTCTAAACTAGTATGAACGGGTTTTAACACTTCTCTTTTAGGTGTGAATATTATATTGCTATAACCGGTTATCTTAGAACCTAGTTTTATGGTTGGTTCTAAGATAGGATAATGCATTAGAGGCAGAATGTAATATAATTAGCTAAGACCTAAACCGTGTAATAATTTGAATATATATGGCTAATGTTTAAAGTATTTTGCATGGTTTAATGCTTATTGATGCTTGGTGTTTATGAATATTTGAAGTGTTTGCATTGTGCAGTGCTTAATACTTTATGAATTAATATGTCTTTAGTATGAATAAGGTTGGTTGCCTTAGGGGGGTTATTGGTAGATGGATTCTTAAAGACTTTTAGAATTTTTAAAATGCAAAGATATGTCAAATTTGTAGAGAGTTTTGTGTATTTAAAAAATCTAGTTATTAAAATTCTAAGAATCCAATGGTTTTATGAGGTATTCTCAAAATATTGTTTTATGAGTCGATCAAATCCATCGACCAATAACAATAGAATCTAATAGATTTATTTAATCACTAAAAGCTAAACTTTTTGAAAAACAATGGATTTTGAAACTACTCAAACCAATAACAATGGATTTCATTAAGAATGTCATAATTCATAAATCAACAACAATGGATTCTTCAAATTTTCAACTCTTTCAAAATGCAAGTGACACTGCTGCGTGGTCTTGTCCGAACCGATACAGCCGTATTGACTTGGTTCGGGTTGCAAGGCCTTGGATCAGGTCAATCGGGTAAACCGTCCCGGGAACGGTCGGTCTTTGGTCTCTTGATCTGTTTCTGAGACTTGGGATCGACTGAACTTGAGGCGGTACGTGGCGTCCCCAGTCAAAGGTCATTGACCGATGATTGGGGGCGTTACAAGTTGGTATCAGAACATGGTTTGTATCATTCTACGTTGCTTGCGGTTTTAATGAATTTTATCGAGTCAAAAGAGTCGCAAGAATCAATTAGGATCTGGCCAATCCAAAGCTTTAAGTAGTTGGTATTAATAGGACTTACCCTTTGTTGCATTCAGGAGTGAAGATGACGCCTCGTCGATGAATCAGTGCCGAATCGGAGTCAAATATTACGAATTAGTCTTCGGATGGGTTAAGTGAAAATATATTCGATAACCTCACATCAGAAAGTGAATGATCTCGATTTTTAGTACATGTTCCAAGTGAATCGAAAGAGTTGGCAGAAGTGCCGGTTCATCAACATTATGTAATTGGTCAGTGCCCATGTTGTTATCAGAATGAGGAATCCGAACCTGAAGAAGATCCCATGGAAGTCCCGAAAGATGAAGTCCACACAAAACCAAGAAATTATTGTGATCCTTGATTCGCTAGAGTCTCCAACCGTCCCTCTCATCCCAGATTTACCTAAGTCATCGAAATTTCCTCGGATAGTGAGTTGTCTATTCAAGGATATAGTCCCGTCTTAGTTCCATCATCCCAACCTCGATCGTCAGCACAAGACCAAGCAGTGCCACATGTAATACCCTATTTAAACGTGGATCCTTATCCACATTGTACCGAATATTGGGAGAAGTACCTAGAGAGGCTGCGACAATCAGAATCATATAGGTGATGGTATCACATGGGGAGATTACCAACTCAGGAAACTTCAAGAACACCGAAAAAGGAGCATCATCGAGTGATAATATTTTGGGATTAGGGCAGTTCCACAAACTTGATGAGATTTTTTAGAGATATATACAACACAAGGAAGTCAAAACCCAAGTTTGTATCAGTATAGGGCACATAAAATAAGTGAATCAAGGGAGGATTCACTTACTGGAAGGTGCCATGGACCATCGTTTGAATCCAGTCCTTCAACACGGCTGTACACACCCCTAGGAAGTTGAATCGAGATCAGGGAAGGATCTCGTGAAACCTCTGTTCATAATCAAGGATTCGGGACATCTGTTTCTAGGACCGGGTATGGTTATATTTCACCTACTACGACTTGGTGTCGTATTTGTGGATTGAATGGCATGTATCCTATTCCTGTCCTAATCTGAACTGGAGAGCCAATGTGAGTAAGATAGTTTGTGCCCATTGCGGTAAAGAAGGGCCTCAGGGAAGTAACTGTCCAATTATCCATACACTGTTTCTCCGACTTTAACTTAGACAACGCTTCCCGATCCATCTAGCGGTCCAAGTAGTTCCAGGGAACATCAAACCTTAGGGATACGTTTTGTTCTAGATGTAGGTACCTTTGAACCTTGTCTAAACAGGTATGAACGGGTTTTAATACTTCTCTTTTTGGTGTGAATATTATATTGCTATAACTTGTTATCTTAGAACCTAGTTTTAATGTTGGTTGTAAGATAGGATAATGCCTTAGAGGCATAATGTAATATAATCAGTTAAGACCTAAACCGAGTAATAATTTGAATATATATGGCTAATGTTTAAAGTATTTTTCATGGTTTAATGCTTATTGATGCTTGGTGTTTATGAATATTTGAAGTGTTTTCATTTTGCAGTGTTTAATACTTTATGGATTAATATTTCTTTATTATGAATAAGGTTGGTTGCCTTAGGGGGGTTATTGGTAGATGGATTCTTAAAGACTTTTAGAATTTTTAAAATCCAAAGATATGTCAAATTTGTAGAGTGTTTTGTGTATTTAAAAAATCTAGTTATTAAAATTCTAAGAATCCAATGGTTTTATGAGGTATTCTGAAAATCTTGTTTTATGAGTAAAATTAGATCAAATCCATCGACCAATAACAATAGAATCTAATAGATTTATATAATCACTAAAAGCTAAACTTTTTGAATAACAATGGATTTTGAAACTACTCAAACCAATAACAATGGATTTCATTAAGAATGTTATAATTCATAAATCAATAACAATGGATTCTTCAAATTTTCAACTCTTTCAAAATGCAAGTGACACTGCTGCGTGGTCTTGTCCGAACCGATACAGCCGTATTGACTTGGTTCGGGTTGCAAGGCCTTGGATCTGGTCAATCGGGTAAACCATCCCGGGAACGGTTGATCTTAGGTCTCTTGATCTGTTTCTGAGACTTGGGATCGACTGAACTTGAGGCGGTACGTAGCGTCCCTGGTCAAAGGTCGTTGACCGAAGATCGGGGACGTTACAAGTTGGTATCAGAGCATGCTTTGTATCATGCTACGTTGCTTGCGGTTTTAATTAATTTTATCGAGTCAAAAGAGTCGCAAGAATCAATTAGGATCTGGCCAGTCCAAAGCTTTAAGTGTAACGCCCGTGAACTAAAAATGTGATTTTTGGTGAGCGTCGATCGACACTGTGCGTGTCTGTCGATCGACACCGGGTCGTTTTCCTCGAAAGTTTGGGCAGAGAGTGCCGTGTCGATCGACACGAGATGTGTCTGTCGATCGACACGGGTTAAAATCAGATCTAGGTTTGGGAAACCTAGGGTTTCTTATAAAAGGCTCCCTTAGTTTTGGGTGGCCGAAAAAAAAGAAGGAAAAAGAGAAGAAAAAGGGAGAAAAGAGAGAAAAGGGAGATTTAAAGGATTTTGAAAAGTTTTAAAAGGAAATTCTTGTGGATTCTCCTTAGATCTCAATCCTAGATTGTGTGCTTTCATGGGGAGAGCTTGGGGTGTTGGATTCGCGCGGGAAATCGGAGATTGAAGCTCGTGTTCTTCGTGGTTTTCTCCTCTTTTCTTCAGATCTAAGGTGAGTTCGCGACCATAGGCTCTTGAATGATGGAATAGATGTTATATGTTGTTTGTTGTGTGTTTTGGTGGATTTGGTGGTTGCAAATCGCAGGGATTGATCGGATTTGGGAGATTTGGCCATGAGAGGATAGGCTAATCTCCGTGGGCAGCAGGTTCCCTGTCAATCGACAGGACTGCTTCTTGTCGATCGACACGGGGCTATGAGGGCTGTCGATCGACAGAGGTGGTTCCTGTCGATCGACACTGGACCTGCTGTCCGGTTTTTCTGTTTTCGTGTTTGTGTGTTCGGTGCATTGTTTGATAGCCCTGGTATTTCTTGTATTTCTTTATTCAAGTAATTGGCCTGTAGATGGGACGACCGTCTCACTAAGTATTTGTTAAATACTTACGCAACTCGTTTTTCCCAATTGTGTTGCAGGTAAAGAAAAAGCGTGATCGCGTAATCAGGGCCAGAGGAGGGGATGATAGGTTTTTATTGTGTATAATCTAATCTAGTGAACCCGGTGTTAGGATGCTAGACTTATTTTGTGTATTCTCGGATTTATTATTGACGCTATTATCTGGATGCTTGGTTGAATTTTAGTATGGCTGTTGTGTGAATGATTATCGTTGAATACTATTGTGAAGTAAAAAAAAAAAAACTTGTGCGTCACATTTTTGGTATCAGAGCCCTTACGGTTCTAGGGCTAGTGGTGATTTTGATGAACCGAGACTATGTATGTTAATTGATTGTTGTGTGTTAATCAATTCTAGTCTTAGTATCATCCTCTCCGGCCTTCAAAGAGATTCCGCGGTAGGTTATTGTGGTTTGATTGTGACTTCTAGGGTACTTATCTGCTGATTGTGTTGCAGTGAGATGGATACCCGAGCTAGAGGTCGTGGCAGAATTGTAGCCCGTGGGGGCAGAGCGGTAGCCCGTAGGGGCAGAGTGGGTGGCCGTGGAGGCCGGGGTCGTGGTCGTGGACCAGTTGCGGAGTCGGCAGAGAGCGCGGCGCAGAGTGCATCCTCAGGTGGAGCAACCGCGTCAGAGTCCCAGTCCCTTAGTGCCAGTGCGTTGGCTGGTGCCGGTAGAGGAGGGTGAGTTCCAGTGGGCCCTGGTAGGGGTGCTGCTGTGGCTCCAGGTCGTGATGACCAGGTTGTCGGATTGGTGACGCAGTTGTTGGCACGTTTTTCGCCTGTGGCTCCTGAGCAGGCTCCGGGTGTTCCTCCAGAGGCCGGTTTGCAGCAGGGGGCTGTAGTTGCTGAGGGGCAGGTGCCATCTTACCTTGAGATCATGGGGCATATGCAGAGGATCGGTACACCGTCGTTTGAGGGCCGCGTGGGTCTTGCGGAGGTGGATGAGTGGCGCTTGAGAGTGGAGCGTAACTTCAGATCGATTCGTTGTCCTGCGGAGTATCAGGTAGAGTTAGCCATTCACAATCTGTGTGGTGATGCGCATCTGTGGTGGCGAGCTATCGAGGCTCGGAGAGCGGTGTGGACCTGGGGAGAATTCTTAGCCGAGTTCAGTGCTAAGTATTTTCCTCAGGAGGCTCGAGATCGTCTTCAGTTGAGTTTCATGTCGCTGCAGCAGGGAGGTCGTTCTGTACGCGAGTATGATGCTGAGTTTGGCAGATTGTTGGTGCATTCGGGCCGTGATATCGAGGATGAGAGGACTCTTATGCAGAGATTTTTGCATGGACTTCGGTTGAGTATCCGGTCTCAGTGCAGAGGTGCCAGTTATGCCTCGAGGGCAGAGCTGGTAGAACTTGCGGCACCGATTGAGGAGGATCAGCGCGAGCAGGCCGGTTCGTTAGTGGTTCCGCGTGTGGTTGCTCCTGTTGCTCAGCCGAGGGGTCAGCAGCAGCAACAGCAGCAGCAGCAACAGCAGCAGCAGCAGTAGCAACAGCAGCAGCAGCGGCGTGGTTCTGGTCCCGACAAGGGCAGTCAGCCTGCGCAGGGCCAGAAGAGGAGACGGGATGATCCTTCTAGGGCAGGTTCTGGTAGCCTCGGGCCGCAGGGTTGTTTCGGGTGCGGTAGTTCCGAGCATCGGGTGGCGAACTGTCCTAAGGTCTCCTGGGAGGCTAAGGTTTGCTTCCACTGTCGTGAGCCGGGGCATATCAGGTCGAGGTGTCCCCAGTTGCAGCAGCCGGGTGTTGCAGCGATTCAGCCAGTTAAGGTGCAGCCTTTGAGTCAGGTTGCGGCAGTGCAGCAGCCGATAGGCCAGATTGGACCTGCACCGCACGTGTATTCTTCGGCAGAGTCCGGTCAGAGCAGTGGAGCCGGGCAGATCACAGGTAAATTCTAGACTCAAACTTCGTGAAATTCTTAGAGGTAGAATTTTCCTTGTTGTGGTGGTTTGTGTTCTGTTATTTTATTTGTGATCGAGTCTCCGGGTCCCCAACTCATGTGGTATATGTAGGGACCTTGATAGTGGGCGGCTTTGAGTCCCACGTGATGTTTGATTCCGGAGCATCGCACTGTTATATTACCCCGGAGCGTGCCGAGCGTAGTGGCATCCGGAGTAGCGCTGGTGAGCGCGCAGGCATGGTCAAAGTGACTGGAGGTGGATTCCTGGCTACTTCGGGCCGTGCTAGGGCAGTGGATGTCCGGATAGCTGGGCATTCGATGCCAGCAGACTTGGTGATTAGTCCAGTGGCGCTGTATGACGTGATCCTAGGGATGGACTGGCTATCGTTCTACCGGGTTCATCCGGATTGCTTCAGGGGCAGAGTGAGCTTCGACCGGGATGGCGGCAGGTTGTCGTTTCAGGGTTTGAGGCCGGTTTCTAGTAGTCTCGTGATCTCGGCTATTCAGGCTGAGCGGATGATAGAGCGGGGTTGCGAGGCTTATCTGGCGACGATTGTTATGTCGGAGTCTAGTGGTGAGGTTGCTTTGGAGGATATCCGGGTTGTTCAGGAGTTTAAGGATGTTTTTCGGTCGTTGGAGGGATTGCCACCATCCCGGTCCGATCCTTTCACGATTGAGCTTGAGCCTGGGACAGCTCCGATATCTAAGGCTCCTTACAAGATGGCTCCAGCAGAGTTAGCAGAGCTGAAAAAGCAGTTGGAGGACCTCTTGTGTAAGGGTTTCATTCGTCCGAGTGTGTCACCGTGGGGAGCGCCGGTTTTGTTCGTGAGGAAGAAGGATGGGAGTTTCTGGTTGTGCATAGATTACCGGGGACTTAACTGAGTTACTCTGAAGAACAGGTACCCTCTCCCGAGGATTGATGAGTTGTTGGATCAGTTGAGGGGTGCGACATGGTTTTCCAAGATAGACTTGGCTTCAGGGTATCATCAGATTCCGATTGCTGAGGCAGATGTTCGCAAGACGGCATTCAGGACGCGTTATGGGCATTTTGAGTTCATGGTCATGCCTTTTGGGTTGACGAATGCGCCTGCGGCCTTCATGAGATTGATGAACGACGTGTTCAAGGAGTTCCTGGACGTGTTCGTTATCATTTTTATCGATGACATCCTGGTTTATTCGAGGAGTTCCGAGGAGCACGAGGTGCATTTGCGTTTGGTTCTAGAGAGGCTTCGGGAGCAGAAGCTGTATGCTAAGTTGAGGAAGTGCATGTTCTGGCAGCGAGAGATGGGTTTCCTTGGTCACATCGTGTCTGCAGAGGGAGTTTCTGTGGATCCAGCTAAGATTGAGGCTATTCGGGATTGGCCTAGACCGAGCAGCGCGACCGAGATCAGGAGTTTCTTGGGTTTGGCAGGTTATTATCGGAGATTCGTCAAGGGCTTTGCGAGTATGGCGCAGCCGATGACGAAGCTGACCGGTAAGGACGTTCCGTTTGTCTGGTCGCCGGAGTGCGAGGAGAGTTTTGCGAGACTCAAGGAGATGCTGACGAGTACGCCGGTGTTGGCATTACCTGAGCCGGGGAAGCCTTATACCGTGTACACTGATGCTTCAGGAGTGGGCTTGGGTTGCGTTTTGATGCAGGAGGGTCGAGTTATCGCTTATGCTTCGAGGCAGTTGCAGGGTAGTGAGCGTAATTGGCCTACGCATGATCTAGAGCTGGGAGCAGTAGTGTTCGCTCTGAAGATCTGGAGGTCTTATCTCTATGGAGGGAGAGTGCAGATTTTTACGGATCACAAGAATCTGCAGCACATCTTTACTCAGCCGTTGCTGAATATGAGACAGAGGCGCTGGGTCGAGTTGCTGGCAGATTATGATCTGGAGATCATTTATCATCCGGGCAAGGCTAATCAGGTGGCAGATGCTTTGAGTCGGCGGAGGTCCGATTCAGCCCGCGAGCAGGATATCGAGGAGCTGGTAGGCGAGATTAGCACGTTGTGTCTTTGTGCTATTTTGCAGGAGCCGTTGGGCCTTGAGGCAGTTGATCGGGCAGATCTTCTTAGTAGGATCAGAGTGGCTCAGCAGAGTGATCAGATGTTGTTAGATTCGTCACGAGCAGTGGGGTCTGAGCATGTTGTCTCTTCGAATGGGACGATTCTTGTTCGTGGTCGAGTGTGTGTACCTCGTGATGAGATGTTGAGGCAGGAGATTCTGAGTGAGGCTCATGCGAGCAAGTTCTCGATTCATCCGGGTGCGACCAAGATGTACCGTGACCTCAAGCAGTATTATCACTGGGTCGGGATGAAGAGAGACGTGGCAGCTTATGTGTCTAAGTGCAACACGTGTTCATTGGTCAAGGCCGAGCACAAGGTTCCAAGTGGCAAGCTGCAGAGTTTACCTATCCCGGAGTGGAAATGGGATATGATTACGATGGATTTTGTGGTTGGGTTACCTACGTCGCGGACGTATGATGCTATCTGGGTGATTGTGGATCGGTTGACTAAGTCAGCACACTTCTTGACCATTAAGAAGACCGATGGAGCGGCTAAGTTGGCTAAGAAGTTTGTGCAGGAGATTGTGAGGCTGCATGGAGTGCCAGCCAGTATTATGTCTGATCGGGATCCCAGGTTTGCGTCTGAGTTTTGGGGAGCATTTCAAGCCGAGATGGGCACTAAGGTGCATATGAGTACAACTTATCATCCGCAGACTGACGGGCAGTCAGAGAGGACTATTCAGACTATGGAGGATTTGCTGAGGATGTGTGTTCTGGATTGGGGTGGTCACTGGGCTGATCATTTGAGCTTAGTGGAGTTCGCGTATAATAACAGCTTTCAGGCGAGTATCGGGATGGCTCCTTTTGAGGCTCTATATGGGAGGCCATGTAGGACGCCTTTATGCTGGACCCAAGTGGGGGACCGCAGCATTCATGGGGCTACTTATGTTCAGGAAACGACAAAGATGGTTCGGATTGTGCGTTTGAACATGAAGGAAGCCCAGGATAGACAGAGGAGCTATGCGGATAAGCGTAGGCGTGAGCTTGAGTTCTCAGTGGGAGATCGCGTGTATCTCAAGATGGCTATGTTGAGGGGTCCTAACAGATCCATAGCAGAGAACAAGCTTAGTCCGAGATTTATGGGTCCGTTCCGGGTGGTGGAGCGTGTTGGACCAGTGGCTTATCAGTTAGAATTACCACCGATCATGAAGGCATTTCATAAGGTTTTCCATGTGTCGATGTTGAGGAAGTGCCTGCATGAGTCGGAGGAGCTAGTGCCGGAGATCCCTGCGGATCTTCAGCCTGATATGACGGTTCCGGCGATTCCTGTGAGAATCCTTGAGAGGAGGATCAGGGAATTGCGTCGTAAGAAGATCCCGTTGTTGCGTATCCTATGGGATTGTGGCGGTTGCCAGGAGGAGACTTGGGAGCCGGAGGCAAAGATGAAGCTGAAGTTCAAGAAATGGTTCGACAAGCAGGTCGCCATTTGAGCTTAGTTTCCTTTGTGGTTCCAGTTTCGTGTAGGCCTTGTGCCAGTAGTGTTGTTGGTTCATGTATCTTTCATTTCGTTGTAACGATATACATTTTCTTTGGAGATTTATGAGATGTGTTTCCTTATATTTCTGAGTTATCAGATCGTGTTTCTGATATATCGATTGTGTTGGCCAGTGAGGTCGTGTTTTGTGGATATTCCGGTGGGAGTATCGAGTATAGACCGTGTGAGGTGACCTAGTCGCTGATGTTTATAGGCGTTTGTAGACTTTTATTACGATTGACTCATGTGCTGGAGACGGTGGTTTCCAGGGTATGTATCGGAGACGGTGGTTTCCTGTATGCATACCGAGAGACGGTGGTCTCACAGGAGACGGTGGTTTCCTGGGTATTATATCGAGACGGTGGTCTCCGTTATAGTACCGAGTGCCGATATTGGGACGGTGGTTCCTCTATGGTGCGGGGAGACGGTGGTTTCCCAAGGGGACGGTGGTTCCCTAGAGTATGTGATGAGTTAAACGTAATAAATGTCTAAGGAATGTGCGTATAAACATAGGATTAGTTCATGGGTCTCTGAGATTGTGTGAGAATCTCTTGTGGTATTGGTCGGCGCGGGCCAGGGAGTAGTCCTGTGTGGACGTGCCTTTGCGGGATTCGAGGTCGAATCCATACTAGTGGGGGAGAATTGTAACGCCCGTGAACTAAAAATGTGATTTTTGGTGAGCGTCGATCGACACTGTGCGTGTCTGTCGATCGACACCGGGTCGTTTTCCTCGAAAGTTTGGGCAGAGAGTGCCGTGTCGATCGACACAAGATGTGTCTGTCGATCGACACGGGTTAAAATCAGATCTAGGTTTGGGAAACCTAGGGTTTCTTATAAAAGGCTCCCTTAGTTTTGGGTGGCCGAAAAAAAAGAAGGAAAAAGAGAAGAAAAAGGGAGAAAAGAGAGAAAAGGGAGATTTGAAGGATTTTGAAAAGTTTTAAAAGGAAATTCTTGTGGATTCTCTTAGATCTCAATCCTAGATTGTGTGCTTTCGTGGGGAGAGCTTGGGGTGTTGGATTCGCGCGGGAAATCGGAGATTGAAGCTCGTGTTCTTCGTGTTCTTCGTGGTTTTCTCCTCTTTTCTTCAGATCTAAGGTGAGTTCGCGACCATAGGCTCTTGAATGATGGAATAGATGTTATATGTTGTTTGTTGTGTGTTTTGGTGGATTTGGTGGTTGCAAATCGCAGGGATTGATCGGATTTGGGAGATTTGGCCATGAGAGGATAGGCCAATCTCCGTGGGCAGCAGGTTCCCTGTCGATCGACAGGACTGCTTCTTGTCGATCGACACGGGGCTATGAGGGCTGTCGATCGACAGAGGTGGTTCCTGTCGATCGACACTGGACCTGCTGTCCGGTTTTTCTGTTTTCGTGTTTGTGTGTTCGGTGCATTGTTTGATAGCCCTGGTATTTCTTGTATTTCTTTATTCAAGTAATTGGCCTGTAGATGGGACGACCGTCTCACTAAGTATTTGTTAAATACTTACGCAACTCGTTTTTCCCAATTGTGTTGCAGGTAAAGAAAAAGCGTGATCGCGGAATCAGGGCCAGAGGAGGGGATGATAGGTTTTTATTGTGTATAATCTAATCTAGTGAACCCGGTGTTAGGATGCTAGACTTATTTTGTGTATTCTCAGATTTATTATTGACGCTATTATCTGGATGCTTGGTTGAATTTTAGTATGGCTGTTGTGTGAATGATTATCGTTGAATACTATTGTGAAGTAAAAAAAAAAAACCTGTGCGTCACACTAAGTAGTTAGGATTTACCCTTTGTTGCGTTCAGGATTGAAGATGCCACCTCGTCGATGGATCAAGGCAGAGTCGGAGTCAAATATTATGAATCAGTCTTCGGATGGGTTAAGTGAAAATATATTCGATAACCTCACATCAAAAAGTGAAGGATCTGGATTTTTTGAACATGTTCCAAGTGAATCGAAAGTGTTGGCAGAAGCGCCGGTTCATCAACATTATGTAATTGGTCAGTGCTAGGCCCTAGTCAGTGCCCCTGTTGTTATCAGAATGAGGAATCTGAACCAGAAGAGGATCCAATGAAAGTCCCGGAAGATGAAGCCCACATACAAAACCAAGAAATTATTGTGATCCTTGATTCGCCAGAGTCTCCAACCGTTCCTATGATCCCAGATTTACCTAAGTCATCGAAATTTCCTCGGATAGTGAGATGTCTATTCAAGGATATAGTCCCGTCTTAGTTCCAACATCCCAACCTCGATTGTCAGCACAAGACCGAGCAATGCCACACGTAGTACCCCATTCAAACGTGGATCCTTATCCACATTGTACCGAATATTGGGAGAAGTACCTAGAGAGGCTGCGACTATCAGAATCATATAGGTGATGGTATCACATGGGGACATTACCAACTCAAGAAACTTCAAGAACACTGAAAGAAGGAGCATCATCGAGTGATAACATTTTTGGGATTAGGGCAGTTCCACGGACTCGAAGAGATTTCCCGGACATATTTACAACACAAGGAATACAAAACCATAGTTTGTATCAATATAGGGCACATAAAATAGGTGAATCAAGGGAGGATTCACTTACTGGAAGGTGCCATGGACCATCGTTTGAATCCAGTCCTTCAACACAGTTGTACACACCTCTATCGAGATCGGGGAATGATTTTGTGAAGCCTCTGTTCAGAATCAAGGATTCAGGACATCTGTTTCTAGGACCGGGTATGGTTATATTTCACCTACTACGACTTGGTGTCGTATTTGCGGATTGAATGGGCATGTATCCTATTCCTATCCAAATCTGAACTGGAGAGTCAATGTGAGTAAGATAGTTTGTGCCCATTGCGGTAAAGAAGGGCATCAGGGAAGTAACTGTCCAATTATCCATCCGGAGTACACTGTTTCTCTGACTTTAACTTAGACAACGCTTCTCGATCCATCTAGCGGTCCAAGTAGTTCCAGGGAACATCAAACCTTAGGGGATACGTTTTGTTCTAGATGTAGGTACCTTTGAACTTTGTCTAAACTGGTATGAACGGGTTTTAACACTTTTCTTTTTTGGTGTGAATATTATATTGCTATAACCGGTTATCTTAGAACCTAGTTTTATGGTTGGTTCTAAGATAGGATAATGCCTTAGAGGCAGAATGTAATATAATCAGCTAAGACCTAAACCGTGTAATAATTTGAATATATATGGCTAATGTTTAAAGTATTTTGCATGGTTTAATGCTTATTGATGCTTGGTGTTTTTGAATATTTGAAGTGTTTGCATTGTGCGGTGCTTAATACTTTATGGATTAATATGTCCTTAGTATGAATAAGGTTGGTTGCCTTAGGGGGGGTTATTGGTAGATGGATTCTTAAAGACTTTTAGAATTTTTAAAATCCAAAGATTTGTCAAATTTGTAGAGAGTTTTGTGTATTTAAAAAATCTAGTTATTAAAATTCTAAGAATCCAATGGTTTTATGAGGTATTCTCAAAATCTTGTTTTATGAGTAAAATTAGATCAAATCCATCGACCAATAACAATAGAATCTAATAGATTTATATAATCACTAAAAGCTAAACTTTTTGAAAAACAATGGATTTTGAATGGAATTTTAAACTACTCAAACTAATAACAATAGATTTCATTAAGAATGTCATAATTCATAAATCAATAACAATGGATTCTAAAATTTTTAAAACTCTTTAAAAATGCAAGTTACACTGATGTGTGGTCTTGTCTGGACCGAAACAACCGTATTGACTTGGTTCGAGTTGCAAGGCCTTGGATCAGGTCAATCGGGTAAACCGTCCCGGGAACGGTCGGTCTTAGTGATAGGTTTTATTTTATGCAAGCTTTCAATTTATAAACCCTAGATATCCTGCAAGTGCACAGCAAACGCAATAGTATTTAGGGGTAGAACCACAGAGGACTGGAAAGATGATACGCTACGAATTTATTTGATGCAATTTAAGCTAAGACAAAATATGATTGGGTTTTTGTTGTGATGCAAAGAAAGTTAATAAAATGGGAAATCAATAAGAGAAACCGTTAGGACTTAGGAAATCGCAGAGAATCATGCAACAATAATGATTGATTTAACCTAGGGACCTTAGGATATACCGCACCATCTAGAACTCATAACACGAAGGTATAGTCATTCCACTTTCGTGGCTCCAACTACTATTTTTCATCACCCTAATAGACTCGGCTTTCGCATGGTCATTACAAGGTGAAAAATATGCAAGAAAAGTATGGGTTATGATATTGTTCACCTAACTCCTTAACTAACCTTTCAAATTGTTAAGACGATTGGCTCATCAAATACTAGTTCCGATCAATATAAAAGCTTTTAGAATCTATATCATCCTAAGATCAAACCGCTAAATAGCTCTTTTAGAAGTTATCCATAGAGTACAAGTAAAGATGAAGATTCTATTATTATCCTTAAACAATCATTAACCAGTTATCGAATTATGAAACTCATTGAAAACCTAAAACCTAACAAGTGAATTACTCAAGCATGGTGCACAAAAAACAGCAAAGAAACATTGAATTCATGATAAAGAAACTTTATTAAAAGAGTAGAGATAAGAAGATTCTTCTCTATAGCGAAGCACAAAGCGAGATCATCCACTGAAAGCTCCTAAAATAAGATCTATGATCAATCCCCCAATGGAAAATGTGGAGGCTGATATTTATCAGTAAAAGTGTTTATTATTTTGGCACCCCTAAAACAAGAGGCTAAAAACAAGTATTTATAGTACTAGGGTCTTCTAGGGTTTCTCGTGGGCAAAAATGTCTTTTCGTCATAACTCCTCAAACCTAAGATCACCAAAATGACGGCGTGAATTTGGGCTCATATGGGCTTGAAAACACTCCATATTGAGCTGAGAATGGTCACCAACACCGGCCTTAAGGTCTATCAATGTTTGACTTCATTCAGCACCTTCTTCATCTTCGAGGCAGTTTGACATGTCTTCAGTAAATCGAGTGTATCTTATTTCTCACAGCTCCAAATAAGATAATTCCAACTTCATTAGAAAGTTGACTCAATGAACTTTAAATGTATTTAAGTATGACAAGAATCCAAGGTTATTTGATCTTCCATCTGTAGCAAATCTTCAGACTCTTTGCTTCTGTCCAACTTGGTGAATTGGGATATCTTAAGAAATTCTTGACTTGGACTAAGTCTTTAGCTTGATAAACTTGTTGTAGCTTAGAATACACCACTTTAAGCTCTTTTTGCTCCTTTTTGATGAATTTTCCTGTTGACACTCTAAAACTAGAAATACGAGGAAAAACTACCTCTTTGGTGTAAAACCTTATTAAAATACTTAGAAAACGTAATGAAATAGATAGGAAAATAAGTAAAATATAGAGTATATCACTTAGGTCTCTTGATCTGTTTCTGAGACTTGGGATCGACTGAACTTGAGGCAGTACGTGGCGTCCCCGGTCAAAGGTCGTTGACTGATGATCGGGGGTGTTATAAGTTTATCAGAGCATGGTTCGTATCATGCTACGTTGCTTGCGGTTTTAATGAATTTTATCGAGTCAAAAGAGTCGCAAGAATCAATTAGGAGCTGGCCAGCCCAAAGCTTTAAGTAGTTGGGATTAATAGGACTTACCCTTTGTTGCGTTCAGGATTGAAGATGCCGCCTCGTCAATGGATCAAGGCAAAGTCGGAGACAAATATTATGAATCAGTCTTCATATGGGTTAAGTGAAAATATATTCGATAACTTCACATCAGAAAGTGAAGGATCTGAATTTTTAGTACATGTTCCAAGTGAAACGGCAGAGTTGGCAAAAGTGTCGGTTCCTGAACATTATATAATTGGTCAGTGCCCCTGTTGTTATCAGAATGAGGAATCCGAACCAGAAGAGGATCCCATGGAAGTCCCGGAAGATGAACTACACACACAAAACTAAGAAATTATTGTGATCCCTGATTCGCCAGAGTCTCCAACCGTTCCTCTGATCCCAGATTTACTTGAAGTCATCGAAATTTCCTCGGTCAGCACAAGACCAAGCAGTGCCACACGTAGTACCCCATTCAAACGTGGATCCTTATCCACATTGTACCGAATATTGGGAGAAGTACCTAGAGAGGCTGCGACAATCAGAATCATATAGGTGATGGTATCACATGGGGAGATTACCAACTCTGGATACTTCAAGAACACCGAAAGATGGAGCATCATCGAGTGATAACATTTTTGGGATTAAGGCAGTTCCACAGACTCGAAGAGATTTCCCGGAGATTTTTACAACAAAAGGAAGACCAAACCCAAGTTTGTATCAGTATAAGGCACGTGAAATAGGTGACTCAAGGGAGGATTCACTTACTAAGAAGGTGCCATGGACAATCGTTTGAACCCAGTCCTTCAACACAGTTGTACACACCCCTAGGAAATTGAATCGAGATCTGGAAAGGATCTCGTGAAGCCTCTGTTCAGTATCAAGGATTCGGGGCATCTTTTTCTAAGACCGGGTATGGTTACATTTCACCTAATACAACTTGGTGTCGTATTTGCGGTTTGAATGGGCATGTATCCTATTCCTGTCCAAATCTGAACTAGAGAGCCAATGTGAGTAAGATAGTTTGTGCCCATTGCGGTAAAGAAGGGCATCGGGAAGTAACTGTCCAATTATCCATCCGGAGTACACTGTTTCTCCGACTTTAACTCAGACAATGCTTCTCGATCCATCTAGCGGTCCAAGTAGTTCACGGGAATATCAAACCTTCGGGGATACGTTTTGTTCTAGATGTAGGTACCTTTGAACCTCGTCTAAACAGGTATGAACGGGTTTTAACACTTCTCTTTTTGGTGTGAATATTATATTGCTATAACCGGTTATCTTAGAACCTAGTTTGATGGTTGGTTCTAAGATAGGATAATGCCTTAGAGGCCTAATGTAATATAATCAGCTAAGACTACTAGTTCTTAAAGACTTTTAGAAATTTTAAAATCCAAAGATATGTCAAATTTGTAGAGAGTTTTGTGAATTTAAAAAATCTAGTTATTAAAATTCTAAGAATCCAATGGTTTTATGAGGTATTCTCAAAATCTAGTTTAATGAGTAAAATTGGATCAAATCCATCTACCAATAACTACAGAATCTAATAAATTTATATAATCACTAAAAGCTAAAATTTTTGAATAACAATGGATTTTGAATTGAATTTAAACCCCCCCCCCCCCCCCCAACTCCTTGGATGAAAGTTATTGAGTTAGAATGTAGAACGAATCCTAAGGATTGATTGAAGTCTAGAATTGTTAAGCTTTGGATAAGATTTTTTGTTTGGGAATCTAGAATTTAATTAGGCTTGGAAAGTCTAAGTGATTGGAAATCTTGTCTAGAGTTTTAAGAAAACCCGTGACCTTAACCTAAAACCATTCAAAGGGGAAAAACCAAGTTGGATGGTCTTCCAAAAAAAGAGGAAAACCATGGTAATGGGTTATTCAAGAAGTTGGATACTTCTTTCTGAAAAGTTAAAAAAAATTTCTAAGTGTTTAAGGAAGTGAGTATTTGAGGAATCAAGTCTTATCTCGTCATTGATGTTCAAGACTTAGACTTAGGAATTCAGAAAAACCTAAGGCATAAGATCAGAACTTGAAGTTATCATCGATAGTTCAGAGTAAACCGCTTAGTAAGGACAAAGCTAGTTCATACATAGCATTTAAGGATAGAATCAACCGAGGTTCAACACTTTGGTTAGGTAGGAAAATAAAGTATAGATTGTAGAAACTCTTATCGCCAAC
Organism: Draba incana; assembly: GCA_963576765.1. Taxonomy (NCBI): domain Eukaryota; kingdom Viridiplantae; phylum Streptophyta; class Magnoliopsida; order Brassicales; family Brassicaceae; genus Draba; species Draba incana. The sequence goes on from OY755208.1 coordinate 17,886,954, forward strand.
AGAACGGTGATGGTTGTCAAGGCTTATCAAGAAGTTCATCAAAAGGGTATTAACAAGTAAGTTGTTTCTAGAAGACCTGAAAGCAAAAAGGGTCCAAAAATGATTTCTTAGAGAAGTCCAATGTCAAGGAAAGGAAACTCGCATTGCATTAGAGAACCTTTACAAAATTCGGATCGAATTCTAATAAGGAGGGGAAAATGTTATGACCCTGCTAGGGCCTAATCCAGAACAGAGCGGTCCTAATTTTCCAAAGTACGCCCTTGGAAATTAGACTTGGAATGGGTAAAGGAAGAACTTAGAAAGGGCTGGCTCGGAAAATATTTAAGAATGGTCGAAGAAAACTCACTTTGGACCGAGGAAATGGTTAAGTCCCGATCCGTGTTCCACGGGACGAGGAAACAGAACTCTAAACATGTTCCCGAGAACTAATGGGGCAGTTCCGGTACGAGCTGCTGGCCAGAGTATGAGTATGATCCCGGTACCGCGGGTCGAGAGCGCCCGAGGCCAGCACGAGACCAATCTGGGGAGGTATCGAGCAGCTACCGGGATGAACGTGCGGCTGACATTGAGCCACATCGATGCTCTGGTCGGTTGGCAAGACTTCCGATCAGTATTGACCCACGACAGAGTCCCCTCAGCTTGACACATATCCGACCCACAAGTGGCCACGTTGCTGCATGAACCAGAACTGACATGTGTCTGACACATGTCAGTGCATGAGAACTACTGCGGCGCAGACACGTGGCAGCTCGAGGACAGGTGTCAGGTGTCTTGTCACCACCTGCTCTGATCCCAGGCTATATATATGATCCTCCCCAACTCAATTTTTCTCCCAACTTGTCCAAATCCCTTAAATCGACCCTCTGTCCAAAAGTTATCTTAGGATCTCTATCCCTTTACACTAAAAACCCGAGAGATAGTCCCTTTGCTTCCCTTGTGAGGTAATTTCGAGAGTGTCTCAATAAGTAAGTTCCAGGGAAGTGCTATTTGAGTCTAAGCATCAAAATCCATAGGATCTTCGAGTCTCGTCATTCATAATTTGTGTGTGGGGACTCGGTGGTTGATGAGTAGAATCACTGTAGGTTATTGCTTGTTATTTTGATTATAATGCTTAGATTCTTACTTTGTGTTTGATTCTTTGCTTGCTTTGCTAGTTGAGCTTGGTAACTAGATTAAGACTTTCATGCTCGTTTTGCTTAGCTTTATGTCTGTTGACTTGATCGTTTTGCTTGCATGATTGAGCTTATCCTTGAGATGATGTGGTTCTAGCAGTTTCTGACCAGTTGATGGATGGTTGTGCATTAGGTTATTGGATATGTGGCATGTGTAGGATCATGTTGCATTAACCTAATGTTGTTAAAATTGGTGCATCATGTGTCGGATTTATGATGTACTGTGGTCTTTCGTTCCTGATGGAAGTCATGTAGATCATGCCATGACCGATTCTTGGGTCGCTCCCATGAGCCTTGATACACGACGGTGTATCGAGTTTGGGTTAGGAGTTTCCCGCGGAACTCGGGGAATTGTTGGAAGACTTTGTGTCTTACTTTTCCAGTATTACCGGGAACAATGGGGGATCTGCGAGGCCTTATTGGAATTAAAACCAGTTGCATTGCATGTAGACTTGTTTTGCCATAGGACTTGCATTGTTATTGCACTGTTCTTTGCTTGATACTTGAACTGCTTGCTTGCTGCTTGTTAATTTCCTCTTGGGTTTCGGGTGGGTTATTGTTCGGCTTCATTCAGTGAGTATTTTTAAAATTGCTCATCCCATCACACATTTTGTTGCAGGTAACCTTAGTGAGAAAACCGGTAGCATGCAGCTTGGATTTAGGAAAGCCAGAGTAAGTTTTCCATTGATCTTGCAAATTCCTTAGTTTGTATTATGTATGGTTTGTTGAACCTCGGATCCGACGTATATAGCTTTCCAAGAATTTTCCGTATATGATATAAACTAAGTATAAAAGGGAACGTTTTCTAAAAATGCAAGTGACACTGCTGCGTGGTCTTGTCCGGACCGAAACAACCGTATTGACTTGGTTTGAGTTGCAAAGCCTTGGATAAGGTCAATCGGGTAAACCGTTCCGGGAACGGTCGGTCTTAGGTCTCTTGATCTGTTTCTGGGACTTGGGATCGACTGAACTTGAGGCGGTACGTGGCGTCTCCGGTCAAAGGTCGTTGACCGATTATCAGGGGCATTAATGTCGTGGTCCAAAAAAATCCCCAAACTGTAATCATCTTCGACCTATTCACGCTCCAAACAATTCCCCAAACTCTAAGCCAAAAATCATCTTGTTGACTATGGTGAAACTCTGTACTTTAACTTCCCAAAACACCACAAGCAGCTTTGCCTCCGCAGGACTGATATTTACAAGTTAAGAGAGCATATTATGCAAATGCAGATTAGTGATTGATATTGATAAAAATAATTTAATTCTTACAAGACTTAAATTGCATTTGTAGAGTGGATAAATTAGGCCAATTAATTACTAAAAAATCGTCATAATGTTATTGTTTTTTTATTACCTAATGACAATTTTGTTGTTGTCAACACTTGATATATAATTACCTTTTCTTAATTAGGAGATTAGCTAGAATAACCTAGTTTTAGAAATAATTAGCTAGAATGACCTATCTAATTTTTTTTTGCTAAAACAACCTATTTTGTATTTTTTCGTAATACCAAAATAATCATCGGTATACTCTACTGAAATATTGACAGACTCTACCGAGATATTGATATCTTAGTCAGCCAATATGTTTGGAAGATTTTTAGAACGTCTACAAGAAAACAGAGACTCTGCTGAGATATTGACAGACTATGTTAAGATAACGCAGACCTCTTTGAGATATTGACAGACTCTGCTGAGACAAAGCAGACTCTGCTGAGATATTATCTGACTCTGCCGAAGTATTAGTGGACTTTACCAAGACATTAACACTCTACTAAGAAAACGCAGACTCTGCCGAAGTATTGACAAACTCTACCAAGACATTGGCTGACTTTGCTAGAAAGCGAACACTCTACCGAGTCTGCCAAGATATTCTCTGACTCTGCCAAGAAAATGCAGACTACAAAAAAATTGGCAGATTTTGCTATAAAAGCGCAGACTCTACCAAGTCTGCCAAAATGTTTGCTGACTAATAGATTGATTTCTATGTCTGCCAACTTATTTGGAAGACTATGGAGCGTCTGTTAGAAAACCGCAGACTTTGCCAAGACATTGGCAGACATCTAAGTCTGCCAGCATGTTTGGAAGACTTCTGTAGACTCTGCCAAAATATTTGCTTACTTTGCAAAGACATTGGTAAAGGATATTGGAGATTTAAAGATTTGATAACTAAATTTATCAACACTTTTGGAAGACTTTTAGATTGATTGCAAAAAAAAAGTGAAGATTTTACTAAATATTTCGGTCGAAATATTAACTATCTAGCAAATTGTTTTGTGTTTTGTTGATAATATTTATTTGTTAATAAAGATATTTTTGGTATTTTGAAAAAAAAAAAAAATTTAAATGGGTTATTTGAATAATAAAAAATGAGGTAAGTTATTCTAGTTATTCTTTTAAAAAAGTAGGTTATTCTAGATAAATTTTTCTTCTTATTATTATATAAAACATGACATCATTAGACATATGTATATAATCGGTTAATCACCACCAATATTTATAGAATAGTTAGCGTTTAATCATGAACAACAATAAAAATAAATAAATAGTAATAGAGGATATGAAATTTCTAAAAGATGCATGATATATCATGATTTTTACCGGTTTTTGGCCATGATATAAGTCCATTTTTAGAGTCTTTTCGGTGTTTTCCTATGTTTTACAGGCTTTGCAGGTTTTTAGACATTTTGAGCATAACTTGTGATTTTGGAGCATTTTGGAGCACCGATGAGTGAACAGTCAAAGGTTTCAAGTCGGATTGGAAATTCAGACTTGGTGTCAATCGACATCATCTCTGTGTGTCGATCGACACCCGATCCTGACAAGTAAAATTAACAAGTTTGAAGATTTCCGTTTTTGCTGAGAAGTTCCAGAATTTTACAATTATGTTCCAAGTCGTTTTTAGAACTTATATAACATATATATAGTTTTTCTAAGCCCTTGTTTAGGCTATGCTTTATTTTTTTGAGACCTAGCAAGAGGTTGATTCAGAGCTTTGAGGGAGACAAGTTTAGACTCTTTCTAGAGAATTCTTCGAACCCTTTTTGTATCCCTTACTTTATCTCTTTAATGCAGTTTTATTCAGTTATTATGATGTTTTCATTATCTATGTCTGAGTAATCTATTAGTTAGGTTTAGGGTTTTTCAAAGGCTAATGATAAATTGTTAAGAATCGATTTACTATTGGGATTAATCTACTAGTTCTTCACTTGATAGTTTTAACTCTAATTTAGGATTGATCACCTGGAATTTAGATATCTTAGGTTGATTGATATATGCGAAAGCATTATTAGTTATCTGGAACAATATCATAGGTGAGCAAAGAGACTATCCGCAAAGAAATTTGGTTTAGGAACTTTGTGAACAAATCGGAACTGCGCATTAATTCTTGACTAAGTTTATTGAACTCGCAAAGATATTTGGTTTTCTAGCATTTAGTCATAGATAGCTTCTGCAACAAAAATTGATTAGTTTTACAATTTATTTTCGAGTTCTAGAACGACACTTAATAAAGATCCCGACAGTAGTCTATTTCTTCAATTTTCAATCATGCCTGCGAATTATCTGATACCTAGAGCTTCGTCTTATTGAATTTAAAGAACCATAATCATTATTTGTCTATTTTACTTTAATCTTTTTCATTAATCATATTTTACTTAGCTTAATTTGAATTTGGAGTTTATTGTGTGATTAGATTCCTTGTGGATTCGATCCCTAAGTACTATGACGATCTCTTAATTTGAGAGAGTAGCTCAGGGTAAATTTGAGCAATATCAAATTTTGGCGCCACTGCCGGGGAATCGAAATCACCATTAGATTTTTGATTTTAGAATTTCGTGAGTTTTCTTTTTGTTTTCAATTTTACTAACTAGCTTTTGTTTTTGTGTTTCAAGTGTACGCCTAATCGCGTCACTAGAAGCAACCAAGACCAGGAGTTAGTTGGATTCGATCTTCAAACACTAGCACGTTTAGAACGCACCAACAGGAAGGCTTAGAAACAGTCTGAGATGATTAGTACTATTGTGCTAGTTTGTGGAGACGATGGTACTCTGCTCAATACAGAAGGAAATATGCGCAACGAGCAAGGACAGAGACTTGACGATCAAGGAAATGTGATCATTGAGCAAGTAGCAGTGGAGCATCAGAACAATGCTGGTCGTGGACGTACTTTGGGTGATTACAACAGGCCGGACCAGTTTTATGCGAATCGAGCTGCGATTCGTCCACCTACGTTTTAGAGAAACGACTTTGAGGTGAAGCTTGCATACTTTAACCTTGTGGCTCAGCATCCTTTTCATGGTCTTCCACACTAGCACCCGATGGACCACCTTGAGAAATTTGAGGATTTGGCTTCTAGCATTAAGGCTAATGATGTGTCTAGCGATTACCTCTTCTGCAAGCTTTTCTCTTACTCTCTTAGTGGGGATGCAACTTACTTGAGAGGACACCAATTTCTTTAATGATGCTAGGTATGAAGAGCTAAGGATGAAGATAGCTACATTTTCTCAAGGACCGACCGAAGCATTCAAGGCTTCTTGGATGAGATTCAAGGCATATCAGAGAGATTGTCCTCATCATTGTTTCAGTGATGTTTAGCTGCTAGGTATTTTATTTCGTGGAGTAGACTTGAGATATCAGATGGCGCTGGATGATGCAAGTAGTGGAAACTTCAAGACTGATTATCGAAAGGACACCATTGTGCTTATTGATAACATGGCTTCTAGCAATAGTACCAAGAACGCTGATTTTGAAAGGAAGAAGCTAGGAGGGAACAAGGATGGTAGTTAGATTGCAGAGGTTAAGGCTAAGTTGGATGATGTGCATAGTCTTCTTGTGGGAAAAAGTTGGTTCAGTTTGCTCAAGAGGTTGAGACATTCGATTCAAAGGAAAGGAATGAAGAAGAAGATGTGAACTATGTTAATAAAACCGGATTTCAGAGTCAGAGGTTTGGTAATCAACAAAGAAGCAGAGGCTACAATAGCAACTACCTGAGACCTTCAAGCCCGCAGTATCAGAAATCCGAGTATCAAAAGTCATTTCAAAGCAGCAACTACACTAGGAACTACAGTTCTTCTTCTTATCAGACGCCTCCTGCTAAATCTTCGTATAGCAAGATGAAGTCTATGCTTGAACAAATCTTATAGGATCAACAGAAGATGACCATGATATTCAATGGGAAGATGGATGATATGTATCAGGATTTGAATGGGAAATTCGAAGCATTGAACACTCATGTCAAGAAGTTAGAAACGCAAGTTGCTCAAACTGCAGAATCTGTGAAGAAACAAGATAGATTTCTTCCATCAAGGACGGATACGAATCCCAAACTTGGTGATATGGCTATCATGACACGGAGTGGAAGGAAGTTGGAACCCATCTTGAAGAAGGGTATCAACGCCAAGCAAATCGACGAGCTTGTCGAAGTGGAAGATGATGAAATTCATGAACCAGATGCAGTGTCGATCGACACCACTCGAGAAACCATATTATGTGTCGATAAAAATCGATCTAGCCCTGACATCAAAATCGAGTGTCGAACGATATCCACATGGGAGTATCGATTGACACCCGACACAGAAAAGTCCAAATTTTTCTAAGTCTTCGGTTAACAAAGAAGAGCAAGTCTACAAGCCCAAGGTTCCATATCCTAAGAGTCAAAAGAAGTCTAAACAGGAGCTAGAGGATGCTAGGTGCAAAGCCATTATGGATAAGCTCATTGTTGAGATTCCTTTGATCGATGCAATAAGGACAACTCCGGTGGGACAACTCGGGTGATCCAAAGGTAAGTGAAGAGGATGGTCACTAAGAATTTGGGTTTTGAGGAAGGATGTGCTATGATCTCGGAGCAGGTTAGTGCAGTGATTCAGAACAAAATTCCAGAGAAGCTCACTGATCCAAGAAGTTTTGTGTTGGATTTCTTGATCTTAAATGAGAGGTTTCTACGGTCCCTTTGCGATTTAGGCTCAAGTGTTAACTTAATGCCACTCTCAGTTGCTATAAACCTTGGAATGACTTATTTCTAACCCACTAGGATCTCTCTTATCCTAGCGGATATAACGATCAAGATCCTAGAAGGCGTTCTAGAAGATGTTCTAATTAAGGTTGGAGAATTCATGTTCCCTACAGACTTTGTGGTTCTCCAATATGGTGAGGAACCTAAGGACCCTCTAATTCTGGGTAGATCCTTCTTCGCTACAGCTGGAGCGATGATTGATGTGAAAGGTGGAAGGATGATGCGGTCCTAAAGTAGGAGATGCAAAAGAGTTTTAAATTTATAAACCCTAATTTGCAAGTGCACAGTTGACAATTATAGTACTTAGGGGTCGATCCACAGGAGACTATGTTGTTACGCTATAAATCAATATGATGCAAAATAAGCTAAGAGAAAATATATTTGGGTTTTGGGGTTTATCATGAAACAAAGCAAAACAATAAAATAAAGGGATAGATAAATCAAAACACGCAAGATCAAAGCAATTAAAAGGAACTAATGCAATATGAACTACACGGTTTTTAAAGAGATGCAACTAGTGTTCTAGAACTCAAATCACTGCGGTAAAATCATTCCACTTTCGTGGCTCCGAAACCTAAAACTCAAACCCTAATAGACTCGGCTTTCGCGTGGTTATTACAAGGTGAATTATGCTGTAAGATTGAGATTCGATTGTTCATTAAACTCCTTAACTAACTTTTCGAATTGTTAAGACGTCTAACCTATCAAATACTAGATCCGATCGGTGTAAAAGCTTTTGGAATCGGCACCAATCTAAAATCGGTCACTAGGTAGCTAATTTAGATCACGCCTTGAGTATAAATAAAGATAGAGAATCAGTCTAGAAACAAGCTCAATAAAGATGTAAAATATGCAACAAAAGAACTTTAAAATAACTTTATATCAAACATACAACTATTCTACATGTTATGAAACATGGAGCAACTAGAGAAGTTGATAAAACAGTAGATTCGTGCTAAGTAAGGGCTCGGCGTAGGTGGATCTCGAAGCACAAAGCTTGAGAAGAACACCATGGCCTTCATCGCTCTTTTACAAAGGATAAAGATGAAGATCTAAAGAGAATAACGAAAATACATGTTTATTATTGATTTGTGGTGCCTAGGGCTGCTCTCTCTTCTCTCAAGAGGCTAAAAGAAAGCATATATAGGTGTAAGAAGAGGTTCTTGGTTGGCAAAGGCTCTAGGGTTTCAGTTCGGGCAAAAACGTCTTTTTGTCGATAAGTGCGCGAAGTGGCCACTGCACTGGTCACATAAATTGGTCCGGGGTCTGGCTCAAAATCATCTCCTTGTGCTTGGATTCAATTAAATGAGCCGGCCCATGGGTTGGTTCGGTGCTTAGGCCCATCTTGGACTTGATTCTTCTTCTAGGCAGAATGACATGTCTTCAGTAAACATTGAATAACTTCAACACTGCAACTCCATTTGATATAATTCTAATTCCATTGGAAAGCTGACTTAACGGCCTATATCCATATGAAATTTCAACACCGTCCAAGTTGATTTGGTTTTCTGCCCGAGATGCTCTTTCGGAGACATACTTTCTGTCCAACTTGGGAAATTGTGAAAACTTAAACTTGGGTGACTTAGATTGGCTCCTTTGACCTTGATAAGTTGTTCTAGGATGAAGAATACTCATTTTTCTCCTTTTTACTCCCTTTTTGATGATTTGACCTATATGACTCTTCAAAACCAAATATACGAGAAAACTATCTCCTTTGATAGAAAAGCTTATTAAATAGTATATAAAATAGATAGAAATAAGTAGTAAAAGTGGTAAAATACCGGGTATATCTACTCCCCCAGACTTACCCTTTGCTTGTCCTCAAGCAAACAAAAGGTTAATCAGGAAAGAAGATTTAAAAACACGGGAACTCACATATTCTTTGATCTTGTTTCTTTCTCTAAACCTGTAATCCACATAAAGACAAAGTGAGTTCATGGACGCTTTTCATCGTCTCCCATCATGAGGTCGAAAGTATGACCTAAATTATTGTCCCTGCAAAATCTCAACTTCAAGTCAATCGATTCTTTTACCCTCTTAGATTCTTAAAGATCTCTGATCAAGGATATTTACAAGGAATTCGGCTAGGTGTTTAGGTAAGGCTAATTTAGTGGTGAGGTTAAAAGTATTTAGGGTTACCAAAAACTCCGGGTGCGAGACATTATGCAAAATCGCAAGAGAGAATGAATCTATTGAAGTCCACAATTTCCGAACCACTTTGTTGTTCGCCTTTCTCCCCCAAACTTAGACTTTTCTCCAGGAATCACTTGTAAAACTCTTGAACTCATCTCTCCTTTGTACCGTTGCATTCCTTGGGTATTCTTTGGCCATTGACTCTTTGAAAACCATTTTCCTTTCCCTTTTTATTTTTCATTTTTTTTTATTTTTTTATTTTTTTTATTTGACGAGGGAAAATGGTCTAAAATATAGATATAAGTTAAGTAAGGCACGAAATTGTTACCATGATTAAGCATCCAAGGATCGGCCAAGCTTTTTTAGTTTTCTAAAATTTTGTTGTTGTACTCCTTCCTTCTAATGTTGATCGTTACAATCTTCTAGTGATTAGAAAATTGCGCCGGCCTTATTCTCTCCGACGTTTTTACACATATCTGCATAGAGGACATAGCAAAAGAAGTGCATGAGGTCGGAAAGAAAAGTTTAAGTGAGCTGGCCATCCATGAAAACAGAGATGGGTAAAAAGAAGGATAAGATGTCATGAATGAGATTCATTCCTTGATCTAATAACCTTAACAAGATATAGTCAAAAATCATGTTAGTAAACCAAATTTAGAATCGAAATCCTATCCATCAAAATAGTGCAAGTAGCAATTTCCTTGGACTCTATTCGGTCACTAGGTGTCTGAATCAATTATCCAGAACAAACCCTGCAATAATGGTCACTTGGTTTTGAAATCAAAACGTTGTTGATCAAAGAAAGGTGTCATCATTCCCAACTAAGTTTGACTCAATAAAACGGTTTTTGAAAACGATTTTGAAAAACTTTTTTAAAACATAAATATCCAACACGAACAAATGCGTTAGTACCAACAATCCCCCCAGACTTAACTTACACCATCCCGGTGTAATTCAAATCAAATTAAGGGTTAAGTGTTGGAAAATAAGAATAAAAATATAATAAGTAGATAAATAAGGAGAATAGAACGAAGTTACCGGATAAAAAAACTCAAATTCTCCAAAGTTGAATCAGGTGGATGGTGTTCAAAGAAGGGTGAAGAAACTCCCCAAAAATTTCTACAGGCACAAGAAATAGTGCTTCTCAATTTTCCAAACAAATCATTCCGCAAGGACCGAGAGGTTACGACAGCGATTTATGGTCACTTATAGGCAAAGCCCAAAACTCATAATACATCACCCGCTCCATATTGGAAATCTCTGAATTATAGGTTGTTGAACAGCTGCTGGAAGAAGTTGCAAAACTCTTGCTTTAAACGTTGAAGTATAGGATTCATAAGTTGGTTGAAAAGGCTTCTTGTTTTCCTCTTTTCTTTGTGCACATTTCTATGGATAAGGTGGATCATTCTTTAAGAAATTGGAATTTCTAAAGTCAAACCTATGTAAGAACCAAATATCTTTGCAAAAACACTTGAAATTACTTGTTAAAAAACTTGGACCTAGGTTCCAGAATATCGAAGCAACAAACAAAATTATCCAAGCTCATTCTAGAGTAGAAAACAAGTAGTAAAAAGATAAGTGTAAGATGTGAAAATTATTTAAAAATCAAACTTATTCAAACCAAATTTTAAAAGTGCAATGTGAAAGTTCAAAAATAACATAAATTTTATTTAAGAAAAATCACAATTTTAAAATATTTTTGGTTGAAAAATAGTTCATGTAAAATTAAAACCATTTTTAAAGAATTTAAACAGAAAAATAAGAAAACTTACCTCATGGTTTGAACCGGTGGTCGAACCGTGTGAACTGTGGCTCGTGCCGTGGTCAGGTCAGGTCTGTGCCCAGGTCAGGTCCGTGCCGTGGTCAGGTAAGGTCCGGACCGTGTGGTGGTGGAAGGTGGAGACGCAGGAAGGTGGAGACGCGGGTCTGGAGGAGACGCGGGTCGGATGGGGATACGGGACAGGACGCATGGCATTGGACTAGATGGAGTGGTCGGTGCCCGTGTCCGGTGTGGAAAGGACTGGAGTGTCCTGGCACCGATCACGTGTGTGACCAGTGTGGTGGATCGGTGTTGGACATGGCTGGATCGAGGCGTGGTACTGCAGGACGAGGTATTCCGAGGCGGGTCGAGGCTGCGGGTCAGGACAGTCCTGGCACCGGTCGGATTCTCGTGTCCGGGGTCTCTGTCCGGGGCCTAGGACTGTGGGACGTTCTTGATCTACGGGTCGATCCGTCGGATGATCGATGTCGAATTTTTTCGGACACCGGACCAAACCAAGTGTCCGGTGTCTGGGACCTTCGGTACATTTTTTTTTTTTTTAGAACATTGGTTTCCTTCTCCAAAAATAAATTTTATAAAATCTGAAAAATTCATAAATAAAATGAATAATGAATAACAAAGTTTATAAAATGAAAAATAAAAAAAAAACATAGAAGAAAAAAAATAAAATAAATAAAGACTCCATATATGGTTTGCCTCACATAAAGCGCTTGGTTTAAGTCAATTAGCTCGACTCCTTGGGGTTTTTAGACTTTGGAATTGTCTTCTAAAGGCTTGAGGTTGCCCTTAGAGTGTGAACAAGTGCTCCCATGGTCGTGGTCTTCATCATGTAAATGGAAAGGGTGCTTGATTTCCACTTCTCTTTTCTCTGAAGGAATGTATCTTGTAACTTTGGATCGAAATCCCGGTGGGGCTGCGTAGTAGAAGATGTTTCTATCTATCTTAGGAAAGGATAACCTTTGTAAGGTGTAATCCATGATAGCTCCAGCAGTAGCCAAGAATTGTCTTCCAAGGATGAAAGGTGTTGAGCAATCTTGCATATTAGCCACTTCAAAGTCCGTCGGAACAATGCAGTCACCAATTCTCACGGGGCAATTGAATATTTCACCCAATGAGAGTGTTGATGCACCATTATCAAGTGAAATTCTTATGGTTGAAGGACGAAGGTTAGTTATCCTCATCGTTCTCACAAGAGATTCCGACAAAACGTTTACTCCAGCTCCCGAATCGATAAGAGCGGTCTCAAAGATATCATCGCCAATTGAGTAAGGGATGTTGAAAGAACCTGGATCAAGAGTCTTAGGAAGTATCCTTAGGTACCTATAGATCATTAAAACTACGCTCGAAACTATGAATTTTTCGAGCATCGCTTTGAAGATCTAAGGCGTGTTGTTTTTGAACTCCTTCGAGGTCAGAGTGTATCGGTGACTCGCTAGGCAGGGTTTTGGGGGGTACGGGGGGCGAAGCCCCCGTGGTATGGTATACTTCAGTTTATAAGGTTTTTTAGATGTATATATAAGGTCTTAAGGTTTTGTTGATTGTAACACACAAGTCAATAAGAAACCCTAGATGGGATATTTCATCTCAATCGTTTTTGTTTCTTTGCTTTATCGTTCTTGTTATCACAACAACTGGTATCAGAGCAAGGTTTCAATGACTGGAGGTTCTCTTAAGTACGAGATTCCGCGATTCGATGGTAAGGGAAATTTCAGTCTGTGGCAAGGGCGAGTGAAGGATCTTCTAACACAGCAAAAGATCAAGAAAGCATTGACGACTGTAAAACCAGAAGACATGGAGGACGATGCTTGGGAGGAGATGCAGGAGCAGGCTGTTTCGACAATTTGTCTATGTCTTTCAGATGATGTGATGCTTTAGGTGGAGGATCTCATAACCTGTAAGGAGATATAGGAGAAACTGGAGAGTCTGTACATGTCGAAGTCTTTGTTCAGCAAGTTGTATCTCAAGCAGCGTTTATACGGGTTGAAGATGTCAGAAGGATCTGATCTGATGCAGTATGTACATGCCTTCAATCAAATCAGTGGCGATCTGGCTCGTGTGGGGGGTGAAGGTTGATGACGAAGATAAGGCCATGATTTTGTTGTGTTCATTGCCTTCTTCATATGAGACTCTGCTAACAACACTTACGTGCAACAAGAAGACGATTACCTTGGAGACAGTCGCTGTTTTGCTTCAATATCATTATGAGCGAAGACAGAAGCCGGGTGCAGAGGTTCTCATGGAGATGGATTGTTTGTGAACAATCACGCGAAAGGTAGGCAGATGAACAGACCGGATGGAAGTAGCAGTGGCAGGTCAAAGTCAAAAACCGGACAAAGGCCATCTGTTACGGTTGTGGTTGCAAAGGTCATTACAAGTGTGATTGTCCAAATAAAGGCAAGAAATAAGGAGGGAAGTCTGCGAATGTAGCGCAGCAAAACGATGATTTAGTGGATAATGACTTGCTTGCTGTTATGTCAGGTCATCATGTAGATTCTTGGGTGCTAGATACAGGTGCATCTTTTCATATGATTCCAAACCGGGAGTGGTTTGATACGTACAAGGCTAGGAATATTAGATCGGTTTTGGTTGGCAGATGACAGGGTCTGTAGCCTCGTTGGTAGTGGAACTATCAAGTTCAGGATGCATGATGGGGTCATCAAAATGCTTACTGATGTGAGACATGTTCCTTCTGTCAAGAGGAATCTTATATCTTTGGGTACTCTTCACAGAAACGGATTCAAATATCATGCAGATGAAGGAGAAGATGTAGTGAAGGTGTGCAAGGGATCGATGGTAATGATGAAAGGAATGATGACAGGAGGGAACACCTATCGATTGGTAAGAAGTGTGGTTGTAGGTGGAGCTGCAGCTGCGGTTTCTGAATCAGACAGCACGGCTCTGTGGCACATGTGTTTGGGACATATTGGCACGCATGGGTTGAATGAGCTCCACAAGAGGGGTCTGCTGGGAAGTATGAAAAACTACAAGATGGATTTTTGCAAGTTCTGTGTGATGGGAAAACAGTCTAAAGTGTCTTTCAAGACAGGTCTACACACGAAAAAGGGTCTTCTAGACTATGTCCATTCTGATGTGTGGGGACCAACTCGGGAGCAGTCATTGGGAGGATCTAGATATTTTTTTATCTTCATTGATGATTATTCAAAGAAGGTCTGGTATATTTCATGAAGCAGAAGTCTGAGGTATTTGAAAAATTCAAGATTTGGAAGGCTGAAGTTGAGAACCAGACGGAGAGGAAGGTAAAATATCTAAGATCAGATAATGGCACAGAGTATACTGATGGGAAGTTTGTCAAGTTCTGTGAGGACCATGGTATTCAGAGGCACTATACAGTGAGGAAAACGCCACAGCAAAATGGAGTCAGTGAGAGGATGAACCGAACTATCGCTGAGAAGGCTAGGTGTTTGAGGTTGAATGGAGGGCTTCCAAAGCAGTTTTGGGCAGAGGCAGTAAACATGGCGGTTTATCTCATCAATAGATCGCCAAGGAGCTCTCTTGAAGGAAAGGTTGCTGAAGAGGTTTGGACTGGGGTAGATATTGATCTATTAAACTTAAGGATTTTTGGATGTCCAGCCTACATGCTTATACCAAGTGATGAAAGGTCTAAGCAGGATTAAAAATCCAAGAAGAACATCTTTCTAGGTTTTGAAAAAGGTGTTAAGGGCTTCAAGTTATGGGATCCTGAGGCTCAAGAGAAGCCTAGTGAGACTAGGCAAGCAGCGGAGAATTTAGAAAAGCCTGCAGAAGATGAGCAGGAAGATGAGCCGGATGAAGCAAAGGAGATTGTTGATACAGGTAGACCAAAGAGGGTCATCAAACCGTCAGTAAGATTTGGATTTGAAGACATGGTCGGTCTTGCTCTTTCTATTGAGTTAGATGTTCCATTAACTTATAAAGAGGCTATTGCTAGTATGGATAAGGAGGAATGGAGAGGAGCTGTGATGGAAGAGGATGAGATTCTAAGCAAGAATCGTACTTGGGATCTGGTTCCTTTACCAAAGGGAAAGAAGGCGATTGGATGCAAGTGGGTTTTCACCAGGAAACCAGGGATGTCTGAGAAGGATTTTCTAAAGTTCTAGGCAAGGTTAGTTGCAAAATGGTACTCACAAAGAAAGGGAGTAGATTATGATGAGATTTTCTCTCCTGTTGTTAGGCACACTTCAATACGAATTGTGCTTAGTTTGGTAGCTAGCTGGGATCATCATCTTGAACAGATGGACGTCAAGACAGCTTTCCTCCATGGAGATTTGGAGGAAAAGATCTACATGGAGCAGCCAGACGGACTTGTGAAACCAGGTGAGGAGAAGCTTGTATGCAGATTGAGGAAGTCTCTGCATGGGTTAGAGCAGGCTCCAAGACAATGATGCAAGCGGTTTGACATCTACATGTTAAAGATTGGCTATCGAAGATGTGAGTATGATTGTTGTGTATATGTGAATTGCCGTGATGGTCGTCCTCCTATACTTTTATTGCTTTATGTTGATGATATGCTCATTGCTGGGAGCAATATGAGTGATATTGCTGAGTTAAAGAGGTTACTGAGCAGAGAGTTTTAGATGAAGGATCTTGGTGCTGCAAAGAAGATTCTTGGGATGGAGATTTGCAGAGAGAGGAGCTCTAGGAGATTTGCAGAGAGAGGAGCTCTAGGAGATTATGGATGTCTCAGAAGGGCTACATATAAAGGATTCTACAAAGGTTTGACATGGTAGGTGCCAAACCAGTTTCTACACCTTTGGGGAATCACTTCAATCTTTCAGCTGCTCAGTCTCCTAAGTCTGATGATGAGATCAGAGATATGGAACAAGACCAGATCTAGGTCAAGTTGTTAGTCAAGTCAGCAAGTACATGTCTAAACCTGGGAGAGAACATTGGGAAGCTGTGAAATGGGTTCTCAGGTATTTGAAGGGTACAACTGATTATGGGATTATGTTTGGAGGCCAGGAGAATGTTTTAGCTATGGGGTTTTGTAATTCAGATTATGCAGGAGATTTGGATAACCGAAGGTCCACCATAGGTTTTGTGTTCACACTAGCTGGAGGACCTATATGTTGGAGATCTGTGCTGCAACCTGTTACTGCATTGTCGACCACAGAAGCTAAATACTTGGCTATGGGAGAGGCAGCTAAGGAGGCACTTTGGGTTCTAGGACTTGTGACAGAATTGGGTATTGATCAAGGTGGAGTTCAGCTACAATGTGATAACTAGAGTGCAATTTTTATGGCGAAAAATCAAGTGTACCAAGCAAGGACGAAGCATATTCATGTGAGATTTCATAAGATTAGGGAGTTGGTTGCTTCTGGTGAGATCATTCTAGAGAAGGTGCATACATCAGAGAATGTTGCTGATATGTTGACCAAGCCAGTTACCGTGGAGAAGTTCAAACATTGTTTAGAGCTACTCCATGTCTTCCAGTTCTAAAAAAGGAAGAAGAGGTTCCCCCCTAGATTCTGAAGGAGCTGGAGTTAGGTGTGATTATTTGTCAAGGTGGAGTTTGTTATCCAAGGTGACTCTAATCAAATACACAATCGGTTTATCAGGTTTTTTGAGATGTATATATAAGGTCTTAAGGTTTTGTAGAATGTAACACACAAGTCAATAAGAAACCCTAGATGGGATATTTCATCTCAATCGTTTTTGTTTTTTGCTTTATCGTTCTTGTTATCACAACATTATTCTTTATCAAAAATCTATAGGTAAGCGAACTAGTCCCCGGCAACGGCGCCAAAAACTTGATGTGGTCCTAAAGTAGGAGATGCAAAAGAGTTTTAAATTTATAAAGCCTAATCTCCAAGTGCACAGTTGACAATTGTAGTACTTAGGGGTCGATCCACAGGAGACTATGTTGTTACCCTATAAATCTATATGATGCAAAATAAGCTAAGAGAAAATATATTTGGGTTTTAGGGTTTATGATGAAACAAAGCAAAACAATAAAATAAAGAGATAGATAAATAAAACACGCAAGATAAAAGCAATTAAAAGGAACTAATGCAACATGAACTACACGATTTTTAAAGAGATGCAACTAGTGTTCTAGAACTCAAATCACTGCGGTAGAATCCTTTCACTTTCGTGGCTCCAAAACCTATAACTCAAACCCTAATAGACTCGGCTTTCACGTGGTTATTACAAGGTGAATTATGTTGTAAGATTGAGATTCAATTGTTCATCGCCGTCCAAGGTTATTTCGTCTTCCGTCCGAGGTGATCTTTTAGAGATATACTTTCTGTCCAACTTGGGAAATTGTGAAAACTTGAACTTGGGTGAATTAGATTGGCTCATTTGACCTTGATAAGTTGTTGTAGGATGAAGAATACTTAGTTTGCTCCTTTTTACTCCCTTTTTGATGATTTGACCTATATGACTCTTCAAAACCAAATATACGAGAAAACTACCTCCTTTGATAGAAAAGCTTATTAAATAGTATATAAAATAGATAGAAATAAGTAGTAAAAGTGGTAAAATACCGGGTATATCAAAGGACCACATTGAATTTAGAGATGAAGTTCGATATGGACAAGTTGATGAGGAAGTCTACTATAGATGGTCAGACCTTCTACGTTGATACACTCGATCACCTTGCCAAAGACTACTTTTATGAGATGAACTCTACGGATCTCTTGTAAAGGGCTTTGATTAATTCTACATCGGAAGTTGAGTATCTGGATGAGATTGCTGAGGGTTATGCTTCAATGATGGATGCGAGTGAACAAGTAATGAAAGTGGTTGCTAATAAGGAACAGGTTAGAATTCCTGTGAAAGCTGCAAGGCTTAGCGATTGGAGCGAAGAAACGGTTCCTAAAATCGATCTCAAACCACTTCCTTCAGGGTTAAGGTGTGCTTTTTTTGGTCCTAATTCCACTTATCATGTTATTGTCAACGCTTCTTTGAATAACTTAGACCTCACATTACTGCTAAGTAAGCTGTGCAAGTTTCGCAAGGCTCTTGGCTATTATCTTCATGACATTTCAGGTATATCTCCAGACTTGTGCATGCATAGGATTCACCTTGAAGATGAATCGAAGTCATCAATTCAGCATCATAGGCGACTGAATCCGAATCTGACAGAGGTGGTTAATAAAGAAATCATGAAGCTTTTGGAAGCATGGATCATCTATCCCATCTCAGACAGTGCTTGGATTAGTCCGGTCCATCTGGTTCCTAAGAAAGGAGGTGTTACAGTGGTGAAGAAGGATGAGTTAACTCCTACAAGAATTGTGACTGGACATCCGATGTGTATCGACTACAGAAAGTTGAACGCGGCCACAAGGAAAGACCATTTTCCTTTGCCTTTCATTGATCAAATGCTGAAGAGGCTCGCGAATCATCCCTACTATTGCTTCCTTGATGGGTATTCTTGGTTCTTTCAAATCCCCATCCATCCGGATGATCAGGAGAAGACTACTTTTGCTTGTCCCTATAGCACTTTTGCATATCGCAAGATGCCTTTTGGACTTTGCAATGCTCCTCCGACATTCCAGCGTTGTATGATGAATATCTTTAAATATATGATTGATGATTACATGGAGGTTTTTATGGATGATTTCTCAGTCTATGGATCATCTTTCAAAGACTGCTTGAGCAACCTGTAAAAGGTACTAGCTATATGTGAGGAGAAGCACTCGAGCAATCGTACTCACACAATAGACTTTGAATTCGAATCAAGCTAAGAAACAATGTAAAATTAAAATACAGCAAACAGAGAAATCAGTTTGTAAGATCAATAAAACAAAAGCTAGGTGTAGGAAAATCTGATGTGAATCCGAATTGCAGAACTAGACTTAAAGTTAGGAGTTTATTAAGCATTGTTTTTGAACTTGAAACACTAATATAAAACCAATCAGCTTTCGTTGCAAAGATTATCTATGTCTAATCTTTAGAACCCCAAATTTCTTTGCAAATCCTATCAATTCAAACAAGCATTAAGTGTGGGTTCAATTGTTCACAAAATCCTAAACCAAATTTCTTTGCATATAGGAATTTTGCTTATCTAAGATTAGTTCAGGCAATTAATCACACTTTTGTGTCTACCAATTAACCTAAGATCATATTCTGGGTCGCGAAGCTAGAATAAGCAATAAACACAAATCCAAATGAAGAACTCTAATGATTTTATCCTAACAACTCAATTCAACCTCGCAATTCATCAATCACCTTTGAATAACCATAAAACCTAACAAGGAATCTACTGATACATGGTGAATGAAACAAACATCGTGAATAAAATAGATTGCATAAATGAGAAAATAAAAGAGATAAAGGAGTTCAAAATCTTCTGTGAAAAATTCTGATTTGTATCTCAAAAGCTCTGCTACAGATCTCTCTCCAAGTCTCAATAGAATAAAGTATGAAAAAGCTATATGCCTAACAATGGCTTTTAAAACCTAAATATAGTCTAAAACACGAATGAGCTGATTTGCAAAACAATAGAAACTTCTGGGTCAACTTGCAATTCTTGAAAAGTCTTTAAAACGCTAGCCTGGATTTTCGTTTTTTAGTGGGGACAATCGACACAGAGATGGTGTTGATCGACACCAGACTTTCTGCTTGCCAGTGACGTTATCTTTTTAGCAACATCGCTCATTTGGCTCCAAAATGCTTCCGTATCTCCAATTAATGTTCAAAAACCTGTAAAGACTCAAAAAGACTCTATAAACAAGATCTATATCATGGTCAAAAATCCATTAAAACCATGACACATCAACATGGTGCAACGTTTTATTAAAGCTAGAAAATGAAACTTTGGACGCGACTTAAAGCAAAAGGAACTGTGTCGTTTTGCACTTGTTCTTAGTGTTGTTTGATGCTTAAATCACCTGCAAATATAGTATGTAAATTGAACAACTTACATTGGTATGTTTATGAATTCTATACGGTTTGAGCTTGAATCTTGGAGTAGAAGTCTTCTTTTAGATCTTGATGCTCTTCCTCTTCTTCTGATTATGTCTCGTGATTAGTCTTGTATATGTCTTCTTCGTGTCCGGTTGTTATAGGGATGTCTAGCTCTATTTTCCCTTGACGTGTTTTTATAAGGTCAATGTCGAGAGGTAACTGCCTTGGAAAAGAGTAATTCATATTAGAAGAGCCAATCGGAATAGAGTGCAACTCACCGGCTAAAATGCAAAGAAATCGGAGAGGAGTACAAAATCGAAAGACAGGTTGAGGGCATGCACAATCTTCAAGATCCGATCAAATTAAAAAGGAGGTGGAAAGTGAGGAATCGGGAATCGATAATTGTTACTTTTATTTTATTTTATTTTGTAATTACATGATGACATGGCCTTAATATGAATTTTTATTGGTTAATTATATTTTTGATTATTTTAGTTTATGTGGCAGGTCTTTGAGGCACATAAATCTTCCCCTTTAAGAAATTTATTTTAAGAAATTTATTTTAAAATTATCTATAATCTTATTTAATATTTTAAAGTTCCTCAAAACTTAAGTCATGAGGGGCTGTCATATGTTATCTATTTTTTTGACATTTGTCTTCGTGGTTTATTTATTTAAGAGAAAGAAAAAACGAATTAAGTGTCTTTTAATAAGTTTAGCAATTAATTCTAACAATTTAATAGTTAATTATAATGTAAATAATTCCAACAAATTATGATTCCAAATTAAATAGGCTATTTCGAAATCCAAAAATAAATGTCAAGACAAATAGAGTTATGCCACTCTTGACATGCCACTTTATAGTTATGCCATCGTTTGAAAATCTTTGCAAAAATGTCATTTGTTTTTACTTAACTTTTATATTTTTTGGGTTTGGGTTAACTATTTTATATTTAGGGTATTTGTTTTGGGGTAGATTTTAGGGTTTCGGTTTTGAGAAAGAGAAAATTGTTTAATGATTTTGTGTTTTTCTATAAAAAGTGGCATATTTGCAATAAATTTTCAAGGGTGGCATATTTGAAAAAATATTTTCAAAGGTAGCATTTTTGTAATTTTTCCACAAAAAAAAAGTCATTAAAGAAAAATGTTAATAATAAGAAGCCTAACATGAACACACAATAAAAAAAAAAAAAAAAAAAAAAAAAAAAAAAAAAAAGACAATTAAGAAAACGATTAATTGGAAAAATGGGCGATTTTAAGGACACGGCAAATGGAGATCGTGATGCAACCATGGATGACGTCGGAGAAAAGAACCGGCCTCCCGGAGAACCTCCGGATGGGAGTACTTCGTGGGCGAAGAAGGTGGCCGGAAGCAACGCCGGAGGCATGGCAGTACCGGAAGAACTAGTGAATGAGGACTTTGTGGCGTCGCGGGTCAGTTTGGAGTTTCCTAATGGAGAAGATGGGGAGCCGGTGATCACAATAGGATCGGAGGTTCTAGAGGCTATGAATGGCTTATGGAAGAAGTGTATGATTGTCAAGGTGTTGGGACGTAACGTTGCACTTTCGGCGGTGACACGGAGGTTGAAAGAGTTGTGGAATCCGCAAGGAGCAATGTATGTAATGGATCTCCCAAGACAGTTTTTCTTGGTCCGGTTTGAGATAGAGGAGGAGTATATGGCGGCGCTAACCGGGGGACCATGGAGGGTGTTTGGGAGTTATCTTATGGCTCAAGCGTGGTCACCGGAGTTCGACCCGTTGAAAAATGATATCACGACTACGCCGGTGTGGATTCGTTTATCTAATATTCCGGTTAACTTCTATCACAAGGCAATTTTGATGGGGATTGCGAAAGGTCTAGGGAAGCCGGTGAAGGTGGATGTGACAACTCTGAATTTTGAACGTGCAAGATTTGCGAGAGTGTGTGTGGAGATTAATATCAAGAAACCGCTTAAAGGATCAATCATGGTGAATGGCGAGAGATATTTTGTGACGTATGAGGGGCTTACGTCAATTTGTTCCTTTTGTGGAATGTATGGTCATTTGGTTCACACATGCCAGAAAGCGGCTCAAGAAAATGCATCAGTCAAACAGCAATCCAGAGGGGAAGAGAGTGGGGGAGTGAAGGAAAAACAAAGAGAGGATGGGTTTGTGACGGTGAGGCGTCCCGGGAGACATGCGGTGGCGGGGCGGAGGACGGAGAAAGGAATGGTGGGGATGGAGTCAAATATGGGAAGTGTACTACGTGAGTCCAGTGAAGGAAAGAATACATTGAATATTGGCGTATCAAACCGTTTTGGAAACTTGGCGGTGGATATGGAAATTGCTAAGTCAAGCGAGATTAGCGAAATGAGTGCACAAGTTAAGGAAAATGGAGCGGCGGTAGTTAATCAAGGAATGATTAGAGAAGATTCTAACGTGGTCAATGAAGTTAATAAAGGGAAGAGTGCACCACAAGTTAATAAAGTTAATCAAGGAGATTCGGTCGTGTTTGGAGCAGGCAAGGGACTTAATTTGGGATCTAATAATGGGAGAGGTAAACGGGCTGGAACTGTTAAAGGCCCAAGTACAAGTAATAAGTCCAATCAATTTAAAGGAAGTAAGCCCGCTAGAGGTTTAGTTTTCGGCCCAGTTGGTGGTGAGAATGAGATGTCGAGCAGTGGTAAACGGTTGAGAGTGGCGGATAGTAGTTTGCAGAGCTCAGGAAGTTGGAGTGTGAGAGACAATGGTAATGGACACAATAAGGAATTGGTGGTTGTATCTTCACAATTGGTGGTCCCGGAGACTCAGGAGGGGTCGACGACGGGTATGGGTACATCAGAGAAGGAGATGTTTAATCGACTGTCGGATGTTGCGACGGTTGGTCGGAATGATTAACAACTCGCCCCGGTGATTCTCGCCGTCAAGTATAGAATATCGATGAATTGCATTCTATGGAATTGCCGGGGGGCAAATAAACCCAATTTTTGTAGGTCGATTAGATATCTACTCAAGAAATTTCAATCCGATGTGTTAGCGATATTTGAGACACACGCGGGAGGAGATAAAGCTGAGAAGATTTGTAGAAGTCTCGGATTTGAAAATATCTTTCGCGTTGATTCAGTGGGTCAGAGTGGGGGGTTTCGTTGAAGTGAAGGAATCGTCTGATCAGTTTATACATGCACGAGTGAAGGTTAGAGGGGAGTTCTTAAATCTGATAGTAGTGTACGCAGCTCCATCGGTAAGCCGACGTAGTGGTCTATGGAATAAGTTGCGTGATTTGATTAGGTCTGTTCTTGATCCTGTGATAATTGGCGGTGATTTTAACACGATCGTTCGTCTTGATGAAAGGACAGGAGGAAATGGTAGACTCTCACCAGATTCCTTGGCTTTTGGAGATTGGATAAATGATCTCTCTCTTGTGGATATGGGGTTCCGGGGAAACCAGTTCACTTGGAAGAGAGGGCGTATTGAGAGAAACTTTGTTGCAAAGAGACTTGATAGAGTTCTATGTTGCGCCCACGCACGTTTAAAATGGCAAGAAGCTACGATTACCCATCTGCCGTTTCTAGCCTCCGATCATGCGCCTATCTACTTACAATTGTCTCCGAGTGTAAGCGGTAATACTCGCCGACGCCCTTTTAGATTCGAAGCAGCTTGGTTAAGCCATTCCGGGTTTAAGGAGTTACTCTCAACATCATGGAACCGTGATATCAATACGTGTGAAGCGCTGCATAGACTGCAAGTGGTATTGCGGAAATGGAATAAGGAGATTTTTGGAGATGTGCAAATCCGCAAAGAACAATTGATGAAGGAGCTGAAAGAGGTGCAAGATCTCTTAGACCATAATCAAACCGATGAGTTGTTAGCAAAGGAATGTGAGTTGATAAGACAGTTTGACACCGTGTTAGAGCAAGAAGAATTAATATGGTGTCAAAAGGCGCGAGAAAAATGGGTTGTACACGGCGACAAAAATACAAAGTTCTTTCACCTCACAACAATAATAAGTAGAAGAAGGAACCGGATTGATATGTTGCGGGATAATGATGGAAGATGGATTTCCAATGTGGTAGAGCTTGAGAAAATAGCTGTGGATTATTTCCAAAGGCTATATTCCTTAGATGACGTGAACATGGAGGAAAATACGGCGTTGGGCTCTAATTTTGCGCCTTTATCCGAGGCTATGAAGAGAGAGTTGAGTAAAGCTTTTACGGCGGTCGAAGTGGAGAAAGCAGTTCGGAGTATGGGTAAACTAAAGGCCCCAGGACCAGACGGTTATCAACCGATCTTCTATCAACAATGTTGGGGAGAAGTTGGTGAATCGGTCAATCGCTTTGCTCTGGAGTTTTTTGAGTCGGGTAATTTACCCCAGGAGACAAACGACGCACTTGTGGTTCTCATTCCAAAAGTAACTAACCCCGAAAGTATTACGCAGTTTCGGCCGATTAGTTTGTGCAACGTCTTGTTCAAAATAATCACGAAAACGATGGTTGGCAGAATGAAAAGTGTAATGAATACACTCATTGGACCGGCTCAATCAAGCTTTATACCAGGACGGCTTAGTACGGATAATATCGTAGTGGTGCAAGAGGCAGTCCATTCGATGAGGAGAAAGAAAGGTAGAAGAGGTTGGATGTTGTTGAAGCTTGATTTAGAGAAAGCTTATGATAGAGTTCGATGGGATTTTCTTGAGGAAACATTGAGTGCGGCTGGGTTTTCGGATGTATGGGTACGTTGGATTATGCAATGCGTCACAGGTCCATCAATGAATGTGTTGTGGAATGGGGAGAAGACGAATTCTTTCAAGCCGTGTCGTGGACTCCGCCAAGGAGATCCGTTGTCTCCATACCTATTTGTTCTGTGTATGGAGAGACTATGCCATTTGATAGAGAGAGCGATTGGTGAGCGTAAGTGGAAGCCAATTTGTTTATCACGAGGTGGACCAAAGCTATCGCATATATGTTTTGCCGACGACTTGATTCTGTTTGCCGAAGCGTCTGTTTCTCAAATTCGGATCATTCGAAGTGTGTTGGAGAGTTTTTGTGCTGCTTCCGGGCAGAAGGTGAGCTTGGACAAATCTATAATATTTTTCTCTGAGAATGTTTCTCGTGATTTACGGAAGTTGATCAGTGACGAAGGTGGTATTAAGGCTACGCGAGAATTAGGGAAATATTTGGGAATGCCGATTCTTCAAAAAAGGGTTAATAAAGAGACGTTTGGGTATATCTTGGAGCGAGTTTCTTCGAAGTTATCGGGATGGCGAAGTCGCACGTTAAGTCTTGCGGGTAGGATTACACTAACTAAAGCCGTGTTAACATCTATTCCGGTTCATACGATGAGTACCATCAAGCTTCCTGCCTCCACTCTCGCTAGTTTGGACAGAATTTCGAGAGAGTTCTTATGGGGAAGTACTCCGGAGAAACGAAAACAACATTTGGTCTCTTGGGAGAAAGTGTGTCTACCAAGAAGTGATGGAGGGTTGGGGATTCGGAAATCAAGTGAGATGAATAAGGCTTTGGTTGCAAAAGTTGGATGGAGAGCTTTGCATGATACGAGGAGCTTGTGGTCTAGAGTTGTGCGTAGTAAATATCATGTAGGTGATATACGGGATTTGTCATGGCAGATTGCAAAAGGCACATGGTCTTCGACTTGGCGGAGTGTGGTTACAGGTATTCGTGAGGTGATTCAACCAGGGCATCGTTGGGTCATCGGGGACGGCTGTCAAATTAATTTTTGGACGGATAAGTGGCTAACCGAGGAACCTTTAGTCCAAGAGTGCATCAGTGATTTTCCAGCCGAGTTTGTGCACTTGAAAGCAAGTGATTTATGGGTTTGTGGACGAGGATGGGACCTGGAAAAGATTTTGCCTTATGTGGCAGAGGAGAGGAGATTAGACCTTGTTGCCGTGGTGATTGATAAGGTGACTGGTGCGTATGATAGGCTGGCCTGGGGTGAGACGGCGGATGGGAGATTTACCGTAAAGTCAGCCTACGTATTGTTAACAAAGAGAGATGAACCAAGACAGGACTTACAAGCTTTCTACAAGAGAGTTTGGCGAGTTCGGGTTCCGGAACGAGTTCGAGTCTTTTTATGGTTAGTCGGCAACCAAGCTTTAATGACAAATCAGGAGAGACATCGACGCCATATCAGTGACACTGCGATCTGCCAAGTGTGTAAGGGTGGAGTAGAATCAATCATTCATATACTCCGCGATTGTCCTGCGATGAGAGGGATTTGGATGCGGTTGGTGCCACGAGACAAGAGACAAGTTTTTTTCGCACAATCGATTCTCGGTTGGTTATATGCAAACCTGATTTTGGGGGTTGAAACTACTGATGGGATATGGAGCACACTATTTGCAGGCGGTGTTTGGTGGGCGTGGAAATGGAGGTGTGGTAATGTATTCGGCGAGAATAGGTTGTGGAGAGATAGAGTGAAATTCCTAAAAGGAAGGGGAAAGGAGGTCAGCGAAGCATTCTCAAAGGATACGGTAACGAATGGTGTGACAGAACGGGTAGAGACAAGTATTGGTTGGATGGCACCAGCTTTGGGATGGATTAAGTTAAACACAGACGGTGCTTCGCGTGGTAACCCGGGGCTTGCGACAGCTGGGGGTGTGTTACGAGACGAAGACGGAAATTGGGTTAGTGGTTTTGCTCTTAATATAGGACGGTGTTCCGCACCCTTATCCGAGCTTTGGGGAGTGTACTATGGACTTGTTATCGCTTGGGAGAAACAAGTGCCGCGGCTAGAGTTGGAAGTGGATTCAGAGATGGTTGTTGGGTTCCTAAAGACAGGGATATGCGATTCGCATCCGCTGTCGTTCCTGGTACGCTTGTGCCATGGCTTTCTTGCGAAGAACTGGATAGTTCGAGTTTCTCATGTGTATAGGGAGGCTAATCGTCTTGCAGATAGATTAGCGAACTATGCGTTTGTGCTACCTCTTGGTTTTCATGCTTTGTATTCTGCTCCAGATGATGTTGCCTTGATCGTGAGTGAGGATGCGAATGGTCAGACTCACTTACGACAAGTTCGTATATAATTGTTTAATTTTAATAATAGCTGGGAGTTTTTGCTCCCAGTGATTCACCAAAAAAAAATAAAAAATATATAAGAAAATTAAGAAACGATTTTAGGTTCAAGGTTCTAATGAAATAAACAGAAAGATGCATTCGAGCATCTTGTTGAGATGATGTACATGTGTCGGTAGAAACAAAGCATTCTATAACTTGTCTCATCAATAATTTTTTTTAACAAACGTGTTTGATGCAAGAAAAAGACGGCAGTATTTTTGCCAAAGACATACAAGTCAAGGATTGTGCCAAAGAAGATATCTTTGTAATATTTTAAGGTTTACAAAAGCCAACAAGCTCTGACAAGACGACACATGTCGTCTCTTATTAACCAAAAATAAATAAAATTTCCTACATTTAATTTTTATTCCAAAATTATTTAATTCAAAAAACAAAAATAAACCACCTAAAAAATAATTTAATTCGAACAACAAAAATAAACCATCTAAACATATTAAACCACCAAAAGTTCCGGCATTTCTTATTCTATTAACCTTTAATCTATATAATCTATATTATTCCATTAACCATGTTTTTTTTTTATATAAGTAATCATGATTTTTTTTTTAAAATGTCACAAAAATAAGCATCGTTAAAAGAAAACATGAACCAATAAAAGATATTAAACTTTTTATATTGTTGAAATACTAAAATATGATTGAAAAATTTTAATACAATTTGTAGTGGACATAATAATTCTAACCAAGACTCTCAGAAAAACATTTAAATTTAGTCCACCGCAATTTGTCCATCTAGGAAAGTAGAATCACTTCATATATATTAGAGATAAAAAATACATAAAAAAAAAGAATATGGCAAAAATATAATAAAGATCTATATAATATGTTAAGATTTCCTAAAAGTAAAATTATGAAAAAGATGACATGTGTCATTTTATTTATTTATAACCTTATAATTCTTTTATTTTTTTTGGTACAAATTTCTTTTTGAATAAAGTGTTGATTTAGTCAACAAATATCTTCATTATTATTGGTAATTATGTGCAATATTAAGTGTGAATTGTTTTTTGTAACAGACACAATATTATAATACACGTTCAAAGAGGTATTGATGATGATATTAAATTCTAAAATCTCCCATTATGATTTTAACGGTAGTATACGTTAAGATGTTAAGCTATATAATACTCCCTCTATTTTAATTTAAAAGTCGTTTTAAGGTTAATCTTGTGTTTTAAAATAAGTGTCGTTTTATAGTTCCAATGCAACTTTTAATATAAAATACTTAATTTACCCCTAAATCTAACCAATAGTAGCATAGAATACCAATAATCAACCTATTTATTAAGGGTATAATAGAGTTTTTCATATGTTTTCTTAATTTGTGTTAAAAATGTCAAAACGACACTTAAATTAAAACGGAGGGAGTATAGTCATGCTCTGTAACATCCGCGAACTGGATAAGTGGTTTTCAGTGCTCGTGTCGAGCGACACAAGGGTTGTGTCGATCGACACGAAGGATTTTTGGGTGTCGATCGACACGGTCTTGGTGTCGCTCGACACGTGGTTTTGTCAAACCGGGTAATTAACGTTTTAATTGCGGTTTTTGGCTCGGTTAAGGCTATAAAAGTGCCTAAGTCTGCGTGCAGTTTTACCCAGCCGTCGTAATTAAAGTTGAGCATGGAAAATCTTTCAGAGAGAAAGGGATTTTGGTGTTTGAGGGGATTGTTGCAAAGAAATCTTCCCGAAACCATTCCTCTTTGAGTGTTAGTGGCGTAGGATTCACCGTGTGTCGTGTTCTTCGGGTGATTCGAATTGTCCAGAAGATTCTCGAGTCTAGAGGGTCTGTTTTTGTGCGTTTTATCATCCATAATCCAAAATCCTTTCACTCCTAACCCGAGGTGAGTTCGCGACCATAGGTTTCTAGGCGATGATGGATGTTTTGATGATTTTTGTGATGATTGTTGATGGAATTTCGTGTGATTTGGATTGATGGCATTGATGTGTGTTTGTGGTTGGTATTTTGTGTTGATCGTTGCAGCTTTGCGACTCATATCGCCTGGAATCGAATCGTGAGAGGAGAAATTTGATTCTGGTGCGTTACAGAGGCGTATCGATCGACACGTGTGGGTGTCGCTCGACACGAGCAATTAAGATATGTCGATCGACACGTGTGGTGTGTCGCTCGACAGGAACTATTAAGTCTGTTTGGTTATAATGGTTATAATGGTTTGTCTGTTTTGCATTATTGTGTTATATGATTGCTTGAATTGATATTTGATTATTAACCGGAGTCTGGTTGTTACGCCAGTAGATGGTATGACCGGCTCACTAAGTATTTATGAAATACTTACGCAACTCTTATTACCATGTGTTGCAGGTAAAGGAAAAGAGTGATCGCGGAATCATGGCGTAGGAAGAGGATGATTAGGGATTAATTGTTATGCGTTTCTAGTAGAACCTGGTGTTTAGGTTGCTAGAATTATTTGACAGTTTATTGGAATTGAATTGAGTTGAGCTGGTGATTGGTTTATTTGGTTTAATTGAATTGTTTGTTTTCCGCTGAATGTTGGTAAATTGTTGAATTAGCCGTTGAGAATTAATAATTATGGGATTATTAATTCGGGTTAATTATTTTTAAAAAAAAAGTTTGGTTGTTTCATTTTGGTATCAGAGCCTAGACGTTTATAGGACAATGTAATTGGATGTCTGAGACTATGTGTTTAATTGATTATGTGCTGTTAATCAGTTAGTAGTCTTAGAATCATCCTCTTCAGCCCTTAAAGAGATTCCGCGGTAAGTATTTATGTTTGTTTGTGACTCCTATCCTCTGTAGTTATAGTATCTTTGGTTGTGTTTTTGGGAAATACAGAGCGATGGATACTGGAGGTAGAGGTCTTGGTAAAGGTAAAGGTCGTGGTCAGGGGCGCATGTTTGAGTCGTCCAGTGGCGAGGCTGTGAGTGCTTCGCAGGCATCAGAGTTTCAGACGTATCAGGCAGGATCTGTGAGTGAGACCAGCGCGAGTGCCAGCGAGGGCGCTGTAGGTACCGGGAGGGGTGACGGGTAAGCTGGTGGTTGAGTGGACCCAGGTGTGGATGCTGCTCCAGCTCAGAATCGTTTTCATCATATTGAGAGTTTGTTGACGCAGATACTGGAGCGGTTACCGGCGGTGGCTCCAGTGCAGGCTTCAGTGCAGCCGAGGGCTGTGGTGTCTGAGGAGCATTCGACTTATCAGGTGAGGATGAGGCGGATGCAGGTTTCGAGTTCGGGGCTTTCCTCCGGTCGAGTGAGACCTGAGGGAACTGAGGAGTGGTTGATGAGGGAAGAGCGTGTCTTTTGTTCGAGCAGAGTGTATGCGGGGGTTCCGGCAGTAGCAGAGGTTGTTTTGCCACTGGTTTTGCCAGTGGTTATTCCAGTTGTTCAGCCTAGGAGGCAGCAGCGGCATGGGGTTCCTAACCAGGCCAACAAGCCTGCGCAAGGGCAGAAGAGGAAGAGGAAAGATACTTCCAAGAAGAAATCGAATGATTTTAGTTGCAACGGGTGCGGAGCAGGGAGCACCGTGTGGTGAGCTGTCTTGTGAGAGCGGAGTTTCGAGATGCTCGAGTTTGTTTCACTGCGGGGAGCAAGGCCATATCAAGCATGAGTGTCCCATGTTGCCGCGGTAGGCAGAGGCAGCGGTCGAGGAGGATCTGAGGGAGTAGATCGAGGATAGAGCGGTGTTAATTCTGTTTCAGTTTCAGGATTTTTGGATTTTATGTTTTGGATTGCATATTTTTGTTTGGAGTTCTACGATTCTATGTTTTGGAAATTTATAAGATGGAGTTTCCTTATTTATTTCCTGAGTTTAATAAGTTGTGGAATTTTTATATAATTGTGGATATCTCAGAGTAGGAAATATCATGCCTTAGACCATTTGAGGTAGATCTTGTCAATAGGTGCTTAGAGGCGTTTAAGAATTGATTACTCTAGGGGTTGCGGTCCCGAATAACTCATTCATTTTGTTTGGAGATGATTAGTTCTCCAGTGGGGATGATTAGTTCCCCAGAGGAGATTATTAGTTCTCCTGTATGCTCATTGGGATGATTAGATTCCATTTCGAGTATCGAGGGATGATTAGTTCTCTCGAGGGAATGATTAGTTCCCCTGTGTACCCGGAGCTCAAAGGATGCGTCCTGAGAGTGGATGGGGCACTTGACACCGATAGCTCAAAGGATGCGTCCTGCGAATGGGAGGGGTGTGGAATAAGTTAAGAGTAATTAATGTCTGAAAACATAAGTAAGCATGAGACGGGATGGGGGCCTCAGAGATCGGGAGTTGATCTCGGATTGTTTTGACCAGGCTAGGTCAGTGTGATGGTCTTAGTGGGCAGTTGTGTTGGGGTTATCGAGTTTAGACCACTTGAGGAAATCTAGTCGCTGATGTTTATAGGTGTTTTAGAATTTATTACGAATAACTCATTATCTGGAAACGGTGGTTTTCCAGAGTGTGTCTTGGGGACAGTGATTTTCCCTAGGTTCCGGGTGCTTGACGGATTTGTTCCTGAGAGTATAAGTGGTATGAGGTATTGTCTGCTCAACGGATTTTTCCTACAAGTGTGTGTGGTGTGTGGGCGAGTTAAACGTAATAAGTGTCTGAAAACATTGCGTATAAACATAGGATTAGGTGTGAGCCTCTAAGATCAGGTGAGGATCTTTTGTGGTACTAGCCAAGTATGGTCAGGATTTTGGCCTATGATAGGCGGTTCTTGAGAATCGAGTGGAGATCTCGAGTGTGGAGACCAGGTTGTGGTCAGGTGTTGGTCTTCGTTAGGCAAATTTTGCGGGTGGCGAGCCTAGAGTTGTTTTGCGTTGGAAACTCGGTTCAGACGACCCTGGTAACGGATGTAGCGTCTCTTAGGGCGTGCTTGTTCTTGTTTGGGTATTGCGCGATCGATTGATCCAATTCTGGGTCTACGGTTGGTTGTGCATGTTCTTGTTTGATTGTTGCACGATCCATTCGGCAGACCTAGTCCGGATTGGCACACATTGCATTCGGGATGTTCCGGGCGAATCTGGGCGGACAATGGTCAGTTTTGCATTGTAATTGGGTATGAATAGTTACCCCGTACTTCACAAAGGGAGGAGGAATTCTCTGCGTACTTGTTTGGAATGAGTTTTGTGACATAAGATGATATGGATGGGGACACCTATGTTGGCGTTGCCCGAGCTGGGAAAGCTTTTTGCGATGTACACTGTGGTTTTAGGATTTGTTTCGGACTACTTGAGGCAATTTTAATCTTGTGGTTTATAGGCGTTTGGAATTTATTGCTCTAGAGGGATGCGTCTCGAGAGTGCGAGTGATATGTTTCTGAGGGATAGAGTTCTCTCGCGGGGATGTGTTCCCCAGATATCGTTGGCTCGAGGAATGCGTCCCGAGAGTGTGAGCGATATGTTTCTGAGGGATAGAGTTCTCTCGCGGGGAAGTGTTCCCCAGATATCGTTGCCTCGAGGGATGCGTTCCGAGATTGCGAGCGGTATGTTTCCTGATAGCTCATAGGATGCGTCCTACGAGTGTCAAGGTGTGAATTGAATTAAGAGCAATAGATTATCTGTAACGGCCGAATAAACCTAGGATTAGTGATGTGCTTTGAAGGTCATGAATTGGTCTTGAGGAAGGTTGTTGTATTGCCAAGTGTGCAGTTGGAGCAACGATGATATGTTGGAGTTT
Organism: Draba incana; assembly: GCA_963576765.1. NCBI lineage: Eukaryota > Viridiplantae > Streptophyta > Magnoliopsida > Brassicales > Brassicaceae > Draba > Draba incana. Next base: position 17,919,621 of record OY755208.1, read on the forward strand.
GATTAGCGGATTATTATTAGGAGGTAATTCTAGTCTTCAGGAGCTTGTACACGCGAGAGTTGATTACTCTATAGAAAGTGTTTTTCCTATAGATATAACCAGAGCTTGAGGGAGACATCCTGAGAGTGGAGTGGCATCGGCATCGTTACCTCGAAGGAGACTTGAGAGTGTGATGATGTCGGTAAAAGTATGAGTAATCAAAGTCAGATCGTGGCATAAATATGAGGCGGAATATGGACCTCAGGGTTTGGGTGTGTAAACCTGGTAATATCGGCTAATGGACCGCATCATGCGATAAGTGACAGCTAGTGGAAGCAAAGTATCAGTTTCGAGTGGATGAAGGTAGAGTTGCCCATCCCATAGTGGAAGCAGACTATGGTTTCGATGGATTCCGATGTCTAATTACCTAACTCGCACAGATTGGATGTTATCGGGTTATGGCGGGTTGTCAGATTAAGTCGGCACTTTTCTGGCCATTAAGGAGGTTGATAGAGCAGTGACTAGGAGGTATGTAGAGAAGATGGTGAGGCAGCATGGGGTATCAGTCGTATGGTTCAAGCAAGGATTTCGATCTACGTCGAGAGCGTAGAGGATAATTCATTTATTGGAAATGTTGCTAAGAAGGTATGTTTGAGAATGAGGTGATCATCGGATGGGTCACTTGTGTTTGGCCGAGTTGTCTTGAATAGCAATTTTTCGGCGAATACCGAAATGGCCCCATACAAGGCTTTGTATGGGAGGCAATGTGAGTCACGTATATGTTGAACCAAAGTGGGGGAGAGGAACATTGTGGGTGTAGGTTTGTTAAAGAAACGATGGAAAGCGTCCGTGTTTCTGAGTGGAGCAAGGGGAGAGGCTCGAGATCGGCATCGGAGTTATGCTGATAAGGAGATATCAGAGTTGGAATTTGAGGTGGGAGATCGCGTGTATCTCAAGGTATCAATGCTAGGGAAGTGCATGTGTACTTCAGAGAAATTGGTGGCTAAGGTTTCTGAGATCTTCGGCCAGTTGTGTCTGGCTCGGCGAGGCCTTAGAGGATTCTCGAGGGGAGAATTAAGGTGCTGTGCCAGAGGAAGTTGCATTTTTAAAAGTTCTGCGGGTTTATGATGTTTAGAGGTGGAGATTTGGAAACCCGAGGTAAGGTTAGAGTGGAAGTTTGGAAAGTATTTTGGTAAGGAGGTCTCAGAATTTATTACTCTAGGGGTGTGTTGTCCCCGAATAACTCATTTGTGGAGATTGTGTTCTCCAGTTTAATGTTTGGGACGGTTATCCTATGTGTGTGTTGGGTCAGTGGACCTTGTGTTACCAATTGCTCAAAGGATGGTGTTCCTACGAGTGAGAGGGGTATTAAATGAGTTAAGAGTAATAAATGTCTGGAGATGTGGTCATATGCATGAGACTGGATTTGAGCCTCTGGGATCATGGTGTTGGTCCCGAGTGGTGTTGGCTGGTGGGACAGGAGTTTGTGGTGTGTGTTAAGCGGTTTCGCGGGTTTTGGAGTTCGAGTATGGTGAGCTCGAGTAATACTAACCTGGTTGGGTCAGGATTGTCGGTCCGCAATTGAGTTGTGTGCGGGATTCGAGGACAAATCCAGTGTTAGTGGGGGGAGAATTGTAACATCCGCGAGCTGAATAAGTGGTTTTCAGTGCTCGTGTCGAGCGATGCAAGGGTTGTGTAAATCGACACGAAGGATTTTTGGGTGTCGATCGACACGGTCTTAGTGTCGCTCGACACGTGATTTTGTCAAACTGGGTAATTAACGTTTAATTATGGTTTTTGGCTTGGTTAAGGCTATAAAAGTGCTTAGGGCTGCGTGCAGTTTTACCCAGCCGTCGTGATTAAAGTTGAGCAGAGAAAATCTTTGAGAGAGAAAGGGATTTTGGTGTTTGAGGGGATTGTTGCAAAGAAATCCTCCCAAAACCGTTCCTCTTTGAGTGTTAGTGGCGTAGGAATCACCGTGTGTCGTGTTCTTCGGGTGATTCGAATTGTCCAGAAGATTCTCGAGTCTAGAGGGTCTGTTTTTGTGCGTTTTATCATCTATAATCCGAATTCCTTTCACTCCTAACCCGAGGTGAGTTCGCGACCATAGGTTTCTAGGCGATGATGGATGTTTTGATGATTTTTATGATGATTGTTGATGGAATTTCATGTGATTTGGATTGATGGCATTGCTGTGTGTTTGTGGTTGGTATTTTGTGTTACATGAGTTAAGAGTAATAAATGTCTGGAGATGTGGTCATATGCATGAGACTGGATTTGAGCCTCTGGGATCATGGTGTTGGTCCCGAGTGGTGTTGGCCGGTTGGACAGGAGTTTGTGGTGTGTGTTAGGCGGTTTTGCGGGTTTTGGAGTTCGAGTATGGTGAGCTCGAGTAATACTGACCTGGTTGGGTCAGGATTGTCGGTCCGCAGTTGAGTTGTGTGTGGGATTCGAGGACGAATCCAGTGTTAGTGGGGGAGAATTGTAACATCCGCAAGCTGAATAAGTGGTTTTCAGTGCTCGTGTCGAGCGACGCAAGGGTTGTGTCGATCGACACAAAGGATTTTTGGGTGTCGATCGACACGGTCTTAGTGTCGCTCGACACGTGATTTTGTCAAACTGGGTAATTAACGTTTTAATTACGGTTTTTGGCTTGGTTAAGGCTATAAAAGTGCTTAGGGCTGCGTGCAGTTTTACCCAGCCGTCGTGATTAAAGTTGAGCAGGGAAAATCTTTGAGAGAGAAAGGGATTTTGGTGTTTGAGGGGATTGTTGCAAAGAAATCCTTCCGAAACCATTCCTCTTTGAGTGTTAGTGGCGTAGGATTCATCGTGTGTCGTGTTCTTCGGGTGATTCGAATTGTCCAGAAGATTCTCGAGTCTAGAGGGTCTGTTTATGTGCGTTTTATCATCCATAATCCAAAATCCTTTCACTCCTAACCCGAGGTGAGTTCGCGACCATTGGTTTCTAGGCGATGATGGATGTTTTGATGATTTTTGTGATGATTGTTGATTGAATTTCGTGTGATTTGGATTGATGGCATTGTTGTGTGTTTGTGGTTGGTATTTTGTGTTGATCAGTCTTGGTCATGAAGTCTCCATTACTTGCGGCATTCAAAGCATTACGGTAATCCCAATCGACTCCATCGTAGAATATGTTCAAGATTTGCTCATCCTTGAAACCGTGATGAGGACACTCCCTCTTGTACTCCTTGAGTCTTTCCCAAGCTTCTCCAAAAGCTTCTCCGGAGTGTTGTTGAAAGGATGCAATCTTGTTCCTTAAAGCGGCCGTTTTGGACTTCGTGGAAAAATGATCCAAGAACGCGGATCTAGCCTCATCCCAAGTCTTCAATGAACCAGCCGGCAGTGACTTTAACCATCTTTGTGCCTTGTCCGGGAGAGAGAACGGGAACAACTTACACTTCAAGAACTCGGTTGGAACCCCATTAGAACCCGTAGTACTACAAATTTCCTCGAAATTCTCTATGTGGTCCATTGGTATTTCAGCGGGTAGACCATGGAATAGATGCTGCTTTACCAATGAAATTAACTGAGCCTTGACCTCGTAATCTTGTCTCTGAATGGTCGGAATGACAATGGCCGAACGGTTTTGATAAAACGCATGGGGATTATCCGAATCCCCTATGGTTGGCTGACCCCGCGGCTGTTGCCTTTGCAACTGGGTGATTTGATCTCTCAAAATCTGTAACTGAGCATTCATAGCTTCCTGATCTGCCATGTTTTCTGTGCGAGCAGGTGCTCGATCGGTTTGAGCAGGTGCTCGGCGGCGATTCTGGCGTTCGAGATGAGCTAACTCTTCGTTCGTATGACTGACTAGATCTTCGTTCAGATTTCTCCTCGTTCTTCTACTGGTCATACACCTGAAACATAACAAAAACAAAAACAAAAAAAAAACAAAATTAGCAAAATTCTTAGACTATAAATAAAACCAAAATTCAAAGGTAACGCTATTGGTCCCCGGCAACGGCGCCAAAAACTTGATAGTCTCGAGTTTTAACCCAAAATAATGCTGCAAGTGCACAGGCAAAAGCAGTAGTATATAAGGTATCGAATCCACAGAGACCAAGGTTACACTATGAATCTATAGATTTCAAATAAAGCTAAGATAAATTAAATGAGTTGTAAACTGACGTGAGCAGGTGCTCAATGTAAATGAGCAGGTGCTTGGAATAAAAATCGGTAATTAAACAATGATAAAAGGCACTAAGCCGAGATGATTCTTTGGTGATTTCGGGTACTTGGGTTGAGCTTCTATTCATGGTCTATTTAAATGCGGTCTAGAACTCAAACATAAATATGTATTGCCCCACTTTTGGCGATGTATCAATACCTTTATCTACAGCCTAAATACCTACACTTTCGAGTGGATTTAGTAATGAAGTAAACAAGCCTTAATGCAATGGTTCAATATGTTCACATTCAATGGGAACGATCAATGGTGTTTTGGTTACCACCGAATGCTCATCAAAGGTAATTCTAGCAACCTATATCATTTTTGGTGAATAGATTAAACCTAGAGATCATAGACTAAGTGATCAATTTAGCCTAAGCATTGAGACTTCCTAGAGATGAAGACATAAGAATTCCCTATTTGGCTCAACCATCTAAAGCCCTAAATCACCATTGAAAACACCTCGACCTAGTTAGTAAACTACTCGGACATGCTTAAATCAAATGCAACAACAAATAGATAAGAATTCATAATGGAAATGAAGAATGAAAAGGGGGTTTAGAATTCTTCTCTAGATAATCAAGTAAACGCTTAACCAAATCGGTTTCATACCCCACCTAAGACTAGTCTTAAACTCAAGAAACTAGCCTAATGGAAACTTTGCCTTGTCGTCTCTAATGCTTGCAAGATTTTACCAATGCAACACAAAGAAAAAGGCCTCACTCAAAGAATAAATGCAAGGGTTTGAATGAAATGGTCGGGTTTAAAGGTGTGGTACTATCCTCATCTAAAAGATGAACTTAGATCGGGATAGCCATTCAAAACAAGATAAGAGTGGTAAAAATTAGGCAAACATGATTTGAATGTAAGGTGTTTATCCATAGTTATGATTCAAAGTCCAAAAGTGAGAAGAATTAATCAAGTTTAAGTTCAAGTTGATAGAGTTGAATCTAGATCATGCAAGTTTCAATTGAGTTGGGATTTTCAAAGAAATAAGATTCAAGTATGGATGAGCCTCTAATTCATGATTGTTAATGCATCGAAAAAGTTCTAATGAGGGCATATCATGGAATCCTAAAATGAATCTTTACAAGGAAATTTCATCATTGCTCCCTATGCAAATGCAATCCTAAAATGCTCTAGACTCGATCCTAGCATGAAAAAGATAATAAAAATGTTTATGCCATGAGAAACTATATGCATTTTTTTTTTTTTTTTTTTTTTTATGAGTGCAAAAGACTCAAAGCAAAAACAATTAAAACATTAATCCACTCCCCCGGACTTAACTTTCACCGTCTCGGTGAAAGAAAAGTACCGAAAGAGTAGACTAAAAACAAGTTCAAATCAAAAACAAAATAAAAACAAAATAGAAACAAATGTGATATAAACAATGGAAATAGTAGGGTGAAAGTGGATATCACCTGGAAGAAAGGTCGTCCTCGTCATCAGCTGTTCTCCGCTTCCTTCTGGCTGGCTGACCCGAGCAGGTGCTCGAATGGGAACGAGCAGGTGCTCGTTCGGTCTGGGGTGGTGGAGCTTGGCAGCAGCCTTTGGAGAGCGCCTGCATGATCCTCTGCATGATACTGTTGTTCTTCTTTGTGGATTGGATCATCCACTTCCTGTACTCGGCATCCTCAGCATCGTCAGAAATAGGAGGAAGATCAAACTCACTTTGAGAAGCAGTGTTGTAGCCAGGCAGAGTAAGGCGCGGGACCGATGGACCAGCGTCCTCGGAGACATGGTGTCGCTGCCTAGATGTGCTTCGACGAGAAGTACTAAGACGGGCAGCAGAAGAGGCTTGACTCGGATGTGGGACAAGGTACTCCGCGGGTGGCTGAAACGCGAGATCATCCATGGAGGAAAGCCGTGTGATGGCTAAGTTGGGAAGCTGAATGTATTGGGCTTCTCCATTGGCAGTTAGGAATTGGTATGTGCTCGGCTTGATGATGATCTTGGAATTGAGCAGGTGCTCCATATCAATGTGCTTCATCTCCGGGACGTAGGAATATGGAGAAAGATCCACCCTTAAATTGCGGAATAGCGGTGTGAGCAAGCTTCCAATACGCTCCGTCCTTGGTCCTTTGTTTGTTGCGGTTGTGTTATCTTTGATCGCACAAATCATCTCCGCGAAACGTATACCCAAGTTGGATCGGTATTTCTCAAATTGGCTCGAGTCTCCGTCACCTACAATAGGACCACAACCCAACAATAACAACAATAATTCATCGGTGTGAACTTTGTTACCTACGGGTCTTCCAAAGAGCATGTTGCTCAATATCCTTGCCACGATACGGAGTGCGGGGTGGTGAAGGCGGTTTTGGCTCGCCGAGTTTGAGGAGTAGTCACCCGAAGCGATTAGTCCCCAAAAGGTCTTGGCTTCTTGGAATCTCTTCGGACTCGGTAGCTTCGTGTCCGTCTCATAGAACCCATACGCTATGCAAAAATCGAGCATGGAGATAGCGTACCTCTTTCCTCCAGCAAAGAAAGAGAATGTGGCCTCCTCGAATGAAGGCTTGTTGGGGTTTGCGTATGAGAGAGTGGCGGTTGCTAGGCATTGCCTAGTGAGATCGGGATAGAGCACATCTTCCTCTAGAGCAAAGGCCATGCAACGAGCATTGTAGAGTATGCTCCTCACTTGTTGTTGAAGACCAAGTTCGACCAATGTTCTATCGCACATGAACCGAGTAGGTTCGAGGTCAACTTGGAGGAGTTGGTTGTAGTAGAAGGCGTCGATTTCGTCCCAAGAGTCTGGTGAGGACATTGGGAGTCCGGCTCGGTCAATTTCAAACGGTTCGCCTTCCGGTCTAGGCCATGGAAAGGTGAGTGGAGAAGCGGTTGCGGAGGTAGAGGCCTTACCCTTGCCTTTTTCCTTGTTGGAGAACTTGATTTTTGGAGCCATGGTGAATGAGAAGAGGCGGAGAGAGGTTTCCGAGTGTTAAGGTTTGGTTTCGGAGAGGAGATAGTGGAATGTGGCGGTGGTTTTGTGGTTTAGCCAAGTGAGCAGGTGCTCGGTTGTTATGGGGCTTGAGCGGCGGCGAGAGAGGTTGAAAGATTGAGAGAGAATTGAGCGGTTTGGGAGCTTGAGAGTTTGAGTGGTCTCCGGTGATAGAGAGTTATGGTGAGTGGTTGGTCTTGGAGAGTGGTAGAGATGGGGATTTATGGAGGTTGAGTTAATGGAGAGTTGCGGTTCTCAAAGGAGATGGGGGAGTGGTGATGCTCGGCAGTTTTGGGGAAGAGGAGGAGACCAAAAAGTTGTCTTTATCTGCAAAAAGGAAGAAAAATGAGTGGTTAGGGTTTTTGGCAAAAATTGAAAAGGAAATAAAGAAGAAAATAAAAGTAAATAAAATAAAAAGGAAAGAAGAAATAAATCAAATCTTTTTCTGTTTTTCTTTTTCTTTTATATTTTTTTATTTTTTGTGTTCTGCTAATCTGAGAGAATTGCTGCGTTTTGGTTTCGAGCAGGTGCTCGCTCCTTCCGAGCAGGTGCTCGGTGCAATTTTACACTTTTTCGCAGAATGTAATTACTGAAATCACAAGTGAAATGTTAGTAATAAAAGGAATTAAAATTCAAAATTTATACAAAAATCCTTACCGGTGGGTTGCCTCCCACCAAGCGCTTGTTTTAAGTCGTTAGCTCGACTTTGGAAACCCTTTAGGCTCGAGGAGGGTCACTAAAAGTGACTGATTCAACTTCTCCCACGTATGTATCCGCAAGGTATGGCTTGAGACGTTGACCATTAACAACAAAATCACCTCCTTTAGTGTCTAGCAACACTACGGCCCCGTATGGTTTCACCTCTTTGATGGTGAACGGACCACTCCATCTCGACTTTAGCTTCCCTGGAAACAACTTAAAACGAGAGTTAAACAATAAAACTTGATCGTTAGGAGCAAAGTTTCGAGGGATAATCTTCTTGTCGTTTGGTCCGTTCTTTGTAGATTCGGGAATTGTCATAGGCGAGATGCCTAATTTCTTCCAACTCATGCAGCTGCATGGATCTCCTCTCGGATGCACTAAGGATGTCATAATTAAGTCGCTTGACAGCCCATGCCGCCTTGTATTCCAATTCTACCGGTAAGTGACATGCCTTCCCATACACCAAATGAAAAGGCGTTGTCCCCAACGGAGTCTTATATGCTATCCTATATGCCCACAAAGCGTCATCTAGCTTATTCGCCCAATCCTTACGCGTTGTACCAACTGTTTTTTGCAAGATACTCTTTATCTCTCTATTGGAGACCTCTACTTGTCCACTAGTTTGAGGATGATAAGGAGAGGCTACCTTATGTGTGACTTCATTCTTCCTTAACAAGTTCTCAAAAACCTTGTTAATGAAGTGTGAACCTCCATCACTTATCACAACTCTCGGAATTCCAAACCTAGGGAAAATCACCGTCTTGAGCAACTTGGTAACTATCGCAGCATCACAAGTCGGGCTAGCTTGTGCTTCGACCCACTTGGAAACATAGTCAACGGCTACAAGTATGTACTTGTTCTTATAGGAGGAAGGGAACGGTCCCATGAAGTCTATACCCCAAACATCGAAAACCTCTACTTCTAAGATGAAATTTTGAGGCATCTCATTGCGCTTGCTGATGTTCCCTTGCCTTTGACACGCGTTACATCGAGCAACAAACCTATTCGTATCCTTGAACATCGTTGGCCACCAAAGACCCGCTTGTAGCACTTTTGTAACCGTCTTGAATGTGGCAAAGTGTCCGGCATAAGATGAACCGTGACAATGGGGCAAGATCCCAGGGATTTCCTCCTCCGAAACACATCTTCTATACAGCCCATCCGAGCATTGCTTGTACAAGTACGGCTCGTCCCAATAGTATCGTCTAACATCTCGGAAAAACTTCTTCTTTTGGCTTCCCGTTAGGTTTTCCGGAACCTTATCGGCTGCCAAGTAGTTAGCAAAGTCACCGAACCAAGGGAAAATCGAAGGTTGGGCATTCTGGATAATTCCACAAAAAATCTTCCGAGCAGGTGCTCGCTCAGCTTCTGGAAATTTTTCGCAGATCGAATAAATTTGCTCATCTGGCAGACTATCCTCCATAGGTGTCTCATCCTCAACTTGAAGCCTACTCAAATGATCAGCAACCCCATTCTCGGATCCTTTCTTATCCTTGATCTCTAAATCAAACTCTTGAAGCAAAAGTATCCATCTCAATAGCCTAGGCTTGGCATCTTTCTTGGTCAGCAAGTACTTCAACGCAGCATGATCGGTGTGAACAATTACCTTAGAACCAACGAGGTATGATCTAAACTTCTCAAAGGCGAAGACAATCGCCAATAACTCCTTTTCGGTGGTTGCATACCGACATTGAGCATCATCCATCGTCCGGCTAGCATAATATATCACATGGAGCTTCTTGTCCTTCCTTTGACCAAGAACAGCCCCCACAGCAAAATCACTCGCATCCGTCATAATCTCAAACGGTAAGTCCCAATCCGGTGGTTGGACTATTGGTGCACTAACCAAGGCACCCTTGATAGTATGAAACGCAGCCAAACACTCTCTATCAAAGTCAAACTTGACTTCCTTACACAGCAATCTAGTGAGAGGCCTAGCAATGTTGGAGAAGTCTTTGATGAAACGACGGTAGAACCCGGCATGGCCTAGAAAGCTTCGGATTCCTTTGACCGTAGTAGGTGGTTGTAAACTCATCATGACCTCTATCTTAGCCTTGTCAACCTCTATCCATTTCTCTGAAATCCGGTGCCCAAGTACTATCCCATTCCTGACCATAAAATGGCACTTCTCCCAATTCAGCACTAGATGCTTTTCCTCGCATCTTTGTAATACTCTGCACAAATTAGACAAACAAACAGAAAAAGAACTCCCATACACAGAGAAGTCATCCATAAATACTTCCATAATATCTTCAATTAAATCAGTAAAAATGGACATCATACAACGTTGGAAAGTCGCTGGGGCGTTGCACAAACCAAATGGCATCCGGCGGTATGCGAATGTGCCGTATGGACATGTGAACGTTGTCTTTTCCTGATCATCGGGATGGATGGGTATCTGAAAAAATCTTGAGTAACCATCTAGAAAACAGTAGTAAGGGTGATTAGCAAGACGTTCAAGCATTTGATCAATAAAAGGCAAAGGAAAATGATCTTTGCGAGTAGCAGCATTCAATTTCCTATAGTCTATGCACATTCTATGACCCGTTACCGTTCTAGTTGGAATCAATTCGTTTTTCTCATTCCTAATTACCGTGATACCTCCCTTCTTAGGTACAACATGCACCGGACTTACCCATTTGCTATCAGATATAGCATAGATCACACCAGCTTCTAGAAGTTTCATTATCTCTTTCTTTACAACATCCTTTAGATTCGGGTTTAACCGTCTCTGATGTTCTATAGAAGTCATCGATTCATCCTCTAGATTAATTCGGTGCATGCACAAGTCGGGAGATATACCGGTTATATCATCTAACGAATATCCCAAGGCCTTTCTATATTTCCTCAACTCACACAAAAGCAAAGTGATCTCAACATTATTCAATTCTGCATTCACTATAACAGGATATGTAGAGTTAGGACCTAAAAATGCATACCTGAGCCCCGCTGGGAGGGTTTTTAACTCTACCTTTGGAGCTTTCAGCTCGCTCCATGATCCGGTGATGTTCTGGTTTTCGGTCCGAGCAGGTGCTCGGTCGGAGCGAGCAGGTGCTCGCTGGGAATCTGGCAGAACATCGTTTTCTGTGCCCTCGGTCAGACTCTGGAACTCATCTTCTTTCTCTATTCTGGTGTTGGAATCCAGAAACTTGGCAAATCCTTGGGTGTCTTCACTTAGAAATCCGTGTTCACTTTCGGCTTTTGTCAATGCAACTTCGAGAGAGTCCTTTGCTAGGATCTCTTCAACCACATCTTCCGACATCTCGGAGTCATCGTGGATCACGAAGGTTTGCCCATCTATCATCGGCCTCTTGAGCATCTTACTCATCTCGAACCGTACCACCATGTCTCCGAGACGGAGGTCGACTATACCTTGTTCAACATCGATGATTGCACGCGCCGTGTTTAGGAATGATCTCCCCAAAATCAGTAGGTCCTTTGGTTCTTCATCGAGCTCTAGAACCACGAAATCGGTTGGGATTAGAGTGTCCCCTATGCGGACGTGTAAATCCTCGATTATACCTACAGGCAGTTTAGTGGATCTATCTGCAAAAATCAAGGAGATCTTAGTTGGTTTGAAATCGGTAAAACCTAAACGTTTAGCAACGGAATAAGGCATTAAATTAACACTTGAACCCAAGTCAACCAGTGAGCATGCGAACGTGCATGGCCCAATTTTTACCGAAATCACAAACCTCCCGGGATCGCCTTTCTTAGTCAACACCTTACTCTGAAGTATTGCACTACATTCTTTGGAAACCATCATCACACTCTCCTCTTCCACAACTTTTCCAGAAATTAGCTCCTTCATGTACCGTTTGAGAGAAGGTACCATTTGAACCGCATCGGATAAAGGAAGCTTTACCTCCAAGCCTTTAATCATTTCCTTACACTTAGCATCCTCCAAATCCTTCTTAGATCTCTTGGGAGGCACTGGGTAGGGTATCTTAGGCACATAGACTCTCTCGGTCTGAGCTTCTGGAAATTTCGCGGGAACATTCTGAGCGAGCAGGTGCTCGATCGGCTGAGCAGGTGCTCGCTGGGGTGTTTTCTCCAGATTGATCGGAACAGTAGCTGGTGTGGTTTCTGAGCTAGAACCAGCCTCCTCATGCATCACATTCTCTGCCAAATCATCCTCTTGTGTCGGTTTCTCAACAACTTTCTCCTTGGCCTTAACTTGAGAGGTTGTGGCCGTAGGTTGTGCCAACACTCTTCCGCTTCTTAACTCAACAGCATTGCATGGCGAATACTCCTTCCTAGGGTTCACTTCACCACGGCCAGGAAGAGCACCAACCGGTCTTTGAATAGCCTCGGCGGTTTGAGCTACTTGTGTATCCAACTTCTTTACATGTGCGGTCACGGCCTCATACTTTGCATGGAGATCCTTGTACATGTTGTCCATCTTACTGCCCAGCTCGGTTGACGTCTGCTGTTGGTTGGCCAAGACTTGATGAATGAGACCTTTCAAATCATCTTGTTGGGATTGAGGCTCGGAAACGGTTTGTTGTTGGTTTGTTGCTTGAAACCGGTTCTGATTTTGGTTGGGCACAATTTGCTTCCCTTGAGTGTTGTTGGAGTAGAACTTCTGATTCGTACCCCCTTGTTGCGGATAGACTTGGTCTTGGGGGTTTTCCACGTTGGTGTTGCGGTAGGAGAGGTTTGGATGGCTTCGGTAGTTGGGGTTAAACCCTCGGTTTTGGTACCCTTGGCCATTCACATAGTTGACCTCTTCTAAACCATCTTCTTGATCTTCCACAACCTCTTGAGCATTAGGGGCAGCCCCATCTTCTTCCATGAACTTAACCGGCCTTTGAGTCTCTCGTAGAAGCAAGTTCACTTTCGCGGTTAATTCATCGATCTTTTGAGAGTCCACACTATTGACCTTCTTGGTTCTATCGTACTCGGGAGCCTTGTTGTTGGAGCTTGAGGCAAGGTTTTCGATGAGCTCAAATGCACCTTCCTTAGTCTTGGTCATGAAGTCTCCATTACTTGCGGCATTCAAAGCATTACGGTAATCCCAATCGACTCCATCGTAGAATATGTTCAAGATTTGCTCATCCTTGAAACCGTGATGAGGACACTCCCTCTTGTACTCCTTGAGTCTTTCCCAAGCTTCTCCAAAAGCTTCTCCGGAGTGTTGTTGAAAGGATGCAATCTTGTTCCTTAAAGCGGCCGTTTTGGACTTCGTGTAAAAATGATCCAAGAACGCGGATCTAGCCTCATCCCAAGTCTTCAATGAACCAGCCGGCAGTGACTTTAACCATCTTTGTGCCTTGTCCGCGAGAGAGAACGGGAACAACTTACACTTCAAGAACTCGGTTGGAACCCCATTAGAACCCGTAGTACTACAAATTTCCTCGAAATTCTCTATGTGGTCCATTGGTATTTCAGCGGGTAGACCATGGAATAGATGCTGCTTTACCAATGAAATTAACTGAGCCTTGACCTCGTAATCTTGTCTCTGAATGGTCGGAATGACAATGGCCGAACGGTTTTGATAAAACGCATGGGGATTATCCGAATCCCCTATGGTTGGCTGACCCCGCGGCTGTTGCCTTTGCAACTGGGTGATTTGATCTCTCAAAATCTGTAACTGAGCATTCATAGCTTCCTGATCTGCCATGTTTTCTGTGCGAGCAGGTGCTCGATCGGTTTGAGCAGGTGCTCGGCGGCGATTCTGGCGTTCGAGATGAGCTAACTCTTCGTTCGTATGACTGACTAGATCTTCGTTCAGATTTCTCCTCGTTCTTCTACTGGTCATACACCTGAAACATAACAAAAACAAAAACAAAAAAAAAACAAAATTAGCAAAATTCTTAGACTATAAATAAAACCAAAATTCAAAGGTAACGCTATTGGTCCCCGGCAACGGCGCCAAAAACTTGATAGTCTCGAGTTTTAACCCAAAATAATGCTGCAAGTGCACAGGCAAAAGCAGTAGTATATAAGGTATCGAATCCACAGAGACCAAGGTTACACTATGAATCTATAGATTTCAAATAAAGCTAAGATAAATTAAATGAGTTGTAAACTGACGTGAGCAGGTGCTCAATGTAAATGAGCAGGTGCTTGGAATAAAAATCGGTAATTAAACAATGATAAAAGGCACTAAGCCGAGATGATTCTTTGGTGATTTCGGGTACTTGGGTTGAGCTTCTATTCAGGGTCTATTTAAATGCGGTCTAGAACTCAAACATAAATATGTATTGCCCCGCTTTTGGCGATGTATCAATACCTTTATCTACAGCCTAAATACCTACACTTTCGAGTGGATTTAGTAATGAAGTAAACAAGCCTTAATGCAATGGTTCAATATGTTCACATTCAATGGGAACGATCAATGGTGTTTTGGTTACCACCGAATGCTTATCAAAGGTAATTCTAGCAACCTATATCATTTTTGGTGAATAGATTAAACCTAGAGATCATAGACTAAGTGATCAATTTAGCCTAAGCATTGAGACTTCATAGAGATGAAGACATAAGAATTCCCTATTTGGCTCAACCATCTAAAGCCCTAAATCACCATTGAAAACACCTCGACCTAGTTAGTAAACTACTCGGACATGCTTAAATCAAATGCAACAACAAATAGATAAGAATTCATAATGGAAATGAAGAATGAAAAGGGGGTTTAGAATTCTTCTCTAGATGATGATTGGATGATTCGGATGGCCAAGTGATTCGATGGATGATGAATGGATGATTCGGTAATGATGAAGAACAAAATGAAGAACAAAATAACTTTTAATAAAATTGTAAAAAGAAGAACAAAACTCTCTGATTCTTTCGTAAAAAACCCAATCTCCTTTCTAAGGAGGCTCAGCTCCTTCAAATACAAAGGAAAACATTAAAAACTAAAATATCTCTTAAAGCAAAACAAGGAAAGTAATAAAAATCCCATTTATTAAGAGAATCAATCAATTCCCTAATGAAATGGGATTGTGTTGACTCATTAACTCCTGGGATTTTGTGTGGGCCTCAAGATGGATTCGGCGGCCAGCTTTATTAGGTTTAGGTTCTGGTGCTTCTCAGGCGAGCAGGTGCTCGCTCGGACCGAGCAGGTGCTCGGTGGATTGAAAACTCCTCTTTTTGCTCCAATTCTTCTCCTTTTCTTCATAGAGTTCCAGCAGCTCCAAATTGTGCTCCAAAGCACTTTAGAATCTGAAAAGACATCAAAAGGAAACAAAAAGACAAGAAATGCAACACAAAACCATGGGTAAATTAGGCTAAAAACCTAACATATCATGTGCGGGATTCGTGGACAAATCCAGTGTTAGTGGGGGGAGAATTGTAACATCCGCGAGCTGAATAAGTGGTTTTCAGTGCTCGTGTCGAGCGATGCAAGGGTTGTATAAATCGACACGAAGGATTTTTGGGTGTCGATCGACACGGTCTTAGTGTCGCTCGACACGTGATTTTGTCAAACTGGGTAATTAACGTTTAATTATGGTTTTTGGCTTGGTTAAGGCTATAAAAGTGCTTAGGGCTGCGTGCAGTTTTACCCAGCCGTCGTGATTAAAGTTGAGCAGAGAAAATCTTTGAGAGAGAAAGGGATTTTGGTGTTTGAGGGGATTGTTGCAAAGAAATCCTCCCAAAACCGTTCCTCTTTGAGTGTTAGTGGCGTAGGAATCACCGTGTGTCGTGTTCTTCGGGTGATTCGAATTGTCCAGAAGATTCTCGAGTCTAGAGGGTCTGTTTTTGTGCGTTTTATCATCTATAATCCGAATTCCTTTCACTCCTAACCCGAGGTGAGTTCGCGACCATAGGTTTCTAGGCGATGATGGATGTTTTGATGATTTTTATGATGATTGTTGATGGAATTTCATGTGATTTGGATTGATGGCATTGCTGTGTGTTTGTGGTTGGTATTTTGTGTTAAATGAGTTAAGAGTAATAAATGTCTAGAGATGTGGTCATATGCATGAGACTGGATTTGAGCCTCTGGGATCATGGTGTTGGTCCCGAGTGGTGTTGGCCGGTTGGACAGGAGTTTGTGGTGTGTGTTAGGCGGTTTTGCGGGTTTTGGAGTTCGAGTATGGTGAGCTCGAGTAATACTGACCTGGTTGGGTCAGGATTGTCGGTCCGCAGTTGAGTTGTGTGCGGGATTCGAGGACGAATCCAGTGTTAGTGGGGGAGAATTGTAACATCCGCAAGCTGAATAAGTGGTTTTCAGTGCTCGTGTCGAGCGACGCAAGGGTTGTGTTGATCGACACAAAGGATTTTTGGGTGTCGATCGACACGGTCTTAGTGTCGCTCGACACGTGGTTTTTCAAACTGGGTAATTAACGTTTTAATTACGGTTTTTGGCTTGGTTAAGGCTATAAAAGTGCTTAGGGCTGCGTGCAGTTTTACCCAGCCGTCGTGATTAAAGTTGAGCAGGGAAAATCTTTGAGAGAGAAAGGGATTTTGGTGTTTGAGGGGATTGTTGCAAAGAAATCCTTCCAAAACCATTCCTCTTTGAGTGTTAGTGGCGTAGGATTCATCGTGTGTCGTGTTCTTCGGGTGATTCGAATTGTCCAGAAGATTCTCGAGTCTAGAGGGTCTGTTTTTGTGCGTTTTATCATCCATAATCCAAAATCCTTTCACTCCTAACCCGAGGTGAGTTCGCGACCATAGGTTTCTAGGCGATGATGGATGTTTTGATGATTTTTGTGATGATTGTTGATTGAATTTCCTGTGATTTGGATTGATGGCATTGTTGTGTGTTTGTGGTTGGTATTTTGTGTTGATCGTTGCAGGTTTGCGACTCGTATCGCCTGGAATCGAATCGTGAGAGGAGAAATTCAATTCTGGTGCGTTACAGAGGCGTGTCGATCGACACCAGGAGGGTGTCGCTCGACACGAGCAATTGGGTCGTGTCGATCGACACGTGTGGGTTTCGCTCGACACGAGCAATTAAGATATGTCGATCGACACGTGTGGTGTGTCGCTCGACACGAGCATCTGAATGGTTATAATGGTTTGTCTGTTTTGCATTATTGTGTTATATGATTGGTTGAATTGATATTTGATTGTTAACAGGAGCCTGCTTGTTACGCCAGTAGATGGTATGACCGGCTCACTAAGTATTTATGAAATACTTACGCAGCTCTTATTGCCATGTGCTGCATGTAAAGAATATAACTGCACAATACTTACAATTGTGGAAGTGTTTAACACAACCCACAAATACTTCAAAGAATGGTCGAAGAACATATCTATGGAATAATGAGAGAATATAACTGCATAATTCAAGTCTTCTAGAAACCTTTCTCATACGGGAAATAAAACACCCACACGGTCAACAACTTCATCACGATTAATCCCAGCCAGACATCGTGAGCCATTGGTTGACATTACTATTGTTGTCTTAGTTATACTATAAAAATTAATTAGGCTACTGTCTTTTTGTAAGAACCTTTTAAAAATTCTATATTTTTGTAGGAAAAATTATAAGAAAAAATGTAACCAAGCCAAACTCTACTATTTTTGTGATCTTAAGCTAAAATTTTGAATTGAAAGCTTATGTTCTTTAATGCAAAAGTTATCATAAAACTTATTTATATAATATTAAACACACAATTAGTCAAAAAAAATAGAAATTAGTGTATATTTAACCATTTAAATTTTAAACCCATGCAACGCGTGGGCAATCCCTAGTATTTCATATGCTATAACTTTTAATAACAAACTAACATTATATATATCTAACAATTTTCTACAACTGCTAAGTCTTCTAACCTAGTAATTATTTTCTATAAACTCCAAAATCATGTAATATTAAGTACATAAACAGTCAATAAATTATAAATTATTGCATATTTTATCATGTTAATTTTAAAATCCACGCAACGCGTGGGCCATCCTTAGTTATTTATATAACAATGATACTTTATCAATCTAATATGTTTTATTTAATACGAATCGTAAAAGAGTTGCGGACATGCCACAAAACCCGCAGTCAAAATCAAGGCGGGTTAGGGTCATCATATTTATGACCACAAGTTTATGCAAATTGGCCCGCCGCGGGGCAAGTTAAATAGCTGGCATTGACACCCCTATGTGAGGGTATGGGCAGTGTTACATGGTTTATAGTGCTTGAGGATTGATTGTGTTGTGAGGTTGGATTTGGTGTGGTTTCGAGATTAGATTTTGTTTAATTTTTTCTTTCATTATTGGAGGACCTAGTACAACTTTAGATGTGTTTATCGCAAAGTTAAATGCTCACCGATCAAGATTGGATCGTGGTAGAACTTCTGAGTTTATAATATTCATGGGTTAGTGTAGCCTTGTCCTAGCTAATTTCCCAAGGTTTGCTCGATAAGCTTCGTCAACGGGTATTGAGAACAGCATGTGTTTGTTGCTTATGGGCTTGATGCTCCCTGAAAGAGAATGCATAGAGTTTAAACAATTTATAAACCCTAATCTGCAAGTGCACAGTTGACAATTGTAGTACTTAGGGGTCGATCCACAAGAGACTATGTTGTTACGTTACAAACCTATATGATGCAAAATAAGCTAAGTGAAAATATATTTGGTTTTGGGGTTTTGTAAAAACATGAAGAATGAAACAAAAGCAATATATAAGATAAGTAAAGGGATAGATAAATCAAAACACGTAAGACAAAAGAAATCTAAAGAACATATGCAACCTATAAGACACCGGTTTTAAAGAATTGAAACTAGTGTTCTAGAACTCAAATCACGAAGGTAGAATCATCCCACTTTTGTGGCTCCGATCTCTATGCTTTCTACGCTAATAGACTCAACTTTCGATGGTTATTACAAGGTGAAATCATGCAGTAAGATTGAGATTTGATTGTCCACTAAACTCCTTAACTAACTTTTCGAACTGTTAAGACGCCTAGCCTATCAAATACTAGATCCGGCGATATAAAAGCTTTTGGAGAATATATCAACATTAGATCGATCACTAGTTAGCTACGATAGATCAAGCTTTATGCATAAATAGAGATAGAGAATCAATCTAGAACAAAACTCAATAAAAAGTGTAAAATATGCAATATAGAACTTTAAAAGAACTTTAAATCTAACATTTAACTATTCTAACATGTTATTGAAAATTTAGCGGCTAGAATAGAGGATAAAACATAGTAAATTCCTGACTCAATAGAAGGGCCAGGATGATTCTTCTCTTAGATTGAGAAGATATCGATCATTCATCTCTCTTAGAAATGCATATTATTGAAGAACAAAGAGAAACAAAATACATATTTTATTAATGATTAGTGTGATGCCTAGGGCTGTTTTCTCTCTCAAAGGAGGTTAAAAGCAAGTATATAGTGTTACAAAAGGTTCTAGGTCGGCAAAACTTCTAGGTTTTACTTCGGACAAAAACGTCTTTTTGGTCGAAACTGCTCCAAACACCGGACAAAATCACGTGTCCGGTGTCTGGGCCAAAAATGTGTTTTGTGTCTTGGCACCGGACATAGACACCGGACCACTAGTCCGTTCGGTGTCTAGGTCGATTATGCACTTGCTTCATTTCCGAGGTAGTTGACATGTCTTCAATAGATCAAGTATATCTTCCAAACCACAACTCCAAATGATGTAATTCAAACTCCATTGGAAAGCTGACTCAAAGGGCTATTTTAATATTAAATTTCATGTCATTCCAAGTATATTTGATCCTCTGTATGTGGCTAACTTTCACACGTATATCTTATGTGCAACTTGAGAAAATGTGATAACATGAAGATATGGGACTTGGATTGGCTCATTTGACTTTGATGAGTTGATGTAGAATGTAAAATACTAATTTTGCTCCTATTCACATTCTTTTTAATGATTTAACCAATATGACTCTTGAAAACCACATATACAAGAAAACTACCTCTTTCAATAGAAAAACTTATTAAATAGCATAGAAAATATATGAAAATGGATAGGAAAAGTGGTAAAATATGAGGTATATCAGAGCTCTTTAGTTTCGATGGTTTAAGATTGTGTTACCTGATGAATGTGCTTTCTTTATCTTGGTAAGCATTTCACCGTCTTTTTAAGTTGTTTCTCCTTTTTATGTTTCCATATTGCATATTCACAAGGTTATTTCATAATCTTTATCGCTACTTTCTCGGTCAGATACTTCACAGTTCGGAGTCATGAATGTGTACTGATTGTGTTTCTCTTTTTGTAATTTTGTTTTGCCGTGGGATCAACATCATACTTCCACTAACAATTAATAACCATAGACTGTTGATTTTCTTAAATGATATTTACATTTTAGCAAAATAAATAGTCGCCTCTCTTTACTCAAGGCCATGAAGGAAAGTGATTAGGATGAGAGGCTAATTGTAACGCTCGTGTTCCGCGGATTAGCCGACGCGGAACATCTGGTTCGATGTGATCGAGCTGGACATAAGTTGAGCTGGGCTGTTAGGGTCAAGGGGGAAGGAAAAGTCAACTAAACTGAGTTGGATAGTTTAAATCCGAGTTGGGCGAATATATCGGACTGCGGTCGGATATTACTGCAGTAGATGGTCCGTTTTGGACAAGGCGGTTACGTGGTACAGTTAATTAGCCAAGGCATGTGATGAATTAATGAGAGCACGTGGGGACAGTTATCAGGCGTAAAGGAAAGTGCGGGAGCGGTTATTGACGGTTACTAGGGCAGTTTCTTAAGAAAATGTGCCCAGTCTAAGGAGAGACAATGGAATAACGGGAAAGACAGAGAGAAAACACAGAGAATCCGGGTAAGGCTTGTGGGTGGGCCAAATAGATCGAGCCGAAGGGTCACGGCGATCGAGTCTGCATTGGAGTCAGGGTATTCGGCGACCGAGAGTCAACGATTCCGTCGATACATGGAGAATTGAAATGAAAACGCTAGAGTGGATTCACGAGAGAACATGAAAGGGGACACGAGAAGGATTCGGGGGAGAATCTAACCGTGATCGAATCAGTGTGTAGAGATGATCGAGTCGGTGATGGAGACGTGGTGCGACGGTAGCGAGTCTGCCTGTGTTGGTTATCGAATTTGGGTAGGATTACGATCGAGTGTAAGGGTTATGGTGATCTAGGCAAGGGGTCACGATGCCCGAGTCTATGGGAATCCAAGTGATGGGCAACAAACTTCGAAGGATCTATAATCCAGAGGTGACAGGATCGAATTGGCTAAGAAGCGTCAAGACTGATTAGCTAGGATCTAGCAACGTGCGGGTGAGTCTGAGGGATTCACGATGGTTCAAGCAGAACTGCGAGTGAGTGCGGAACAAGGACCCGCGCCACCTTTCTTGATACTTGGTCATGTGGGGATGGTTGGTTGAGTGACTAAGTACAAGGTGAGTCGGTGTAGCGGATAGTGTTTGGGGAAAACAGTAAACGGATCGGTGGAGCGCAGCATGGATGTAAGGGCACAAGGCAAAGGTGGTCCGATATTAGCTGACGACAAGGTATGTGTTAAGCAGTTTATGGTATTGCTAAGTGTTCTTAGGTTCAGATGGTTAATTGGTTAAGTGGCGGTACGAGAATTGGTACTAGGTTAGTTAACTGGATTGGATGGTATAGAACCTCAATAAGGAATTTTGGGTTAAGACTGAATTTGTGTAGAGGTTAGTTTGCGGTACGAGCAAAATTCGATTTAGACGACCGCAGGGTTAGGGAAACTGGGTCAGGGTGCTTCACTCATGCTATGGTTCGAAGTTCACAGTCGTGAAAGGACTAAGCTCACACGGTTGTTCCCCTTATCCGTAGGATAGTTTTGCTTTACCGAATTGTTTAGAAACTCAAATTCTGCATTTGATATATAAGAAAATAAAAAATAAGCCGTTTCTGAAGTTATAAATTCTACGTTCAATTAAAAAAAATTGCATTGGGAGGTTGTATTTACTTTATAACTTACAATAAAAGTAATTTATACTAATTTTTAAGAGGGCATTAAACTATAAGCATCACCTGACAAAAATTTTATTACTCGCAGCCATTATCTCAAATTAATCTTTAACCATTTTCTTTTGTTGTAAATGTATTAATCTTAACCGTTACTCTGAAGCCACGTCTTAGAGTATTGTTAATTAACAATTAAATTATTGATTGGCACCATACGTTACATCTTGTATCCTAAGTTCTTAACTGATTACAAATACTCGGGATATCTAGTATGTTTTCGTTGTTTGTATAAACTACGTAGAAAAAAGGGTTATGCACGAATTCGACTACTTGATACACAATGGGATAGGTACTTTTCAATTGAATAGACGAAAAATCCTAAAACATATAAACTCGATTACGGATCCAGATCATACCTAAACTGATAAAACAATACTGAAGTGACAAACATCAAAAATTTATCACTCAAATTGTTTTCCCAATAAAAGACTCTTGGGTTAATATGGAGCCTCTCAAAGGAGCACACTAACTACGATTGGGTATTAGATATCCTATAATCAATTAATCATTACAAGAAGCGTGTGAACTCTAGTATATAATTATACTATAAACCTACTGACAACAGTTTATATATTTTTTTAAAACAATATTTTGTCGTGCAACTTGAGTACTTCAATATATTAAAACGTGAGCGAGTATACACATTTTATACAACTTGTGTCGAAAACTGATTTGGTAGATCCTCTGACAAATTTTTTGGAACATGAGAAAACGCCCCTCTCATCAACTCATAATGATATGCATGCAGAGATTTTTTAAAAAGGGAGAAGTCTATCTATTAAGTAATCCTAAAAAACGTCCCTCTTGTTAGCATTAACAAGCATTAATCATTATCTCTCTCGTAACTCCAAGTTTTACAGGGCAATCAATTAGCCGTCAATAACCACTTTCCCGTAGAGTTTATAATTATAACTTCACTTCATTTTCATTTTCTTATCTTTTTCCATATCTACCAATATATATACATCTCTCTCTCTTTGTGGTTAGCGATTATAAACCAATTAACTAATGATGATGATGATGATGAACGCGTCTTGCAAGTTAGAGTGTGATGAAGTATTTGACAAAGAAGATAAACCATTAATCTCATATCTAAACCACTCATCACTCTCCTCTCATCAAAGGTAAAATACTTTGATCTTTCTCTTTGTTTTGATTCTTCTTCTTTCTTTCTATATTATTGTTCTTTATCGATGTTGTAATTCTTTTGTGTTCGTTCATGCAGCGAGTTAATGAATCCTTTCTTTGAATTGGAAAAGGCGATTGTTCCTTATTATGGGAACTATAATTATTATCTTCCTTCTGCCTCAAGTTTTCTGGCTTTACCTGATCTACCCATCTCCTTCGTCTCTCATGAAGGTATATATATATATATATGCATTTATATTACGTTTTAACCATCATTAATCATGTGTGCATTTCTCATTTTTTATTTTTCTGTTGATGCAGATTTACTCAATGGGCATGGTTCTGTTTCATGGCCTGAAGGGGAGTTGATGTTCGATGAACAAAGAAGAGAAGATTTCGATTTGGTGAAAAAGACTGAAACCACAACTACGGTTAAGAGGAAATGCAGAGAAGACTGTGCTTCTAGTTGTTCCGTTGCAAAGACATTGTCGAAGGAAACCATCAGATTGTATTTTAAAATGCCGATAACTCAAGCGGCTAAAGAGCTTAACATTGGTTTAACTCTTTTGAAGAAGAGATGCCGCGAATTGAGCATTCAACGTTGGCCTCATCGTAAGCTCAAGAGCCTACAAAAACTGATCGACAGTATCAAGGTATGAAGAACTTAACACATCATATTATTATTATTATAACATGTGCAATTCCGCTGATTTTTCCCAAGAAAAAACCCCTTCTATTGTATCATTTGAGATTATTTTTATGGTTTTCTGGCAGATTCTTGTTAAAAATTTGTTTTTGCCAAGCTTGTACTGGATTTGGGGGCATTTATATTTATTTCCCGGCAAATATAATACACTAGTTGAAAATTTTAATGTTTTATGGTTTTAGAGAATCTTGATGTGATGTTTTATAATTGTAGCATGATCTAGAGAACGCGGAAAGGGAAGTGAACAAAAGAACACTAAGAAACGCTTTGGAAAAACTCGAGAGGGAGAAGAAAAAGATTGAGGAATTTCCAGAATTGGAGTTTGATAATAGGACAAAGAGATTGAGACAAGCTTGTTTCAAGGCTAAGCATAAGAAGAAGAAAAGAAGATGTGTAATGTCCAACTCGATCACATCATCATCATCTTCTTCCTCTTCTAATGTTTCGGGTTTGAGTGATGATAGGTGGGCAATGGTCGTGCATGAAGAGGTAAGAGAAGATGATGATGACGAAGTCAAGTATCTCTTGTGTGGTTTTTCTCATGATGGTTTTATTGGTTTGTGAGTATGTTGTGTAATGTATTACACTCTAATTATAAAGGGCTTCTGACATTAATTTTGCTTTTTTGTTTTTTTAGTTCGAGTTCCAAACTTTTGGTTCATATGCTTCTTTGTACCCGGAATCAATTTTTGGATATTCTAATTTTAAAAGTAATCTTTCGTGTGAAGGGCATCTCCAACGCCACTCTAAAATGAAGTTTAGAGTACAATTATCTCCAACCCCACTCTAAACCTTACACCAAAATAGAGCAAGAGAAATTTGCTAAATTAAACCACATTTAGTGGCAAATGGTCCCACTAAGACTTATTTTTTCCAATTAAGGTCCATTAGGTTTTTGCAAATTCTAAACCCCAAAATTAACCTTATATTTAAATGAATATCAATTTTTATTTACTATTAACAGTAATCTGAAAATTAGAAAAGGAAACAGAATATATATTTATATTCAGTAAATCTAAAACGAATTAATATATATTTTATATTAAAAAAATATAAACAAAATTACAAAAAATTAAAAAATAAAACGCCGAGTATCTTCTTCTCCGACTTACTTTCTCTCCGCCGAATCACTTCTTCTCTGACTCACTTTCTATTCTCTGCCGCAAGGTTTTCCTGAAGAAATCATCATCTCCGTCATCTCCGGCGATTACATGCTTCATCAATCTAGGTGCCGCCGAATCACTTCTTCTCTCTAGGTTTCGCCGGAGAAATCATCATCTCCGTCGTCGTCTCTAGTTTTTGTAGATCGATTCGTTCCTTTTACCTCTGCTGGAATGTATTTAATCAAGAAATTTATACTCAATTTGCATGCTTCTGGTTCTCAATTTCCCAATTTCTCAATTTCTCAATTTCTCAATTGACTAAGAAGTAAATAATTTCTCAATTTCTCAATCGATTGAGAAGTAAACAATTTCTCAATTTCTCAATTGATTACCACCTTTAAACAGATTACATGCTTCTGCTTATAAACCTATTAGAACTCGTCCGCACTTTACATAATATATTATCTAATTGATGTGTTTGTTTCTGATTATAAGATTTGAGTTCATGTATTTCGTCTTTTCTTGACTTCTAAATATATTATTGATGTGTTTGTTTCTTGTTTTGTAGTAACAGTGATGGAAGGAGAGGTGCCTAAGAGGATTTTTGGTGAAAACATTGAACCGAAAGTTGACCAGGTCAACAATAGTTATAGGATTTCTATTCTGACCTTATTAAAGACAGAGATGGCAAGTGAATATGAAGAAGTGAGAAGAGATCCAGTGTTTTGACATATAATGGCGCTCAATGAGAACAATTTAGGATACTCGGCGAGACTCGTACACAGCTTCATGTGTAGGCAGCTTGACACAAGCCGAAAACATGAGTTGTGGTTTGTCTTTGCTAGGAGACCTCTCTGGTTTTGGATGAACAAGTTTCATGTGGTGACCGGTTCGAAGTACGACAAAGGAGATGATCGAGTCTTTGGTAACTATGTTGAAGACAATGGTTTCTGGAGTTCACTGCTAAAGACTAACCGCGCATCGATTTCTATAAAGAAAATAAGGCAGACGCATATTTATGAATGCGATCAGTGGACGCGTGATGATAGATTGCGGTTGGTGTATGTGTGTGTTATTGGTGGTTTGATACTGCCAATGGATGAGAAAATTGATATCCCACGCAAATACATTGAATTGGTTATGGATCTTGATAAGTTACGAGCGTATCATTGGGGTCTTGATTCATATGACCATTTGCTAAGAGAGATGAAGGTTGCTAAACTAAAACTGATGCAGCCTAATAACTATCCTTTGCATGGTTTCTCTTATGCCTTTCAAATTTGGATTATGGAGGCTATTCCGGATTTTGGGAGAATGATGGGACAGAAGATAATAGAGAATCAGATTGTGTTTCCCAGATGTTCAAACTGGAAAGGTTACTGTGCATTCACATATCTTGAAATAAGATGACTTTATACAAATTTTGGACAAGAGGTGAGTAAAATATCCTTCTGTATGCTTTAGTAAGTCAGTTTTGACCAAAATACCATGTTTTTAAGTTTCCCATTGTGTGTACAGACTAACATTTTATCTACATCTTCCTTGCAGGTTGTCTTGCATCCATTCATATCTTTCCAAGGAAATGGCGACATAGTTCATGTTGAAGAGTATATGAGGATAGGTGAAAGGAGAGACGAACGTGTTGACCGCATTTATCAACTCCTCCGTACCAGCAAAGTCTGGAAATACCATGTGTGGGAAGTTATTGGTGCAACGCAGACTTGTGTGCCTCAAGATAAGGTAGATGATGATGTACATAAAGAGGATGAGACTGTCAATGATGATGTTCCTACTCCTAAGCCGGCTGTGAGTTCTGTCTCTAGTTCTAGAAAGGGTAAGAACAAATTGTGTGACTATGGTGTAGAGGAAAAGAAGCATAAGGTCCTGTGTGAACGGTCAGCGGGAAACCAGGCTGCTATGAATGATGAGATGAAGAGCTTCTTCCAAGACTTGGTAGAAGCTTCTTTCAGGTCTATGGAGGAAAATCTTGGGAAGATTGAGACAGAAGTTGCGGCTCGATTTAGCATAGTTCACACGGAGTTAAGAGATCTTAGAGAATTGATCACTACTTCTAAGATGTCTACAAGCAGAGGACAACCCTCTACAACCACTAATGCACTAGATACAAGCACTAGAGCAGCTACTGCATCCACTAAAGCAGCTACTGCGACCACTAAATCAGCTACTGCGTCCACTAAGGCAGCTACTGCAAGTGCTAGGAGGGAATCTGTCAGACAAAAGGAAAAGGTAATTGAGAACAACAGCCTTTAAATCTCTCTTTTGATTTCATCTTAATGTTTGTTGTGTTTGAAAATGTAAGGTTGTAATAGGACAAGTACTTGTGTAAAACCAGATTTAAATTTGTGAAGTAGTATGTATTTTGTTTTGTTTTTGTAACATGGTTAATTGCATAACTATGTAAACTTTACTTGTATTGTACTTGGTGTTGCTTTGGTTATATAATTGTTTGTTTTTCATTTTACTAGCAGGTTAACAAAATAGACACGTTGACAGACTTTGACGACATGTTTGAAAATATATATGACGTCGGTTTAAGTCAGTCTTCTACTATTAACACTGCCAATCTCTCACAACAACAAGTGAGTTCTGATAACGCACCGGTTTCATCAAAGGGTCGAGAAGAATGGAAGAAGTTAGTTCTGAAAGACATTAACGATGAATCCTACGATGAAGCTGATGCTCCATTGGTCATGTGTAGACAAAGATTGTGATGCTTTAATAGAGTGGGGACGCGGTTTGAAGTAAGTCCAATACTTTATGTTTTTGCATATGTCTTTGGATAATTGGTTAATAATTTAACTTTGTCATTACTTTGCAGTAACCCTATAATCCATATGGGTTCAACAGTTTTCAGTTATGAGTTAGCAAGCAGGTTTATTAACAACAAGGAATGGCTGCTAACAATGGTTAGTGAAACACAACTTACAAATTTGTAACTTATTTTGAAACGTGTAAATTGTAATTCAGTGTCATGTTTGCAGGATATGTTATAAGGACAAATGGTAATAAGGGTTAGAAATTCTAAAAAAAGAAAAAAAATGTTGGAAGTTACTATTTTTAGTTGGGGTTTGGACAAATGGTAAGTAGAGATACATGATACTAAGGGTTAGAAAATTCTTAAAAAATAAAAAATGTTGGAAATTACTATTTTTAGAGTTTTGGGGTTTGGACAAATGGTAAGTAGAGAAACATGTTAATAAGGGTTAGAAAATTCTAAAAAAATAAAAAATGTTGGAAGTTACTATTTTTAGAGTTTTGGGGTTTGGACAAATGGTAAGTAGAGGAAACATGTTATTAAGGGTGAGAAATTCTAAAAAAAAAGAAAAAAAGTTGGAAGTTACTATTTTTAGAGTTTTGGGGTTTGGACAAATGGTAAGTAGAGAAACATGTAACTAATGGTTATAAAATTCTAAAAAAAGAAAAACTGTTGGAAGTTACTATTTTTAGAGTTTTGGGGTTTGGACAAATGGTAAGTAGAGAAACATGTTACTAAGGGTTAGAAAATTCTAAAAAAGAAAAAATGTTGGAAGTTACTTTTTTCAGAGTTTTGGGGTTTGGAAAAATGGTAAGTAGAGAAACATGTTACTAAGGGTTAGAAAATTCTTTAAAAAAACAAATGTTGGAAGTTACTGTTTTTAGAGTTTTGTGGTTTGGACAAATGGTAAGTAGAAAAACATGTTACTGATGGGAAGTTTGTCAAGTTCTGTGAGGACCATGGTATTCAGAGGCACTATACAGTGAGGAAAACGCCACAGCAAAATGGAGTCAGTGAGAGGATGAACCGAACTATCGCTGAGAAGGCTAGGTGTTTGAGGTTGAATGCAGGGCTTCCAAAGCAGTTTTGGGCAGAGGCAGTAAACATGGCGGTTTATCTCATCAATAGATCGCCAAGGAGCTCTCTTGAAGGAAAGGTTGCTGAAGAGGTTTGGACTGGGGTAGATATTGATCTATTAAACTTAAGGATTTTTGGATGTCCAGCCTACATGCTTATACCAAGTGATGAAAGGTCTAAGCAGGATTCGAAATCCAAGAAAAACATCTTTCTAGGTTTTGAAAAAGGTGTTAAGGGCTTCAAGTTATGGGATTCTGAGGCTCAAGAGAAGCCTAGTGAGACTAGGCAAGCAGCGGAGAATTTAGAAAAGCCTGCAAAAGATGAGCAGGGAGATGAGCCGGATGAAGCAAAGGAGATTGTTGATACAGGTAGACCAAAGAGGGTCATCAAACTGCCAGTAAGATTTGGATTTGAAGACATGGTCGGTCTTGCTCTTTCTATTGAGTCAGATGTTCCATTAACTTATAAAGAGGCTATTGCTAGTCTGGATAAGGAGGAATGGAGAGGAGCTGTGAAGGAAGAGGATGAGATTCTAAGCAAGAACCGTACTTGGGATCTGGTTCCTTTACCAAAGGGAAAGAAGGCGATTGGATGCAAGTGGGTTTTCACCAGGAAACCAGGGATGTCTGAGAAGGATTTTCTAAAGTTCTAGGCAAGGTTAGTTGCAAAAGGGTACTCACAAAGAAAGGGAGTAGATTATGATGAGATTTTCTCTCCTGTTGTTAGGCACACTTCAATACGAATTGTGCTTAGTTTGGTAGCTAGCTGGGATCTTCATCTTGAACAGATGGACGTCAAGACAGCTTTCCTCCATGGAGATTTGGAGGAAGAGATCTACATGGAGCAGCCAGAGGGACTTGTGAAACCAGGCGAGGAGAAGCTTGTATGCAGATTGAGGAAGTCTCTGTATGGGTTAAAGCAGGCTCCAAGACAATGATGCAAGCGGTTTGACATCTACATGTTAAAGATTGGCTATCGAAGATGTGAGTATGATTGTTGTGTATATGTGAATTGCCGTGATGGTCGTCCTCCTATACTTTTGTTGCTTTATGTTGATGATATGCTCATTTCTGGGAGCAATATGAGTGATATTGCTGAGTTAAAGAGGTTACTGAGCAGAGAGTTTTAGATGAAGGATCTTGGTGCTGCAAAGAAGATTCTTGGGATGGAGATTTGCAGAGAGAGGAGCTCTAGGAGATTATGGATGTCTCAGAAGGGCTACATATAAAGGATTCTACAAAGGTTTGACATGGTAGGTGCCAAACCAGTTTCTACACCTTTGGCGAATCACTTCAATCTTTCAGCTGCTCAGTCTCCTAAGTCTGATGATGAGATCAGAGATATGGAACAAGACCAGATCTGGCTCAAGTTGTTAGTCAAGTCAGCAAGTACATGTCTAAACCTGGGAGAGACCATTGGGAAGCTGTGAAATGGGTTCTCAGGTATTTGAAGGGTACAGCTGATTATGGGATTATGTTTGGAGGCCAGGAGAATGTTTTAGCTATGGGGTTTTGTAATTCAAATTATGCAGGAGATTTGGATAACCGAAGGTCCACCATAGGTTTTGTGTTCACACTAGCTGGAGGACCTATATGTTGGAGATCTGTGCTGCAACCTGTTAATGCATTGTCGACCACAGAAGCTGAATACTTGGCTATGGGAGAGGCAGCTAAGGAGGCACTTTGGGTTCTAGGACTTGTGATAGAATTGGGTATTGATCAAGGTGGAGTTCAGCTACAATGTGATAACTCGAGTGCAATTTTTATGGCGAAAAATCAAGTGTACCAAGCAAGGACGAAGCATATTCATGTGAGATTTCATAAGATTAGGGAGTTGGTTGCTTCTGGTGAGATCATTCTAGAGAAGGTGCATACATCAGAGAATGCTGCTGATATGTTGACCAAGCCAGTTACCGTGGAGAAGTTCAAACATTGTTTAGAGCTACTCCATGTCTTCCAGTGCTAAAAAAGGAAGAAGAGGTTCCCCCCCCCCCCCCTAGATTCTGAAGGAGCTGGAGTTAGGTGTGATTATTTGTCAAGGTGGAGTTTGTTATCCATGGTGACTCTAATCAAATACACAATCGGTTTATCAAGTTTTTTGAGATGTATATATAAGGTCTTAAGGTTTTGTAGAATGTAACACACAAGTCAATAAGAAACCCTAGACGGGATATTTCATCTAAATCGTTTTTGTTTTTTGCTTTATCGTTCTTGTTATCACAACATTATTCTTTATCAAAAATCTATAGGTAAGCGAACTAGTCCCCGGCAACGGCGCAAAAAACTTGATGTGGTCCTAAAGTAGGAGATGCAAAAGAGTTTTAAATTTATAAAGCCTAATCTCCAAGTGCACAGTTGACAATTGTAGTACTTAGGGGTCGATCCACAGGAGACTATGTTGTTACCCTATAAATCTATATGATGCAAAATAAGCTAAGAGAAAATATATTTGGGTTTTGGGGTTTATGATGAAACAAAGCAAAACAATAAAATAAAGAGATAGATAAATCAAAACACGCAAGATAAAAGCAATTAAAAGGAACTAATGCAACATGAACTACACGATTTTTAAAGAGATGCAATTAGTGTTCTAGAACTTAAATCACTGCGGTAGAATCCTTCCACTTTCGTGGCTCCAAAACCTATAACTCAAACCCTAATAGACTCGGCTTTCACGTGGTTATTACAAGGTGAATTATGGTGTAAGATTGAGATTCAATTGTTCATCGCCGTCCAAGGTTATTTCGTCTTCCGTCCGAGGTGATCTTTTGGAGATATACTTTCTGTCCAACTTGGGAAATTGTGAAAACTTGAACTTGGGTGAATTAGATTGGCTCATTTGACCTTGATAAGTTGTTGTAGGATGAAGAATACTCAGTTTGCTCCTTTTTACTCCCTTTTTGATGATTTGACCTATATGACTCTTCAAAACCAAATATACGAGAAAACTACCTCCTTTGATAGAAAAGCTTATTAAATAGTATATAAAATAGATAGAAATAAGTAGTAAAAGTGGTAAAATACCGGGTATATCAAAGGACCACATTGAATTTAGAGATGAAGTTCGATATGGACAAGTTGATGAGGAAGTCTACTATAGATGGTCAGACCTTCTACGTTGATACACTCGATCACCTTGCCAAAGACTACTTTTATGAGATGAACTCTACGGATCTCTTGTAAAGGGCTTTGATTAATTCTACATCGGAAGTTGAGTATCTGGATGAGATTGCTGAGGGTTATGCTTCAATGATGGATGCGAGTGAACAAGTAATGAAAGTGGTTGCTAATAAGGAACATGTTAGAATTCCTGTGAAAGCTGCAAGGCTTAGCGATTGGAGCGAAGAAACGGTTCCTAAAATCGATCTCAAACCACTTCCTTCAGGGTTAAGGTGTGCTTTTCTTGGTCCTAATTCCACTTATCATGATGTTATTGTCAACGCTTCTTTGAATAACTTAGACCTCACATTACTGCTAAGTAAGCTGCGCAAGTTTCGCAAGGCTCTTGGCTATTATCTTCATGACATTTCAGGTATATCTCCAGACTTGTGCATGCATAGGATTCACCTTGAAGATGAATCGAAGTCATCAATTCAGCATCATAGGCGACTGAATCCGAATCTGACAGAGGTGGTTAATAAAGAAATCATGAAGCTTTTGGAAGCATGGATCATCTATCCCATCTCAGACAGTGCTTGGATTAGTCCGGTCCATCTGGTTCCTAAGAAAGGAGGTGTTACAGTGGTGAAGAAGGATGAGTTAACTCCTACAAGGATTGTGACTGGACATCCGATGTGTATCGACTACAGAAAGTTGAACGCGGCCACAAGGAAAGACCATTTTCCTTTGCCTTTCATTGATCAAATGCTGAAGAGGCTCGCGAATCATCCCTACTATTGCTTCCTTGATGGGTATTCTTGGTTCTTTCAAATCCCCATCCATCCGGATGATCAGGAGAAGACTACTTTTGCTTGTCCCTATAGCACTTTTGCATATCGCAAGATGCCTTTTGGACTTTGCAATGCTCCTCCAACATTCCAGCGTTGTATGATGAATATCTTTAAATATATGATTGAGGATTACATGGAGGTTTTTATGGATGATTTCTCAGTCTATGGATCATCTTTCAAAGACTGCTTGAGCAACCTGTAAAAGGTACTAGCTATATGTGAGGAGAAGCACTCGAGCAATCGTACTCACACAATAGACTTTGAATTCGAATCAAGCTAAGAAACAATGTAAAATTAAAATACAACAAACAGAGAAATCAGTTTGTAAGATCAATAAAACATAAGCTAGGTGTAGGAAAATCTGATGTGAATCCGAATTGCAGAACTAGACTTAAAGTTAGGATTTTATTAAGCATTGTTTTTGAACTTGAAACACTAATATAAAACCAATCAGCTTTCGTTGCAAAGATTATCTATGTCTAATCTTTAGAACCCCAAATTTCTTTGCAAATCCTATCAATTCAAACAAGCATTAAGTGTGGGTTCAATTGTTCACAAAATCCTAAACCAAATTTCTTTGCAAATAGGAATTTTGCTTATCTAAGATTAGTTCAGGCAATTAATCACACTTTTGTGTATACCAATTAACCTAAGATCATATTCTGGGTCGCGAAGCTAGAATAAGCAATAAACACAAATCCAAATGAAGAACTCTAATGATTTTATCCTAACAACTCAATTCAACCTCGCAATTCATCAATCACCTTTGAATAACCATAAACCTAACAAGGAATCTACTGATACATGGTGAATGAAACAAACATCGTGAATAAAATAGATTGCATAAATGAGAAAATAAAAGAGATAAAGGCGTTCAAAATCTTCTGTGAAAAATTCTGATTTGTATCTCAAAAGCTCTGCTACAGATCTCTCTCCAAGTCTCAATAGAATAAAGTATGAAAAAGCTATATGCCTAACAATGGCTTTTAAAACCTAAATATAGTCTAAAACACGAATGAGCTGATTTGCAAAACAATAGAACCTTCTGGGTCAACTTGCAATTCTTGAAAAGTCTTTAAAACGCTAGCCTAGATTTTCGTCTTTTAGTGGGGACAATCGACACAGAGATGGTGTTGATCGACACCAGACTTTCTGCTTGCCAGTGACGTTATCTTTTTAGCAACATCGCTCATTTGGCTCCAAAATGCTTCCGTATCTCCAATTAATGTTCAAAAACCTGTAAAGACTCAAAAAGACTCTATAAACAAGATCTATATCATGGTCAAAAATCCATTAAAACCATGACACATCAACATGGTGCAACGTTTTATTAAAGCTAGAAAATGAAACTTTGGACGCGACTTAAAGCAAAAGGAACTGTGTCGTTTTGCACTTGTTCTTAGTGTTGTTTGATGCTTAAATCACCTGCAAATATAGTATGTAAATTGAACAACTTACATTGGTATGTTTATGAATTCTATACGGTTTGAGCTTGAATCTTGGAGTAGAAGTCTTTTAGATCTTGATGCTCTTCCTCTTCTTCTGATTATGTCTCGTGATTAGTCTTGTATATGTCTTCTTCGTGTCCGGTTGTTATAGGGATGTCTAGCTCTATTTTCCCTTGACGTGTTTTTATAAGGTCAATGTCGAGAGGTAACTGCCTTGGAAAAGAGTAATTCATATTAGAAGAGCCAATCGGAATAGAGTGCAACTCACCGGCTAAAATGCAAAGAAATCGGAGAGGAGTACAAAATCGAAAGACAGGTTGAGGGCATGCACAATCTTCAAGATCCGATCAAATTAAAAAGGAGGTGGAAAGTGAGGAATCGGGAATCGATAATTGTTACTTTTATTTTATTTTATTTTGTAATTACATGATGACATGGCCTTAATATGAATTTTTATTGGTTAATTATATTTTTGATTATTTTAGTTTATGTGGCAGGTCTTTGAGGCAGATAAATCTTCCCCTTTAAGAAATTTATTTTAAGAAATTTATTTTAAAATTATCTATAATCTTATTTAATATTTTAAGGTTCCTCAAAACTTAAGTCACGAGGGACTGTCATATGTTATCTATTTTTTTGACATTTGTCTTCCTGGTTTATTTATTTAAGAAAAAGAAAAAACGAATTAAGTGTCTTTTAATAAGTTTAGCAATTAATTCTAACAATTTAATAGTTAATTATAATGTAAATAATTCCAACAAATTATGATTCCAAATTAAATAGGCTATTTCGAAATCCAAAAATAAATGTCAAGACAAATAGAGAATTTTCATGATATGCCACTCTTGACATGCCACTTTATAGTTATGCCATCGTTTGAAAATCTTTGCAAAAATGTCATTTGTTTTTACTTAACTTTTATATTTTTTGGGTTTGGGTTAACTATTTTATATTTAGGGTATTTGTTTTGGGGTAGATTTTAGGGTTTCGGTTTTGAGAAAGAGAAAATTGTTTAATGATTTTGTGTTTTTCTATAAAAAGTGGCATATTTGCAATAAATTTTCAAGGGTGGCATATTTGAAAAAATATTTTCAAAGGTGGCATTTTTGTAATTTTTCCACAAAAAAAAAGTCATTAAAGAAAAATGTTAATAATAAGAAGCCTAACATGAACACACAATAAAAAATATATAAGAAAATTAAGAAACGATTTTAGGTTCAAGGTTCTAATGAAATAAACAGAAAGATGCATTCGAGCATCTTGTTGAGATGATGTACATGTGTCGGTAGAAACAAAGCATTCTATAACTTGTCTCATCAATATTTTTTTTTAACAAACGTGTTTGATGCAAGAAAAAGACGGCAGTATTTTTGCCAAAGACATACAAGTCAAGGATTGTGCCAAAGAAGATATCTTTGTAATATTTTAAGGTCTACAAAAGCCAACAAGCTCTGACAAGACGACACGTGTCGTCTCTTATTAACCAAAAATAAATAAAATTTCCTACATTTAATTTTTATTCCAAAATTATTTAATTCAAAAAACAAAAATAAACCACCTAAAAAATAATTTAATTCGAACAACAAAAATAAACCATCTAAACATATTAAACCACCAAAAGTTCCGGCATTTCTTATTCTATTAACCTTTAATCTATATAATCTATATTATTCCATTAACCATGTTTTTTTTTTATATAAGTAATCATGATTTTTTTTTTTAAATGTCACAAAAATAAGCATCGTTAAATGAAAACATGAACCAATAAAAGATATTAAACTTTTTATATTGTTGAAATACTAAAATATGATTGAAAAATTTTAATACAATTTGTAGTGGACATAATAATTCTAACCAAGACTCTCAGAAAAACATTTAAATTTAGTCCACCGCAATTTGTCCATCTAGGAAAGTAGAATCACTTCATATATATTAGAGATAAAAAATACATAAAAAAAAAGAATATGGCAAAAATATAATAAAGATCTATATAATATGTTAAGATTTCCTAAAAGTAAAATTATGAAAAAGATGACATGTGTCATTTTATTTATTTATAACCTTATAATTCTTTTATTTTTTTTGGTACAAATTTCTTTTTGAATAAAGTGTTGATTTAGTCAACAAATATCTTCATTATTATTGGTAATTATGTGCAATATTAAGTGTGAATTGTTTTTTGTAACAGACACAATATTATAATACACGTTCAAAGAGGTATTGATGATGATATTAAATTCTATGATTTTAACGGTAGTATACGTTAAGATGTTAAGCTATATAATACTCCCTCTATTTTAATTTAAAAGTCGTTTTAAGGTTAATCTTGTGTTTTAAAATAAGTGTCGTTTTATAGTTCCAATGCAACTTTTAATATAAAATACTTAATTTACCCCTAAATCTAACCAATAGTAGCATAGAATACCAATAATCAACCTATTTATTAAGGGTATAATAGAGTTTTTCATATGTTTTCTTAATTTGTGTTAAAAATGTCAAAACGACACTTAAATTAAAACGGAGGGAGTATAGTCATGCTCTGTAACATCCGCGAACTGGATAAGTGGTTTTCAGTGCTCGTGTCGAGCGACACAAGGGTTGTGTCGATCGACACGAAGGATTTTTGGGTGTCGATCGACACGGTCTTGGTGTCGCTCGACACGTGGTTTTGTCAAACCGGGTAATTAACGTTTTAATTGCGGTTTTTGGCTCGGTTAAGGCTATAAAAGTGCCTAAGTCTGCGTGCAGTTTTACCCAGCCGTCGTAATTAAAGTTGAGCAGGGAAAATCTTTCAGAGAGAAAGGGATTTTGGTGTTTGAGGGGATTGTTGCAAAGAAATCTTCCCGAAACCATTCCTCTTTGAGTGTTAGTGGCGTAGGATTCACCGTGTGTCGTGTTCTTCGGGTGATTCGAATTGTCCAGAAGATTCTCGAGTCTAGAGGGTCTGTTTTTGTGCGTTTTATCATCCATAATCCAAAATCCTTTCACTCCTAACCCGAGGTGAGTTCGCGACCATAGGTTTCTAGGCGATGATGGATGTTTTGATGATTTTTGTGATGATTGTTGATGGAATTTCGTGTGATTTGGATTGATGGCATTGATGTGTGTTTGTGGTTGGTATTTTGTGTTGATCGTTGCAGCTTTGCGACTCGTATCGCCTGGAATCGAATCGTGAGAGGAGAAATTTGATTCTGGTGCGTTACAGAGGCGTATCGATCGACACCAGGAGGGTGTCGCTCGACACGAGCAATTGGGTCGTGTCGATCGACACGTGTGGGTGTCGCTCGACACGAGCAATTAAGATATGTCGATCGACACGTGTGGTGTGTCGCTCGACAGGAACTATTAAGTCTGTTTGGTTATAATGGTTATAATGGTTTGTCTGTTTTGCATTATTGTGTTACATGATTGCTTGAATTGATATTTGATTATTAACCGGAGCCTGGTTGTTACGCCAGTAGATGGTATGACCGGCTCACTAAGTATTTATGAAATACTTACGCAACTCTTATTACCATGTGTTGCAGGTAAAGGAAAAGAGTGATCGCGGAATCATGGCGTAGGAAGAGGATGATTAGGGATTAATTGTTATGCGTTTCTAGTAGAACCTGGTGTTTAGGTTGCTAGAATTATTTGACAGTTTATTGGAATTGAATTGAGTTGAGCTGGTGATTGGTTTATTTGGTTTAATTGAATTGTTTGTTTTCCGCTGAATGTTGGTAAATTGTTGAATTAGCCGTTGAGAATTAATAATTATGGGATTATTAATTCGGGTTAATTATTTTAAAAAAAAAAGTTTGGTTGTTTCATTTTGGTATCAGAGCCTAGACGTTTATAGGACAATGTAATTGGATGTCTGAGACTATGTGTTTAATTGATTATGTGCTGTTAATCAGTTAGTAGTCTTAGAATCTTCCTCTTCAGCCCTTAAAGAGATTCTGCGGTAAGTATTTATGTTTGTTTGTGACTCCTATCCTCTGTAGTTATAGTATCTTTGGTTGTGTTTTTGGGAAATACAGAGCGATGGATACTGGAGGTAGAGGTCTTGGTAAAGGTAAAGGTCGTGGTCAGGGGCGCATGTTTGAGTCGTCCAGTGGCGAGGCTGTGAGTGCTTCGCAGGCATCAGAGTTTCAGACGTATCAGGCAGGATCTGTGAGTGAGACCAGCGCGAGTGCCAGCGAGGGCGCTGTAGGTACCGGGAGGGGTGACGGGTAAGCTGGTGGTTGAGTGGACCCAGGTGTGGGTGCTGCTCCAGCTCAGAATCGTTTTCATCATATTGAGAGTTTGTTGACGCAGATACTGGAGCGGTTACCGGCGGTGGCTCCAGTGCAGGCTTCAGTGCAGCCGAGGGCTATGGTGTCTGAGGAGCATTCGACTTATCAGGTGAGGATGAGGCGGATGCAGGTTTCGAGTTCGGGGATTTCCTCCGGTCGAGTGAGACCTGAGGGAACTGAGGAGTGGTTGATGAGGGAAGAGCGTGTCTTTTGTTCGAGCAGAGTGTATGCGAGGGTTCTGGCAGTAGCAGAGGTTGTTTTGCCACTGGTTTTGCCAGTGGTTATTCCAGTTGTTCAGCCTAGGAGGCAGCAGCGGCATGGGGTTCCTAACCAGGCCAACAAGCCTGCGCAAGGGCAGAAGAGGAAGAGGAAAGATACTTCCAAGAAGAAATCGAATGATTTTAGTTGCAACGGGTGCGGAGCAGGGAGCACCGTGTGGTGAGCTGTCTTGTGAGAGCGGAGTTTCGAGATGCTCGAGTTTGTTTCACTGCGGGGAGCAAGGCCATATCAACCATGAGTGTCCCATGTTGCCGCGGTAGGCAGAGGCAGCGGTCAAGGAGGATCTGAGGGAGTAGATCGAGGATAGAGCGGTGTTAATTCTGTTTCAGTTTTAGGATTTTTGGATTTTATGTTTTGGATTGCATATTTTTGTTTGGAGTTCTACGATTCTATGTTTTGGAAATTTATAAGATGGAGTTTCCTTATTTATTTCCTGAGTTTAATAAGTTGTGGAATTTTTATATAATTGTGGATATCTCAGAGTAGGAAATATCATGTCTTAGACCATTTGAGGTAGATCTAGTCAATAGGTGCTTAGAGGCGTTTAAGAATTGATTACTCTAGGGGTTGCGGTCCCGAATAACTCATTCATTTTGTTTGGAGATGATTAGTTCTCCAGTGGGGATGATTAGTTCCCCAGAGGAGATTATTAGTTCTCCTGTATGCTCATTGGGATGATTAGATTCCATTTCGAGTATCGAGGGATGATTAGTTCTCTCGAGGGAATGATTAGTTCCCCTGTGTACCCGGAGCTCAAAGGATGCGTCCTGAGAGTGGATGGGGCACTTGACACCGATAGCTCAAAGGATGCGTCCTGCGAGTGGGAGGGGTGTGGAATAAGTTAAGAGTAATTAATGTCTGAAAACATAAGTAAGCATGAGACGGGATGGGTGCCTCAGAGATCGGGAGTTGATCTCGGATTGTTTTGACCAGGCTGGGTCAGTGTGATGGTCTTAGTGGGCAGTTGTGTTGGGGTTATCGAGTTTAGACCACTTGAGGAAATCTAGTCGCTGATGTTTATAGGTGTTTTAGAATTTATTACGAATAACTCATTATCTGGAAACGGTGGTTTTCCAGAGTGTGTCTTGGGGACAGTGATTTTCCCTAGGTTCCGGGTGCTTGACGGATTTGTTCCTGAGAGTATAAGTGGTATGAGGTATTGTCTGCTCAACGGATTTTTCCTACAAGTGTGTGTGGTGTGTGGGCGAGTTAAACGTAATAAGTGTCTGAAAACATTGCGTATAAACATAGGATTAGGTGTGAGCCTCTAAGATCAGGTGAGGATCTTTTGTGGTACTGGCCAAGTATGGTCAGGATTTTGGCCTATGATAGGCGGTTCTTGAGAATCGAGTGGAGATCTCGAGTGTGGAGACCAGGTTGTGGTCAGGTGTTGGTCTTCGTTAGGCAAATTTTGCGGGTGGCGAGCCTAGAGTTGTTTTGCGTTGGAAACTCGGTTCAGACGACCCTGGTAACGGATGTAGCGTCTCTTAGGGCGTGCTTGTTCTTGTTTGGGTATTGCGCGATCGATTGATCCAATTCTGGGTCTACGGTTGGTTGTGCATGTTCTTGTTTGATTGTTGCACGATCCATTCGGCAGACCTAGTCCGGATTGGCACACGTTGCATTCGGGATGTTCCGGGCGAATCTGGGCGGACAATGGTCAGTTTTGCATTGTAATTGGGTATGAATAGTTACCCCGTACTTCACAAAGGGAGGAGGAATTCTCTGCGTACTTGTTTGGAATGAGTTTTGTGACATAAGATGATATGGATGGGGACACCTATGTTGGCGTTGCACGAGCTGGGAAAGCTTTTTGCGATGTACACTGTGGTTTTAGGATTTGTTTCGGACTACTTGAGGCAGTTTTAATCTTGTGGTTTATAGGCGTTTGGAATTTATTGCTCTAGAGGGATGCGTCTCGAGAGTGCGAGTGATATGTTTCTGAGGGATAGAGTTCTCTCGCGGGGATGTGTTCCCCAGATATCGTTGGCTCGAGGAATGCGTCCCGAGAGTGCGAGCGATATGTTTTTGAGGGATAGAGTTCTCTCGCGGGGAAGTGTTCCCCAGATATCGTTGCCTCGAGGGATGCGTTCCGAGAGTGCGAGCGGTATGTTTCCTGATAGCTCATAGGATGCGTCCTACGAGTGTCAAGGTGTGAATTGAATTAAGAGCAATAGATTATCTGTAACGGCCGAATAAATCTAGGATTAGTGATGTGCTTTGAAGGTCATGAATTGGTCTTGAGGAAGGTTGTTGTATTGCCAAGTGTGCAGTTGGAGCAACGATGATATGTTGGAGTTTGATTAGCGGATTATTATTAGGAGGTAATTCTAGTCTTCAGGAGCTTGTACACGCGAGAGTTGATTACTCTATAGAAAGTGTTTTTCCTATAGATATAACCAGAGCTTGAGGGAGACATCCTGAGAGTGGAGTGGCATCGGCATCGTTACCTCGAAGGAGACTTGAGAGTGTGATGATGTCGGTAAAAGTATGAGTAATCAAAGTCAGATCATGGCATAAATATGAGGCGGAATATGGACCTCAGGGTTTGGGTGTGTAAACCTGGTAATATCGGCTAATGGAGCGCATCATGCGATAAGTGACAGCTAGTGGAAGCAAAGTATCAGTTTCGAGTGGATGAAGGTAGAGTTGTCCATCCCATAGTGGAAGCAGACTATGGTTTCGATGGATTCCGATGTCTAATTACCTAACTCGCACAGATTGGATGTTATCGGGTTATGGCGGGTTGTCAGATTAAGTCGGCACTTTTCTAGCCATTAAGGAGGTTGATGGAGCAGCGACTAGGAGGTATGTAGAGAAGATGGTGAGGCAGCATGGGGTATCAGTCGTATGGTTCAAGCAAGGATTTCGATCTACGTCGAGAGCGTAGAGGATAATTCATTTATTGGAAATGTTGCTAATGTTTGAGAATGAGGTGATCATCGGATGGGTCACTTGTGTTTGGCCGAGTTGTCTTGAATAGCAATTTTCCGGCGAATACCGAAATGGCCCACCTATATGTTGAACCAAAGTGGGGGAGAGGAACATTGTGGGTGTAGGTTTGTTAAAGAAACGATGGAAAGCGTCCGTGTTTCTGAGTGGAGCAAGGGGGGAGGCTCGAGATCGGCATCGGAGTGTTGGGAATGTCCTGAAATCACACTTGTATTCACTCTAGTGATAGTTGTACTGTCGAGATTAGACATTCATATGATACTAGGTGGTCATGACGTTTTGCTAGAAGCCGCTGATGATCTATGAGTTATGAACTCATTACTAGTATTATATGATCCTACAGGGTCACACACATAAGCAAACTGGATTTACTTGATGTGGGAATGATCATTAATGTAATGATCAAATGATGTGTATTTGATACACATAAGAATTGTGTTTTAGAGAGTGTGTCGATCGACACTACATGAGTGTGTCGATCGACACGGGCTAAAAACCGGAATAGTGATTTCGGTTTAACGACTTAATTAATTCTGAATCGGTTCAGGGATTAATTAGGTTTTCTCCAGAGCCTATATATATGATATATGAGGCACGAACTGGAGATAAGCTTTCGAGAAAAGAAACCCTAGCCACCTTCTAAAACACAAGGATTCCCTGATAGATCCGATCTACCGGTACTAGCATCCCGGCGAATTCCAGGTTGTGTGCGTGTGGACTAACCGTAGAGGCACAACACTTGAGGTGCTTACTGATCTCGATTACCTGATCTTATTCCGCTGCAAAACTCCAGGTATATTCGAGATCCGTTCTTGTCAGATTCATAGTTCACAAACCCTAGATCCTAGGAAAAGGAATTGCAACTTAGGTTGATTAATAGAGATTAATCCGGTAAAACCTGTACGAATTCTTACAGTGGTATCAGAGACTTAGGGTTTAACTAATGAATCTAAAAGCATATAATTGAATTAGAAAATTCAGATTGAAACATGTGATGTTTAGGATGCTTGCTAGATCGAAATTTTCACTGAAATTCGTATTGTTAAAAGTTTTCCCGAGACGATCGTGTCGATCGACACAATGGTTGTGTCGATCGACACGGCCTTGAGAAAGGTTAATCGGTTCAATTGGATTGAATCGATTATTGCCGAGTTTCAGAACCAATCGTGTCGATCGACACAATGGTTGTGTCGATCGACACGGCCTTGTGAGTGGTTAACCGGTTCAATTGGATTGAATTGGTTATCGCGCTTGGTTAGAAAACGATTGAAACCGGTTAATTTCGGTTTATTGCAACTTGGTTCGTGTCGATCGACACAAGTGTTATGTCGATCGACAGAGACCAAAATCGACCCTGTTCAATTGGATTGACCGGTTATCGATCCGGTTCAATTGGATTGACCGGTTATCGTAAAATTGATTTGGTTTGGTTCGTGTCGATCGACACAAATGTTATGTCGATCGACAGAGACCAATAATCGATCCGGTTCAATTGGATTGACCGGTTATTGAAGATTAAATTTGGTTTGGTCATGTCGATCGATACAAATGTTGTGTCGATCGACACTGACCGGTTATTAAAATGTTTCTGTCGGTTATCGAAACCGGTTCAATTGGATTGATCGGTTGTCGAAGAACTGTTCCAGAAAGGTGAGTGTCGATCGACACTAATGTAGTATCGATTGACAGCCTTCAAAGATTGTGGGTTAGTGAACCTAAAATCAAATAACCGAACCAGATTTAAATGATTGGGTTCCTGAATGCATATATGATATGTGTTAGAATTAAAAGTTCTATTCCTCAACTAAATATCAAGTGTTCTGGATGTCTTCCCGATCTTGTCAGCTGTCAAGACTCGTTTCATTGCGTGATAGGCTTGCAGTGCAAGGTATCTGCAGTTACATGAGTAAGGCAGTAGGTAATTGTGTTGATGGGCTTGCAGTGCATGGCATCAACTATTACATGACTGAAGAGATTGGTTTACTTGAGTGGGCTATCAGAAGTTCTGGGCCCATAGACATCAGGTGGACAAAACATAAGATGTTTTATCCGCAACCAAGAGTCATATTGGATATGATTAGCAAGGTGTTGCTTACCTAGATAGCTAAGATTTGGGTGACAGCCAGTGGCTCGCTCGAGTTTTGGTGAAGTATGGATCTTGGATCATTATATTCTATTGAGGAAACATAGTTTTGAATATAATGCGAGTTTTCTTAATTGTTAAGATTTCTCATTTTCTGAACATCATAACTAAGTCAT
This sequence comes from Draba incana, assembly GCA_963576765.1. NCBI lineage: Eukaryota > Viridiplantae > Streptophyta > Magnoliopsida > Brassicales > Brassicaceae > Draba > Draba incana. Next base: position 17,963,264 of record OY755208.1, read on the forward strand.
TTTCTTTTTATTATAGTTATGTCTAAAACCCCTCATCAGAATTCATTCTCGTTGCGATCTGTCCTTGAGAAGGACAAGTTAAATGGATCCAACTTCCTTGATTGGTATCGGAACTTGAGAATCGTTCTCAAGCAAGAGAGAAAGGACTATGTCCTTGAGAAATCTCTCCTCGAGAAGCTAAGGTCCAATGCCTCACATGCAATATATGATGCTTGGAATAAGCATTACTATGATATGGTCAATGTGCGCTGTCTGATGTTGGCTACCATGAACTCTGACTTGCAGAAGCAATGTGAGAACGTGGAGTCGCCCATCGAGATGATCACTCGCCTGAAAGTGATGTTTCAGGAGCAGGCTCGAACTGAGAGATACCAGACGGTTAAATCTCTAGTTGAGTGTAAGCTACCAAAGAATGCTCCAGTGAGTCCTCATGTCATAAAGATGATAGGTTATATTGATAACCAGAGGAGACTGGATTGTCCCATTAGCCAAGAGTTGGCTACTGACATCATCCTGCAGTCACTGCCGTCGAGCTATGATAAGTTCATCAAGGACTATATCAAGAATGGCTTGACGAAGACGTTGACTGAGCTGCATGATATGCTCAAGATAGCTGAGCTTAACATCAAGAAGGGCAAAAGGTTTGAGAAACCTGGTAAAGACAAGGGTGAGAGAAAGGCCGTCCAGATTGTGAATCAGGATAAGCCCGAGTCTCCCACTAAACCCAAGTCTGGCCCATCTGATGATGATACATGCAGCTACTGTGAGGAGCCAAGGCATTGGAGGAGAAAATGCAAGAAATACATGGAAGATTCTATGGAAATGATGAAGATGTATGAGACTTCTTCTTCAGGTATTTATGTTACTTCAAGTTCTATCTTATGGGTATTAGATACCGGTTGTGGTGCTCATATTTGTTTAAATATGCAGAGCCTAGACAACAGTAGAACGTTGAAGAAGGGACAAATGGAGATGTTCAACAGGAATGAAGCAAGGGTTGCTGCATTAGCTGTAGGAAGTTTCCATATGTGGTCACTTTCAGGCTTGGTTTTAGAAACTGAATAATTGCTATTATGTACCTGCTAAGAGCAGAAATGTCATTTCATTTTCTTGTATGATTTTGAATGATTTTATTTTGATAAAAGACAAATGTTGTTCTTTTGATCTTAATAATATGTTCTATAGTAGCACCCCATTAGAGAATGGGTTTTATATCTTAAACCAATCTATGGCTGTCTATAACATAAACACAAATCGGTTCTCTAGCATTGTCGTTTGGGCTACAGAGGATTCAGAAGTTCCATAGTGATGGGCTTTTGGGCTCATTTGATTGTGAATCATGTGAGAAAAGTGAATCCTGCTTATTGGGCAAAATGACTAAGGCCTCTTTTAATGAACCAAATGAAAGGGCCAACAAATTATTGGGCCTTATACATACAGATGTGTGCGGCCCGATGAGCAGCAGTGCTAGAGGAAACTTTTAGTACTTCATTACCTTTACTGATGACTTCAGTAGGCATGGCTATGTTTAAATAATGAGTCACAAGTCGGAATCTTTGAAAAGTTCAAGGAGTTCCAGAATGAAGTACATTATCAAATTGGCAAAAGTATTAGAGCTCTTCGATCAGATCGCGGAGGAGAATACTTCTTCGATCAGATCGCTGAGGAGAATACTTAAGTCAAGAGTTAAGTGATCATCTGAGAGAGTGTGAAATTGTTTCACAGCTCACTCCTCCTGGAACGCCCCTATGGAATGGAGTTTCCGAGAGGAGGAATCGGACCTTATTGGATATGGTTCGATCAAAGATGAGTCACACAGATCTTCCATTATCTCTTTTAGGGATACGCTCTAGCAATGTCTGAGTTTACACTAAATAGGGTTCCATAAAAAATCAATTGCAAAGACATCACATGAGATGTGGACTGGAAATGTTCCAATTTGTCTTTCCTGAAAATTTGGGGTTGTGAGGCTTATGTAAAATGTTTAATAAGCTCGCACCCAAATCCGATAAGTGCTACTTCGTTGGTTATCCTAAGGAAACCAAGGCTTACTACTTCTACAACCATTCTAAGAGCAAAGTGTTTGTTGCTAAGAACTATGTTTTCTAGAGAAAGATTGTCTTTCCAAGAAGAACAGTGGGAGTGAAGTAAAACTCGAAGATGTTCGAGAATCACAGGAGAATACTCGACCTGTTAAGGAAGAGTAGTAGCTGGATCTGCAAAGAGTTGTAGAACCTACACCTGTGGTGCCGGAAGTTCGCAGATCCGCAAGGATTCGTAACGATCACGAGAAATATGGATTTCTTGTGACCGATTGTCATGACTTGTTAATCATTGACAATGACGAGCCTGCGAATTTTGAAGAAGCAGTGTTGGGCCCGGACTCCGAAAAGTGGCTTGGAGCCGCTAGATCCGAAATGGGATCCATGTCAGAAAACCAGGCATGGTACTTGGTAGATTTACCTGATGGTGTAAAAGCCATTGAGTGTAAATGGATCTTCAAGAAGAAGATCGACATGGATGGGTATATCCAGATATACAAAGCTAAGCTGGTAGCTGAAGGTTTCAAGCAAATTCATGGTACGACTATGAAGAGACTTATTCCCCAGTCACTATGCTTAAATTCATTCGGATTATCCTAGCAAATGCCATTTATCATAGTGATGAGATTTGGCAGATGGATGTGAAAAACAGTTTTTCTTGATAGAATTCTGGAAGAGGATGTGTACGTGACACAACCTGAGGTTTCACAGATCCTAATAATACTGGGAAAGAGTGCAAGCTTCAACGATCCATTTATGGATTGAAGCAAGCATCACGGAGTTGAAATCTTCGTTTTGATAAAGCTGTCAAAATGTTTGACTTTATCTGGAACGAAGAGGAACCGTGTGTTTACAAGAAGACTAGTGGGAGTGTAGTTGCATTTCTCGTTATGTATGTAGATGACATACTTCTTCTCGGAAACTACGTTCCGCTGCTTTAGTCTTTAGAGACTTGGCTCGGAAGTTGTTTTTCAATGAAAGGCATGAGAGTAGCCGCGTGAATTCTTGGAATAAGAATCTATAGAGATAGATTGGGTAGGCTAATTGGATCGTGTCAAGATGCTTATGGTGATAAGGTCTTGGACAGATTCAGTATGCATGATTCCAAGAAGGGCCTCATATCAATGTCTCATGGCATTAATCTAAGCAAGATGCAGTGTCCCTAGACACTGGCTGAGCAAGAACGTTTGAGTAGAATTCCCAAGCGTATGCAGAGGAATCTATCATAAATGCCATGACCTGCACTCGTACAGATATTGCTTGTGTTTTAAGCATGACGAGTAGATACCAATATGATCCATGTGAAAGTCACTGGATAGTTACCAAGAATATTCTCAAGTATTTGAGGAATACTAAGGATAGGAGCTTGGTGAACTGAGGAAGTAATGGTGTTTGTTGAGATTGGTTAGACGGACAAAGACGATTTCCGGTCGTAATCTGGTTATGTCTTGTGTCTATATGGCGGTGCGGTTTGTTGGAAAGGGTTCCAAGCAGAGCATCGCAGCCTGCGGTTTGTTGAAAAGGGTTCCAAGCAGAGCGCCACAGCCTCTCCCACGACCTAAGCATGAGTTCACTCTCCTGTTGTAGGTATTGGATATATTAAGATGTGATCTTGATTCTAGTGGGAGTTGTAATGGATTTAGTTATACTATGATGTTCATATAGACATACTTTGGTTATGTCATCATGAAATTGTTTCATGTATTATTTGATTATTGGATAATTGAATAATAGTCCCAAAGTAATTTATGGCATTTTATAGGTCATCAAGTTGAGGACTTGATCATGAAACCCTATAAGTGATAAATGACATAGATTATATTTGTCCCTGGTCAAGGTTGTTAAAGTGGGACGCTAACAACCGCGTGAGACTGGTATGTGAGGTGACTGATGACTAAGTTTCATGGAGTCATTAATAAGAGTATTAAAGTCAATCACATAGATGTGTGTTAGAGAACACAGGATCGGACATGACCCGCTAATGAGAACTCTACAGGATAGTTATATAAGTGTCATAAGAGGTTCTCATTACGACTATAGAGTATAGTCCTTAGACCTGAGTTCATCATGATTTCTTACATATGAATTGGTCCGCTTTGACGATGTCAAACGTTATCCGTAACAGGTTACTATAAAGGCATTGATTGGGCGTATCATGAAGTGTGTGAAGAAACAGGGATGGAACGAGATGGGATTTGTCCCTCCTATATAACAGGAGATAAATATCTCAGGGCCCATCGAAGATTTGATACTGAGAAATGCGTGGCCGCGCTCAAACGAGTTTATTGTCAGTCGTTTGTTTTGATCAGTATAAATCAGAGTTCGATGAACGTGATAATGGCTGTAATAAGGATGACACGGTTCTTGCCTTATGCCATATCGAGATATAGAGACGAAGGGATTATGGGAATAGTTGATTCCAGTACAAGTGGGAGATTGTTGGGAATGTCCTGAAATCACACTTGTATTCACTCTAGTGATAGTTGTACTGTCGAGATTAGACATTCATATGATACTAGGTGGTCATGACGTTTTGCTAGAAGCCACTGATGATCTATGAGTTATGAACTCATTACTAGTATTATATGATCCTACAGGGTCACACACCTAAGCAAACTGGATTTACTTGATGTGGGAATGATCATTAATGTAATGATCAAATGATGTGTATTTGATACACATAAGAATTGTGTTTTAGAGAGTGTGTCGATCGACACTACATGAGTGTGTCGATCGAATAGTGTCGATCGACACGGGCTAAAAACCGGAATAGTGATTTCGGTTTAACGACTTAATTAATTCTGAATCGGTTCAGGGATTAATTAGGTTTTCTCCAGAGCCTATATATATGATATATGAGGCACGAACTGGAGATAAGCTTTCAAGAAAAGAAACCATAGCCACCTTCTAAAACACAAGGATTCCCTGATAGATCCGATCTACCGGTACTAGCATCCCGGCGGATTCCAGTTTGTGTGCGTGTGGACTAACCGTAGAGGCACAACACTTGAGGTGCTTACTGATCTCGATTACCTGATCTTATTCCGCTGCAAAACTCCAGGTATATTCGAGATCCGTTCTTGTCAGATTCATAGTTCACAAACCCTAGATCCTAGGAAAAGGAATTGCAACTTAGGTTGATTAATAGAGATTAATCCGGTAAAACCTGTACGAATTCCTACACGGAGTTATGCTGATAAGGAGAGATCAGAGTTGGAATTTGAGGTGGGAGATTGCGTGTATCTCAAGGTATCAATGCTAGGGAAGTGCATGTGTACTTCAGAGAAATTGGTGGCTAAGGTTTCTGAGATCTTCGGCCAGTTGTGTCTGGCTCGGCGAGGCCTTAGAGGATTCTCGAGGGGAGAATTAAGGTGCTGTGCCAGAGGAAGTTGCATTTTTAAAAGTTCTGCGGGTTTATGATGATTAGAGGTGGAGATTTGGAAACCCGAGGTAAGGTTAGAGTGGAAGTTTGGAAAGTATTTCGGTAAGGAGGTCTCAGAATTTATTACTCTAGGGGTGTGTTGTCCCCGAATAACTCATTTGTGGAGATTGTGTTCTCCAGTTTAATGTTTGGGACTGTTATCCTATGTGTGTGTTGGGTCAGTGGACCTTGTGTTACCAATTGCTCAAAGGATGGTGTTCCTACGAGTGAGAGGGGTATTAAATGAGTTAAGAGTAATAAATGTCTGGAGATGTGGTCATATGCATGAGACTGGATTTGAGCCTCTGGGATCATGGTGTTGGTCCCGAGTGGTGTTGGCTGGTGGGACAGGAGTTTGTGGTGTGTGTTAAGCGGTTTCGCGGGTTTTGGAGTTCGAGTATGGTGAGCTCGAGTAATACTAACTTGGTTGGGTCAGGATTGTCGGTCCGCAGTTGAGTTGTGTGCGGGATTCGAGGACAAATCCAGTGTTAGTGGGGGAGAATTGTAACATCCGCGAGCTGAATAAGTGGTTTTCAGTGCTCGTGTCGAGCGATGCAAGGGTAGTGTCAATCGACACGAAGGATTTTTGGGTGTCGATCGACACGGTCTTAGTGTCGCTCGACACGTGATTTTGTCAAACTGCGTAATTAACGTTTAATTATGGTTTTTGGCTTGGTTAAGGCTATAAAAGTGCTTAGGGCTGCGTGCAGTTTTACCCAGCCGTCGTGATTAAAGTTGAGCAGAGAAAATCTTTGAGAGAGAAAGGGATTTTGGTGTTTGAGGGGATTGTTGCAAAGAAATCCTCCCAAAACCGTTCCTCTTTGAGTGTTAGTGGCGTAGGAATCACCGTGTGTCGTGTTCTTCGGGTGATTCGAATTGTCCAGAAGATTCTCGAGTCTAGAGGGTCTGTTTTTGTGCGTTTTATCATCTATAATCCGAATTCCTTTCACTCCTAACCCGAGGTGAGTTCGCGACCATAGGTTTCTAGGCGATGATGGATGTTTTGATGATTTTTATGATGATTGTTGATGGAATTTCATGTGATTTGGATTGATGGCATTGATGTGTGTTTGTGGTTGGTATTTTGTGTTAAATGAGTTAAGAGTAATAAATGTCGGGAGATGTGGTCATATGCATGAGACTGGATTTGAGCCTCTGGGATCATGGTGTTGGTCCCGAGTGGTGTTGGCCGGTTGGACAGGAGTTTGTGGTGTGTGTTAGGCGGTTTTGCGGGTTTTGGAGTTCGAGTATGGTGAGCTCGAGTAATACTGACCTGGTTGGGTCAGGATTGTCGGTCCGCAGTTGAGTTGTGTGCGGGATTCGAGGACGAATCCAGTGTTAGTGGGGGAGAATTGTAACATCCGCAAGCTGAATAAGTGGTTTTCAGTGCTCGTGTCGAGCGACGCAAGGGTTGTGTCGATCGACACAAAGGATATTTGGGTGTCGATCGACACGGTCTTAGTGTCGCTCGACACGTGGTTTTTCAAACTGGGTAATTAACGTTTTAATTACGGTTTTTGGCTTGGTTAAGGCTATAAAAGTGCTTAGGGCTGCGTGCAGTTTTACCCAGCCGTCGTGATTAAAGTTGAGCAGGGAAAATCTTTGAGAGAGAAAGGGATTTTGGTGTTTGAGGGGATTGTTGCAAAGAAATCCTTCCGAAACCATTCCTCTTTGAGTGTTAGTGGCGTAGGATTCATCGTGTGTCATGTTCTTCGGGTGATTCGAATTGTCCAGAAGATTCTCGAGTCTAGAGGGTCTGTTTTTGTGCGTTTTATCATCCATAATCCAAAATCCTTTCACTCCTAACCTGAGGTGAGTTCGCGACCATAGGTTTCTAGGCGATGATGGATGTTTTGATGATTTTTGTGATGATTGTTGATTGAATTTCTTGTGATTTGGATTGATGGCATTGTTGTGTGTTTGTGGTTGGTATTTTGTGTTGATCGTTGCAGGTTTGCGACTCGTATCGCCTGGAATCGAATCGTGAGAGGAGAAATTCGATTCTGGTGCGTTACAGAGGCGTGTCGATCGACACCAGGAGGGTGTCGCTCGACACGAGCAATTGGGTCGTGTCGATCGACACGTGTGGGTTTCGCTCGACACGAGCAATTAAGATATGTCGATCGACACGTGTGGTGTGTCGCTCGACACGAGCATCTGAATGGTTATAATGGTTTGTCTGTTTTGCATTATTGTGTTATATGATTGGTTGAATTGATATTTGATTATTAACAGGAGCCTGCTTGTTACGCCAGTAGATGGTATGACCGGCTCACTAAGTATTTATGAAATACTTACGCAACTCTTATTGCCATGTGCTGCATGTAAAGAATATAACTGCACAATACTTACAATTGTGGAAGTGTTTAACACAACCCACAAATACTTCAAAGAATGGTCGAAGAACATATCTATGGAATAATGAGAGAATATAACTGCATAATTCAAGTCTTCTAGAAACCTTTCTCATACGGGAAATAAAACACCCACACGGTCAACAACTTCATCACGATTAATCCCAGCCAGACATCGTGAGCCATTGGTTGACATTACTGTTGTTGTCTTAGTTATACTATAAAAATTAATTAGGCTACTGTCTTTTTGTAAGAACCTTTTAAAAATTCTATATTTTTGTAGGAAAAATTATAAGAAAAAATGTAACCAAGCCAAACTCTACTATTTTTGTGATCTTAAGCTAAAATTTTGAATTGAAAGCTTATGTTCTTTAATGCAAAAGTTATCATAAAACTTATTTATATAATATTAAACACACAATTAGTCAAAAAAAAATAGAAATTAGTGTATATTTAACCATTTTAAATTTTAAACCCATGCAACGCGTGGGCAATCCCTAGTATTTCATATGCTATAACTTTTAATAACAAACTAACATTATATATATCTAACAATTTTCTACAACTGCTAAGTCTTCTAAACTAGTAATTATTTTCTATAAACTCCAAAATCATGTAATATTAAGTACATAAACAGTCAATAAATTATAAATTATTGCATATTTTATCATGTTAATTTTAAAATCCACGCAACGCGTGGGCCATCCTTAGTTATTTATATAACAATGATACTTTATCAATCTAATATGTTTTATTTAATACGAATCGTAAAAGAGTTGCGGACATGCCACAAAACCCGCAGTCAAAATCAAGGCGGGTTAGGGTCATCATATTTATGACCACAAGTTTATGCAAATTGGCCCGCCGCGGGGCAAGTTAAATAGCTGGCATTGACACCCCTATGTGAGGGTATGGGCAGTGTTACATGGTTTATAGTGCTTGAGGATTGATTGTGTTGTGAGGTTGGATTTGGTGTGGTTTCGAGATTAGATTTTGTTTAATTTGTTCTTTCGTTATTGGAGGACCTAGTACAACTTTAGATGTGTTTATCGCAAAGTTAAATGCTCACCGATCAAGATTGGATCGTGGTAGAACTTCTGAGTTTATAATATTCATGGGTTAGTGTAGCCTTGGCCTAGCTAATTTCCCAAGGTTTGCTCGATAAGCTTCGTCAACGGGTATTGAGAACAGCATGTGTTTGTTGCTTATGGGCTTGATGCTCCCTAAAAGAGAATGCATAGAGTTTAAACAATTTATAAACCCTAATCTGCAAGTGCACAGTTGACAATTGTAGTACTTAGGGGTCGATCCACAAGAGACTATGTTGTTACGTTACAAACCTATATGATGCAAAATAAGCTAAGTGAAAATATATTTGGTTTTGGGGTTTTGTAAAAACATGAAGAATGAAACAAAAGCAATATATAAGATAAGTAAAGGGATAGATAAATCAAAACACGTAAGACAAAAGAAATCTAAAGAACATGCAACCTATAAGACACCGGTTTTAAAGAATTGAAACTAGTGTTCTAGAACTCAAATCACGAAGGTAGAATCATCCCACTTTCGTGGCTCCGATCCCTATGCTTTCTACGCTAATAGACTCAACTTTCGATGGTTATTACAAGGTGAAATCATGCAGTAAGATTGAGATTTGATTGTCCACTAAACTCCTTAACTAACTTTTCGAACTGTTAAGACGCCTAGCCTATCAAATACTAGATCCGGCGATATAAAAGCTTTTGGAGAATATATCAACATTAGATCGATCACTAGTTAGCTACGATAGATCAAGCTTTATGCATAAATAGAGATAGAGAATCAATCTAGAACAAAACTCAATAAAAAGTGTAAAATATGCAATATAGAACTTTAAAAGAACTTTAAATCTAACATTTAACTATTCTAACATGTTATTGAAAATTTAGCGGCTAGAATAGAGGATAAAACATAGTAAATTCCTGACTCAATAGAAGGGCCAGGATGATTCTTCTCTTAGATTGAGAAGATATCGATCATTCATCTCTCTTAGAAATGCATATTATTGAAGAACAAAGAGAAACAAAATACATATTTTATTAATGATTAGTTTGATGCCTAGGGCTGCTTTCTCTCTCAAAGGAGGTTAAAAGCAAGTATATAGTGTTACAAAAGGTTCTAGGTCGGCAAAACTTCTAGGTTTTACTTCGGACAAAAACGTCTTTTTGGTCGAAACTGCTCCAAACACCGGACAAAATCACGTGTCCGGTGTCTGGGCCAAAAATGTGTTTTGTGTCTTGGCACCGGACATAGACACCGGACCACTAGTCCGTTCGGTGTCTAGGTCGATTATGCACTTGCTTCATTTCCGAGGTAGTTGACATGTCTTCAATAGATCAAGTATATCTTCCAAACCACAACTCCAAATGATGTAATTCCAACTCCATTGGAAAGCTGACTCAAAGGGCTATTTTAATATTAAATTTCATGTCATTCCAAGTATATTTGATCCTCTGTATGTGGCTAACTTTCACACGTATATCTTATGTGCAACTTGAGAAAATGTGATAACATGAAGATATGGGACTTGGATTGGCTCATTTGACTTTGATGAGTTGTTGTAGAATGTAAAATACTAATTTTGCTCCTATTCACATTCTTTTTAATGATTTAACCTATATGACTCTTGAAAACCACATATACAAGAAAACTACCTCTTTCAATAGAAAAACTTATTAAATAGCATAGAAAATATATGAAAATGGATAGGATAAGTGGTAAAATATGAGGTATATCAGAGCTCTTTAGTTTCGATGGTTTAAGATTGTGTTACCTGATGAATGTGCTTTCTTTATCTTGGTAAGCATTTCACCGTCTTTTTAAGTTGTTTCTCCTTTTTATGTTTCCATATTGCATATTCACAAGGTTATTTCATAATCTTTATCGCTACTTTCTCGGTCAGATACTTCACAGTTCGGAGTCATGAATGTGTACTGATTGTGTTTCTCTTTTTGTAATTTTGTTTTGCCGTGGGATCAACATCATACTTCCACTAACAATTAATAACCATAGACTGTTGATTTTCTTAAATGATATTTACATTTTAGCAAAATAAATAATCGCCTCTCTTTACTCAAGGCCATGAAGGAAAGTGATTAGGATGAGAGGCTAATTGTAACGCTCGTGTTCCACGGATTAGCCGACGCGGAACATCTGGTTCGATGTGATCGAGCTGGACATAAGTTGAGCTGGGCTGTTAGGGTCAAGGGGGAAGGAAAAGTCAACTAAACTGAGTTGGATAGTTTAAATCCGAGTTGGGCGAATATATCGGACTGCGGTCGGATATTACTGCAGTAGATGGTCCGTTTTGGACAAGGCGGTTACGTGGTACAGTTAATTAGCCAAGGCATGTGATGAATTAATGAGAGCACATGGGGACAGTTATCAGGCGTAAAGGAAAGTGCGGGAGCGGTTATTGACGGTTACTAGGGCAGTTTCTTAAGAAAATGTGCCCAGTCTAAGGAGAGACAATGGAATAACGGGAAAGACAGAGAGAAAACACAGAGAATCCGGGTAAGGCTTGTGGGTGGGCCAAATAGATCTAGCCGAAGGGTCACGGCGATCGAGTCTGCATTGGAGTCAGGGTATTCGGCGACCGAGAGTCAATGATTCCGTCGATACATGGAGAATTGAAATGAAAACGCTAGAGTGGATTCACGAGAGAACATGAAAGGGGACACGAGAAGGATTCGGGGGAGAATCTAACCGTGATCGAATCAGTGTGTAGAGATGATCGAGTCGGTGATGGAGACGTGGTGCGACGGTAGCGAGTCTGCCTGTGTTGGTTATCGAATTTGGGTAGGATTACGATCGAGTGTAAGGGTTATGGTGATCTAGGCAAGGGGTCACGACGCCCGAGTCTATGGGAATCCAAGTGATGGGCAACAAACTTCGAAGGATCTATAATCCAGAGGTGACAGGATCGAATTGGCTAAGAAGCGTCAAGACTGATTAGCTAGGATCTAGCAACGTGCGGGTGAGTCTGAGGGATTCACGATGGTTCAAGCAGAACTGCGAGTGAGTGCGGAACAAGGACCCGCGCCACCTTTCTTGATACTTGGTCATGTGGGGATGGTTGGTTGAGTGACTAAGTACAAGGTGAGTCGGTGTAGCGGATAGTGTTTGGGGAAAACAGTAAACGGATCGGTGGAGCGCAGCATGGACGTAAGGGCACAAGGCAAAGGTGGTGATATTAGGTTGTTTTTAGGGTCATCAATTCCCCTTGTACGTTGTAGCACAAAGGGTTATCGTATCCACAGGGAGGTTTGGTCAATGCACCAGGAATGCATGATCCTTCTTAATCTAGAGCAATGCTTTTTACAAGTAAACAAATTATAAAACTATAAAACAAGTAAACTAAAGATGGATATGTCGGATATTTAACTAACTATCAAGAAGAGATTAACGATTGTCGAGGTTTAATTAAGTGCCATTCTAGAACTCAAACACGAAAATATAGCCAGCTAACTGTCGTTACGAAGGCTATCTATCTTTAGATCCTCGAATCCCAAATTTCTTTGCGAATTCATCGAATCTAAACAAGCATTTAGTACGAGCTCGATATGTTCACAAAATCCCTAAGCCAAATTTCTTTGCGAATAGGTAACTTTGCCCATTTAAACTAGTTCAGGTTATTAATCCCACTGTCGTGGCTAATCAACAATCCTAAGATCAAGATTCGAGATGATCAAGCAAGAATCAAGCATTAATAACAGTTTAAATGAAGAACCTACGGATAAACCTCAATAATGAACCATCAAATCATCATCAATCAAGCCAAATCAAATACCCAACTAGAACCCTAATCTAAACATGAAGAACAAAGAGAAAAAGACACAAAGATAAGGAAATTGCATAAATAAAAGATAGAGTTGAAGAAATCTTCTCTAGAGTGGTATTTTTATGAAGAACAATCAAAATCTCTCAAAAGAGAGAGTTTGGATCGTGCCCAGCTCTTCCAAGAAGAAGAAGACTTACTAGATATTTTTACAAGAAAAACTATTTATACAAGTGCCAAAATAAGGAAAATATCTAAGGAAAAACGGATATTTTTGCTTCTGCCGACCTCGTGTCGATCGACGTAAATTCCTGTCAATCGACGGGAAACTCTCTGGAAATATTCTCTATTTTTAAAGATACCCTGTCGATCGACATAATTCTCTGTCGATCGACGCTGGTGTTGTTCCACTCGGTCAAGACCGGTACCCTCCGGTAAAACGGCCATATCTCCTGAACCACAGATAAGAATGACATGAAACCACTTCCATTGGAAAGCTATCTCAAATACCTACAACTGTTATGAAGACCTCTGAAGCTAAATCCAAATGGAAACCGTTATTCTGAGTCGATCTTTGAAGCACTTCGGATGGTTTCGGTCGCGGTGGTGTGATATATTCCGCAATGACCTTTTATGATGGCTATCTTCACTCCTCCAACTCCTCTGACTCCAAGAACACCTGAAAATGGCTCAAGCAAGCCAAAAAGAGTACAAAGACAACCTAGGACATCTAAAATGCAATGCAATGCAAATGAGACTTAAATGCATGAAAATATCCCAAAACTATACAATGTGGGATCAAAACCTATGAGAATAAAGCCCTAAAAACAAGTAAAATATGGTGTTATGAGGTGGTCCGATATTAGCTTACGACAAGGTATGTGTTAAGCAGTTTCTGGTATTGCTAAGTGTTCTTAGGTTCAGATGGTTAATTGGTTAAGTGGCGGTACGAGAATTGGTACTAGGTTAGTTAACTGGATTGGATGGTATAGAACCTCAATAAGGAATTTTGGGTTAAGACTGAATTTGTATAGAGGTTCGTTTGCGGTACGAGCCAGATTCGATTTAGACGACCGCAGGGTTAGGGAAACTGGGTCAGGGTGCTTCACTCATGCTATGGTTCGAAGTTCACAGTCGTGAAAGGACTAAGCTCACACGGTTGTTCCCCTTATCCGTAGGATAGTTTTGCTTTACCGAATTGTTTAGAAACTCAAATTCAAAGATGCATTTGATATATAAGAAAATAAAAAATAAGCCGTTTCTGAAGTTATAAATTCTACGTTCAATTAAAAAAAAATTGCATTGGGAGGTTGTATTTACTTTATAACTTACAATAAAAGTAATTTATACTAATTTTTAAGAGGGCATTAAACTATAAGCATCACCTGACAAAAATTTTATTACTCGCAGCCATTATCTCAAATTAATCTTTAACCATTTTCTTTTGTTGTAAATGTATTAATCTTAACCGTTACTCTGAAGCCACGTCTTAGAGTATTGTTAATTAACAATTAAATTATTGATTGGCACCATACGTTACATCTTGTATCCTAAGTTCTTAACTGATTACAAATACTCGGGATATCTAGTATGTTTTCGTTGTTTGTATAAACTACGTAGAAAAAAGGGTTATGCACGAATTCGACTACTTGATACACAATGGGATAGGTACTTTTCAATTGAATAGACGAAAAATCCTAAAACATATAAACTCGATTACGGATCCAGATCATACCTAAACTGATAAAACAATACTGAAGTGACAAACATCAAAAATTTATCACTCAAATTGTTTTCCCAATAAAAGACTCTTGGGTTAATATGGAGCCTCTCAAAGGAGCACACTAACTACGATTGGGTATTAGATATCCTATAATCAATTAATCATGGGAAAATGACTAGAATACCATGGAACTATGGAAAAATGACTAGAATACCATATATCTTTCAAAAATTACTCAAATTTTTTTGCACCCCTAGTAAATTACGATAAACACCCTTGATTAGTTTTTTTTTTTGATAACTCAGCCGTCTTAAGTAGATAACTCAGCCGTGTTATTTAGATAACTCAGCCGTTTCATGTAGATAACTCAGCCGTCTCATTTAGATAACTCAGCCGTCTCACTTAGGTAACTCAGCCATACCCTTGATTAGTTTTTCTTAATTGAAATTATTGTTAATTAAAAAATAAAAAACAAATCCACGTCAGTAAGAAATAACCGTGATCAGAAAAGAGGGAAGTTTCTTCACCAAAAAAAAGAAAAGAGGGAAGTTTGAAAAGCAGAAACGTAATTAAGTGTGCTGTGCTCGTTTAAGTGTGCCTTCTCAAAGAAAAAAAAGAAAAAAACCACAAACTTTCTCAACTATCTTCTCCGTTTAAGTTTGTCCACATTGTTTCTTTCGAAATCGTCTTCCCCGAAAATCGTCTTCGTCTTGAAATCGTCTCGTCTTCGCCGAAATCGTTATCGCCGAAATCGTATCGTCTTCGCCGAAATCGTCGTCGCCGAAATCGTCTTCTCCGCAGTCGTCTGTTATCGTATTCTCCGGTATGTTGTTGCTGAGTTAGTTTTTTTTATTGCGGCTGAGTTATAAATTACGGCTGAGTTATCAATTATATTTTGGCTGAATTAGGGTTTTTCGGCTGAGTTATGGTTATATTGCGGCTGAGTTATATATTATGTTTTGGCTGAGTTATTTTTCTATTGCGGCTGAGTTATTTAAGTCTTTTGTGATCAGATGGAACAGATGGAACAACATCAAGCACCTGATTACCCTAGAAGATCAAGACGCGCTGCTAATCTAGAAAATAAAGAGCTTAATCGCTATTCCTATATGGGAGATTTGGGTATGGTTAAAGATCAAATAGGACATGATGTGTGGGAAGCACTGAAGAAATTTCCTGTTGGAATAATTGCCAAGCTATTTGATGGAAAATGCGTGTGGTCTGGTAAGACTGTACACTATCTACTGTGTAGACAGCTGAAAGTAGAGAAGAATGAGATTTGGAGTGTGGTTGGTGATCAACCTATCAGGTTTAGCTTACTCGAGTTTGGTGAGATCACTAGGTTAAACATAGATCCAGTGCCAACAGAAGGTTTTGAATTTTCTGACAAACTTTCTGGCGAATACAGAAAGTTCTGGGAGGAGTTGAATGTGCCGCATGGTTTTGGACCCAAGCCTGAAGAACTGATGGCAGCAGTAAGAGGCTGTCGGTCCTGGAAAGTCGAAAAGCGTACATGGTTAGGGCTGTTAGTTCTTCAAGCCATTGGAATTTATGGTGGGCATCATAATTCTAGGACACCGTTTGAAACTGCAATAAGAGTATTCAATGATGAAGCCATGATGACTTATCCATGGGGTCGGGCTGCATTTGAAGCCCTTGTTGGTAGTATTAAGTCGTTGAATCCAGCAGGAAAGACATACTACATCAAGGCATGACTTTCGCTTTATTGGCTTGGGCGTATAAATCTGTCAGTTGCTTTGGAGAGCGTTTTGGCAAAGTACTCGGTGAGGAAGAAGTTCCGCTTCTTCGATGGGATTCAACGCGGACACGTGCAAAATTTGATAATGTCCTGAAGAAGGAGGTCGAAGACCATGGTCATGTAAGGTTTTAGGCTGAGTTATTCTTTATTTGATGGCTGAGTTATTCTTTATTTGATGGCTGCGTTATTATTTATTTTACGGCTGAGTTATTATTTCTGTGATGGCTGAGTTATGTTTTGTTTGATGGCTGAGTTATGATTTGTTTTATGGCTGAGTTATGATTTGTTTGATGGCTGAGTTATGATTTGTTTGATGGCTGAGTTATGATTTGTTTGTTTGATGGCTGAGTTATTCTTTGTTTGATGGCTGAGTTACTGTTTTTACGGCTGAGTTATGATTATTCGATGGCTGAGTTATGAGTTACTGTTGTAGGTGCGTGTGAGGCATATGGTTTTGAAGGAGTTTGTAGAAGACATGTTTCCTCAGTGGCCGCGTGAAGACGATGACCCACAACTGGATAACCTGATAAGAGACCTACATTCTGGTAGGTATGTACCAGGTGATTATTGGGATGTGCAGAGGAAGTAGGATGTGCAGAGGAAGGAGAAGAAGAAAAAAAACAATTTGGCTTTAGTTCCTTATGACTCTGAGTCTGAGCCACCACCCAAAAAGAAGCAGAAGAAAGATAAGAAACACGAGGGTGAAGCTGGTGAGAAGAATGAAGCTGCTGATATAGAGAAGAAGGAGGATGCAAAGGGAAAAGGTTTAAGCCAGGATGCGGCGGCTCTGGATACCATAGTAGCTACGCTGGGAAAAATTTCGGATAGGTTTGATTTCCATGAGTCTTTCTTTGACAAGCTTGGCTCGAGATTTGAGTCCATTGATTCTAAATTTGGAGAGTTAACCCGAAAAGTTGGTGATGTGGAGAAGAAAATTGGTGATTATGTCAAAGAAGCAGTGGATGAGCATCTGAAAGTTCTGGGTATTTCGGAAAGTGCCCACAACTATGTTCCCAGCCCAAAAACGCAAACATTACCACGGCATAACACGCAATCTCAGACCCTTGATAAGGCCGAAGAAAGTCGAACTCCGCAACAGTATTTTCCAAAATCGAAGGCCGAAATTCCTAAGGGTACCCCTGATGAGGTTGGTAATGCCGAAGATAGGGGGTCGAAATTGAAGGCCGAAAATCGTAAGGGTACTCCTGAGGCGAAAAAGAATTTGTTTGGTAGTGGTCAAGCAGATTTCGTTTCTATTTCTCCTGCTAAGCAAGCAGAAGGTCGACGCATCTCCAGGAGGCATAAACCAAAAGAAAATGAGGCTGAGGCTGCTGCTGCTGATTTGAAAAAGAAGGCTAAGGCTGATGCTGCTGCTAAGAAGAGGAGTGAGGCTGTGAAGAAAAGGCAGGAGAACGCTGATAAGAAGAAGGCAGCGGCTGAGTTAAAGAAGCAGGAAGCGGCTGAGTTAAAGAAAAAGTAGGCTGAGTTAAAGAATAAGCCGGCTGGGTTAAAGAAGAAGGAGGTCCAAACTACAATAACTCCACCTACTCCTGGGAAGAAGAAGGGGAAGACTGGAGGTGAAAGTGATCTTGAGGATGTGACCGAGGAAGCGATCGCAAAAGGAAATGAATTGTTACCGGATTCTGATGAGGACGAAGATGAAACGCTTAGGTTAGCGAGAATTAAGAATCTTCAGGAGAAGGGTGTTCAATTAGGTACAACTGGGTTAGCAGCTCAGTCAAGTGCTCCTGGGTGGAAAGCACCAGTTTTTCCTTATGTTTTAGGAAAATCTGGGACGACGTGCATGAGGAAGGATTTTCAACCTTCAGTAGCAATCTATGATCCTCTCTCACCTGTTGAGCAGGATAAATTGCATTAACTTATGCAACATCTAAGGTATTTGGAGTATGGACTTTGACACCATTTTATTTTATTTTATACAGCTATTAGCAATATTTGCCTAAACTGACTTGTGTTTGATTGTCAGGGACATTCCACTGACAGATGACAGTAAGGAGGAAGTTAATTTGTACAGAACACTCATCACTGAAAGAGCGCAGTGGCTGAAGGGTCCGAAGAGTGAGTATGGATGGTTGTCTGACACTGTAAGTATAAGTTACGGCTGAATTATGATTATTTATGGCTGAGTTATTAGTTAGTTAATGGTTGGGTTATGATTGTTTGATGGCTGAGTTATGGTAGTTTGATGGCTGAGTTATGGTTGATGGCTGAGTTATGGTTGTTTGATGGCTGGGTTATGTTTAATAATGGCTGAGTTATGATAATTCGATGGCTGACTTAATATTTCTGTGTACAGCATATTGGTTCGTATATCAGAGTCCTCATCAAAAGGTCCATGCAAGATCCCAGCCCATTTTGGTCCAAGCGCATTGCCTTTGTGGACCAATGGTTCCTAGGATCATTGATTCAGGATTTCGCTCAGTTCAAGTTGAAGCCAAAGATGTTCAAATTCAATGACTCAGGTTATGAGTCACTCATAAACGGTTTGGTTCCCTTAGACCTCCAGACAAAGAAAAAGTGGTTAGAAGATGTCGATCACTTGTACGGAATTATGCATACTGGAGGCGATCATTGGGTGGCGTTTCACGTGGATCTTCTGAAGGAGAAGATTGATTGCTACGATCCCATCATTGGACAGGTAACTCCTAAAAGTCAACAAAAAATGCTAGATGCATTTAGGCCGCTGATGGAAATGATCCCTGCAATGATCAATGCTCTAATTCCTGGGAAAAAAACCGTTTGCCAAAAACAATTTGCCTTCAGATGGAAAAGCGCCAAAAACATTCCCCAAAACAGCCAAGTTGGCGATTGTGGGGTGTATTCACTGAAGTTTATCGAGTGTCTAGCGCTTGGTGTAACTTTTGATGGGATATGCGATGTAAATATTCAGGGTTTACGGGTGAAGATGGCAGCAGAGATCTTCAATAAAGGAGGCTATGATTTGTATGGGCAGCTCAAGTGATTTTTTTATTATTAGGATTTGACTGTAAATGGTATTTTTTAGTGTATAACTTATGTGCATAGTTTCTTCAATTTATAACTCAGCCGTGAAGTTCCTATAACTCAGCCGTCAAATGTAAAATTTTAAGTTGCGACGTTTCGTCTTCCTATCTCTCCCTATTGCGATGTTTCGCAAGCATTCAATGAACACTTCCCAAAAATGGTTTAAACGGATATGATTAAAGGATACTAATCGTCCTCTATATATATATCCATTGGCAGATCATATCATCTCTACTTCCAATATCATCTTCAATCCTATTAAGTGTTCACGAAACATGGCGTGGTTTTGGTTTGCTCTGCTTCTTCCTATTTTGGGAATAATTCTGTTCAAACATATATTTTCTACCAAACCAACAATATCTCTCAACTCGTTGCCTAATGATATGCTCGAAGAGATATGTGCACTTGTTGGATCTTCTTCCATTTCCGACATCGATAATCTCCATTTTGTGTCAAAGGCTTTCAGAAATTGTTGCAACAAAAGATGGGTTGTAGAAAGAGTAACACTTCGTGACGTTCCATTCCTTCCATGGTTTCCTCACACTTACGAAACATTTTCCAAATTTTTCGATAGGTGCTTAAGGAATGGAAACCATGAGGCTCTATACCGCAAAGGTGTCTACAACTATTTTGATATAGGTAAAAATGTGCTTTGTCTAGATGATGAAGAAGGAGATAAAGGAAGGGCATGTTTAGCTAAAGCTTCAAAGAAAGGCAATGAAAAAGCTCGTTATGTCTATGGAATGGTTTGCATTGCACAAGGAGCAACGAAAGTAGAAGGTCTTAAAGTATTGTCTTCGTTATTGAAACCGATGATGTCAACGACAATGGAGGAGATGCATCAACTTCGGAAAAATGTTCGTGGTGAGATTGAGTGGGGTGGCAATCGGAGGATGAGAGAGCTCAAAGAAAGTTACACTTATGGAGGTTGCAATTGCAATGGTGGCACGAAGAAGTTCTTAAAAAGCAATTGTGCTTGGAATGGTTATGGTATTAACGAAGACATAAGTACTTCTTCTGCTTCATTTTGTGAGATTTGTTTTTGGGATTATGAAATAGGTTTGTTTTTAGAAAATGTATAAGAATAATGTGGATGTGATTTCTTTCTTCTTTTTATTTATTAATGTTATTGGTTTAAACATAACTCAGCCGTCTTAACCATAACTCAGCCGTATCGTGACGTTTCGTCTTTCTATACCATAACTCAGCCGTAGCACGACGTTTCGTGTTTCTATTTTGGGCGGGAAAAATCCCGAAAAAATCCCTAACTCAGCTATAATATAATGTTTCGTTTAATAATGAATCCATAACAGCCATAATGTAAACAAAATCCATAACTCAGCCGTATCGTTTAGATAACTCAGCCATACCCTAAAACCATTTACATAAGATTTAAGACTTACAAAATTATAATTAAGCTCATTTTATTAATATAAAATGAATATAAATCAACTGAATGTGCATAGTTTCTTCAATTTATACAACTGAATGTGTATGAAATCGAAAATGTAATCTAACTTGATCTTGAGATATATGTTGTCTTACAAGTACTTCAAACACTACTTATATATAGATAATTAAGACCAAAAATCCTATACAATAAACCATATACAATTTTTCAATTGAATGTGTATAATTTGATTCAGTTGAGACTCTAAATCATATACTTTTTAAATGTTATACATTAAACCATAAACCTTGATCCCTAAACCCTAAACCCTAAATCCATAACTCAGCCGTGAAGTTCCTATAACTCAGCAGTCAAGTGTAAAATTTTAAGTTGCGACGTTTCGTCTTCCTATCTCTCCCTATTGCGACGTTTCGTCTTCCTACCTCTCTCTCTCTATAAAATTTTAAGTTACAAATCCAATGAATTAAAGACAACACGCAAGCATTCAATGAACACTTCCCAAAAATGGTTTAAACGGATATGATTAAAGGATACTAATCGTCCTCTATATATATATATATATATATATATATATATATATATATATATATATATATCCATTGGCAGATCATAATCTCATAAAAACCTAAGAAAACATAAGAAAAAAACCTAATCTCATCAAAACCTAAGAAAAAAACCTAATCTCATCAAAAACCTAAGAAAAAAAAACCTAATCTCATCAAAACATACATCATGTCGATTGTCCCTGCATATACATCCAAGTTCGAGAGCATGGTCAATGCCATACACAACATGCAAGATCGGGATAACCTCCCTCTTCTAAACCCTGGTGCGGGTGTCTGGTGTGACAAAACCACTGTTACGTGGTTTAAGTTTTTACACGCTCTCTCGCAGGCAATCCCGGATATTCTTCGAGAGGGATGAGTTCAGCCGTGGCCGACTTACCGCTTCATTCCAGATGATGTTAAGGGACAGTGGTTTCTTAAACTAACTGTAAGCATAACCGATAATGTATTCTTATCAATATAAACTTTTTTTTTCTTAAACACTAATACTTTTTATAGCGAAAATACACATGGGATCCGAGGCATAATTTTACAGTTTGGACACAGTTTAATCTGCTGGCTAGAACGCTATTTCGCACACAAATGCGCACGTTGAAGAGGATATGGTTTCATGGCGGCGAGAAGCCTGATTGGATGACTTATAGAGTTTGGCTTGGTCTCGTCGAAATGTTTGATGAGTTAGGCCCTGATAATTTTCAGTATGGACAATGTAACTTTAATTAAATGTTTTGTTTTTGTTTATATAAATGAATCAGCCGTTTACAACAATTTTTGTTTTTGTTTACAAGTTTTAAAATGTAAAACATAACTCAGCCGTCAAGTATAATAACTCAGCCGTGATTAACATAACTCAGCCGTCAAGTTAAATAACTCAGCTCAGCCTTGATAACTTATAACTCAGCCGTTGTCGCGACGTTTCATCTTTCTATACCATAACTCAGCCGTGTCGCGACGTTTCGTCTTTCTATTTTGGGCGGGAAAAATCCCGCCAAAAATCCATAACTCAGCCATAATAATGAATCCACAACTTAGCCGTAATGTAAACAAAATCCATAACTCAGCCAAAATAATGGAGGCGACGCCAAGAGGAAGACTCCCAGAGGAGCTACTGACTATGATACTCACCGGTATACCTCTGAAAACCCTGGCCAGATTCAAATGCGTCTCCAAACCATGGAAAGCCCTAATTGAATCTCCCTACTTCCGCCGTCTCTTCGTCTCTCTCCACATGGACTTATCTACCTGGTCACTCATGGTCCCTAACGCACATCTCCAATTCGGTTTCCACTGTTGCGAGTTATGGAGCATTTCCAACTCGCCAGGTTCTTATCTCACCCCAGATCCCATGAATCTCCCTACTTTCTATCGAGCTTCTTCTAATGGATTGGTTTTGGTCGAGATTGGTCGTGATTCTCTCAAATCCTTTGTTGGTAATCCGGGTTTACAAAACTGGGTCGAGATCCCTCACCCTCCTCAGCCATGTAAGTTCACTGCTTTGGTAACCCCTGTTGAGGAAGACAGTCAAGCCTCGAGCTTTAAGGTGGTTAGGACGTGTGAGACTAGTGCTAGTGATAGCAAGGAGTGGAGAGTTTGTGTGTATTCGTCTGACTCGGGTGTATGGAGTCAAAAGCGGCTTATCCCGTCGTCAGATTCCGAGATCATCTATCTTTGGCCATGAATCCGTTTGATTCCGAAAACATTGGTTTTGTGTTTGTTTATTTAAACTTAGCCGTATCGTAATACCATAACTCAACAATTTTTGTTTTTGGTTTAACCATAACTCAGCCGTATCGTAATACCATAAGTCAGCCATTACATACAACAGTAAATGTTGAACAGTACATGTTGCAAGTTGACTGGGCAACAGTGCCGTTGAATAGTATATGTTGCAAGTGCCGTTGAACAGTACATGTTGCAAGTTTCATTTGAGCCTATATATACTTGTTATATGGCTCATTTGTATGTATATAATTATCAAATAAAAATCAGAAAAGTCTTTGTTTTTCTTTTATATCAGAGCAATGCTCTTGGGTTTGTGATTTGGAGTATTCGGTTTTCAAAAAGTTTTTGAAAATTTTATTTTAAACTTGTTAAGATTAAATCGTTATAAGTGTGGTTTCCATTCCCCTTATGCGCTTAATCTAACACATATTTGGGTGATTTCTCTTGCAAGCGAATGATTGCCTCAGTCATGGTGTTAAATCCCACAAGTTCTCACCACCAATCCGGGGTCACATCTTTTGGACCTAGTTGCTGTGAGATTCAAAATGTAGAAAATTTTCAGAGTTCTTTTGGATCACAATGTAGAAAATTTGGTGAAAGCATTGGATGGATTGCATCTCAGAGATGGCTGATTTACCATGGAACACATATTTGGTGAAAATTTGGTGAAAGCATTGGATGGATTGCATTGGATGGAACGCATTGGATGGAACACCACAAGTTCTCACCACCATCTGGGGCCAAACTTGAAGAACTGAAGAAGGAATTGACTGGGTTGAAGAACTGAAGAAGGAATTGACTGGGTTATAATGTAATGGCTGATTTATATGCGTTCTAAGTAGGAATAGGTTATAAATGTAATTGGCTGGGTTATAACGTAATGGCTGATTTATAATGATTAAGTAATTCTGTAATGGCTGATTTATAATGCACTGGCTGATTTATGAATCAAAAATTCGTGGTTTGGCTGATTTAAGAATATATGATGGCTGATTTATGCAGTATGATGCTGATTTATATAGATAAGATAATACTGATATGGCTGATTTATAATGCAATGTCTTAAAGAGTACAAAGTGAACAACTAGATAACACAGTTAATCTTCAATGTCTTAAAGCGTGGTTAGCTGCGATCTAGCATCCTCTCTCTGTAACTCAGCCATAATAATGAATCCATAACTCAGCCGTTCGTGACGTTTCGTCTTTCTATACCATAACTCAGCCGTGTCACGACGTTTCGTATTTTTATTTTGGGGGCCCAAAATCCGTAACTCAGCCATAATAATGAATCCATAACGCAGCCGTATCGTGACGTTTCGTCTATCTATACCATAACTCAGCCGTGTCACGACCTTTCGTGTTTCTATTTTGGGGCCCAAAATCCGTAACTCAGCCATAATAATGAATCCATAACTCAGCCGTATCGTCACGTTTCGTCTTTCTATACCATAACTCAGCCGTTGTCACGACGTTTTGTGTTTTTATTTTGGGCGGGAAAAATCCCACCAAAAATCCCGAATCTAAGATTTAATGCGCCGATTTGACAGTGACCTATACACTCGCCGAAGAGCCGCTACACCTAGCGTAGGTGTGCAATGACCTATACACCCTCCGAAGAGCCGCTACACCTAGCGTAGGTGTGCAGTGACTTATACACTCGCCGAAGAGCCGCCCAAAATCCCCCCCAAATCCATAACACAACCGTATTAACCATAACTCACCCGTCTTAACCATAACTCAGCCGTATCGTGATGTTTCGTCTTTCTATACCATAACTCAGCCGTGTCACGACCTTTCGTGTTTCTATTTTGGCCCGGATTACATGTTTCAAGTTTCATTTGAGCCTATATATACTTGTTATATGGCTCATTTGTATATATCCAATTATCAAATAAAAATCAGAAAAGTCTTTGTTCTTCTTTTACATCAGAGCAATGCTCTTGGGGTTTGTGATTTGGAGTATTCGGTTTTCAAAAAGTTTTTTAAAATTTTATTTTAAACTTGTTAAGATTAAATCGTTATAAGTGTGGTTTCCATTCCCCTTATGCGCTTAATCTAACACATATTTGGGTGATTTCTCTCTGCAAGCGAATGATGGCCTCAATCATGGTGTTAAGGAAATATGTTGGGACGGCCGGCTCTGAACTGTGCAGGACAGTAGCACAGTTTAGTACATCAAGAAGAGCAAGCTATATGTCCCTTGTCACACAGGATCCCGGATGATTGCCTCATGGTGTTAAATCCCACATGTTCTCATACATGTTTGAAGTCCCATCCGGGGTCACATCTTTTGGACCACCATCCGGGGTCACATCTCTCATACATGGTTGAAGTTACACCGGAACCCATTAGAGAAGAAAATTCTTCACCACCTGTAGCCCAAACTTCAAGTCGTCCTATTAGGTATGAAGTTGACAATGGAGAATCTGAAACGTAATTGGCTGAGTTATAATGTAATGGCTGATTTATAATGATTAAGTAATTCTGTAATGGCTGATTTATAATGTTACGGCTGACTTATGCAATGTTATAATGTAATGGCTGATTTATAATGTTACGGCTGACTTATGCAATGTTACGGCTGACTTATGCTATGTCACGATTCAGTTTCTTCAGAACCGTTAATCAAATTGTGCGTGAATATCGACGAAATGTAAACAATTTTAATTCAAATTGGGCATGAATCCATAACTCAGCCGTAATGTAAACAAAATCCATAACTCAGCCGTAATACAACAAAAAAATTATACAAACTTTCTACATTGGACAAGTTCTTGCATTATGTCCAACCTGTTTACAACGAGAACATGTGTGTTCTTTCCTAGGACGTTTCTTCTCAAGTGCAACTTCTAGAGCAGATTTCATCCTACCTTTCTTAGGCCTTCCTGGTGGTTGACGAACAACCGGGGGAAAGCACGGTTGGTTAGCTACGTTATCTGGAACTTGGAGCGGTGAATCTACCGGCATGATCGACTCAACGTATGCGTTTACTAAATAATTGTTGTGATAGTAAGGACTGCACAGGGATATACGGCATTTATCCCTGTACTCGGCAGCTGCGATTGCATGCACACATGGTAATTTATCTCTTTCAAAACGCCGGCATGTGCATGTTTTTCCGTCCAAATTCACAACATGCAAAGAATCCCCAGAAGATCCATATATAACTTCAGTGTGATAATCATCAATCCTTTGTGCCGTCATAAGTCTGGCGGCAGTAACACGACCCTATTATAAATACAGAATAAAAAAATGTTATGGTTGACTTATGAAATGTTACGGCTGACTTATGCAATGTTACGGCTGACTTATGAAATGTTACGGCTGACTTATGCAACCTGTTTACGGCTGACTTATGAAATGTTACGGCTGACTTACATGTAGTTGTTTCTCGACACCACGCGAAAGCGTGGTTAGCTGCGATCTAGCATCCTCTCTCCGTTCAACAAACCAACGGGTCATCATAACCCGTATCGATTCCAATAGTCGAACAATGTTCAGACTTCTAGCATTTGACAGTGCATGGTTCATTGATTCCGCTATGTTCGTAGTCATCAAATTGTACCTTTCGCCCGGGAAATGAACACGCGCCCACAGTCGGACATCAGCTCTTTCGAGGTAGCCATGGAGTTCAGGATTAATCGCTTGAATCTCCTCGTATATCGCAGTAAAATCAGCCATCCTACAACATCTTGCCGCTTTCTTCACCAGACGAAAGACATCTTTTCCTTTGTACCGTTCCAAAATGTTTTTATATAAATGATAAGTGCAAATTCCCCGAGAAGCCAACGGATACACATTCCCCATTGCTTTCCCTATCGAGTTATGCCTATCCGAGATTAACGCAAGACCCTCATCGTCAGGAATCACAAGTTTTAGCTGCGTAAAAAACCAGTGCCACGAATCATCATTTTCAGTGTCAACCACACCGAAGGCAATTGGGAAAATCTGAAAGTTACCATCCTGGGCTAGTGCTGTGAGAAGCGTCCCTTTGTATTTACCCTTAAGAAACGTATCGTCGACAACGACAACTTTGCGCATGAACCTAAACCCATTTACGGTCGCACCAAATGCAAGGAACACATACATGAATCTTCCAAACTCATCGATTTGAAGACGCGTAATTGTACCCGGATTTGCCCTTCTTATCCTGTATAAGTAAGAAGGCAAGTCTTCAAACCCACTCTCAGGAGTTCCCATCTCGATTTCCCTTGTAAATCTTAGCGTTCTATGTGATTTCCAATAATCCATCTGACCACATGGAAAATGATACAAATAAGTCAGCCGCATCGTAACAATAAGTCAGCCGAAACGTACTAGTAACTCAACCGGTTAAGTTTAAATAACTCAGCCGTTAAGTTTATAAAATAACTCAGCCGTTGAGATTATATAACTCAGCCGTCTCGTTTATATAACTCAGCCGTTAAGTTTATAATATAACTCAGCTGTAATATAAGTATAATTAATCAGCCGCATCCTAAAATTAAGTCAGCCGCAACGTACTAATAATTACCTTTACACCAAATTGCTTCTGGATAGATATTCCGACACTCCTAGGTCGAACTGACGGACCAACGTCGCCGAGAAAGTCCTTGTACAACTCTCCTAAAATAGCCGCTGTTGCTTTTCGAGATCGACCAGAACGCTCAGTTACAGAACATGTATGATCCGAATCGTAAATACGAACATAAAATGCAGGGGGATCCCCTAGTGTAGTAGCACGAACTCTCCAGAGACATCCACTAACCCAACACTTAACAACGAGTGTATCCAAATCGGATACGTCTACATCAAAATCAAATCGATCCCTCACCGTGAGAAGTTTCAGTCGTTTCTCCAAATCGGCTTTACTCTCGTATCGTTGCCCTACCGAGAGGTTTAGGGAAGATATATCTAACCTTGGAACCTCCGGATTCCCTTTGGATCCGCTCGTCGACAAGTTATGAGGTCTCTTCTTAGGAGGTAGTGTCCGTGAATCTTCGTCTTCGTATAAACTGAAGTTATCATCTTCATATGACTCACCATCTGAGTCGTCAAACATATCAAATCGGCTTTCAAATTCATCATCTTCTTCGTCTTCTTCGCCTACTTTATTTTCTTCGACTACTTCATTTTCTTCGCCTACTTCATCTTCTTCGCCTACTTCATCTTCTTCTACTTCATCCTCCAAATTGAAAGCATCATAACTCCCACCGTAATCTTCGGATCTAGATTCAACTTCTGAGCTATAAGTGAATAAACTTTTATTATTCTCTCTCGCTCCGTCATTTCGACTAATTTCATTCTCCGTATTCTCCACACAAAGACGTAAGTGTTCAATTTTTCTGAAGCTTAAAAAATCTTGCAACTGTCGAGTATTGGAGAGGTAAACTGGTGGAGTATCGTGCGCCATTGTTTTCAAAGCTTTATTCGAGAACATGTAGCTCAGTTGAATCTGATGGCTCGACTCCTTCAATCCGTAATCATCGAGTACTATCTTCGCAAGTTCGTCTAGTGTTGTTTTCTCATCTATATGCACAACCCTCTACCGTCGGCGTTAAAAAAATATTTGTGTTTCTTAACCCAGTTACCGGAAACAATAATTACCGGATCCATAAGATCTCTGATGAATGAAAATAATGAAAAAGGTAGATGAACAAGAATAAGAAGAAGGTCGTAGATGAAGAACCCTGTAAGAGCTGATGACATGGAAAATAAGAACTGATGACATGGAAAAACAGAACTGATGACATGGAATATCGGTAAGTCAGCCGCCAAACAAACACATAACTCAGCCATTAATAAATCAGCCATCATGTATAATGTAAGTCAGCCGCAACGTGAATAGTATTTCAGTAATTAATCTTTCGCTAATAAATCAGCCGTAATTAGGCTAGGAAATATTAAGTCAGCCGTATTGTCAAATAAATCAGCCGTCAAATGAATGCTATTCTAGTAATTAATCTTTCGCTAATAAGTCAGTTGTAACCAGGTTGAGTTATTGTTAACCCAGCCAATTACGGCTGTTTACGTAAGTCAGCCGTAACTACCGCTCATAAGTCAGCCAACCGGAGAACATAACACAGCCGTCTCTTATCTAAAACTCAGCCAATTTTCCACAAATCAGCCCGCCGTTTTATAACTCAGCCGTAACTTGTGTTCGTTAGTCAGCTGTTATCTCATAAGTCAGCCAGATTTCTGTAAATCAACCGTAACTAACGGCTGATTTATGTACGTAAGTCAGCTGTTATCTCATAAGTCATCCAGATTTCTGTAAATCAGCCGTAACTAATGGCTGATTTATGTTCGTAAGTCAGCCAAATTATGTTTGTAATTACTATCATCTGATAAGTCAGCCGCGCTTTTTTAACTCAGCCGCAACGTAACCATAAATCAGCCGCAACGTAACCATAACTCAGCCGTAGCGCTTTACGGCTGAGTTCATTAATACACGTCAGCGATTTCCTACGTGGTTGCTTACGTGGCTATGGCATTTTTGTAATTACGTTTTTGTCACAACGTAACAAAAGGGCACGCTGGGTATTAAAAAAATGCCAGTAATAAAAAAAGTTTTATATGATTCTAGTCATATTACCTGATTTCTGTGGGATTTGAGCAAAGAACCCATTAATCATTACAAGAAGCGTGTGAACTCTAGTATATAATTATACTATAAACCTACTGACAACAGTTTATATATTTTTTTAAAACAATATTTTGTCGTGCAACTTGAGTACTTCAATATATTAAAACGTGAGCGAGTATACACATTTTATACAACTTGTGTCGAAAACTGATTTGGTAGATCCTCTGACAAATTTTTTGGAACATGAGAAAACGCCCCTCTCATCAACTCATAATGATATGCATGCAGAGATTTTTTAAAAAGGGAGAAGTCTATCTATTAAGTAATCCTAAAAAACGTCCCTCTTGTTAGCATTAACAAGCATTAATCATTATCTCTCTCGTAACTCCAAGTTTTACAGGGCAATCAATTAGCCGTCAATAACCACTTTCCCGTAGAGTTTATAATTATAACTTCATTTCATTTTCATTTTCTTATCTTTTTCCATATCTACCAATATATATACATCTCTCTCTCTTTGTGGTTAGCGATTATAAACCAATTAACTAATGATGATGATGATGAACGCGTCTTGCAAGTTAGAGTGTGATGAAGTATTTGACAAAGAAGATAAACCATTAATCTCATATCTAAACCTAGGGCCGGCCCGAAGTGTTTTGGCGCCGAAAGCACACCCGAAAATGATGCCCCTTAACCGCAATATATAAAAAAAAAATGCTAAGGACTCTGAACACTGTACTAAAGAAACTGATCAGTTTATGATGCCCCTAAAAAATATATAAAGTTTGGTGCCTAAAGCCCTTGCTTCATGAGCTTTAGGCACGGGCCGGCCCTGTCTAAACCACTCATCACTCTCCTCTCATCAAAGGTAAAATACTTTGATCTTTCTCTTTGTTTTGATTCTTCTTCTTTCTTTCTATATTATTGTTCTTTATCGATGTTGTAATTCTTTTGTGTTCGTTCATGCAGCAAGTTAATGAATCCTTTCTTTGAATTGGAAAAGGCGATTGTTCCTTATTATGGCAACTATAATTATTATCTTCCTTCTGCCTCAAGTTTTCTGGCTTTACCTGATCTACCCATCTCCTTCGTCTCTCATGAAGGTATATATATATATATATGCATTTATATTACGTTTTAACCATCATTAATCATGTGTGCATTTCTCATTTTTTATTTTTCTGTTGATGCAGATTTACTCAATGGGCATGGTTCTGTTTCATGGCCTGAAGGGGAGTTGATGTTCGATGAACAAAGAAGAGAAGATTTCGATTTGGTGAAAAAGACTGAAACCACAACTACGGTTAAGAGGAAATGCAGAGAAGACTGTGCTTCTAGTTGTTCCGTTGCAAAGACATTGTCGAAGGAAACCATCAGATTGTATTTTAAAATGCCGATAACTCAAGCGGCTAAAGAGCTTAACATTGGTTTAACTCTTTTGAAGAAGAGATGCCGCGAATTGAGCATTCAACGTTGGCCTCATCGTAAGCTCAAGAGCCTACAAAAACTGATCGACAGTATCAAGGTATGAAGAACTTAACACATCATATTATTATTATTATAACATGTGCAATTCTGCTGATTTTTCCCAAGAAAAAACCCCTTCTATTGTATCATTTGAGATTATTTTTATGGTTTTCTGGCAGATTCTTGTTAAAAATTTGTTTTTGCCAAGCTTGTACTGGATTTGGGGGCATTTATATTTATTTCCCGGCAAATATAATACACTAGTTGAAAATTTTAATGTTTTATGGTTTTAGAGAATCTTGATGTGATGTTTTATAATTGTAGCATGATCTAGAGAACGCGGAAAGGGAAGTGAACAAAAGAACACTAAGAAACGCTTTGGAAAAACTCGAGAGGGAGAAGAAAAAGATTGAGGAATTTCCAGAATTGGAGTTTGATAATAGGACAAAGAGATTGAGACAAGCTTGTTTCAAGGCTAAGCATAAGAAGAAGAAAAGAAGATGTGTAATGTCCAACTCGATCACATCATCATCTTCTTCCTCTTCTAATGTTTCGGGTTTGAGTGATGATAGGTGGGCAATGGTCGTGCATGAAGAGGTAAGAGAAGATGATGATGACGAAGTCAAGTATCTCTTGTGTGGTTTTTCTCATGATGGTTTTATTGGTTTGTGAGTATGTTGTGTAATGTATTACACTCTAATTATAAAGGGCTTCTGACATTAATTTTGCTTTTTTGTTTTTTTAGTTCGAGTTCCAAACTTTTGGTTCATATGCTTCTTTGTACCCGGAATCAATTTTTGGATATTCTAATTTTAAAAGTAATATTTCGTGTGAAGGGCATCTCCAACGCCACTCTAAAATGAAGTTTAGAGTACAATTATCTCGAACCCCACTCTAAACCCTACACCAAAATAGAGCAAGAGAAATTTGCTAAATTAAACCACATTTAGTGGCAAATTGTCCCACTAAGACTTATTTTTTCCAATTAAGGTCCATTAGGTTTTTGCAAATTCTAAACCCCAAAATTAACCTTATATTTAAATGAATATCAATTTTTATTTACTATTAACAGTAATCTGAAAAATAGAAAAGGAAACAGAATATATATTTATATTCAGTAAATCTAAAACGAATTAATATATATATTATATTAAAAAAATATAAACAAAATTACAAAAAATTAAAAAATAAAACGCCGAGTATCTTCTTCTCCGACTCACTTTCTCTCCGCCGAATCACTTCTTCTCTGACTCACTTTCTATTCTCTGCCGCAAGGTTTTGCTGAAGAAATCATCATCTCCGTCATCTCCGACGATTACATGCTTCATCAATCTAGGTGCCGCCGAATCACTTCTTCTCTCTAGGTTTCGCCGGAGAAATCATCATCTCCGTCGTCGTCTCTAGTTTTTGTAGATCGATTCGTTCCTTTTACCTCTGCTGGAATGTATTTAATCAAGAAATTTATACTCAATTTGCATGCTTCTGGTTCTCAATTTCCCAATTTCTCAATTTCTCTATTTCTCAATTGACTAAGAAGTAAATAATTTCTCAATTTCTCAATCGATTGAGAAGTAAACAATTTCTCAATTTCTCAATTAATTAACACCTTTAAACAGATTACATGCTTCTGCTTATAAACCTATTAGAACTCGTCCGCACTTTACATAATATATTATCTAATTGATGTGTTTGTTTCTGATTATAAGATTTGAGTTCATGTGTTTCGTCTTTTCTTGACTTCTAAATATATCATTGATGTGTTTGTTTCTTGTTTTGTAGTAACAGTGATGGAAGGAGAGGTGCCTAAGAGGATTTTTGGTGAAAACATTGAACCGAAAGTTGACCAGGTCAACAATAGTTATAGGATTTCTATTCTGACCTTATTAAAGACAGAGATGGCAAGTGAATATGAAGAAGTGAGAAGAGATCCAGTGTTTTGACATATAATGGCGCTCAATGAGAACAATTTAGGATACTCGGCGAGACTCGTACACAGCTTCATGTGTAGGCAGCTTGACACAAGCCGAAAACATGAGTTGTGGTTTGTCTTTGCTAGGAGACCTCTCTGGTTTTGGATGAACAAGTTTCATGTGGTGACCGGTTCAAAGTACGACAAAGGAGATGATCGAGTCTTTGGTAACTATGTTGAAGATAATGGTTTCTGGAGTTCACTGCTAAAGACTAACCGCGCATCGATTTCTATAAAGAAAATAAGGCAGACGCATATTTATGAATGCGATCAGTGGACGCGTGATGATAGATTGCTGTTGGTGTATGTGTGTGTTATTGGTGGTTTGATACTGCCAATGGATGAGAAAATTGATATCCCACGCAAATACATTGAATTGGTTATGGATCTTGATAAGTTACGAGCGTATCATTGGGGTCTTGATTCATATGACCATTTGCTAAGAGAGATGAAGGTTGCTAAACTAAAACTGACGCAGCCTAATAACTATCCTTTCCATGGTTTCTCTTATGCCTTTCAAATTTGGATTATGGAGGCTATTCCGGATTTTGGGAGAATGATGGGACAGAAGATAATAGAGAATCATATTGTGTTTCCCAGATGTTCAAACTGGAAAGGTTACTGTGCATTCACATATCTTGAAATAAGATGACTTTAGACAAATTTTGGACAAGAGGTGAGTAAAATATCCTTCTGTATGCTTCAGTAAGTCAGTTTTGACCAAAATACCATGTTTTTAAGTTTCCCATTGTGTGTACAGACTAACATTTTATCTACATCTTCCTTGCAGGTTGTCTTGCATCCATTCATATCTTTCCAAGGAAATGGCGACTTAGTTCATGTTGAAGAGTATATGAGGATAGGTGAAAGGAGAGACGAACGTGTTGACCGCATTTATCAACTCCTCCGTACCAGCAAAGTCTGGAAATACCATGTGTGGGAAGTTATTGGTGCAACGCAGACTTGTGTGCCTCAAGATAAGGTAGATGATGATGTACATAAAGAGGATGAGACTGTCAATGATGATGTTCCTACTCCTAAGCCGGCTGTGAGTTCTGTCTCTAGTTCTAGAAAGGGTAAGAACAAATTGTGTGACTATGGTGTAGAGGAAAAGAAGCATAAGGTCCTGTGTGAACGGTCAGCGGGAAACCAGGCTGCTATGAATGATGAGATGAAGAGCTTCTTCCAAGACTTGGTAGAAGCTTCTTTCAGGTCTATGGAGGAAAATCTTGGGAAGATTGAGACAGAAGTTGCGGCTCGATTTAGCATAGTTCACACGGAGTTAAGAGATCTTAGAGAATTGATCACTACTTCTAAGATGTCTACAAGCAGAGGACAACCCTCTACAACCACTAATGCACTAGATACAAGCACTAGAGCAGCTACTGCATCCACTAAAGCAGCTACTGCGACCACTAAATCATCTACTGCGTCCACTAAGGCAGCTACTGCAAGTGCTAGGAGGGAATCTGTCAGACAAAAGGAAAAGGTAATTGAGAACAACAGCCTTTAAATCTCTCTTTTGATTTCATCTTAATGTTTGTTGTGTTTGAAAATGTAAGGCTGTAATAGGACAAGTACTTGTGTAAAACCAGATTTAAATTTGTGAAGTAGTATGTATTTTGTTTTGTTTTTGTAACATGGTTAATTGCATAACTATGTAAACTTTGCTTGTATTGTACTTGGTGTTGCTTTGGTTATATAATTGTTTGTTTTTCATTTTACTAGCAGGTTAACAAAATAGACACGTTGACAGACTTTGACGACATGTTTGAAAATATATATGACGTCGGTTTAAGTCAGTCTTCTACTATTAACACTGCCAATCTCTCACAACAACAAGTGAGTTCTGATAACGCACCGGTTTCATCAAAGGGTCGAGAAGAATGGAAGAAGTTAGTTCTGAAAGACATTAATGATGAATCCTACGATGAAGCTGATGCTCCATTGGTCATGTGTAGACAAAGATTGTGAAGCTTTAATAGAGTGGGGACGCGGTTTGAAGTAAGTCCAATACTTTATGTTTTTGCATATGTCTTTGGATAATTGGTTAATAATTTAACTTTGTCATTACTTTGCAGTAACCCTATAATCCATATGGGTTCAACGGTTTTCAGTTATGAGTTAGCAAGCAGGTTTATTAACAACAAGGAATGGCTGTTAACAATGGTTAGTGAAACACAACTTACAAATTTGTAACTTATTTTGAAATGTGTAAATTGTAATTCAGTGTCATGTTTGCAGGATATGTTATAAGGACAAATGGTAATAAGGGTTAGAAATTCTAAAAAAAGAAAAAAAATGTTGGAAGTTACTATTTTTAGTTGGGGTTTGGACAAATGGTAAGTAGAGAAACATGATACTAAGGGTTAGAAAATTCTAAAAAAATAAAAAATGTTGGAAATTACTATTTTTAGAGTTTTGGGGTTTGGACAAATGGTAAGTAGAGAAACATGTTAATAAGGGTTAGAAAATTCTAAAAAAATAAAAAATGTTGGAAGTTACTATTTTTAGAGTTTTGGGGTTTGGACAAATGGTAAGTAGAGGAAACATGTTATTAAGGGTGAGAAATTCTAAAAAAAAAGAAAAAAAGTTGGAAGTTACTATTTTTAGAGTTTTGGGGTTTGGACAAATGGTAAGTAGAGAAACATGTAACTAATGGTTATAAAATTCTAAAAAAAGAAAAACTGTTGGAAGTTACTATTTTTAGAGTTTTGGGGTTTGGACAAATGGAAGTAGAGAAACATGTTACTAAGGGTTAGAAAATTCAAAAAAGGAAAAAATGTTGGAAGTTACTTTTTTCAGAGTTTTGGGGTTTGGAAAAATAGTAAGTAGAGAAACATGTTACTAAGGGTTAGAAAATTCTTTAAAAAAACAAATGTTGGAAGTTACTGTTTTTAGAGTTTTGTGGTTTGGACAAATGGTAAGTAGAAAAACATGTTACTTAGGGTAAGAAAATTCTTAAAAAATGTTGGAAGTTACTATTTTTAGAGTTTTGGGGTTTGGACAAATGGTAAGTAGAGAAACATGTTACTAAGGGTTAGAAAATTCTAAAAAAAAGAAAAAATGTTGGAAGTTACTTTTTTTAGAGTTTTGGGGTTTGGACAAATGGTATGTAGAGAAACATGTTACTAAGGGTTAGAAGATTCTAAAAAAAGAAAAAATGTTGGAAATTCATGAAAAGTAGAAGAAAATATTTTGAAACAAATATTTAAATTTGAGAGTTTTTTAAACTTACTAACATATTTCTTTACTAATATTGTAAATAAATATGGACGATTAAAAAAAAAAAATTAAATGGCAAAAATATGTCGCCACTGACATTCGAACCCGAGAGTTGAAGCAATTTGTATATATAGTATAAGTAGTGTAACCAGTAAGCTATGTATGATAATCTGTTGAGCTACATACTGAAAAATTTAAATAGACTAACTCATAGAAATTACCAAATACAAACCTTATGTTCCTTCGTCATTTCATTTGGGATTTTGTCCACCGTAAGTCTTCTTTCCTCGCCGCATTTGTGTGGAAGTAACCCTAAATTTTGAGTTCATAGTCTATTTTCATATTTGCTGGGTTCATTGGTGAAGGATTCTTCCATTCTGTCAGATTCAAGTAGAAATCAAACAATTTTCCAAGGTACTTCTATGACCTTCTCAATTTTCCAAATCCGCAAATAAGATTTTGTCCACCGTAAGTCTTCTTTCCTCGCCGCATTTTTATGGAAGTAACCCTAAATTTTGAGTTCTTTGTCTATTTTTATATTTGTTGGGTTCATTGGTGAAGGATTCTTCCATTCTGTCAGATTTAAGTATAAATCAAAAATATTTCAAAGGTACATCTATGACCTTCTTCAATTTTCCAGATCCGCAAACATGGCTTTATGCGAAAACTATTTTTGTTTACTGATTGATTGAAAATTTGCACACTTAAAATTCTGTATCATTGTCTTTGTTTTGTAGACATGAGTTACTTATCATCAGGTTCAAGTTGCAGTAGCTACGTCAGAGGTATTCCAAGGCAGTGTACCTGTGGATATCTGACTACGATCCTCAAGTCAACAACAGCCATGAATCCGGATCGCGAGTTTTACCGATGCATTGTGGCAAAGGACAAGTCTGTCGACCATGTTTTCAAGTGGGCAAAGGAATCTCGGTTGGAAGAGTATATGTCTTATCAGAGAACCAATAAAGGATTGTTGATGACATTGGAAAAATACTACATTGGCAGAAACATATGATGGTTACACTAGAGAAATTTGAAGAAAAGACAAAGAGTCTAGAGTCTCAAGTTGAGAACATGAAGGCAAGGTTTAAGAAAAGTGTGCTATGTTTTGCGGTTCTGGGTTGTCTTTATTGTGCAAATCGTTTCTTGTAGGATCAACATTTGTTTGCACTTTCTTTACTTTTATTTGTTGTGTTAGTTTAAGTTGAAACAACAATTCTTTGTAGTTTCTCTTTTTTTCATATCGCATTGCTTCAAGTACATACTCTGTTTCCTTTAGTTTTGTTCTTTATACGAGTAATGTACGAAACAATAACTATAGTACTGAAACCTAACAAAACCAAATGTAAAGAACAATAACTAGCATAATGAATCAACATGACCAAACGAAACAAACCACAATAAAACCATAGTAATGGAATCTCAAAGAAGTCTAATAAAGATGAGAAAACCAGAGTAGTGTGAAATAAAATCAAAAGCAATTCAAAGGGAAGATTCTTTAAATCGGCAAATCACATATCTGCATGTTGTGCCCTTCAAGATGACACCGGCTGCGCTTGTATGTCTTTGCTTTTTTTGCTCCTTGGGACTTTCGTATCTTGTCTTCAACAGATTCATATCTTCGTTTCCTTCGTCTTCCTTCCTATCTTTGTGTTTCTGGTGGATACACTTGAACAGTTTCGACATTCCGTGGAACACACCACGCATCCTCAGGAACCGAAATGGATTAACGCATTCCTCATAAGCTGCTCGCCATGTAATGGTCGTGTACTTTTCATCGGTCAATGAATGTGCGTCCCTTCCAACGGATAATCCCGCTTTTATGGTGTGTCTGCAAGGAATTTAAGCAAGTCGCATTTTGCACAAGTACACGTTCTCTCCTGTAGATCAACAAGGCAATCTATCGAATCGCCTATAACATGAAAACGATCGTCGTTAATCTTCTAAACGTTGAATGTTTCGCCCTTCTTAATCCTTCTTGTTATCTTCTTCTCAATTTTAATGGTTAAAGGCTATTTATGCTTTGAACTCTTTGTTCGACGCTTACTGAACCATCTATTTACATTTCTCTAATGATGTCCATCAAAGGAATCAGTGGATACTCTCAAGGTGATTGCAATGCAGAATTTATCGACTAAGCGGGGTTGTTAGTCCTAACGTTGTACCTGAATCCTGAAAATTGACAACGAGCCCATTTGTTCACATCAGCTTCTATTAGATACGCTCCAATCTTCAGACTAATACTGCAAATAGTATCTAACTTTGCTTCAAAATCAACTAACGTGATGTGATTTTGAAGCATTATCAACCAAACCAACAAGACTCCTGCCGTGATAACTTGTCACAACATTATTTAGTAAATGGTGAATGCAAAACCATGTGTAGCTTGCATGTAAACTGTTTCAATCGCCTTCCGAATTGAAGAACTTC
This sequence comes from Draba incana, assembly GCA_963576765.1. Taxonomy (NCBI): domain Eukaryota; kingdom Viridiplantae; phylum Streptophyta; class Magnoliopsida; order Brassicales; family Brassicaceae; genus Draba; species Draba incana. The sequence goes on from OY755208.1 coordinate 18,001,758, forward strand.
TATCCGACACCAAAGTCAAACCGTTATCATCAGCAATAACAACATTTAACTCCTTCATAAACCACTCCCACGAAAGATCATTCTCTGAGTCAATAATCCCGAATGCGAGTGGATACAAGTTATTGTTACCATCTAATGTCGTAGCAACAAGTAGTACTCCTTCGTACTTATTCTTAAGAAATGTACCATCGACAACAATCAATTTTTGCATGTATTTGTGATACCCTCTTATAGACTGACCAAAAGCAAGAAACAAGTACTTGAATCTACCATCAATGTCGGTTGCGAAATTATAATACGTACCCGGATTTGCAGCTTGTAGCATGTACAAGTACTTTGTTATTTTTTCATAACTTTCCTCAGGTACACCTCTAATAACGTTAACAGCGTACTCACGAGCATCAAATGCTAAAGAATAACATATCAACTCATTGCTCCAAGTGCATACACTGCATCACATCAATCGGTGACGGTCCTACTTTGGAACCCCGATATTTAGGCATTATCAACTTCGTAATGGTTTTTACTAAGGTTGTCTTTCCTCCGTTCTTTTGACTGGAAGGAGTACATGTATGTTTAGAGACATACTTCGTGATTTTGTAAACCTCAGAACCTAGGACACTCGTTGCACAAAGACGCCAATTACATACATTGTCTGAGCACCATATATTCCTCCATATGGTATTAGATTTAACAACCTTATAGTCGAAATTGTGCTTCATTGCACACATTTCCATTGTTGACTTCAGTATACCTTTGGCTTGAAACGTTGACCTTTCTTCACAACATTGTACAAGGCTAATTGATCCATTCTATCAGTTCCTTGTTCTGCGCTTTCAAGAAGTAAGACAGGATCGCTATCATCATCAACATGGACTTCCAATTCATTTTTTGAGCCACATAACCAATAAATGCTGCAGATTTCTCTGGCTCCTTATTTAAGCTACCATGAACTCTAGGTTTAAACGTCACATAAAGTTGAATCGATGCTTTCTTCATAACGTACGCTACAAAGTTTTTTACCTGATGATTGGTGGTGATGATAACAGGAGGAGACCCTAACTTAATCAAATCTTCTAGTAGAAAACTACACTCCATCGTAAAATGTCATTGGTCGATTCTGTAATCCTCTGACACCATATTCTTTAACTCCTCAATATTCGTTGTCGAGTCCAAAACTAGTAATCGACCACCCTTTTCTTCGACAACAGCAAAGCTCCAACCGTCATTGGAGAACCATTGGCCACAAGTCGCATATATATGCCACATATTTGCCAAAACCAGTAACCTTTATACGAGAAATCTCAAAGCATCCACCAATGAAGAAAACAAACAAGATGAAGTGTTTATTGAGGATGAAAGTCGATGAAGAGGAAGAAGATTACACCAAATTTTATTTTCCAAATAAAATCTTTCATAAAATTCATTTAAGGTAACCATAATATATTCTCGTAGATTTTAGGTAAGTTTTATATTTTACAAAATCATAAGTTGGAGAAAATCAGTGATTATTACGGTTGCACATTATAAGGAAACATAATATGATGCGGTAGTTACCACGAAACTACCATTGCTTGTTTTAGGAGGCATTCTAAAATATCATTCTGAACATACCTTTATAATGCACTGTAAAGACGTTAACATATATGGTCTTCAGCTTAACTGGTTATATTCACTTAATGATTATCCTTAACGAGTTCACCTTTGCAAGTTCGAAGGCATGGTGTTACATTTTTTGTTTTATAATAGTCCGTACTATTTCAATTTTGTATGACAAGAGAGTGCAATGAATACTTGCAGGTTAACTGGTTATATAACGCCCCGACCACCCCTCCCATGGCCTCCACGTCCACTCCGGGCCCATGGGCCCACGCTCTCCGACGGTCGGTGCGTTAGTCTAAGAGGCTCGGAAGTCATGTTTACTGACCCTGCAAATCACCACGCGATCTTTTCTTGTGTTTTTGACCTCACTCACACGGTACTGGAAATGACTTCCTAGTAGGTCACCCATTCTAAAACTACTCCAGCTCAAGCACGCTTAACTCTGGAGTTCTCTCAAGACCTATGACCGAAAAGATAAGTGCACTTTGGTGATATATGTAGTCAAATCAATTTTTTTAAGCCTCTCCGTAAATACCGCATATACCATATATATATGCCCTGAAACCGGGGTGTCACAATCACCCTCACTAACAGATCGCAATGTCCTCGTTGCGCATACCAAGATCGTACCCCTGATAATCCGACTCACACAGTTGTCAGGGTTCGCTCTGATACCACTTATAACGCCCCTCCAATGGGCTCCACATCTACTCCCGGCCCGTGGGCCCATGCTCCCCGACGGTCGATGCGTTAGTCCTGGAGGCTCGGAAGTCATGTTTACTGACCCTACAAATCACCACGTGATCTTTTCCTGTCTTTTGACATCACACACACGGTACTGGAAATGACTTCCCAGTAGGTCACCCATCCTGAAACTATTCCAGCTCAAGCAGACTTAACTCTGGAGTTCTCTCTAGACATGTGACCGAAAATATAAGTGCACTTTGATGATATAGGTAGTCAAATCAATTCTTTTAAGCCTCTCCGTAAATACTACATATACCATATATGCCCTGAAACCGGGGTGTTACAAGTTTACATATCCTAAGGAGTTATGTGGGGTGACGGGTTCGAGGTCAGTAAGCCTCTATTTTTTGCGATTTTTACAAATATTGAAAATTATAAAATAATTAAATATTTAGTAATTAATTACAACTTTTAAAATAAAATCAGAATTAAAACAAAAATATTTAAAATTAAAAACATGAAAAACAGAAAATAGATATATTTCTAATATTACATTTTAGGAAATTAAATATTCATTCCTTAATTTACTCCTACATTTATGGGACTGGTAACCATTTGGTTGAATGTAAGTTATACAAATTGGCAGATAGAAGCTATATTGGCAGAAATAGGCGGTACAATATGCATACCGGTCGCAGCAGAACTTAGTAAAATGGTAGAATTTAGAATTTGCGCCTAGTAAATATCTATAAAATAATAGAACTCATATTCTAGCTATTCTGCGATTTGGAAGAACACTAAAAATTAGGTAGAAATAACGTTCTGCTTCTCGTAGATTAACAGTAATAGGCAGAATCTAACTTCTGCCAGCGGTAGAAGGAAAAACTCAAATCATTTATACAACTTGATGTTTAACTTTAAAAAAAAAAAAGTTTTCACAAAAAGTACTATGTTTGACATGTTCATAATTATCATGTTTTGACAATTTAAAATACCTTATGTTTAAATTATGTTCAATTAAATTAAGAGTATCATGGGGAAGCATTTATAAAGGTATATTGGGACATTTTGGCCTAAATGTGGCATATTTTGGCAATTCCCTCATAGAGCAACCACCTTTTTTACTCTACATTTAGAGTAAACCTATATCTCACTCTATTTTAGAGTTGAACTTTTTTATTTATATAAAGACCTTTTAACTTTTTACTCATTCTGTTTTTACACCTAAAATATATTATTAAATATATGGTTTTGTTATTGAATCTATAATTTTTGATTAAATGATTAATGGCAAATTATAAAATGATAATTAAAATTCAAATTTATAAAAGATCTTTAACCAACACAATTAAAATGCAACAAAAAAATTCAAATACGATGAAATTTAGTAATAAAAAATAATGAAATTAAGATAAATAAAATAAAATAAATATTATAATTAATGATTTATTAATTTAAATCATCAAAATATTGTCCAAATGAAGAAGACGAAAGTGGAGCTTGTTGATGTTGTTGGTACTCAACCCTTTTTTGAAAAATCCGTGCTTTTTCAGTCTCAAAATTCATACGAATATTCGGATCATGAATGGAACTCAAGTCTTGACGCAAAATTTTATTTTCTTTTTTAAGTTATTTCAAGGCGTCATTTTTGTCTTGAATCTCCAAATGGTGTTGTCTTTGTGCACTTGACTTCTTCAATTGCTCTAGTTGATCATTTGTGGGAAAAAATCGGTAATACTAATGCTTATATTTCATTATTTTGTCTTTTTCTATTGTGTAATGTTATTTTATTTCTATAATAAAATTTCAAGTAAAATATTAATGTGATTTTAGTGAATTATTGTTAATTATAAAATAATTGGGTAAATTGTATAATGTTAATATGTCCAGGACTAAATTGAAAAAAAAAATATATAGAATATTCTTTTAGAGTGAAAAAGAGAGTAATGGGTTGGAAAACCCCCTGCTCTAAAATAGAATTACTCTATTTTAGAGTGAAAATAGAGTATGGGGTTGGAGATAGTCTAAAAAGGGTTTTGAATCTGGGACAATAAAGAACCAATTTCCTTGTGACTTGTGTTATCACTTGACCACCACACTTTTAATTACATGATTTTGTTGACCAAAATAAAAGAATAAAAAACTAAGATCCCTCTGTTTTGTCTCAAAACACTTATTAATTTATACTTCTTTAAAAACACTTGTTACAACTTAAGCATGTAGTGAATTGGAAATTAAGGTAAAAAAAGAGGAAACTATTTCCTAAAAAATAAATTTGATTGAAGATATTTTACTTAAATAAAATCAGGAGAATAATTGCTGTAAGATTTAGGCTATAGATGTTTGTGATGTAGTTGTAGTATAACATCCGCAAACCAATTTTGGAAATTGGGAAGGGGTGTCGATCGACACAAGGTGTCGATCTTTAATCGGTTAGAATCGGTTCGATTTTTAATCGTTCGGTTTGCGTGGTTTGGATTAAAACCCTAGGGCTCGTGTTTATATTCGAGGAGCCGTGTTTCAGGGTGAAAAATCAGAAACTTTGAGAGGATTTGAGAGAGATAAGTGATTAGAGATTATTTGAAACAACCAAGCTTTTTAAAAAAAAATTTATCCGAATTAAGTATTCCCATAAAATACTAATTCTCAACAGTTAACTCAAACTAACAGAATAATAACCAGCGGAAACACACAATTCAATTCAAACCAATAATCCAGAAATCAATAAACCACAATTCCAGATCAATCTCAATTCCATAAATTGCAATACCACAACTTAGCAATTCTAGCAACCTAAACACCATGTTTTATTAAAATGCAAACTCATAAGAACATCCTAATCATCCTCTTCCTACGCCATGATTCCGCAATCACACTTTTCTTTTACCTACAACACATGGGAAAAAGAGTTGCGTAAGTATTTAATAAATATGTAGTGAGACGGTCCTCACGTCCACAGGCTAAGTATATTCAAACCAAAAAACAAGCAAAACAATACAATTATAATGTTCAACGCAGAGATTGCCTTTGTGTTGATCGACACTACCACTAGGTGTTGATCGACACATGAACAACAGTGGCGTCGATTGACACTACCGTCGATTGACACTACCACTAGGTGTCGATCGATGCTTATACAAATGTGATGTCAATCGACACTACCACTAGGTGTCGATCGACACTCTGGCTGCAGAGGCCGCATAACGTGTCTCTCCTCTCGCGACACCTTTCTCGCGACAACTCTGCCAATACCTGCGTCAAAACTCAATCCACATAACCCAACAACAACCACAAACACACAAACAGAATCCATCACACAAACTTCATCACGGAGAACACATAATTCGATCGTTTAAACTCGATATTGGCTTGAACGAGCCTTCGGTCGTGCACTCACTTTATCCTAAGAACGGATTTGGATCAAGACAGCGAAGAACATGAAGAACGGAGGCGAAAATCCACTGATCCGACCTCAAACACCACAATCGTGCCGTAACAATCGATCCAACGCTCTAGAACCGTAAAACTCACTCACTTATGAGCCTCAAACACTAAGAACACAAGAACTCACAATTTCTTCTCTTCATCTCACGTTTTTCTATTCTAAACTTCTCAAAAACGATGAACATTCGCGGCTGGGAGTTTATAAACCACGATCTAGGATTCTGCACCCAAAACCGACTCAAACCGAGCGATTAAAATCAAACAAAAAAAAAAATTTTAAAACACTGGTGTCGATTGACACCCCTACCAAAATAACACATTTTGGTTTCGGGATGTTACATTATTGGTAAGTTTTGGTGAATTCTAGAGAAAAAAAGGAGAAGAATTTTGTGGCTCTTTAGTGTGTGACGGGCCCCAATTTCTCGTGATCAACCTCTTTTTTGTTCATTCTCAAACCGAATCCCTAAGGTGAGTGCGCGACCGTGCTTATCTGGGTGATTTGAACTGTTTTGATGCGTTTTTGGTGTTTGATGGATTGGAACTATGATTTATGATGAATAATTCGATATTGCACTTGATGTTCTATGTGTGTTTGTGGTGTTTTTGATGCAAATCATCGTGGAATGGAATCCACTTTTGTGCTTGTGTCGATCAACACAAGAGGTGTGTTGTTCGACACAAGCTTCTGACGTTTGACTATTGTTTTCGTGTGCTTATGGTTGGTTGATATGAACTGCTAGTTGTGTTGTTTGGCACTTCATTGATCATGTGTGTATAGTTGGTAGATGGAATGACCGTCTCACTAAGTATTTGTGATAATACTTACGCATCTCTTTTTCCCATGTGATGTAGGTAAAGATAAAATATGATCGTGGAATCATATGCAAGGACATGAGGATGATTTATGGTCTCTTTTATTTTATGTGTTTTTGGAATTTTGAACCTGGTGTTTATGTTGCTAGTGATTCCTGGAATTGATGTTAGAAATGTATTATGGATTTATTGGTTATTTCCTGGTTTAGTTGGTTATGTGTATTCCGCTGGTTTGCTTGGTTTAGTGTTGAAACAACCAACATTTTTTTTTTAATTAATAGCCGAATTAATATTCCCATAAATACTAATTCTCTACAGCTATTTAACAATTTGCGGAAGTTCTCATAAAAATAATCCAATAAAATATTCAAACCAAATATTAAAATAAACCAACAAGTCAAATTCCACAAATAATAAAATCTAGCAACCTAAACACCAGGTTCCACTAGACTAAAACAACTAACTAACAACACCCTAATCATCCTCTTCTTCTGGCCTTGATTCCGTGATCACACATTTCTATTACCTGCAATACATGGAAATAAGAGTTGCGTAAGTATTTAATAAATACTTAGTGAGATGGTCTTCCCGTCAACAGACAAAGTACGAATAAGCCAAAAATCAAACAATAACAATTTAAAAATGCACACGTAGAATTCAACTGGTGTCGATCGACACTACCACTAGGTGTCGATCGACACTTCAACAATATCGGCGTCGTTTCACCTTGGTGTCGATCGACACTACCACTAGGTGTCGATCGAGACCCTGCTCTATCACGAAGAACAGATAAAAACACGAACCCACAAACACGATTATCACACGAAATCATCACCGAAACACACAAAAATCAACCCAACATACAAGCAACGACCAGTTCAACCACAAGACACATTTAAACGTTTTATCCCTCGAATTCTAACCTATCCGAGCCTATGGTCGCGCACTCACCTCGATTTCGCGATTGAGGAAAGAACGGCTAAGAAAATGACAGGAACAACGATCCCCCTTTGCTGGAAATCACTGAGACAATGCAGCAAACCCTCACCAATGACCACACGAGTCCTTCACACGAGGAACGATGAAAACCGGATCACAAATCCTCTCGATTCACCCTCAAACTCTCAAAACACAATTTCTCCTTTAATTATCTGCCTTTGCCTCTGGAAAAACACAGCCCTCGTGTCTATAAACGAAGCTGAGGGTTCCCATTCTCAAACCGTAACAAACCGGACGATTTAACATAAACTGAACCGAACCAAAAACATGATGTCGATCGACACCCACACCTGGTGTAGGTCGACATCCCTTACCAAAATCCAAACTTTGGTTTCGAGATGTTACAATTCTCCCCCACTAAACTGGATTCGACCTCGAATTCCGCAAAACCGTCTATTAAAAGACCAAAACTTGACCCCAACATCACTAGAGATCCTTACCCGATCCTTGAACTCATATCTAGTCCTATGTTTGTACATACGTTTCATGCCATTAACTACTCTTAACTCATTATCATACTACCTTACTCTCAGGATGCATCATTTAGCAACCACATACCAACCACCCATGGTATCCGGGAAAAATATTTTTCCCCCTAGACTTATACTGAGATCCACTCGTCTCAAATAAGTCTCCGGAGAACTACTCTCTCCAAAAGAAATGCAGGGGAAACACATTCCCCTAAAGAGGTCCACGCGTCTCTTGACACTTATGCTGAGACCCACGCGTCACAGATAAGTAAGTATCTCACCATACTACACCGAGACCCACCCGTCATCGGTAACTACAACCTCGATACTACACTGAGACCCACCCGTCACATGTAGATCATCAGAGACCCAAGCGTCACCCTAGAACGGTAATGAGTTATTCGGAAACGCTACTGTCCCTAGAGTAACAATTCTGAAACGTTTATAAACATCTATGACTACATCTGACTAACGTGGCTAAACTCGATATCCCCCACCCAATATATCGTCCACAATACGACCCACTCTAGTCAACCAAACACACCACTTATAAGAACCACAGATCTTATAATAACACAAGACAAATAAATAAGAAACTCCATCTTATAAATTTTCCAAAAATGTATATCGTTGCAACGAAACGAAAAATACATAAACCAAAACGACAATAGCAACATGCTAATACAAACCTGGGACCACAAAGATAAAAGTCAGCTCAAGATGCGACGTGCTTGTCGAACCACTTCCCGAACTTCAACTTCATCTTCGCCTATGGCTCCCAAGTCTTCTCCTCTGTCCCACAAGACTCTCAACAACGGTATCCTCTTCCGACGCAAAACCTTATCTCTCCTCTCTAGAATCCTCACAGGAATTGCTGGAACTGTCAAATCAAGCCTCAGATTCTCCGGGATCTTAGCCACCAACTCCTCCGACTCATGCAGGCACTTTCTCAACATCGACACATGGAAAACCTTATATAATGCCTTCATGATCGGGGGTAACTCTAACCGGTAAGCCACCGGTCTAACTCGCTCCACTACCGAGAACGGACCCATAAAACGCGGACTCAGCTCGTCCGCGAACCAGAATAGTCCCATTCGAAGAGACCTGATACTCAGAACCAACACTCCTCGAAGCATAAACCAAAACTTGATCACTCCCCTAAGCCACTCGAATCTTACTCAGAAGATCTGTCTGATCAACCGCCTCTAACCCTAAAGGCTCCTGCGAAATAGCACACAACCTCAAAGTGTTGATCTCGCCCACTAAGGCCTCAACCTCCTGTTGCAGATTCTTGTGATTCGTATAAACCTGTACCTTCCCGCAATAAAGGTAGGACCTCCAAATCTTCAGAGCAAACACCACTACTCCAAACTCAAGATCATGCGTTGGGCGATTACGCTCACTGCCCTGTAACTGCCTCAAAGCATACGCAATAACCTTGCCATCCTGCATCAGAACACAACCCAAACCAACTCATGAAGCGTCTGTGTACACTGTATAAAGCTTCCCCGGCTCGGGTAACGCTAGAACAGGCTTACTCGTCAATATATCCTTGAGCCTCGCAAAGTTCTCCTCGTACTCCGGCGACCAAATAAACGGGACATCGTTCCCGGTCAACTTCGTCATAGACTGTGCCATACTCACAAATCCTTTGACGAATCTCCTGTAGTAACCTGCCAATCCAAGGAAACTCCTGATCTCAGTGGTATTCCTCAGTCTAGGCCAATCTCGAATAGCCTCTATCTTTGCCGGATCCATGGCAACTCCCTCTGCAGAAACATTATGCCTAAGAAATCCCATATGACGGTGCCACAAACTATACTTACTCAACTTAGCATACAGCTTCTGCAAAACCAATCTCAAACGAGCCTCGTGCTCCTCGGGACTCCTCGAGTATACCAAAATGTCATCAATAAAGATGATAACGAACATGTCCAAATACTCCTTGAACACGTCGTTCATCAATCTCATGAAAGTTGCCGGCGCATTCGTCAAACCAAAAGGCATGACCACAAACTCTAAATGCCCGTATCTCCTCCTCTATCGGGATCTGATGATAACCTGAAGCCAAGTCTATCTTGGAGAACCAAGTAGCACCCCTCAGCTGATCCAGTAACTCATCAATCCTTGGGAGAAGGTATTTGTTCTTCACAGTGACTCGGTTCAAACCACGGTAAAATCGGCGCTTCCCACGATAAAACACTCGATCAAACGAAACCCTTAATCAACACATCCTCTAGCTGCTTCTTTAGCTCTGCCAACTCTGCTATAGCCATCATGTAAGGAGCCTTAGAAATTGGAGCTGTTCCGGGCTCCAACTCAATCGTCAAAGGATCAGACCGAGATGGTGGTAACCCCTTCAACGACTAAAACACATCCTCTAAATCCTGAACAACTTTGATCTTCTCGATAGCAACCTCACCACTGGACTCCGGAATCGAAATAGTCGCCAAAAATGGCTCGCAACCTCGCGCTACCATCCGCTACGCCTGAATAGCCGAGATTACCAGACTCCCGGAAGTAGGTCTCACGCCCTGAAACACAAACCTCCCTGCATCACGCTCGAAGACCACTCTGCCTCGATAATAGTCTAGATGAACCCTGTAGAACGACAACCAATCCATCCCTAGGATAACATCGTACAACTCCACCGGACCGATAACCAAATCTGCTGGCATCGACTCCCCAGCAATCTGAACATCCACTCTCCTAGCACGGCCTGAAGTAGCCAGAAATCCACCTCCAGCCACCTTGACCAAGCTAGAACGCTCTCCAACGCTGCTCCGGATGCCACTGCTCTCGGCATGCTCAGGAGTAATGAAGCAATTCGATGCTCCAGAATCGAAAAGAACGTGGAACTCGAAACCTCCTACTAATAAGGGCCCTGTGATCTGTGCACCGCTCTGTTTTCCCACCTCTGCTGGTGTATAAACCTGCGGTGCAGGGCCAAGCTGACCCAAAGGCTGAACTGCTGCCAACTGAGCCAGTGGCTGTATTGCCACTGGCCGAACCGCTGCCACAGCCATCTGCTATAACTTGGGACACATCGGCCTGATATGCCCCGGCTCAAGACAATGAAAACACACATTCGCATCCCGAGACGCCTCCCTCTTGGGACAGTTGGCCACTTGATGCTCTATGCTCCCGCAATCATAGCAACTAAGACCACTCTGGCCGCCCCCAGAAACCTCATCAAATCTCCTCTTCTGACCTTTGCTAGAATCAGAACTCCGAGAAAGCTGTTGCTGCTGCTGCCTCCTCGGCTGAGCAACAGGAGCAACAACGGATGGAACAACCACTGATAGAACGACCGCATAACCTGTATGCTTACGCTGATCCTTCTCAATAGAAGCAGCAAGCTCCACCAACTCCACCCTCGAGGCATAACTATAACCGCGACACTGCGTCCTGATGCTCAGACGGAGCCCATACAAAAACCTCTGCATCAAGGTCTGCTCATCCTCGATGTTACGGCCAGCATGAACTACCAATTTGCTGAACTCAGCATCGTACTCTCGCACAGCACTCCTTCCCAAAGTCAGCTCCATGAATCTCATCTGCAGACAATCCATCGCATCCCGAGAAAAGAACTTGGCGTACACTCGACCAAGAACTCGCCCCAGGTCCAAACCGCTCTCCGAGCCTCAACAGCTCTCCACCACAAATGGGCGTCACCACTGAGATAATGAATCGCCAACTCCACCTAATACTCTGCAGGACATCAGATCGATCTAAAGTTGCGCTCCAACCTCAAGCGCCACTCATCGGCCTCCTCATGCCTAACACCGCCTGCAAAGCAAGGTGTACCAATCCTTTGCATCAATCTCATCATCTCGAGATAGAGAGGATGCTCAGCAATTGCAGCCCTCGGCTCCTCGACCACTGCAGCCCTCTGCTTACTCTCCACCACAGGAGGCCCTGCTAGAGCCGATGCCGGACCTGCCGCCAGAAACCGCTCTAACAGCTGCGTCAGTAGTCCCACTATGACACCATCACAACCTTGAGCTTGAACAGTACCCCCACCCGGGCCTGCTCCTCCACCACCAGCTACATTGGCGCCCCTCCCTGCACCCAAAGCCACACTGGCACTCGCTGTGGTCTCACTTGCAGATCCCACATGATGTGTCTGAGATGCTGACATCGGCGAATCACTCGAAGACTCTGGCACTGGACCGCGACCACCAACACGACCTCTACCACGGCCTACACGTCTGCCACGACCTCTCGCTCTGGTATTCATCTACCACACAGGACATGAAAACATGAGCAACCGAGAAGTCACAAACAATAGAACACAACTTACCGCGGAATCTCTTTAAAAGCCGAAGAGGATGATCTAAGACTACTAATTGCCTAACCACCAATAAACAATTAATCCACATAGTCTCAATTTATCCAATTATCATGTCCTAAAAACGTCTAGGCTCGGATACCAAAATGAACCAACCAACATTTTTTTTTTAATAATAGACGAATTAATATTCCCATAAATATTAATCCTCTACAGCTATTTAACAATTTGCGGAAGTTCTCAAAAAAATAATCCAATAAAATATTCAAACCAAATATTAAAATAAACCAAGAAGTCAAATTCCAGAAATAATAAAATCTAGCAACCTAAAAACTAGGTTCCACTAGAATAAAACAACTAACTAACAACACCCTAATCATCCTCTTCTTCTAGCCTTGATTCCATGATCACACATTTCTATTACCTACAACATATAAAAATAAGAGTTGCGTAAATATTTAATAAATACTTAGTGAGACGGTCTTCCCGCCAACAAGCTAAGTACGAATAAGCCAAAAATCAAACAATAACAATTGAAAAATGCACACATAGAATTGAACTGGTGTCGATCGACACTACCACTAGGTGTCGATCGACACTTCAACAATATCGGCGTCGTTTCACCTTGGTGTCGATCGACACTGCCACTAGATGTCGATCGACAACCTGCTCTATCACGAAGAACAGATCCAAACACGAACGCACAAACACGATTATCACACGAAATCATCACCAAAACACACAAAAATCAACCCAACATAAAAGCAACGACCAGTTCTACCACAAGACACATATATAAACGTTTTATCCCTCAAATTCAAACCTATCCGAGCCTACGGTTGCGCACTCACCTCGATTTCGCGATTGAGAAAAGAACGGCTAAGAAACTGACAAGAACAACGATCCCCCTTCGCTGGAAATCACTGAGACAATGCAGCAAACCCTCACCATTGACTACACGAGTCCTTCACACGAAGAACGATGAAAAAATGGATCACAAATCCTCTCGATTCACCCTCATACTCTTAAAACACAATTTCTCCTTTAATTTTCTGCCTCTGCCTCTGGAAAAACACGGCCCTCGTGTTTATAAACGAAGCTTAGGGTTCCCATTCTCAAACCGTAACTAACCGGACGATTTAACATAAACCGAACCGAACCAAAAATATGGTGTCGATCGACACCCACACCTGGTGTCGATCGACATTCCTTACCAAAATCGAAACTTTGGTTTCGGGATGTTACAATTCTCCCCCACTAAACTGGATTCGACCTCGAATCCCGCAAAACCGTCTATTAAAAGACCAAAACCTTGACCCCACTTGGTCAACATCACTAGAGATTCTCACCCGATACCTGAACTCGTATCTAGTCATATGTTTATACACATGTTTCACGCCATTAACTACTCTTAACTCATTATCACACTACCTTGCCCTCAGGACGCATCCTTTAGCAACCACATACCAACCACCCATGGTATCCGGGAAAAATACTTTTTCCCCTAGACTTATAATGAGACCCACCCATCTCAAATAAGTCTTCGGAGAACTACTCTCTCCAAAAAAAAGCAGGGGAAACTCATTCCCCTCAAGAGGCCCACGCGTCTCTTGATACTTATGCTGAGACCCACGCGTTACAGATAAGTAAGCATCTCACCATACTACACCTAGACCCACCCGTCATCGGTAAGTGCAACCTCGATACTACACTGAGACCCACCCATCACATGTAGATCATCGGAGACCCACGCGTCTCCCTAGAATGGTAATGAGTTATTCGGAAACGCTACTATCCCTAGAGTAATAATTCTGAAACGTCTATAAACATCAATGACTACATCTGCCTCACGTTGCTGAACTCGATATCCCCCACCCGAAATATCGTCCACAATACGACATGCACTGGTCAACCAAACACACCACTTATAAGAACCACCGATCTTATAATAACACAGGACATATAAATAAGGAACTCCATCTTATAAATTTTTCAAAAATGTATATTGTTACAACGAAATGATAAATACATAAACCAAAACGACAATAGAAACATGCAAATACAAAACTGGGACCACAAAGAAAAAAGTAAGCTCAAAATGCGACCTGCTTGTCGAACCACTTCTCGAACTTCAACTTCATCTTCACCTCTGGCACCAAAGTCTCCTCCTCTGTACCGCTGCAGTCCCACAAGACTCTCAACAACGGTATCCTTTTCCAATGCAGAACCTTATCTCTCCTCTCGAGAATCCTCACAGGAATTGCTGGAACTGTCAAATCAAGCCTCGGATCCTCCGGGATCTTAGCCACCAAATCCTCCGACTTATGCAGGTACTTTCTCAACATCGACACATGGAAAACCTTATGGAATGCCTTCATTATCGGAGGTAACTCTAACCGGTAAGCCACCGGTCTAACTCGCTCCACTATCGGGAACGGACCCATAAAACGCGGACTCAGCTTGTTCTCTGCTATGGATCTGTTAGGACCCCTCAACAGAGCCATCTTGAGCTCCCAGTGCAAACTCAAGCTCTCTCTGCCGCTTATCGGCATAACTCCTCTGCCGATCCTGAGCCTCCTTTATGTTCAGCTTCAACACACGGATCTTCTCTGTCGTTTCCTGAACGAAGGTCGCACCAAAAATGCTCCTCTCCCCCACTTGGGTCCAGCATAGAGGTGTTCTACATGGCCTCCCGTATACGCAAACTAAGCCATGCACAGATGATCAGCCCATTGACGACCCCAATCCAGAATACACATCCGCACTAAATCCTCTAAGGTCTGAACTGTCCTCTCTGACTGCCCGTCAGTCTGCGGATGATATGCCATAATCATATGCACCTTAGTGCCTATCTCTGTCTGAAAAGCTTTCCAAAACTCAGACGCAAACTTTGGATTCCGATCTGACACAGTACTGGCTAGCACTCCATGCAGCCTCACAATTTCTCTTGCAAACTTTTTAGCCAAAACCGCCGCTCCATCGGTCTTCTTAATGGCTAGAATATGTGCAGGCTTAGTCAGATGGTCCACAATCACCCAAATCGCATCATGGGTCCTCGAGATAGGCAATCCTACCATGAAATCCATTGTGATCATGTCCCACCTCCACTCCAGAATGGGTAAAGTCTGCAATAACCCACCTGGAACCCGATGCTCAGCCTTAACCAAAGAACATATGATGCACTTCACGACCCACTCAGCCATATCTCTCTTCATCCCGACCCAGTGATAATACCGCTCAAGATCATGGTACATCTTAGTCGCTCCCAGATGAATCGAGAACTTGCTCGCATAAGCCTCTTGCATAATCTCCTGCCTTAAAATCTTGTCCTTAAGCACACAAACTCGCCCGCGAACCAGAATAGTCCCTTTTGAAGAGACCTAATACTCAGAACCAACACTCCTCGAAGCATCAATTAAAACTTGATCACTCCCCTGAGCCACTCGAATCCTACTCAAAAGATCTGCCCGATCAACTGCCTCTAACCCCAAAGGCTCCTGCAAAATAGCACACAACCTCAAAGTGTTGATCTCGCCCACTAAGGCCTCAACCTCCTGCTCCCGAATCAAATCAACTCTCCGCCGACTTAGAGCATCTGCCACCTGGTTGGCCTTACCCGGATGGTAAATAATCTCTAGATCATAATCCGCCAAGAACTCCACCCAACGTCTCTGTCTCATATTTAGCAACGGCTGAGTAAAGATATATTACAGATTCTTGTGATTCGTATAAACCTGTACCTTCCCGCCATAAAGGTAGGACCTCCAAATCTTCAGATCAAATTGTACTGCTCCCAATTCAAGATCATGCGTTGGGCGATTACGCTCACTGCCCTGCCACTGCCTCGAAGTATACGCAATAACCTTGCCCTCCTGCATCAGACCACAACCCAAACACTCCTGAAGCGTCTGTGTACACTGTATAAAGCTTCCCCGGCTCGGGTAACGCTAGAACAGGCTTACTCGTCCACATATCCTTGAGCCTCTCAAAGCTCTCCTCGCACTCCGGCGACCAAATAAATGGAACATCCTTCCCGGTCAACTTCGTCATAGACTGTGCCATACTCGCAAATTCTTTGACGAATCTCCTGTAGTAACCTGCCAATCCAAGGAAACTCCTGATCTTAGTGGCATTACTCGGTCTAGGCCAATCTCGAATAGCCTCTATCTTTGTCGGATCCATGGCAACTCCCTCTGCATAAACGATATGCCCAAGAAATCCGATCTGACGCTGCCACAAACTACACTTACTCAACTGAGCATACAACTTATGCTCCCACAACTTCTACTCCCGCAGCTTCTGCAAAACCAATCTTAAATGAGCCTCGTACTCCTCGGGACTCCTCGAGTATACGAAAATGTTATCAATAAAGATGATAACGAACACGTCCAAATACTCCTTGAACACATCGTTCATCAATCTCATAAAAGCTGCCAGTGCAATCGTCAAACCAAAAGGCATGACTACAAACTCAAAATGTCGGTATCTCGTCATGAATGTTGTCTTACGAACATCTGCCTCCTCTATCGAGATGTGATGATAACCCGAAGCCAAGTCTATCTTGGAGAACCAAGTAGTACCCCTCAGCTGATCCAGTAACTCATCAATCCTCATGAGAGGGTACTTGTTCTTCACGGTGACTCGGTTCAAACCACGGTAATCGATACACAATCGAAAACTGCCATCCTTCTTTTTTACAAATAAAACCGGCGCTCCCCACGGTGAAACACTCGGTCGAACGAAACCCTTACTCAACAAATCCTCCAGTTGCTTTTTCAGCTTTGCCAACTCTGCTGGAACCATTCTGTAAGGAGCCTTAGAAATCAGAGCTGTTCCGGGCCCTAACTCAATCGTGAAAGGATTAGACCAAGATGGTTGTAACCCCTTCAATGACTAAAACACATCCTCAAAATCATGAACAACTCTAATCTTCTCGATAGCAACCTCACCATTGGACTCTGGCATCGAAATAGTCGCCAAAAACGCCTCGCAACCTCGCGCTACCATCCGCTATGCCTTAATAGCCGAGATTACCAGACTCCCGGAAGTAGGTCTCACGCCCTAAAAAACTAACCTCCCTGCATCACGCTCGAAGACCACTCTGCCTCGATAACAATCCAGATGGACGCTGTAGAACGACAACCAATCCATCCCTAGGATAACATCGTACAACTCCACCAGACTAATAACCAAATCTACTGGCATCAACTTCCGGCAATATGAACATCCACTCTCCTAGCACGGCCTAAAGTAGCCAGGAATCCATCTCCAGCCACCTTGACCTAGCCAGAACGCTCTCCAGCACTGCTTCGGATGCCACTTCTCTCGGCATGCTCCGGAGTAATAAAGCAATTCGATGCTCCAGAATCGAAAAGAACATGGGACTCGAAACTTCCCACTAATAAGGTCCCTGTGATCTACGCAACGCTCTGCTGTCCAACCTCTGCCGGTGTATAAACCCGCGGTGCAGGCCCAAGCTGACCCAAAGGCTGAACTACTGCACTACCACCAGCTGAACCGCTGCCACAACCATCTTCTGCAACTTGGGACACATCGGCCTGATATGCCACGGCTTACGACACATTGGCATCCCGAGACGCCTCTCTCTTGGGACAGTTGGCCACTCGATGCTCCGTGCTCCCACAACCATAGCAACTAGGACCACTCTGGCCGCCCCCGAAACCTCATCAAATCTCCTCTTCTGACCCTGCGCAGGCTTTTCGCCTTTGCCAGAATCAGAACTCCAAGAATGCTCTTGTTGTTGCTGCCTCCTCGGCTAAGCAACATGAGCAACAAAGGATGGAACAGATCACAAGAGATCCTTTGAATTGATGCAGTGGATAAATGATGAAGGGTTGATTTTGGGTTTATGGAATGTTTTGAATCAAACAGAATGGATGCAGCGGATTGATAGATAAGTGATTTTATGAATGATGATCAGATTCGATGGATTGAAAGATACTTTCAAGAGTGATGGAGAACCTCTTGAACTACCCAGCCTGCTCCAGCTTTGGATAAACGCACCAAAGTAAGAACAAGATATTGGATTTTACTCCAACAAGATCAAACAGATTGTAAGGGGTTTTTGATAAAAAAAAAGTTTGATAATCTTATTGAATGATAAACTCAGAATACATATAGAGAAGAAAGAGAAGACTTGAAAAATGTTCATAATAAATACTCTACATGCAGAGCACCTAGAAAAACAGAATTCAACTCATTAACTCATTATTTTGACTTAAAAACGAAAATTAAAAGAAAACACCCAAAAATGGGCCTTATTAAGCTTGTTATCAATGGGGCCAGATTAAAGAGTGTGTGAACAAGCCCTTGTCTAGAAAACCCAATGGGAAAAACCAGAACAAGGGAAAAAGAGCACAAGACACACACCTCCCATTGATAACCCTTAGTTAGCTTGAATCACAACCAGAGTAGTTGGATTAGCTAAGATACCAAGGTTGCTTTCAGCCTGACTTAGCAATGTACTAATGGCTTGCTTTAACTTCTTAGCTTTAGACCTTGTGATGGGTCCAATTGGCAACTCCAAAGCTCCTTGCACATCCTCGGGTTCAAGCTGCTCCTTAGCTCCTAGTTCAGGTTCAAGCTGCTTGTCCATTATCATATCATCCCCTCCTTCTTTAAAAAGATTTGTCCTCAAATCTGCTTCATCTGAAACAAAAGGCAGAAGATCAGCAACATTAAAACTATTACTCACATTGTACTTACCTTGCAAATCCAATTGATATGCATTGTTGTTGATCTTTTTGATGATCTTGAATGGTCCATCAACTCTCGGCATCAGTTTGGATTTCCTTTCTTCTAGAAATCTGTCTTTCCTCAAGTGAATCCACACGAAGTCTCCTTCTTCATAGATAACTTCTTTTCTGCTCTTGTTAGCTTGTTTAGCATACGGCTTTGTTTTCTCCTCAATATTCAACCGGGCCTTGTCATAAATCTGTTTCACCAAGTCTGCCTTCTTCTTTCTATCCATACTAACTCTTTCACTCAAAGGTAAAGGCATTAAATCCAAAGGAGATATGGGATTGAACCCATAAACAATTTGACAAGGAGAGAACTTAGAGGCAGAATGCACAGCATGATTATATGCAAATTCAACATGTGGCAAGCAATCTTCCCAAGTTATAAGGTTCTTTTTAATCAAGGTTCGAAGAAGTGTAGACAAAGTTCTATTAACTACTTCAGTTTGACCATCAGTTTGCGGGTGACAAGTAGTAGAAAACAGAAGCTTAGTACCTAGTTTAGACCACAATGTCTTCCAAAAATAACTAAGAAACTTAGTATCACGATCAGAGACAATAGTTCTAGGCATTCCATGTAATCTCAGAATTTTCCTAAAGAATAAGCTAGCAACATTCATTGCATCATCAGTTTTATTACAAGGAATAAAATGTGCCATTTTAGAGAATCTGTCAACAACTACAAATATGGAATCTCTACCATGACTAATCCTAGGCAGTCCAACAACAAAGTCCATAGAAATGTCATGCCATGGATGCAAAGGAATAGGTAAAGGGGTATACAAACCGTGGGGCTGTGATTTTGCCTTAGCCATTTTACATGTTGGGCATCTCTCACAACATTTCTCAACGTGCCTTTTCATGTGTGGCCAATGGAAATGATCTTGCATAACCTGTAGAGTTTTAGCTACTCCAAAGTGTCCCATTAAACCACCTGCATGTGCTTCCTTAACAAAAAGATCTCTCAAAGAAGAATTAGGAACACACAGCCTATTATCATAGAATAGAAATCCTTCATGCCTATAATACTTTCCATAAGCAAATTTCTCACAAGCAGCAAATATCTTACCAAAATCAGAATCCTCAGCATATTGTGATTTAATTTGATCAAAACCTAACAGTTTAACTTCCAGAGATGTAAGTAGAGCATACCTTCTAGATAATGCGTCGGCTACAACATTATCTTTACTTTTTTTGTACTTGATCACATAGGGGAAGGTTTCTATGAACTCCACCCACCTTGCATGACGTTTATTGAGCTTTTGCTGTCCTTTGAGATGCTTTAATGATTCATGATCAGTGTGAATGACAAACTCCTTTGGCCAAAGATAGTGCTGCCACGTTTGTAAAGCTCTCACCAAAGCATACAGCTCCTTATCATAAGTTGGATAGTTCAAGGTAGCACCTCCAAGCTTTTCACTAAAGAAAGCTATTGATTTATGATCATGCATTAAAACAACTCCAATACTTAACCCTGAGGCATCACACTCAATCTCAAAAGTTTTTAGGAAGTTAGGAAGTATTAAAACAGGAGAGTTAGTAAGCTTCTCTTTAAGAGTTTGAAAAGCATTTTCTTGTGCTTCTTCCCACTTAAATCCAACATCCTTCTTTATCACTTCTGTGAGTGGTGCAGCAAGTGTGCTAAAATCCTTCACGAACCTTCTATAGAACCCAGCAAGTCCATGAAAACTTCTGACTTCACTCACATTTTTAGGACTTGGCCATTCTTGAATTGCTTTTACTTTCTCCTCATCAACTTTAATACCATCTGCACTTACAACAAAGCCTAAAAAGATAAGATTATATGTGCAGAAGGTGCACTTCTTAAGATTGGCATAAAGCTTTTCCTCTCTAAGCAATTCCAGAATCAGTTTAAGATGTATGACATGTTCTTCTAGATTTTTACTATAAACTAGAATGTCATCAAAATAAACAACCACAAAGACTCCTATATGCTTTCTAAGAACATGATTCATCAGCCTCATAAAAGTACTAGGTGCGTTGGTTAAACCAAATGGCATAACAAGCCATTCATACATTCCTTGTTTTGTTTTAAAAGAAGTTTTCCATTCATCTCCTTCTTTCATCCTAATATGATGATAACCACTTTTAAGATCAATTTTAGAGAAAATGCATGCACCATGAAGTTCATCAAGCATATCATCAAGTCTAGGGATAGGATGGCGATACTTAACTGTTATGTTGTTGATTGCTCTACAATCCACACACATACGCCAGCTTCCATGTTTCTTTGGCACAAGTAGCACCGGAACAGCACATGGGCTCATACTCTCATGAATGTGTCCTTTGTCCATGAGCTCTTTTACTTGTCTCTCCAGTTCCTTAGTCTCAACGGGATTGGTTCTATAGGCTGGCCTATTAGGTAGAGCAGCTCCTGGAACAAAGTCTATTTGATGCTCAATTCCTCGGATTGGTGGCAAACCTATAGGGTTATCTTCTGGAAAAACATCATTATAATCCTACAAAAGAGACTTGACCATACTCGGATACTCCGGTTCTTGGTTAAAAACAGTCACAAGAGTCTCTTTAAACACAAATAACAGTTTAGAATTTTGAGAAGAGGTTTTAGGCTTACTGTCCTTGGTTGGTTTTGAAGATACTTCTCTTTGTTTCATAATAGCCTGATCTTGATAAACCTCTTGTGGAGTCATTGGAAGGAGAGTTGTCTTCTTGCCCTTGTACTCGAATGAATGCCTATTAGTGAATCCATCATGAACAACCTTCCTATCAGATTGCCATGGCCTTCCAAGCAGGATGTGAATAGCATTCATAGGCAGAACATCACATAGGATCTCATCTTCATACTTTCCAATTGAGAAAGAGACCTTAACTTGCTGATTCACCATCATTTCACCAGTATCATTGAGCCATTGAAGGGAATAGGGTCTAGGATGCGTGTGAGTCTTTAAACCGAGTTTAGTAACCATAGTCTTACTAGCTACGTTGGTACAACTTCCTCCATCAATAATCAGACTACACACCTTCTCTTTGACCAAACACCTTGAGTGAGCTAGGTTTTCTCTTTGCACTTGTTCTTCTGCCTTGGTTAGAACACTTAATGATCTTCTAGTAACTAGAAGTTCTCCTTTCGTTGGTGTCTCCATTTCTTCTTCAGTTGATGAGCCTTGATCAGACTTTTCCTCCTCAGATTCTAACTCACCATCAGCTCTAAGAATCATGATTCTCTTATTAGAACACTCATTCACATAATGTCCATGACCTTGACATTTATAGCATTTGAGATCTCTGGCCCTTGAAACCACCTTAGCTTTTCCTTTTGGGTCTTGATCTTCTGGTTGAGGCTTGATAAATGGTTTCGAATCTCTTTGAAAACCAGATTTCTCATCCTTTTGATAGCTAGGCTTTCCTGAACCAAAACCAGACTTGTTTGCACCGTAGTTAGGCCTAGAACTCTTTCTCTTGATTTGTTGTTCAAACATAATGGCCTTGTGAAGCATTTCCTCTATTTCTAGATAATGTTGAGTCTCAAGTCTGTCTTGAATATCTCTATTAAGTCCTCCCATGAACTTGGACATGATAGCTTCACCATCTTCTTGATTGTTAGCCCTTAACAGTAACACTTCCATCTCCTTATAATACTCTTCTACGGTTTTACTTCCTTGAACCAAGTTCCTCAATCTCTGATGTAGCTCTCGCTGATAATGACTTGGCACAAATCTCTTTCTCATGACACTTTTTAACTGATTCCAAGTATGTCGATGATATGCTGTACACATATGCACCTTAGTGCCCATCTCTGTCTGAAAAGCTCTCCAAAACTCAGACGCAAACTTTGGATCCCAATCTGATACAATACTGGCTGGCACTCCATGCAGCCTCACAATCTCTCTCACAAACTTCTTAGCCAAAACCGCAGCTCCATCGGTCTTCTTAATGGCTAGAAAATGTGCAGACTTAGTCAGACGGTCCATAATCACCCAAATCGCATCATTGGTCCTCGAGTTAGGCAATCCTACCATGAAATCCATCGTGATCATGTCCCACTTCCATTCTGGAATGGGTAAACTCTGTAATAACCCACCTGGAACCTGATGCTCAGCCTTAATCAAAGAACATGTGTCGTACTTCGCGACCCACTCAACCACATCTCTCTTCATCCCGACCCAGTGATAATACTGCTTAAGATCATGGTACATCTTAGTCGCTCCCGGATGAATCGAGAACTTGCTCGCATGAGCCTCTCGCAGAATCTCATGCCTTAAAATCTTGTCCTTAGGCAGACAAACTCGCCCACGAACCAGAATAGTCCCATTCGAAGAGACCTCATACTCAGAACCAACACTCCTCGAAGCATCAATCAAAACTTGATCACTCCCCTGAGCCACTCGAATCCTACTCAGAAAATCTGCCTGATCAACCGCCTCTAACCTCTATGGCTCCTGCGAAATAGCACACAACCTCAAAGTGTTGATCTCGCCCACTAAGGCCTCAACCTCCTGCTCCCGAATCGAATCAACTCTCAACTGACTCAGAGCATCTGCCACCTCGTTGGCCTTACCCGGATGGTAAATAATCCGCCAACAACTCCACCCAATGTCTCTGTCTCATATTCAGCGACGGCTGAGCAAAGATATGTTGCAGATTCTTGTGATCCGTATAAACCTGCAAGGATAGCTTCCCGCCATAAAGGTAGGACCTCCAAATCTTTAGAGCAAAGACCACTGCTCCCAACTCAAGATCATGCGTTGGGCGATTACGTTCACTGCCCTGCAACTGCCTCGAAGCATACGCAAAAACCTTGCCCTCCTGCATCAGAACACAACATAAACCAACTCCTGAATCATCTGTGTACACTGTATAAAGCTTCCCCGGCTCGGGTAACGCTATAACAGGCGTACTGTTCAACATATCCTTGAGCCTCGCAAAGCTCTCCTCGCACTCCGGCGACCAAATAAACTGGACATCCTTCCCGGTCAACTTCGTCATAGACTGCGCCATACTCGCAAACCCTTAGACGAATCTCCTGTAGTAACCTGCCAATCCAAGGAAACTCCTGATCTCAGTGGCATTACTCGGTCTAGGCCAATCTCGAATAGCCTTTATCTTTGCCGGATCCACGGCAACTCCCTCTGCAGAAATAATATGCCTAAAAAATCCCATCTGACGCTACCAGAAACTACACTTACTCAACTTAGCATACAGCTTCTCCAAAACCAGTCTCAAATGAGCCTCGTGCTCCTCGGGACTCCTCGAGTATACCAAAATTTCATCAATAAAGATGATAACAAACACATCCAAATACTCCTTGAACACGTCGTTCATCAATCTCATAAAAGCTGCCAGCGCATTCGTCAAACCAAGACCACAACTCAAAATGCATGTATCTCGTCCTGAATGATGTCTTACGAACATATGCCTCCTCTAGCGGGATCTGATGATAACCCGAAGCCAAGTCTATCTTGGAGAACCAAGTAGCATCCCTCAGTTGATTCAGTAACTCATCAATCCTCAGGAGAAGGTACTTGTTCTTAACAGTGACTTGGTTCAAACCACGGTAATCGATACACAATCGAAAACTGTCATCTTTCTTTTCCACGAATAAAACTGGCGCTCCCCACGGTGAAACACTCGGTTGAACGAAACCCTTACTCAACAAATCCTCCAGCTGCTTCTTCAGCTTTGCCAACTTTGCTGGAACTATCATGTAAGGAGCCTTAGAAATTGGAGTTGTTCCGGGCCCTAACTCAATCGTGAAAGGATCATACCCAGATGGTGGTAACACCTTCAACGACTGAAACACATCCTCAAAATCATGTACAACTCTGATCTTCTCGATAGCAACCTCACCACTGAACTCTGACAACGAAATAGTTGCCAAAACGCCTTGCAACCTCGCGCTACCATCCGCTCCGCCTTAATAGCCGAGATTACCAGATTCCCGGAAGTAGGTCTCACACCCTAAAAAACTAACCTCCCTGCATCATGCTCGAAGACCACTCTGCCTCGATAACAGTCCAGATGGATCCTGTAGAACGACAACCAATCCATCCCTAGGATAACATCGTACAACTCTACCGGACTGATAACCAAATCTGCTGACATCGACTCCCCAATAATCTGAACACCCACTCTCCTAGCACGGCCCGAAGTAGCCAGGAATCCACCTCCAGCCACCTTCAGCCACCTTGACTAAGCTAGAACGCTCTCCAGCATTGCTCCGGATGCCACTGCTCTCAGCAAGCTCCAGAGTAATGAAGCATTTCGATGCTCCAGAATCAAAAAGAACGTGGGACTTGAAACCTCTCACTAATAAGGTCCCTGTGATCTGCTCACCGCTCTGCTGTCCCACCTCTGCCAGTGTATAAACTCGCGGTGCAGGCCCAAGCTGACCCAAAGGCTGAACTGCTGCCAACTGAGCCACAGGCTGCACTCCCACTGGTTGAACCGCTGCCACAGCCATCTGCTGCAACTTAGGACACATCGGCCTAATATGCCCTAGCTTACGACAAAGAAAACACACCTTGGCATCCCAAGATGCCTCCCTCTTGGGACAGTTGGCCACTCGATGGTCCGTGTTCCCGCAACCATAGCAACTATGACCACTTTGGCCGCCCCTAGAAACCTCATCAAATCTCCTCTTCGGTCCCTGCGCAGGCTTGCCGCCTTTGCCAGAACCAGAACTCCGAGAATGCTGTTGCTACTGCTGCCTCCTCGGCTGAGCAACAGGAGCAACAATGGATGGAACAACCACTTATGGAACGACCGCAAAACATGTCTGCTCACGCTGATCCTCCTCAATAAAAGCAGTAAGCTCCACCAAATTTGCCCTCGAGGTGTAACTAGAACCGCGACACTGCGTCCTGATGCTCAGACGAAGCCCCTGCAAAAACCTCTGCATCAAGGTCCGCTCATCCTCCATGCTACGACCAGCATGAACTACCAATCTACTGAACTCAGCATCGTAATCTCGTACAGTACTTCCTCCCTGAGTCAGCTCCATGAATCTCATCTGCAGACGATCCATCGCCTCTCGAGGAAAGAATTTGGCATTAAACTCGACCAAGAACTCACCCGAGGTCCAAACCGCTCTCCGAGCCTCAACTGCTCTCCACCACAAATGGGCGTCACCACTAAGATAGTGAATCACCAACTCCACCTGATACTCCGTAGGACATCGGATCGATCTGAACTTGCACTCCAACCTCAAGCGCCACTCATCGGCCTTCTTAGGCCTAACACCGCCTACAAAGCAAGGTGTACCAATCCTCTGCATCAGTCCCATCATCTTGAGATAGGGAGGATGCTCAGCAACTGCAGCCCTCGGCTGCTCGACCACTGCAGCCCTTTGCTGCGCCTTAACCACTAAAGGCCCAGCTGGAGCCGGTGCCGGACCTACCGCCGGAAACCGCTCTAACAGCTGTGTCAGTAGTCCCACTATGTTATCATCACGACCTGAGCTGGAACAGCACCCCCACCCGGGCCCGCTCCTCCACCACCAGCTACATCGGTGCCCCTCCCGGCACCCAAAGCCACACTGGCACTCGTTGTGGTCTTACTCGCAAATCCCACATGATGTGACTGATACGCTGACATCGGCGAATCACTCAAAGACTCTGGCACTGGACCGCAAGCACCAACGCGACCTCTACCACGGCCTCCACGTCTGCCATGACCTCTCGCTCTAGTATCCATCTACCACACATGACATGAAAACATGAGCAACCGAGAAGTCACAAACAATAGAACACAATTTATCGCGGAATCTCTTTAAAGGCCGAAGAGGATGATCTAAGACTACTAATTGCCTAACCACCAATAAACAATTAATCCACATAGTCTCAATTCATCCAATTATCATGTCCTAAAAACGTCTAGGCTCTGATACCAAAATGACACAACCAACATTTTTTTTTAATTAATAGCCGAATTAATATCCCCATAAATATTAATCCTCTACAGCTATTTAACAATTTGCGGAAGTTCTCATAAAAATAATCCAATAAAATATTTAAACCAAATATTAAAATAAACCAACAAGTCAAATTCCACAAATAATAAAATCTAGCAACCTAAACACCAGGTTCCACTAGACTAAAACAACTAACTAACAACACCCTAATCATCTTCTTCTTCTGGCCTTGATTCCGCGATCACACATTTCTATTACCTGCAATACATGGAAATAAGAGTTGCGTAAGTATTTAATAAATACTTAGTGAGACGGTCTTCCCGTCAACATGCTAAGTACGAATAAGCCAAAAATCAAACAATAAAATTTTAAAAATGCACATGTAGAATTCAACTGGTGTCGATCGACAATTCAACAATATCGGCGTCGTTTCACCTTGGTGTTGATCGACACTACCACTAGGTGTCGATCGACACTACCCTGCTCTATCACGAAGAACAGATCAAAACACGAACACACAAACACGATTATCACACGAAATCATCACCGAAACACACAAAAATCAACCCAACATACAAGCAACGACTAGTTCTACCACAAGACACATTTATAAACGTTTTATCCCTCGAATTCTAACCTATCCGAGCCTATGGTCGCGCATTCACCTCGATTTCGCGATTGAGGAAAGAATGGCTACGAAACTGAAAGGAACAACGATCCCCCTTCCCTAGAAATCACTGAGACAACGCAGCAAACCCTCACCAATGACCACACGAGTCCTTCACACGAAGAACGATGAAAAACGGATCACAAATCCTCTCGATTCACCCTCAAACTCTCAAAACACAATTTTTCTTTTAATTTTCTGCCTCTGCCTCTAGAAAAACACGGCCCTCGTGTTTAAAAACAAAGCTTAGGGTTCCCATTCTCAAACCGTAACAAACCGGACAATTTAACATAAACCGAACCGAACCAAAAAAATGGTGTCGATCGACACCCAAACCTGGTGTCGATCGACACCCCTTACCAAAATTTAAACTTTGGTTTCGGGATGTTACAAGTGTAATTGATATTGAGAATTATTATTTATGGAAATATTAATCCGAGTTAATTAATTAAAATAAAAAAAATCGGGTTAGGTTGTTTCATGTAGATTTTTTTATGTAGAAAAAATCATATAGCTTTTAAAGCCACAAAATATTTGCTTTAGGAAAAAAAAGTAATACATGAACAAACAAACAAAAACAAGGTTCTAGAGGCTCTAAGTTTTATATGGAACCCACTAAAATACTTTAAATCTGATTGGTAAGCAAATGTTGTAAAAATACTTAAAGAGGTTTTATTTTTAAAGCCCAACCAATTACACCCTAATACAAAAATCACATTATAGATTTTATATATGGCACAAATTATGGGAGAATTACAAACATGTCACCTTTGAAAATATTTTTTTTCAGACATGTTATCATTAGATTTACTATTGCACGTATGACACATTTTTATAAACAGACAAAAAATTTTAAAAAACTTACTTTCTCCCCCATGAAAATCTGCTTCTTCTTTTTTTCTCTCTCTCTTTCTCTCAAAGATGGTGGTAATAGAATTAAAGAAGAAGAATCTCTCTCTCTCCCTCTCTCTCTCTCTCTCTCTCTCTCTCTCTCTCTCTCTCTCTCTCTCTCTCTCTCTCTCTCTCTCTCTCTCTCTCTCTCTCTCTCTCTCTCTCTCTCTCTCTCTCTCTCTCCCCCCCCCCCCTCTCTCTCTCAAATTTCATCATTTTTTTATTATAGATCTAGTTTTTTTATTCTCTCAAATCATGTTTTATTTTATTTATGTTACATAGTTAAGTTTTGATTCGATTTGTGTTACAAATGTGAGTTTTTGATTCGATTTGGGTTACAAATCTTAGTTTTTGATTCCATTTGGGTTAATTTCATCTAAAAATCTGGGTTTTGTTACGTTTTGGTTGATTTTGTTCTTGAGTTTCATAACAAATTTGATTTGTATATTAAAACTCTTATAATCATTTTTAAAAACCCTTATAATCCGTTTTAAAAACTTTATAAACTTTTTTGAAAACCTATTATATAAAAAACCTTATAATTTATTTAAAAATCTTATAATTTGTTTTAAAACCTGATAATATATTTTTAAAATCCTATAATAAAAACCTTATAGTTTGTTTTAAAACCCTATAATCTGCTTTAAAAACCTTATAAAATACTCCCTACGTTTTTTTTTAACTGATGTTTAAGGTTTCTACACTCCTATTAAGAAATCATTAATTTATCTTGTTTTCTGAAATAAAACATTAAATTTTATTTATCCAAGACATTTCAACCAATAAAAATTCAATCTGCAAAATTTCAAGAGTCAAAAATACTAAAAAAATAAATAAATTATGCATTGGTAAGTGAGAACATCACTTATTTGTGAACAAAAAATAACTCCTAAAACATCATTTAAAAACAAACGGAGGGAGTATAGTTAATCTAATTTCATATCTACTCTATTTTTTGGTGAAACTTTTCTCAAATTCTTGTTTTCTAATCTGGTCAAGAGAGAAAGAGAGAGATGAGATTTGGTTCAGAAACAGAGAGAGACGAGATCTGGAAAAAATAAAAATTGAGGTCCAGAAGAAAAGAAATTTGGAAAAAAAATATCCAGAAAAAATTTTCAAGTTATGTCACTTTCCACATTCCACTTTTCAAACATGCCACTGTTTGAAATTTTTTACATTCCATATTCCTAAATTACTCTTATTACAAACTAGATCTTATTTTTTTCTCTCTCATCCACATCTCGTCTCTCACCTTCTTTCATATTTCATATTTCTCTCTCATCCAGCTCGCCATCATAAGTTCGGATCTTATTGTCACTGATTTTGATTCTCGCCGTCTTCGATCTGTGTCGCGATTTCTCCAAAAAGAATCGAGAAGGCGTTGTTGTTGAAGAAGAACATGGATCAGAGAGTGGATGTAGGGGATTTAAGAAGAAGAACAAGAAAAATAAGAAGAAGAAAAGATGAGATCTTAGAGCAAACTCAAACACACAAACGACTGTAAACTTTTGAGTTTGGGATAGAATTTAGGATTTTCATTTACATTATAAACATTTTAAAATAAATATTGTGTTTTTTTACAGTTTATAAGATTTTTAAACAGTCTTGGGAAACCTTTAAAAAATACTTTAAAAAACCTTGCAAACAAGCTCGCGGTCAAGTCTCTAACCAGAAGAATTTACAAGAAGATTATCAAAATAAAGAAGAAGAAAGAAAAGAAGATTATATGCTCTGGTGGTGATGAACAGTGCACAATTTGTTTGGAGTTTAACAATGGAAGAAGACTTGTGACTTTACCTTGTGGACATGACTTTTTTTTGGTAAAAGTGGTTTGACTTTGATGATGAGTGTATCGTAAAGTGGTTTGAGACCAGTCATGTTTGTCCATTGTGTCGTTTCAAGTTGCCATGTGAAGATCAATTAACTATCTAGTTCGGTTGCAAAATTAACACGAGATTGTATTAGGGTTTACTTATTGTAATGAAGCTTTGTTTAATCAGATTATGTAAAGCTCTTCCTTTTTTAATTTGATCTCTTTTATTGAACTCGGAGAGCGGGTTCTAT
Organism: Draba incana; assembly: GCA_963576765.1. Classification (NCBI taxonomy): domain Eukaryota; kingdom Viridiplantae; phylum Streptophyta; class Magnoliopsida; order Brassicales; family Brassicaceae; genus Draba; species Draba incana. The sequence goes on from OY755208.1 coordinate 18,032,338, forward strand.
ACTAAATTTGTAAAGAGGTTCCAGATTCTTTGGTAATAAGATGGTAGATGAGAGCAGGTTAAATAAGTATGCTTTATCGGGAGAGCAGACAATTATGTGTTCCGAGCAAGCTAAACAGGAGGCGGTTAGCCCGAGCAGGATAGACTGAAATTGAATTGTAGTATTGTCCAAATGTGGTAGAAAAAGCATGGGTGTCCCAAAATGTCATACAACTATTTATATAGCCTTCTTAATCTAGGGTAAATGTGTATATGGTTTAAAACTAACCATATACCTCACAAAAGTAACCCTAGATTAATTGTAAAGTAACAAAATATAAGTTATATCTTATCCTTGAGAAGTGGGCCTTGGAGCTTGTTGGGCCGAGAGCAGGATTTGCCTTGGGCCAAATCCAGGTGTAACAGTAGACCCCCCCCCCCCCCCCCCCCAAGTCGACGGATCGAGCATGCTGAGTTCGTCGAAGTCGTTATGCGAGCGGGTCGGAGAGCGGAAAGGCCCGGCCAACAGTCATTTATAGCAGGCGAATATTGGTCTGCTCAACCCGAGGCTTCGGTCGCAACCTGTTCTAGGTCTCATCAAATTGAGCACGCACGCGGAGAGAAATTCGATTTCGCCACGCCGCCACTATTTCCCGCGGTCAGAGGTTATAAGGGTTTCCTGTTCTAGGAAACGATTCGTTGCCTCGCCACGCGTCGCTTCGATTTCTGCGACTACAGTTAATGCGACCCTTCGTGCTCCCTACTATAAAATTGCGTCGTTCCTTCCTGTCAACCTTATTTTCTTTAGCTTCTTCTTTCTCTATCTCCTTCGCTCCCAATTCTTTCCCTTGGTTTTGCACCCAGACTTTCTCTCTCTTTTGAGAATCATGTCTTCCGAAGATTCTTCTCTGAACTTGTCTTTGATTCGTCAGCCTGCAGGACCCATCGAAGGGCCAGTCGAGTAACCGCTGCAAGTTTCCCTTCTCCCACGCCTAGGCCTGCTTCCGACGGCGCCGGCCCGGTCCTCGGTTCTCCTTCCCACGTTGCCTCGGGATCTCGCGATGACAGGAGAGGGGTGGCTACAATAGATCTCGGCCAGTCTTCTTCTTCACAAGCCTTCCGCCTTAGGCGAGTGGAAGAAAGTGACGACGAGGGTATTCCTATCGAATATTTGAGCAGATACACCCCGTCCGACTCGGGGGAGTCCATCGCTATTGGTCTCAGAGGCGGTCCTCCGAGCGAGCCGAGACAGACAAATTCTGGGCAAAATATGACCAGGACCGCTTTGAGGGTGCGGTCGAGGGACAAGAGTGCCCCGGCCGTTTATGCCCGTGTCGTTGGGACAGGTGGTGCTGTCTTGTCTCGACAATGTTCTGAGGAGGCGAGGCGCTCCTCCGAAGGGATGGATTCCCGGGCTCGTGGGAAGAGAGTGGTCGTGGTAACGCTTGACCAACCTCCACCTCTTCAGCTCAGTCGTCCCAGCCAGATTGCCACGACGATCGTATGTTGATCCTTTGGCGGGACGAGTGGGTCTTCTGCTGTCCCTGATTACCGAGGTGGCGTTTCCGACGGATCTCCAGGGGTGACTGGGATCATTTGGAGAAAACGATCGAGGGACGAGAGCGCCCCAGTCACTCAGGTTCCGGTTGAATCGTCGGCTCGTAACGTAATTTTGACGAGCCCTGAACCGGAAGCAACGGGAGGCGATTGTCCGAGTTGGATCGCGCAACTCGTGAGGGAAAACATGTCCTTGAAGGAGGACAAGGCCTCCCTGACGAGGGATAATGAGTCGATGAGGGCTCACGGTGGTCCATCGGCGGAGCTGGAGGGGCTGAGGAGATATTCCATGGAGCGGGATGCTGCGGTGAGAGAGCTAAATTGGATGGTCGGGCACGAGGTCGACCTGAGGGGTCTTGCCGAGCAAAAATACGACGACCTTAAATCGCACCTTAGGGCGGTCGAGCATGTTCAGTCTCAGATGTCTCGTCTGCGCACATCCAGGAGAGATTATGGGCATGCATGCGCTAGGTCTGCTGTCAAACAGACTAACACAAAGCTTGCTGGGTTGGCGCAAGCTTTGCTTACTAGGGCTCGGGAATACTTCCTCGAGCAGAGGGACTACCTCAGTCTCGTTAGCCGAGCTAGTCAGGTTAAAACTCAGCTCGACGATGTGGATCTGATGGCGACGACCGGAGTGGTGATTCTTTCGAAGGATAGGGCCAAGATTCAGGCCAAATATGATAGTCTTGCGAGGAAGATCATGGCAAAGGAAATGATAGATTTTTCCGACCGTGATTACACGTTTACTCCGGGATCCTACATTCTCCCGGGTAACTACGAGGCCAACTGTCCTTCTTCCCCGTTCGGACCCGAGGAGTATGGGATCAAAGAGTCCTAGGTAGTCGTAGCTTTCGACAGCTGTTCATCTGAGGCGCCCGGCAGTATCGTCGACGCGGCTGAGAGCGGTTCTTCTTATGACCGGGTCACAGCCCTGGCCGGGGGCGTGTCAAGAGATCCGGACGTGGGTCATCCTAGGTTAGTTGAGATTGCTTTTCCCACTATTCTGCTTTTCCTTTCGTGTATCGGTGAGACTGATCGGTGAATGTGTTTGCAGGGAGGCAAACGAGGCCGCTTCTTCCGGGTGGGCGCTGACCGGGGCGTCGGGTCGTGAACCGGTGACCGGCGAAAGTCCTTGATCCTCTTTCTGTCCGGGTTTCGACAGCATTACGGATACGTCTCAAAGAGTATTGCACTCTCTAGAGCTCGAGTAGCGTTACGGATACGGCTCCTCATTCTTCTAGCTCTTAGGAACTTTGAATGTTTTGCCTTGACTTTTCTTTATGTTAAGCTCTAGCCGGGTGTGGCGTCTGGCGTATTTCGATGTAATTATGGATCCTTTTTTAATTTGCTCGAGGAACGGATCCTTGGGTTTTTTAAATGAAAACTTGAATCTCTCTTTATGCGGTTAAATCTTAGAGCTTAGGCACAGCGGGCTCGAGGAGGGCGTCCTCGGTTTTGATTTCTCGATCTTATTTATGGGACTGAGTACGATACTCAGGCATTTTGTGTTTGTATTTGTATGAATCCGACCAGGTTCGCGCGTTGGACAGTCGGATTGGTTTGTATGCAGGTCGGAACCTGGCTTACGACGAATTCCGTCTCATGGCTAAGTTTGCGAGGATACTCGGCTTAATAATTACTTAGACGTTCCTAGGAAAACATGCAGGTCGGGGCCTGGTTTAAATTCCTATTCGGGTTAACTTCCAATTTTAAGGAATTTGTAGGTTATTTCACTACTGCATTTATGAGAAACGCAGGCGAGTACTCTTCTGGCTGAGTATCTGGCAGGGGTATCGATACAGATTTTAGCTCAGGGCTTTAGAAAAGTTAAGGTTTAGCTTTGTTAGCATAAAACCGAGTAGGTATATGAAAGTTTTTATAATCACGGCTGGACTTCCGGGGAAGCTGCCTACGTACCCGTTAAATAGGGATCAAGCCAGATGTAGTTTGGATTACAAGTGATAGATAGGTAGCTCGTTTGGAACGAGTAGGAGTACGAGGTACCCCTTTTTTTTTTTTTTGGAAAAGATGCGGAGTTTGGTTAAGTGATGTGCGGAGGGCGGGTTGGGCCGTTCGGGAGGCGCGGTTGGTGGTGATATCACTTAAGTGAGAGAGAGTTCTATGCTCTAGGGACGGGGGTTTCGTCCATGGTCTCGAGGCGGTATAGTCCTGGTCAGACGAGCTCTGTGACTCTATAAGGGCCCTCCTAATTGGCACCGAGCTTCCCGGCATTAATCTCCCTAGTGTTCTCATAGACTTGGCGTAGAACGAGGTCGCCGACGTCAAAGCTGCAATTGTGGACTCGCTTATTGTAGTATCTGGCCGCTGCTTGCTAGTAATTCTGGATTCGAAGGAGCGCCGAATTGCGTTCCTCCTCGAGGTAGTCCAGGTTGTCCAGGATTGCGTCGTTGTTGGCGAAGAGATCCTCTGGCATTTTCTATCTGCGCAGAGTCTGGACGACGGCCTTGGCCGGGGCCATTGCCTCGAGCCCGTACGCGAGGGAGAATGGCGTTCACCTTGTCGACTCTCTTGGCGTTGTCTGGAGTGCCCAGAGTACGCCGTCGAGTTCGTCCGCCCAAACTCCCTTTTTTCATCGAGTCTCTTTTTAAGCTCAGAGATAATCGCCTTGTTTGTTGCCTCAGCATGGCCGTTACCTTGGGGGTATATCGGGGTTGACTTGTTAAGGCGTATGGCCCACTTCGAACAGAATTCTTCGAACGTATTGGAGATGAACTGGGAGCCATTGTCGGCGATTATATCATAGGGGAGTCCGTGGCGGCATATGAGAAACTTCCAGACAAAGTTCTGAATGTCGTTTGCCCGGATAGAGGCGTAGGCCTCGGCTTCGACCCACTTGGTGAAATAGTCCGTGATTACGATAACGAACCGCTTTTGCTTCGACTTCGGGAAGGGGCCGATGATATCCATTGCCCATCGCATAAAGGGATAGGCGATGGTGGCCGTGGTCAGCGGTTAAGTTGCTGACTTGGTCATTGGGTCGTGCCTCTAGCACTTTTCGCAGCATCGGACGTGCTTAGCGCAGTCCCGGAGCATGGTTGGTCAATAGTAGCCCAACTTCTTGACATTGAGAGCGAGTGTTCGCCTGCCCGCGTGGCTTCCTCCATTCCCTTCATGGCTTTCGGCTATGATTTCAAAGATGTCGCCCTCGGCGACACAGCTCAACAGGGTTCTTGCTGCGCTCCACCGATAGAGCTTGCCCTCGATGATGACATAGTGGGTGGCTCGGACGCGAATCTGTCGTGCGGCCCACTTATCTGTCGGGAGCTCGCCGTGTTTTATGTAGGCGATTATCTCCTTTCGCCAATCAAGGTTGGTGGAGGGACGCAAGGGGGCGATATGCTTGGGTTGAATGGGGCCATCATCGTCCTCGTTCATCACGATCATGACTCTGCCACCTCCTCGGGGGAGGTAGATGCTCGGATCGGCGATTGTCTCGACCCGAATTATTCTCTTCAATAGAAAGGGCGAGCTGGAGGCGAGGGTGGCGAGGGCGTCGGCGTCAGCATTTTCTGCCCGGGGGATCTTTATTATCTAGAAGCTGTCGAGATTCCAGAGGATGAGGTCGCTAGTGAGTCGTCGGTACGCCTATATTCGCTCGTCCTTGGTATCATAGTCACCGTTGATTTGGTTTGTGACGAGCTGGGAATCACTGTACGCATGTAGCTTGCGTGCTCTGACTACCTTGGCCAGTCGGATGCCGGCGATGAGCGCTTCCCATTCGGCTTCATTGTTTGAAGCGAGAAAATCCAAACGGAAGGATTGTTCAAGGACTTCCCCGGCTGGGGAGACGAGTTGTATCCGTACCCCCACTCCCTGCCGTGAGACGTCTATGTAAAGACTCCATGTATCTAAGCCCTGCTCGGGGGTGACATAGTTGGGCGGTAGCTCCGTGATGAAAGCTGCCAAGATTTAGGACTTGGCGCAAATACGATTTTGGAATTCGATGTCGTACTCGCTCAATTCTATCGCCCATTTTGCCATTCTTCTAGATAGGCTTGGGCTATACAGGATGGTGCGAAGTGGTTGCGAGGACATTACGGCAATAGTGTGGGAGTGAAAGTACGGACGCAGCTTTCTAGCCGAGACCACCACTGCCAGAGCCAATTTCTCGAGGGTGGGATATCTCGACTCTGCTCCGTCAAGGGACTTGCTGACGTAGAATATTGGTTTCTGATCTCCTCGAACGAGGATTCCGCTGACGGCTGCGCTTGTTACTGAAACATAGAGATAAAGAGTTTCGCCCTGCTCGGGCTTGGAGAGGATGGGCAGAGATGTAAGGTATAACATTAGCTCCTTGAAAGCCTCCTCGCATTTATCGTCCCACACGAACGCCTTGTTGCCTCGGAGGAGTAGATAGAAGGGGAGGCTATGATCGGTCGAGCGCGAGATGAAGCGGTTGAGAGCCGCTATTCGGCCGGTGAGTCGCTGGACCTCTCTCTTATTCCTCGGGGAGGGGAGATTCATGATTGTGTTGATCTGCTTTGGATTGGCTTTTATTCCCCTCTGAGTGACGATATACCCTAGGAACTCCCCCGACGTAACCCCAAAGGTGCATTTTGCCAGGTTCAGCTTCATCCTGTAGTGGTTCAGAACTCTGAAGCAGTCTGCGAGGTATCCAACATGGTCGGACGGGAGGGCAGACTTTACTAGCATGTCCATGTAGACCTCTATTGTATACCCGAGCTGATCGGTGAATATTTTGTTAACGAGCCGTTGATAGGTCGCCCTCGCGTTTTTGAGCGCGAACGGCATAACTCGATAGCAATATGTTCCATGGTCGGTGATGAAGGCCGTCTTCTCGCGGTCGTCAGGGTGCATTGCAATTTAGTTATACCCTGAGAACGCATCCATGAATGAGAGTAGCTCGTTGCCGACCGTTGCTTTGACCACTCGATCGATATGGGGTAATAAGAAGCTATCCTTGGGGCATGCCTTATTTAGGTCGGTGAAGTCGACGCACGCTCGCCATTTACCATTCTTCGTCTTTACTACCACCGGGTTAGCCAGCCACTCGGGGTACTGCACTTCCGTGATCGACCCCGCTTCTAAAAGCTTGGCTACTTCTTCGTTGACTGCTTGTGCCCGCTCGGGACAGAGTTTTCTCTGCTTCTGGTTAATTGGTTTATACGTGGGATCCACGTTAAGCTCATGGGTGGTTACACTTGGGTGTTTCCCCTTCATGTCGTCCATCGACCAAGCAAAGGTCCCCACGTTCTCGCACAAGAACTTTACCAGAGAGGAGCGGATTGGCTCAGCGAGTTCTGCTCCGATGCTGATGTGATGATCCGGATGCGCCGGGTCGATGTTAATCTGAATCGTCGACTCTTGCTTCGGCTCCGAGGAGTCGGGCTCGTCGGAGGAGCTGATGTGCAGGTTTACCATACGCAGGTATTTTTCGGCTATAAAACACGTTCTGGCCATCTTCTGGTTTCCACGGATGGTGAATACGCCGGTTGGTGATACGTGGACGCCACTGCCCGAAGCAAAAATAGCTAAGGGGTTCCCATAATTGCGTTATATACGGCCGGCTTGTCCACGACCATAAACTTTACATTTTGCGAGGTGCCGCCCGAGTGCACCATCAACTTAATCGTTCCCATCGTCATGGTGGTTACGCCGTCGAAGCCCGTCAAAGGCCTAACGTACGGCTTGATCTTGTCGTCCTTGAAAATCAAATCAACTGAGCTTCCGGTATCGACCAAGACCCGAGCGACTTCGCAGTCGGCGATCTTCAGCTCGACCACGAGTGGATCATTGTGGGGCATCGCGAGATGCTTAGTGTCCGCCTCGTTAAATATGATTGGCATGTCTACCTCGGATCTCTGGAAGCATCCTTGGTCAATCACCGCTTGCTTCTCATATTGCTTGAGGGGCCTCATAGAGTCGTGGGCCATACTATAGCCTCCCATGATGACCATCACCCTCTTCCTCGGGTCCTGCCTCATTGATGTTCCCTTGTCGGCCTCTTGGCGGTTTGGGGGGACCGGGAGGTCAAAATTGTTGTTGGCCTTCTGCTCATTCTTGACCGGGCTTTCTTCGGGTTTTCTCTTTTCTTCGTGGTCGGGCGGGGACACGACTTTAACTGCACCAGTTTGATACTGGGCGTAGAGATGCTCCTTGAGCTGTCGGCACTGCGAGGTCGAGTGGCCATGCATCTGGTGATACTCATAGTAGGATTGGTTTCCCGAGGGCTCCTTGGCTTCCGGAGGCCGTTGATACTTATTCCATTGCTTTGGAGGGGTGTTCGAACCGGTTCCTACGACCTTAGCTGAGAGTTTCCTTTTATAATCCGGGTCGAAGTGTTGTCGAGGTTCGCGGTAGGTGTCATCGGTGATTTCCTTCGCTTTTACCCGTGTTATCGATGGTTTATTGGGGAGGCCTTCTTCAGCTGGCTAGCCAAGCTCTTCTCGAGCCTGATGTATCCCACCGAGTGGTACATTGCCTCCTTGATAGTCTGGACGGGATGCAGGATCAATTCTTCCTAGAATTTGGATCCAGGCCATAGGCCTTGTTTGAGAGCGGCGAGTCCTGAGGTATCCGTGACTGTTACTCGAGACAGCACGGCCTTGAACCGGTCTATGTAGTTGGACAGCGTTTCCCCTTCCCCTTGGATGAGACCCCATAGGTCTGCATCCGAGGCTTTGTCCCTGATGTACACCGCGTAGTGCTTTAGGAATGCGTACGACAGTTGCATATAGGACCCGATCAATCTTGGTTCCAGCCTTGAGAACCTGTCCAAGGCCGGGCCGGATAGGTACTCGACGAAGTATTGATAATGCCCTGCGTCACGCTCTTCCGGTAAGAGGTGGACTCGACCCATAGCGATCGAAAAGGCGGTGAGATGTTGCTTTGGGTCTGAGTCTCCTGCGTAGGGTTAGAGACGGAGTTTTGCCGTACTGCAAATCGGGGTTGCCGTTATATGCTCGGAGAACGGAGTTCGCTAGGTCTTGGCCAGGATGCAGTCGATTTCCGGGGTTGCGCTAAGGGTACGATGCATCGTCGACTTCATTTCCCGAATCTGGTTCCTGACCTCATCTAACTCCGTGAGCTGAGTGTTCGCAGCCCTTCTTCCTTCGGTGGGGCATTCCCGGAGGGACTCGATCGTTCTCCTGAGGTCCGCCTCTTGGCCCAGCCTATCGAAGATAGTGGGAGAAGAGCTGGCGCGTACCGTGGGCGATTCGAACGTTGCTCTCAGCTGTGTCCGTTCACTCGGATCATGCGGCTGTCCCTGCGACGCGATCAAGCTTTCGAGGCGGGCACTTTTTCGCCGTGCTTGCTCATCCTATCGGTCAAGTCGATTCATCAACAAATCCATGACCTGTCCGTACTCCGCCTGAGGTCCGACGGTGGATGCTGCGTGCTCGGTTTGAGCTTCTGGTTGGGGGTGACCCTGCATAACCGTAGGAGGCGAACGGACATCCCTGACGTGCTCGGAGGTCTGTCGGAGGTCGGTTTGGTTTGGTCCGGAGGGCTCAATTCTGTCCGAGGCCGTCCCAATGAGATGCTCGACCCCTTGCTGGAAGGGGATAGGGTTGACAGGCGACCCTGGTCGCTGGAGGACAGATACCGAGCTTGAAGGCTGTTCGGTCCCGCGAGGGGCGGGAGTCGGGTTAACGGATGGATCCGTTGACAAGGGTTTAGCTTGCCCGAGGGGAGCGGGTGTCCCTCCTAACGCTTGGTCGGATTGTTATCGAGAGTTGGCATCTTTGTTGAGATCTACCATCTTTAGGCGTAAAAAGAAATCTTCGAGAAGACCCCCCTACCTGGCGCGCCAAATGTTGAACTCGGAGAGCGGGTTCTACACTAAATTTGTAAAGAGGTTCGAGATTCTTTGGTAATAAGATGGTAGATGAGAGCAGGTTAAATAAGTATGCTTTATCGGGAGAGCAGACAATTATGTGTTCCGAGCAAGCTAAACAAGAGGCGGTTAGCCCGAGCAGGATAGACTGAAATTGAATTGTATTATTGTCCAAATGTGGTAGAAAAAGCATGGGTGTCCCAAAATGTCATACAACTATTTATATAGCCTTCTTAATCTAGGGTAAATGTGTATATGGTTTAACACTAACTATATACCTCATAAAAGTAACCCTAGATTCATTGTAAAGTAACTAAGTATAGGTTATATTTTATCCTTGAGAAGTGGGCCTTGGAGCTTGTTGGGCCGAGAGCAGGATTTGCCTTGGGTCAAATCCAGGTGTAACATCTTTGTTTTGTGACTTTGGAGTATGTTGTGCATTATCATGATTTCAGTTTTGAAAAGATTAATTAAGAAGAAAATAAGAACCTTTTATCTCTCCAAACACTTTTGGCCTAAATCTATTAGTAAAAAAACAATATATTGGTTATATTATGTAACATTCTTACAAAACATATGGTTCCTAGACAACATCTCTTATACACAAAATGCCTAAAACTCCCGAGTATATAGCACAGGCTCATATATACAGATACATGTACACACACACACACTCTCTTTCTATATATATATATTGGACATTATAGCAATGGCTCAAACTAGTCTTTCTTCATACATGAGACCTGTCTTGAGTTAGTTCGGTTGCTGCAATAAACAGAAGATACAGAGACATGTTCAGTTTGGTGGATCATATAGCTAAGATAGTTCCAATAAAGGTGTGAAACACAAACCTGGTTGTAAGAAGTCTGACCAAACATTGCATCTGGAACCCAATTTCGATGATGATGATGATCAGTGGCAAACATGGATTGGTCATGAGGAATTTGATAGCAGCCACTATTATTATTAGCAATTGGATCATACATTGAAGGATCTTGTTGTTGTTGCTGTTGCAAGTTGTTCAATTCCATTTCAGGTTCTATCTTCTTCTCTTGATCTTCTTCCATTCCTAAACTAGTACAAAATGGCGTAGGATATGAATATTGCTCTCCAAGTTGTTGTAAACCCAAACAACCGTTTCCTTGTTGTTCTAAGTGCTCAAATGGTTGTACCGGATTGCTGCATATCTGATCTTCTGGTTTTGTAGACTCAAAGAAGCAGCTTGAGTAAACAGGAATCGAACCATCCATATCTCTGTTTAAAATAGTAGAGCATGACTGAGAGAGCATTTTCAAAGTGCAAAAACGAGTTATTCAAGATTACGACGGGTTCTTTACCTATGAGGAAGAAAACTGGAATCGCCAGGTAAGATTGTTTGCTGATTATCATTATCAGGAAGCCAAGACATCGAGTGAGCCTCTTGCATACTATTATTACCTCCCATCGCCATAGGCAACTGTATCCCGCTGTGAAACTGCAGTTAAAAGGCTTTGGTCTGGTTAAGAGATTGAACTGAAGAGAGAGAGAAAAGGGGGCACAATGGTTGTAATTAACCTGTGCTGTTGTACATTCTATTGGCAAAAGCTGGTTCTTTCTGAAATGTTCCTGCAAAATGAAGGAAGCCGGCGTCTTTCGTAAGTACATGTCATATGGACTCAGGAAACTCAAATGAAATCCTGAATCTTGGGTCTATATAATTAAGTTACAAGGAAAATAGTGATAATAACACACCTTGTGAATCTGGATTCTTTCAATGGATTTCCTCAATGATTCTTCCAATAAATTGAGGTGCTCAGTGTTTTCTATCCTATCGATGTTCGTCCAACAACTGAAAACAGCCACCAAAAAGAAGAAGAAGACTCAAATATGATTGCTATATATTTCAAGAAGCAATACTCTATATCTCAAGAAACTATAAATTTTCACACCTCAACCTCCTATGACACTCCATAAGCTGCGCTTGGAAAACTGCTACTTGGTTACTTAGACCCTGTCGTGTGGTAAAGGCAATAAAGACTTTAGCAATTTGACTCAGAGAGATTTAAAAGTATCCAAGAAAATTTAAGAACCATACCTCAATAGTTTGATTCCTGCACGATAGAGAAAACAACATGATGTCAGATATATATATATAATATATCTCAGTGGCTTACAATGAAAAAAATGTGGTTGTCAATTGTAAGAATTCATGGCAAGTACCTTGCTCCTAAAAAATCATTTATATTTACATCATGATCCAGCTTCTTAAAAGTCTTCTTCAATGCCTGTAATCGAGTAAAACAAATCAGCTCAGATTTGTGCGTTCAAACAAGAAATAAAGTTGATGGAAAAATATCCAGTGAGTTTTATTATTCTTTACTTCAAGGCTCTCCAATTTCCTGTTTTGTCAAGAAAGAATGGCACTTAAGGTTAGTTTCACTACACAAATCACATGACAAGGATTGGTAATAATCCATACATGTATCTTAATGCTTACCATACCTTTTTGTCCTTTCTTGTGGAGTTAATTGCGCAAACTTGGAAATAACCTCTTCAATGCAACTGCAAACAAAAAAAGACAAATCAGTTAATTGCAGTCCCTAATTTATACAATTTCTTATTATTCATCAATCACAATCAGAAGAGGAACAAAATTGAGAATGTTATTTGATCATTACCTGTGTTCTCCATGGAAAACGGTAGGCTTTCCGGTAGGAGAAAACATAAGAAGGACAATATCAATATCACACAAAATCGATAACTCTTTGGCTTTCTTCATTATCCCATTTCTTCTCTTCGAGAATGTAACTTGCCTGTTGCTTGTGCTCTCAAGTCTTTTAATCTTCAACTTAACCCTACCCATCCTCTTCAAAACACACAAAAACACCATCAAAATCCCATAAATAAAAACGAAATCTCCACACACAAAAAAAAGAGCAACTTTCTCTTCCAATACTCACTTCAATGACCAAATGAAATTTTACTTGTTGCAAGGGCTTCTTTATATGATGATGAAAATTGGTTTTAATTTAACTCATCAAGAAGAAGAAATAAAAATCCAACCTTTGAAGATGGGGACGATGTCTATATTGGGCACAAAGCCTCTCTCCCTCTCTCTCTCTAGACAAGAAAAATCACTGTAACGGAAGATTTTTTAAAAAGGGACAGAGACCGAGGAAACAATGGGTTCTTTGATTCGAAAGAAGAGAAGAAATTCATGAAAATGATGAGCACAAAAGAGGCCAAGTTACAAACTTACAAAGAAGAGAAAAACCAACCAAAAAGATTTGTCCCGAGAAAAAAGAAGAAGAAGAAGAAAGAAAGTTGAATAAGAGAAAAATGGGAAGATTTTAATGGTGGAAACAGAGAGAAAGCTTTACAAGAAGCAGACGAAGGGACTCCCTTTGATTTCGCTTTGAAACTTAAGACCTCGACCAACGGAATTGTGTGCCTCTGTGTTAGAGAGAGAAAGCCCCCTTCACCAAACCGGTTTTTTCCTAATCAATTGCCTTTAAACCCGACTTTAACCGACGAAATCAAACCGATTTACATATGAAGTTGGGCCAAAGCAAGTCAAAGCCCATTAATACCTTTGACTTTTGTCTGTCTGCCCTAATTAACACCGCCTCTGTTCGTCTATTTAACACTTCTCGAGAGACACTAGTTTTCTTATGTAGTGTTTTGAGGTTCTGTTCGTTCGAAGGGTTTTCTAAAGATTCCATCTTTTAAAGAGTCTCTTTGTTGAATTATTTGTGTGGATTTGGGTTTTATTTGATGTTAATGCCTATGATGGTGTTAAATATACTTTGAGAGATTAATCTCCAGGAAAAGTAAATCAACTCTGAGGCATCTTTTTCTCTTTGGTATAACATGTTCCAAATATTTGATCTTATTGATGGTTTTGGTTTTCGCTGCTCTCTTGATTTGTGTTTTGGATTGGTTAGTGCAAATGATGATAAAAAGACAGGGACATCAGAATCTCCTTTTTAGGAGATGAGAATGATGAGTAATGTCTAGATGGGAATCTCTCTGATGCACTTGTTTACAGAATTATCCAAAAGTTTCAATTTTGTTCTACGGATTATGTTTGTATTTTCATTTAATATTCAAGATGGTGAATATGTTACAGTACTTTTGAGTCAACTGATTGTTTGGTTTTGGTTTTAGCCAATTTTGTGGGTCTTTTGATGAGTGCAAGTGACGATAAAAAGACAGGGACATCAGAATCTCCTTGTTAGAATGAGATGAGAATGATGAGTAATTGTCTAAATGGGAATCTCTCTGATGCACATAGTCAAGACTCTTCAAGTAGTTTTTGTTTAGTTCATCTAATCCCAAGCGATCAACAATGTTTGTTGGGTAGTTGGTTTTGCGGATGATGTATTAATTAGTTCATTACAATTCCATGTATTATCAGATTTGCAGTGATGAATATCACTAATGCGGAATGGCTGAAAACTGATATGATTCAGATGCATTTGAGCTCAGTTGTTCTCTGTTTTGCAGGATAATTTCGTCCAATAAATGAAGAATAGAATTAGAAACATTAATTTGGACAAGTGCTGAAGATTTTGGACAAGATTTGATAGAGTGATTGAAGTTTCTATGCCTGAGTCTTGTATATACTCAATTCAAATTGTAGTCATTTTGAACAATCACAACAAATAATAAAATTCTTTCTTTCAATCTCCATGTTTCTTTAGGTTCTTGAATGTAATTGAAGATTATTTGGGTAACAAAGAGGATAATAGAACCTCAATCTATCAACAAAGTATATAACAAGTAGACAATCGTTGTAGTTTTGGTCATTCTAAAAAAAACACTAAGCAAGTAGTTACACAAAGAAAAGCATCATCACTGTTTAACATCACAGAGAAGATAATTTCCAAGACAGTGATGTTAAACAGTGTAAAAATGAAACTCAAACAGTGATCGAAAAAGGATATAACAAAAAAGAGAAATAATCCGTCCAAACATGTCGAAGGAAAAAAAAGGTTTAATCAAAGAGAATCAAGAGTCTCAGTTCTGCTTCTTACAATCCGATGAAAAACTTCTCTAACTTTCTTCTCAAACGGATCCAACCCATTTTTCAAAGCTTGATGAACCTCCACAAGCTCCTCAACTCTCTGCTTAACCTCAATTTCCTTGTCATCACTCAAAGGAAAATGTACCGAATCGATCAGTTCGTTCATCAACCTAGAACACTTGTCAATCCGATCAATCTCCTTAAGCAAACCACAAGAATTCTTCCTATCTCTTCTCTTGGATTCCTCGACAATCTTATCGTGCAACGACATGACCGGAGCTGCCCATTGAAAATGCCTAGGCACAAAGAAGTTGACTTGCAAAAACCCACGATCTTGACAAGGAATCGCAGCTACCAAAACCCACATGACAAACAACAAAACCGAAGTCATCGTGTAAACCGGTACAGCTAAACCGTTGCTCGCAGCGACGTCGTTTGGTCTAGGAGTCGCTAAATTGTTGGCTAAAGCCTGTAATTGCTTAGAAGCAGACCATGATCTAGACACACTCCAAGACAGAGATCTGAAATGTCCGATCGAACGGTGGTGATGAGACTCTTTGACTCTTCCGAACGAACGGTTACGATGAGCTAGATTCGTGCCGGAAGAAGGATCTTTCTCGTCGAGCATGCCGATTGCTAAATCGATCAGAGCTTTCTTAGCCCGCCGGAGCTGTCCTTCTCCGACAGGACGGTGACTGTCTAAAGCAGAGATAACGATGTCGGCGAGTTTCTGCCATTGTCGAATTTGTTCGATTCCGTCGCGGATTGCGTTACAGACATCGAGGGCTTTGATGCTCCGGTCGAAATAATCGGAGATTAATCTGTCCATGGGAGATTTAGAGATCTGAGATCGGTGGTTGAATACGATTGCTCGAAACTCTTCTTGACAACAAAGAAACGAATCGAGAAGCTTTCCGATCCATTCCAGAGAGAGAAGCTCACCGGAAGCGTTGAGATCGATGAATTTCTCGGCGACTTGTCTTTGAAACGAATCTAGCTCCACTTCCATGTTGCTTGGGCTACTACTTCCACCGACTACTGTGGTTGACTCAACTTGATCTCGCCGTAAACTTAGTAATGACCTCCCAAATGATCCCTGAAAATCCGTCGCTGGCATTCTAAAAAAGATATAAAGTTTCAATCTTTTTTCCTAGAGAAAATTCGCAGACCCAGAATTTTTTTGATTGAGAGTGATGATGATTGATGAAAAGCTAGAAGAAGAAGAGATGGGTTTATAAAGCGAGAATTTTGACCGCGTATTTTAATATCTGCTTTTTATAAAAAACATATTCATTTATCTGCATAATTTTTTTATTCTTGTTGAAAATAAAATTACAAGTATGTATTTATTTATTTTTTTGGTCGGATAATTTTTGTGTGTGTTTTTGTTTACTCGTCACAAAACACGCAGTGTACACGTCGAGTGGGTAATAAAAGTACAGATTTTTTAATAATAAAATGTAAAAATTCTGAGTTGTGGAAATCTTCTATAGTCACGGAGCTGTGGCATATCAAATGAAGGAGGAGAGACTGGTGGGTGCCACGTGGAGCTGTGACGGGAGACTAAGTCAATTCAGTGCAAATGTGGAAAAAAAACAGCCAAGTCTTGGTTGGCGCGTAAATGAAGAGAGATAGAGAGTAAGGGAAAGGGACTAGGTCTTCAGTCTTGTTTGATTCGTTCTCGGCTTTCTAGAAAGCTCAAGGACAAATTGGTGAAATGTAATGTAATTCTTTTTCTCTCTGTTTTTTTTTACAGAAAGTTAAAAAAATTAAGAATAAATTACAAAATATGATATTTGTGTTAAAAATACTTTCAACAAACGCCATTACTAAAAAGATGTAAATTTTATCAAGGAAAATTGGCATGTATATTAGTGTTTGTAGACATATTTAAATATCTAACATTTAATAAATTATAGTTAGATGACTAACGTAGAGAAAACAAATTTGGACTAATTTACCCATCATAAATTCAATTAAAGTTGACAACTTCAATGCACAATTAATACAAATTTATTTGTAATAAAAAGAAATAACATCTTTTCTAAAACAAAATTCGAAACTGATTTATATAGAAATAAATTATTTTTCTGAATTAAACATTTTCTCAAAACAACCAAAATTCTATACTTTTATGAATAATTGATCATTGTTTGAATAGAAAAATTATATAGTACTATATCACAATTTGTATACTATGGAAATAAATAGTAAACTATCTCAGATTCTCAGTATTCAAATTCAATTACAAATAGTAAACTTTATTTTTAGCTAATTACATATTAATATATATAGCTAATTATACATGGATTCATAGTTAACTACAAATGAATATATAGCTAACAACATTTAAATATAATTACTTATACATATAGTTGTGAACTATTCGTGAGTATAACTAGTATAGCTGACTATTTTTAAAAACAAATTAACTTGATAATTAACTACACATAAACATATTACTAATTATATTTAAATACTATTAATAAACATAACAAATATAGTTGACTTTTGTGAATTAATTTACTATAATCTATATTTAAATATAGTTAGCTATATTCATGTGTAGTTAACTATATATCCATGTGTAATTAGCTATATATCAATGTGAAAATTAGCTACAAATAAATTTTATTATTTATATTTGAATTTATATAGTGAGATAGTTCACTATTTATTTCCATAGTATATAAATTGTGATATATTTCACTATATAATTTTTCTACTCAAACAATGATCAACAATTCATAAAAGTAGATAATTTTGGTTGTTTTAAGAAAATGTTTAATTCAGAAAAAGAATATTTTTCTATATAAATTAATTTCGAATTTATTTTTAAAACATATTTTATTTCTTTTTTATTACAAATAAATTTGTATTAATTTTGCATTGAGGTTAACAATTTTAATTGAATCTATTAAGGGTAAATTAGTCAATTTTGTTTTCTCTTTGTTAGTCACCTAATATTTATTTTATTAATTTACATGCTCCAACATGTTATTTCATTAATTAACCCTTTTATCATCTAGTGAAATTAAAATTACATTATTACCCACTCTTCTACACCATACATTTTTTTCCTTGGGGAAATTATATATATGTCACACTTGAAAAGTTTTTTTTCAACAATGCCACCATTGAAAAAGTGTTGCAAACATGCCACCTTTTACTGAAAAAGACAAAAAGTCATTAATTTTTTTTTCTCACTCTCTCCACGAAAAACAGCTTCTTCTTCCTTGTTTTCCCTCTCTCTTTCTCTCAAAAATGGTAGTGAAGAAGTTGAAGAAAAGGAAGAAACTCTCTCTCTCTCTCTCTCTCTCTCTCTCTCTCTCTCTCACACACACACACACACATTCGGATCTAGATCTAGACATACATTGAATTTCATCATTTTTTGTTAAAGATCTAGTTTTTTATTCTTTCAAATCTAGTTGAGTTTTGATTCGATTTGACTACGAATCTCAGTTTTTGATTCGATTTGGATTCAAAATCTCAGTTTTCTCTCAAAAATGGTAGTGAAGAAGTTGAAGAAAAGGAAGAAACTCTCTCTCTCTCTCTCTCCCTCTCTCTCTCTCTCTCACTCACACACACACACACATTCGGATCTAGATCTAGATATACATTGAATTTCATCATTTTTTGTTAAAGATCTAGTTTTTTATTCTTTCAAATCTAGTTGAGTTTTGATTCGATTTGGCTACGAATCTCAGTTTTTGATTCGATTTGGATTCCAAATCTCAGTTTTTGATTCGATTTGGGTTGATTTCATCTAAAAATTCAAATTTTGTTTCGTTTTGATTGATTTTGTTCTTAAGTTTGATATATAAAAAATCTGGGTTGGTTATTAAAACAGATTATAAAGTTTTAAAGGAGATTATAAGGTTTTTTTAAACAGATTGTAAGGTTTTTTAAAACTGATAATAAGATTTTTTAAAACCCTTATAATCTATTTAGAAAACATTATAAGGACGTGAAACCCCTTTTTAAAATAGATGATAAGGTTTTGAAAGCAGATTATAAGAGTTTTTAAAGAAGATTATAACCCTTATAATCTGCTTTTAAAACCAACCCATATATTTTTTTAAAGGTATGGTGCAGAGAGAGAAAGAGAGAGAGACGAGATCTGAGATGAAATGAAGAAAAATTTGAGATTTGAAAAAAAAATATATGGAAAAAAAAGATTTGAAAAAATTAAGTTAAACAAAAAGGTGGTATGACTTGCAAACATTTTTAAAGGATGGCATTTGTGTAAAGTGGAATGTCAAAAGTGGCATTTTAAATTTCTCTTTTTCTTTTCTCTTTTCCTATCTCTTTTTCTACACCACACATTATCTTTTCTTTTTTCTTTCTCTCTCTCTCTCTCTTTTCTTCCCTCATTCTTTCTTTCTTTCAAGAAGGTGGATGGTGGTGGCCGGCAGGAGAGTCGGAGACTGGGATTATGACGGAGACAGAACGGTGGACAAACACATAGACGGAACTATTGACAAAAACGGACACAATGACATAAACATTGGACAATAGACGAAACAGAGATTATAACAGTAGACAAAAACGGTGGTGGACTTAACCGGAGATGATAGGGACATAGTCGGATATGACGAACTGTGAACGGTGAACGAGAGACCATGAACAGTGGACAAAAACAGAAACAGTGGCGGAATGGTGGACAACGCTGTCAGAAATGGTTGCTGACATAGTCTCCGACTATATTAATATAAAACCAGAGTTGGGGAACAAGTTGTTGTAGTGGACAATAAAGTCAATGATATAACAGTCATTTTGCTTTTACTTGAAGACAAAATTATGACATTTTCTTATACATTAGAAAACGACATTTTTTAAAAGTTTTTCTAAAATAGTGGTAAGACAAATCTTAAAAATAAAAAAGGTTATTATAATACAACTAGTTAACATAAGAAAACTAAAACTATTCAGATACAATTTTCTTTTGAAAAATTGTAGATATTAAATTATCTATTAATTGTCGACAAAAAAATTATCTATTAATTATTTTTAAATACTAGTAGCATTGAATAACCACACTTTCGTTTCTTTTTTTAAAAATTTATTTGCAATATTGGTGGATAAAATTTTTATAGATATGATCGTTTTTCATTACATGTATTTTTAAAGAAGCAAAATTTTCATATATGTTTTTTATAAAAATTTATTTTATTGATGATACATTAATTTATATAGTTTTCAGTTTTTAGACACTATAAAATACACTAAAATATCACCGTTTAGTGAACTATCTAAATCGTTTTCCATGTAAAATTCTATTTGAAAATCGGTTTATAACCATTTGATAGAAAACTTTCCACTTTTATATAATTAGTTAATTAGTGTCATTAACAGTCAAACATCATGTTTGGGCCACAATTATAATTAAACAACCTATAAAAATCAATTGATAGACGACAAAATACACTATATGCAAACATCTTATAGTATTTAAAAAACAATACAGACATAATTTCCCCTAGCTGTCATCATGTGTTCCTGAAAACACAGTCTCAAACCAAAAAAAAATCAGAAAATTAACCTAATTATTTGAAAGAAAGATAGAAAAAGTTCAAAAGAAAGAAAACTACACGTGTGAATTTCAATATCGAAAAGACTTTGAAAAAACATGGACGCACGAAGATCACTGACAAAGACATGACAAGCTCGATCTCCTTCTTCTCCTAACATTTTTATTTTTTTTTATTTTTGAGTTTTAAGTTTGCATTATACTTTCGAAGTCAGTCAGCCCAAAATCGTGCAAAAGCATATTTCCCGCTTGCGTGTTCCTAATCAGACTCATTCCCCAATGTACACGACCAAATAATTTATCCCCAATTTGAGTAATTATTTAGTTGCCATTTTAATTTTTTAGGCATAAATCTGAAGGAGACGATTGCTCCTAACATGTTCATTCAATGATCCAGAACACAACAGAGAAACAGATTACAATATAGTAAATGGAAGAGCATATAATGTTTTTTAGAACCGTTACTTAAAAATAATATGTATATCATATTTATATTGGTTTATGATTTACAAGTTAGTTTGCGCTACTTAGTAACAGCTTCCTCGAGCTCTCTTAAACCACCAACCTTCTGTTCAATTTCTTCAATAAGTTCTTCACGCCATAGCTCTGCTCTTGCTTTTTCTTCTATGTCTTCTTGCTGCATCATACAACACCCAAAAACACAAGTAATCTATCCAAGCTTATTGTATAGTATGTATATTACTACATTGACATGTACCAAAAATTATGCCCCGACCCAGCCTAGCCTTACTAGACCTGAAAGATCTTCTTAGGTCTTACACACGAAACATATCATCCACATGTCCACAATGTTCACCAGGGTTATATCAAATCTGTTAACGTTAAATAGAAATTCGCTGTATTCACATTTCATAGGTACCATACCATATTTTTGTAAAATCCACAAGTACGAAAAACAGAAACGGGAATGTTTGACGTTTACAATTTACTTGTGAAGTTTGCAAAAATGATTGATTCATTTTGTAATAATATAGTAAACTTAGATACAAATGCAAATTTACAAACGTAAAATGCTAAAAATTTCCGATTTTTATTTAGATGAAAAATATATGCATAAACCTAAAGCAATCTATTTTTGCAAACCTGAACCAGTTCACATGGATATGGTCTACTAAGACCAAGATGGGTTAGTCCATCACAATATATCCATAATAATAATTTGTATGCACTTCTAACTTCTAATGAGAGAGAGACATACAGTTTCATAGAGCCAATATCCAGTTCCATCACCTCCATCTCCACGGTACTCCTCCGAGTCATAGAACGGATCCTATACCACCATTATTGTTCCAATTAATATCACAAAGTATTAAGAACCAAATGCAGCTAATGGATCTCGATTTGAATTTTTTCTTGTTCATACTTTTGCGGAACCAAAGTACAAACATCCCCAACAAGTGAACATGATGTAGAACATATCTGCCAGATCAAGATCAATATATCAAAACATTAAAAAACGAAACCATAGACACTCTACAAAAAGCATCATTTTTTGTTTTGAACTTACAGACGTTTTTGATGGCTTTATCACTTAGATGCCAAATGTGTTTCTCTGTAATGATATCACGCATTCCTTCTATTTGTTGAACCATCACTGCCATTAATGGCAAATCATGTGGCAATGCCTTTGTTACACATAAGCTTCCTCTCATCATATTCTTATTCCTCTTCTCATTCACTTTCATCTAATTAATTTTCAAAATTCTAAAACGTAAATTCGTAATTAACAAGAATAATTAAAGAGATTCTTAATCATAGTCTAACTAGTACTTACAGATAGCAAATATCCATGATTTGTCCCTTGCTTAGGCTACAAAACAGGATACATCTCTTAGGTTATTTATATTAAAAATTATGAAATCATTTGTTAGTATATGGTAATTTTGTACCGAATAATTGGAGGAAGAAGGAATATGAAGGTTGGCGAAGGTGAAACTTGTGAATGCTTTAGCCATTGTTACTACTTTTTAGATGGTGGCAATGGAGGAGAGAGAAGAGACAGTGTTTTTGCAATATTTTATTCAATGGTTGATTTTTAGCTTTAAGATTAGATTTTTGGAGGCAGAAGATGTGTGGATAAGGGAATTGGTACCGTCCACTCTTCTTCACCCTTGTGACAAAGTGAAGAAAGAACAGCGTCAATGCGCATGTTAGGTCAATGTTCAAGTAAGCGCTAAGTGCCAAGCGGCGATGACCCATAACCTAGCGCCTAGAACGCCGAATCGGGGCCTAGGCGATTTTAGGTGTTTACAACATGATACATTGCAAATAAGATATATTAGATGAAAAGTATATAAAATTGTGTTTTAGAAAATAAATTTATATAATCTTAAACAAAAACATTTAATTAATTCATACTAAACAACATATAAATGTTTATAACTATGAAAATAGAATTAAAACTTATAAATTTAAATTTATGTAGTTAAAAACTGGAAAAATGCAGTAAAATGAAATCTATGCGATTTTAGGCGGTCAATGCGGTAATCTAGGCGTTGTCTAAGGACCTAGTGCCTAAGCGGGGCCTAGGCGACCGCCTAGACTGCTTTTTAGAACATTGGGTCCCACATAACACACATGTATTTTAGCAAAGTGCATGTTAGCGGATGGACTAACCTTCAAGTTCCGTTTAGAATTTACCACTTGTTCCGTTTTATAAAGAAAAGACTTAAAATATACTTCAACTTTTCATTGGCCATGTGAGTGAGATAACAATCTAGTCTAGGGCTGGGAAAAAAACCCGTTAAATTCGATTCGATCTGAACCGAAAAAATCGAATATCCGTAAAGTTTCGAAGCAAAGCAAATATTAAAATGGACGATCCGTAAAAAACAAAGCAAATCACAAATCATAAATCATATTTTAGAAAAGGTCATAATCCGATCCGATCCGTATTATTATATATATATATATGTATGTATGTATGTATACATAATTACATATCTAAACTGCATAATGATTATATTTATATGTAAATTTTATAAATTTATATTCATCAATTAATTATTTCAATATTAATGAGAAACAAATAATAAGAGCATATCATTTTTAATGAAAATTTGTCATTTTGTTTTGTTAAATTTCAACTTTTAATTTTTTTTCCAATTTTTATAATTATTTTTAAAATGTAACGGATCGGATCGGATATCCGGTAAATATCCGGATTTTAACGGAGCGTATACGGATCGGATACGAAATGTTGAGGAGCGGATACGGATCGGATATCCGCTCCGTGCCCACTCCTAAATTATAGTCTTATAACAGCGTATTATAGGGACTTTGGGTAAAGTAATTGTCGGGCGATTCAAAGTTTCCGCTTTCGTCCTCAATCAACTTTCTATTTACGCAGGTTTAGCAATTTCGGGATTCTAAAGCGCATGTTAGCAGCTAACAACAGAATTGGTAAAAAAATCTCCACCCAGTTTAGTGCGCCAACCAAATCACTCTTCTTAAAGCGCACGTTAGCAGCTCTTACCAAAATTCTCATCAAAGGAAATCTCCAACCGCTAATTCAACTTTCGTCTTCTTCCCCGTAATCGGTCAACTTTACGCGCACGTTAGCATCATTTTCCCGAATTTGTTTATTCAACTTTCCAATTATCGTCTTCTTCCCGTGTCTGTCTTTAATCTTTCTGTTTGGTATTCCCTGACTATTTCAATCCCACCAAATTTCTCCTCAAAGCCATCTCCAAATCTCAGGAGAAAAATCACGATGAGTCGCATGATGGGTTTACTGGATCTGGAGAAACACTTCGCCTTCTACGGTGCTTATCACAGCAATCCGATCAACATTCTAATCCACATCATCTTCGTATGGCCGATCGTCTTCTCGTCTCTACTTCTCCTCCATTCTTCGACCCCAATTTTCGATCCTTCCCAGTTAGGGTTTTCTCAATCGGCGACTCTCGACGGTGTTCTCCGGTTTAATGTTGGCTTTATCTTCACCGTGATTTATGCTCTCTTCTACATCTGTTTGGATAAGAAATCTGGGTTTGTTGCGGCTCTCATGTGTTTCTCTTGCTGGCTCGGTTCCAGTTTTCTCGCTGCTCGATTAGGACCTTCCCTAGCCTTTAAGGTTAGCTTTTTTTCTTCTCTTAATCTGAAATTTAGGGTTCATATTTTTTTAAAGAAAATCTCATATAAATGAGAGTATGTGCATCCATATGCAGTGTGCTTCAAGCATTTATTGTTCATTGTTTTCTATGCTTTGACTTGAAAGCCCCTATAAATTACTTGTTATGTTTAGGGAAGAAGAATTATATAGCTTCAAGGATTTATTACTCCCCCCCTTCATTAGCTGAGACATCAGTGATATTATCTTGTCTATGGCTTTGAACATCCATGATTTAGTCATTGCAGTTTTTTCTGCAACTTGTTCATCTTTGGACTTTGCATAGATTCTGATTCTTTGGTCCAAAGACTTCCAATTGGTTTTAGTAGTGTTGAGTCATTTGTGAAGAGGATTTAATGTGTGATTTTCTTGACCATTACCATTGGTGATGGTCTCAGATATTTACAATCTCCATCATTTGTTCACATAAAAGTTCTTGTTTTTTGAAGAAACATCTGTTAATTTAGGAGCTTTGTATGTATCTTCAATGTTATGAATCATGTGATTAGTTTGTTACGGATTCCAAGAACAGTAGATACTTGCCCGAACCCCTAACTGAAATCCCTCTGTTATGTAGATAGTACTGTAACAATTTAACTGTTTTTTTAGGTTGGGATAGTATCTCAGCTCATATGTTGGACCGGGCAGTTCCTTGGCCATGGCTTGTTCGAGGTAAGTCCTTTGGCTTTTAAAAATCATTTTTTTGATTCTCCTTTATGTCTCATCATTGGTGTTCATGAGGGCTTAACCAGATCGTCTTGATATTTGTCTACTCATAGAAACGAGCACCTGCGCTATTGGACAATCTAGTCCAAGCTTTTCTCATGGCTCCTTTCTTTGTGTTGCTCGAGGTGATAGTTGTTCGTGTTCTGTTGTGTTCTGTTTGTTATTCTCTTGTTCCGTGAAAACTATAAACAATGAAAAGTATATGTGGAATTGATTGTGCGAATGAATACAGGTTCTTCATTCGGTTTTTGGGTACGAACCATATCCCGGATTTCAAGCTCGTGTGAATGCTAAGGTAGAAAGTGACATAAAGGAATGGAGAGAAAAGAAGCAAAAGAAGAATAAGATCACTTAAGCTTTATATAAATGAAGAACTTAGACCCATTGTTGCATGTTTTATATTAAAGTCGAAATAATAACAAGACCACTATGGATTGATTGATTTATGAAAGTTGCAGCTTTTATCCCATAAAGATTCACACCGTCTTCTTTGCTCCTTTATCATGTTGCCGAAGTGACTCCAAGTTGCATTGGTTTTAAGACCAATGGAACCTGCCAAGTCCTGATCTTTGACAATGCCCAACAAATGTCACAACAAGAAAAACCAGAATTAGTCTCAATACCAATGGAAATACCTCAAAATGAGACCTCAAATGACACAACTTACAGGTCTTTCGGTCTGTGAGCAAAGTTGGTCAGGGCACCGGAAGGGACAAATGGAAATTTGACTTTCAGTGGGGAACAAAAAAAGTAAGGAACAGAGAGGAAGAGGCAGAGTAGGAACCAGGAAAGTTTGCTATCTAGTCTTTATATCTCCAAGTATATCTAATTCGCCCCTGATTATTTTTCATTCGGATTACCCCAGGTGATTTCCAGTTCAAACGAAAAAGTTATTCAATTTACAAGTCAAGTGATTTCCAGTTTACCGGATTCAGACATGTGCGCATTCAATGACGAATTCCGACCAGACCAAAATGAGTTAAGCTACAAAACGAATTGCTCTACAATCTTGATCCATTAGAGAAGCCCATGTAGTTTGGATTCAGTCCAAAAACATCAAGAAAAGAGAGAATTTCGTGCATAATCTGATAAGCTTTCAGTGTGTAAAGAGAAAGATTACCTTTTATTCACAGTAAAACTATACAAAGTGTAATCTGTTTACAAGTGAATTCATGAATGATTACTTTCTACAAAGACTCTTCCTTATATAGGAGGTCTTGTTACAACGGCCAACCAACTAACTAACTAACAATCTGTTGACTCTTCTCTTCTAACTTCTATTAACATCTAAAACCGTTTCAACCACTTCCACTCAGCTTCTCTTCTTCTTCTTGTATCTGTAACACTTTAGTGGCTTATCAATACCCCCCCCCCCCTCTTGGACCACACAGCTTGCCCTCAAGCTGGTAAGAAGGAAACTGCGCCTTAATCTCTGTTACCAACATCCAAGTGTGTTCATGTGACTGAGTGTTAGTCCATTTCACCAATGCTTCTAGCTCTCCCTCGCCATTATATCTGGTATCCAAAATCTCCTCAGGCTCGATGACTAATTCACCATCATCAGTCCACTCCACAGGTAAAGGTGCTACCAAATAAGTCTTCCCCAAAACCGGTTTCAATTGTGACACGTGAAACACCGGGTGAATTTTAGAATTTTCAGGTAACTTCAAGTGATATGCAGCTTTGCCTATTCTCTCCAGAATCTCGAATGGGCCATAATATTTTGCCGCTAACTTTTGAAAAACTCTTCTTGAAACCGACTGTTGCCTATAAGGCCTTAGCTTCAAGAACACCAAATCACCCTGAGCCAACTCTAAATCCCTTCTCTTCTTATTAGCATTGTTCTGCATCAACTCCTGTGCTCTTCCCAAATTCTCTTTGATCTGCACTAGCATAACATCTCTTCTCTTCAAGGCAACTTCTAACTCAAAGTTGGCTGTTGATCCATTTTCAAATTTCAGCAACTGAGGAGGATCTCTACCATATACCACCTTAAAAGGAGTCTCCTTCAATGATGTATGGAATGTGGTGTTGTACCACAACTCTGCCCAGCACAAATAAGATGCCCATTGTTTCGGTTGAGCTAATGCAAAACACCTTAAAAATGTCTCCAAACACCGATTCAAAACCTCCGTTTGTCCATCCGTTTGTGGATGATACGCAGTACTGAACTTGAGTTTAGTTCCTACAGCTTTAAATCCATCTCTCCAAAATCTACTCTGAAATACCTTGTCTCTGTCCGAAACTATAGATGCAGGATACCCATGCAACCTAATCACATCTTTAGCAAATTTCAAAGCTACATTAGTGGCAGTAAAAGGATGTCTTAACCCAATAAAATGACCATACTTGCTCAACCTGTCTACTACAACCATAATCACATTGATTCCCTGAGAAGTTGGTAGCCCTTCAATAAAATCCATGGACACATCTTCCCATATTTTCTCAGGTATTGGTAAAGGCTGTAACAATCCCGCTGGTGCCAAGGTAGAATATTTATGTGTTTGGCACACTTGACATTCGGAGACAAACTTCTGTATATCCTTTCTCATTTTAGGCCAATGAAATTGTGTTTGTAGACGCTTCTGAGTTTTCAGAACACCCGAATGGCCGCCCTGAACTCTTGAATGATACTCGGCCAACAACAAAGGAATGCGTTTTGATTGTTGAGGGAGACATAGTCTGCCCTTATAAAACACATGTCCTTGATGGATTGAATAACCTTTTTTAGTCACAGTTCCTTGTTGTATCTGATTGTATAACTCTTGCATTTCCTCACTCTCCTCAACCTCTGAAAATAAATCTTGGAGTTGAATAGCAAACGGTGAAGAAAATGCTGTCAAGATGATCAGAGATTGAACTTCTACTCTCTCAATCCTAGACAATCCATCGGCAGCTGCCTTCTCCTTACCAGGTTTATATGCAATCTCAAAATCAAACCCCAAAAGCTTAATCAACCACCTCTGATAATCCATAGAGACTTCCCTCTGCTCCAATAAGAACTTGAGACTCTTCTGATCTGTACGCACTAAAAATTTGGTTCCCAACAGATAATGTTTCCATTTTTGGATAGCCATCACAATAGCCATCAACTCTCTCTCATAAGTGGGTTTGAGTTGTTCTCTTTCTGTCAAACCATAGCTAAAATATGCTATTGGGTTCTGTTTCTGCATCAAAACTACTCCCAAGCCAAAACCAGACGCGTCAGATTCTACAATAAACTGCTCACTGAAATTAGACAAAGCTAATACCGGAGCTGAGCTCATTGCTCTTTTCAACTCCTCAAATGCTACCTGAGCTCTGTTATCCCATACAAATCTATCCTTCTTCAAAAGTTCCGTTAAAGGTTTAGCCAAAGACCCATATCCCTTCATAAATCTCCTATAATACCCTATTAAGCCCAGAAATCCTCTCACACCTTTGACATTCTTCGGAGCAGGCCACTTAATAATAGCTTCAGTCTTGCTTGGATCGGTCAAAACCCCCTCTCTTGTAATGATATGACCCAAGTAATCAACCTGATTCTGGCCAAACATACATTTTTTCTTATGAGCAAATAGCTGATTCTCCACAAAAATCTTCAAAACCACCTCTAAATGCTTCACATGTTCTTCTACCGATGAACTATATACTAGGATATCATCGAAAAATACTAAGATAAACTGTCTCAAATAAGGTCGAACAATTCATTCATGAGGGCCTGGAAAGTTGCAGGAGCATTGGTTAAGCCGAAAGGCATTACCAAAAACTCATACAAGTCATCATGTGTTCTAAAGGCTGTCTTAGCTACATCTTCCTCCATCATCCTTATTTGATGATATCCAGCTCTAAGGTCTAATTTTGAGAACACCTGAGCTCCATGTAATTCATCCAACAATTGATCAATGACTGGAATAGGAAACTTGTCCAAGATAGTAACCCTATTCAGTGCCCTGTAGTCAACACAGAATCTCCAACTGTTATCCTTTTTCTTGACTAGCAATACAGGTTTGGAAAAAGGACTGTGACTCGGCCTGATCACTCTAGAATCTAACATACTCCTTACTTGTTTCTCCATCTCCTCCTTATGGCAATGAGGATAACGGTATGGTCTCACACTAATCGGTCCTGCACCCTGAATTAGTTGAATAGAGTGCTCTCTGCCTCTAAATGCTTTCTTCTACTATCTGTGTATCCATCAGTGCTAGTCCCAATCTGTCCCACTCCAAATCTCTACTCCCAGAACCAGTAGTAAGTGTCTTCAGAGACAACTTCCTCGAATGAAGGGAAGGATCACCCACAATGGTAACTTGTTGACCCTTATATGAGAAAGAGATCTCATGAGTGTCCCAATCAACTTGGCATCTTCCCAATGTCCTAAGCCATTGAATCCCTAAAATCACATCTGCATTACCCAGTTCTAAGTTGATAAAATCAGCTTCAAACTCTAATCCATTGATTGAGAACTGTACATCCTTACAAGAACCTAACCCTTTCACAGCCATTCCCGTTCCCAACATTACTTCATAGTTAATATTCCTCTTAGGCTTTAGTTTTGCTTTCTGCACTACCCCAGGAGACATAAAATTGTGAGTAGCACCACTGTCAAGCATGACAATGATCTCAGTCTTGCCAATGAAGCCTTTTAGTTTAGTAGTTGTTGGAGATTGAATTCCCAAGAAAGAATTGAGAGACAATTCAATCAACTCCTTTGACTCAGTCTCTTCGTCCTCCAAATCCTCTATTTCCTCTCCATCTTCCTTCAACTCCATCTCACACCCATTAACTACTAAAAACACTCTTAGCTCTGCATTCTTACAGCGATGACCAACAAAAAACTTCTCATCACACTTAAAAAATTCTCCCTTCTTCTTCTTTTCCTCATACTCAGCTGGAGAAAGTCGTAGCCTCGTTTTCATACTCTTAGAATCTTTCTGATTTTGATTGACTAGAAATCCTGTTGTGGATTCTTCGGATTCTGTCTGTAATTCCCATCCCCTGCATTGGCCAATTGAAACTGTGGTTTAGACTTATAAGGCCCCTTCCTCTGACCGAAAGCACCTAAAACCATCTCAGAGAGAATGCTAGGTTCCATCTCCAATGCTACCTCAATTAACTCTGTTAATCCTCTTGGTTTTAACATCTTGACCAATGCTCTAATCTCTGGTTTCAAGCCGTTTTTAAAAATAGACTCTAAACATTCATCATCAATGTTCAAGACTTGAGACGAAAGATCCTCAAATTGCTCCACAAATTCATCAACTGATCCTTCCTGCTTCAGAGCATACAACCGCTCAGATGGTGTTGCTTCCCTTGAAGCACCAAAACGTTTAAGCAATTTGTACTTAAACTCTTTCTAATCTTTAAACCCCACTCGTCTCGTTTCCTAATTGAACCATTTCGATACCTTGCCACTCATATTCACCGCAACATCGCCCAATTTCTCATCTTCTTCGAATTGACCCAGGCGAAAATATCTTTCGGCTCTAGTGATCCAACCGTAGATATCCGAACCATTGCAGATCGGCATCTCAAGCTTTTTGAGCCATTTATCCCTTGGCCTAGATCCCAGACTACCCACCTGATCCCCAAGACTAGAACTATGGCGATTTTGTTCCAGATTAGAGATTGGTACCTGATTTCGCAATTCCGGTGATTCCTGATTCACCGGTACGCTCTCTGGAGCTGATTCTTCTCGCCTCGCCGGACAATTGAGATCCGGTTACTCCAATCGAAGATTCCGTCCAGATAAGAGCTGAAAGAGTTGGTCAAGCTTTGCATCCATCACCTTGAAACTTTCCTTCATCTCTGTATTGGACTTTCTCAATGCTTCGACTACTCCGGTCACTCTTCCGGCGAGATCTTCCACCGACGACTCTAGATCGGTGACTCACTGACTCGTAGCTTCACTCACTTTCGGTGGCATCGTTGAGGACAAACTCACCGCACCAAATTGATAAGCTTTCAGTGTGTAAAGAGAAAGATTACCTTTTATTCACAGTAAAACTATACAAAGTGTAATCTGTTTACAAGTGAATTCATGAATGATTACTTTCTACAAAGACTCTTCCTTATATAGGAGGTCTTGTTACAACGGTCAACCAACTAACTAACTAACAATCTGTTGACTCTTCTCTTCTAACTTCTATTAACATCTAAAACCGTTTCAACCACTTCCACTCAGCTTCTCTTCTTCTTCTTGTATCTGTAACACTTCAGTGGCTTATCATAATCAAAAGAGCATTTATTTAAGAGATCTTCTCTCTCTTACATTCAAACTAGATTTTGACCCACGCCAAGTATGAAAATATAAATTTCAGCTTATTGTAAAATAAAAATATATTGTTTTACATCATCCATACCAAAACAATATTAGATAAATAATTATGTCCACTAAAAAAATTATTCGATCGATTTTTGAATCTTGAGTGTCTTAATATGTGATAGATTTTACGTTTTAAGTGTATACAAAATATAAAAATCAAAGAAATTGATTTACAATAACGAAACTAAAAAGCGAAACATTATCTTATAATGTATGACAAAGAATGTAATCGAGTGATATACATCTTATATTTGCAAAAACAAATGTTTTTCAACAACTCTATAAAATTTGTTTAAACCCAACTTTATCACTAACCAAAATACTACTAATTGAATCGGTTAGTTTTCTGGTATTGTAATAGATTTGGTAAGTATATATTTTTGTCATCAATGCCGTATATATATTAGAAATATTGAATATGTAGATATTTCCACCATGCCAAATTGAAATGTTTTGATTGGTTGATTTAATTAATGTGTTCCTTAAGATTGTCTTTGAATGACACCTAGGATTAATATGTTCCTTAAAAATCTCTTTGAATGACACCTATGATTTTTAACTTTTAGTGTCTCCTCAATTAATATATATATATATAAGATTTGAGTTGTATTTTGTTTTTCCAGAAGCTTTGCATGTTGAGCTTTTATTATGGACGTTGTGATGTAATTCCCCCTTATAAAATGAGGCTGATTTCATGAATAAAATTATCCATCTTTTTATCAAAAACCCTTTTAAGATTGGATCAAAGGTAAATCAAGAGTCTTCCGCTACTCTTGTGCGAATGGACATATACTCAATGGTTGAAGAGTAGATTCTCAACCACGACGATTCAAAGCATGAGCCTACTTGGAAAATGTTCTCACTCAATTACAAAACATCTCGAAGAAAAATGAGATCAAACGGAGTTCAAACGATGAAGTTATTCAATTTACAAGTCAGGTGATTTCCAGTTTACCGGATTCAGACCTGTGTGCATTCAATGACGAATTCCGACTAGACCATAATGAGTGAAGCTACAAAATGAATTGCTCTACAATTTTGATCCATTAGAGAAGCCCATGAAGTTTTGATTCAGCTTTAAAACATCAAGAAAATAGAGAATTCCGTGCATAATCAAAGGAACATTTATTTATGGGATCTTCTCTCTCTTACATTCAAATTTGAGTTGTATTTTGTTTTCCTAGAAGCATTGCATGTTGAGCTTTAATTATGGACGTTTTTGATGTAATTACCTCTGTAAAATGAGGCTGATTTCATGAATAAAATTATCTATCTTTTTTTTTTTTTTTTTTTATCAAAAACCTCTTTTAAGTATAGATCAAGGTAAATCAAAGTTCCTCTCATAAACTTTGTGTGACCATTCGATCCATCGGTAAATCAAGAGTCCTTCCGTAGCTCTTCTGTGACTCTTGATTCCATCATTGATCCGTTGATTCCCTTGCTAAATCTCGAATTTGGATATGTTCTAAACCTATCAAAGTGTCGATCTAAGTGGGATCTTATTAAGTGGTATCAGAGCACACTCTTTAGTTCGGATCAAGAGTCTTCCGCAACTCTTGTGCGACCATTCGCTCCACATCCCTTGTCATCGAAGCTTCACCGTTTCGTTGCAGCAAGGTTTATCCCATTACCAACTCTAGAGTGCAACATCCTTGGGAGGATCTCGTCAGCAGCCTAACGAACCAAATTAAACCTGTAATATGTAGACCTTAAGGTGGCAGCCCTTTTCAAGCCAGCCCAGAGATCAAGCCCAGAAGACTAAGGCCCATTTAAGCTCCAACCGACCTAGCGGCTACTCTTTAAATGGAAAACCTAGAAAACTTAGGAAAAATTCCTGCACAAGACACATACCACCAGCCCACCCCAACACTAAGACTGCTTCTCAAACGTTTGAACTTTTTATTCTTAACAAACTTATCATGTTTTATTACTTTTGGTACTTTGGTTTCCACCCTTTTGTACTTTAAAACTTGTTTTTTCAAGCTATCACTACAAGAAAACAGTTCATTACTGATTACCATTTGTGACTGAGTTTTCAGTTACTCATTTTAACGACTAACTTGAGACTGTTGTGTGACCAATTTGCGACGACACAAAAATTAATCACAACTCAGTTGCAAATTTGTGACTGATACCTATCGTTGTAAAAGAGTCACAATTTAGCGACTGATTTGAGACAAAAACTCGTAGGTTTTCATGTAGTGGCAAAGTAGTCACAAATTTAAGACGTATTAGCGACGCGCTTATTAGTCACTAATTTGCGACTATTTCGTTACCAAAAAATTAGTTACAGATTTGCGGCTACAAAACCAGTGTCACAAAAGTGTCACAAATATTTATGTCGGCACAAGAGGACACATAATTTCTATGTCGGCAGAATAGTAACAAAAAAACAACACGTGATAAATTCGAGTCTACTTAATCCAGAGTTTGTTGGGGTCGGTTTTCACCCATTCAACATTTACGTTTAAAGTCAAGCATACGAAGAAATAACCCTCTGAAATTTCAAGGAGCAAGGTAGAGTAAGCCCCTAAGTCTTACTGCGAAGAAAAGCGAAGCAAGTGATCATGGAGTGAGGCGAAGCAGGAGTAAACCGACCACAGGGTCGGCACTGCGGACCGACCACAGGGTCGGCACTATGGACCGACCATAGGGTCGGCACTGTGGAACGACCACAGGTTCGGCCTCTGTGGCCCGACCACAGGGTCGGTTCGGTCGTCTATCCTATCTTCAGCCCCATGCATTCTCTGATCCATCAACATGAATGAAGCCTGAAGCCCACTCTAACATGACCGACTGAAGCAATATGATTCCGCGAAGACTTAGGGAGCAGAACCGCCTTAGATGTAGTATATATACCTCTTTTGTATAAACCCTAAGGGGATCCAAATTTTTCCATACAGAAGCTTTGTACTCAACTTTACACAGCAATAACAAAACTCTTTCAATCTCTTGCGACCTTAGCTAACATAGAAATCTCTAAATTCCCCTCACGAATCCTTACAAGTTTAATTGTTTTGGTTTCGACCCCCACAATTTGGCGCCGACTAAGGGGACCTAGAGAGTTCTGACACACAAAAGCTAGAGTTTCACACCACCAACGAAGGTGTCAGGCGACAGTGCCGTAAGCAGCAAAGGATCGTCGCCTCATCCCTGAAGACGAAACATGCTAGTGATCCTATCGCTTTCGATGAAGAAGATGCCGAAGGTATTGACCATCCGCATAGCGACCCCTTGGTGATCAATCTAACTGTATCCGGTTTCAACGTCGCTCGAGTCCTCATCGACACCGGAAGCTCGGTGGATGTTATCTTCAGAGAAACACTCGAGAGGATGAAGATCGACCTGTCACTCATCGCAGGGCAACCGAAGCCTATAACGGGCTTCTCTGGCGAAACAACCTTGACAATGGGAATGATTCGTCTGCCAGTGGAGGCTGGAGGCGTCAAGAAGATGGTGAACTTCACGGTGTCTGATCATCCCGCCATCTACAACTTGGTCATGGGAACACCTTGGCTCAGTCAGATGCGAGCTGTTCCGTCAATATACCACTTTTGCCTAAAGTTCCCGACCAGAGATGGTGAGAAGACTATTTTTGGCAGCCAAAGAGATTCACGCATGTGTTTCTTAGCAGAGCATAAGCTACGTAATCATAAAAAGAAGAATGGCATGACCTCGTAAGAGCCGCAGAAGAAGGTAAAAACTAATTCCAGTCGGGAGAAAGACTTGGCTAACCTCCTATAACAATTGCAGATTACTGACGGTCGCGCAGAAGAGGAGCGGCCTACCTGCGAACTTGTGCTCTCTGTATGCATCGACGAGCAACACCCAGAGAGATGTGTAGAGATCGGAGCAGCTCTTGACGAGGCTCTCAAAATAAAGCTAGTGGCTTTTCTCCAAAAGAACATCAACACCTTTGCCTGGGCCGCCGAAGATATGCCTGGGATAGACATCAATGTCGCCAGCCACGAGCTCAATGTTGATCCTACGTTCAAGACGGTTAAGCAAAAATGAAGGAAGCTGGGTCCTGCGCGAGCAAAGGCTGTTAATGACGAAGTAGAAAGGCTTCTGCGAGTCGGTTCGATAACCGAAGTCAAGTATCCCGACTGGCTTGCCAAACCAGTCGTGGTCAAGAAGAAGAATGAGAAGTGGCGCGTCTGTGTGGACTTCACGGATCTTAACAAAGCCTGCCCGAAAGACAGCTTCCCCTTGCCTCACATCAACCGCTCAGTGGAGGCAACAACGGGTAATAAGCTTCTTAGCTTCATGGACCCTTTTTCTGGCTACAACCAGATCCTGATGCATTCCAAAGATCGTGAGAAGACAGCTTTCATCACGGACCGAGGCATCTATTGCTACAAGGTGATGCCCTTTGGCCTGAAGAACGCTGGTGCAACATATCAGAGACTGGTGAACAAGATGTTCCAGGACTAGTTGGGAAAGACTATGGAGGTCTACATCGACGATATGCTCGTCAAGTCACTCGAGGAAGAAGACCACATCGCCCACTTGGAAGAATGCTTCAACCAACTGAACCTCCACAACATGAAGCTGAACCCAGCGAAGTGCAGATTTGCCGTGACTTTAGGCGAATTCCTTGGGTACCTGGTCACTCGCCGGGGCATTGAGGCTAACCCGAAACAGATTGATGCATTGATCCAGATGGCTTCACCAAAGAATAAGCGTGAAGTGCAGAGATTAACTAGGAGAGTGGCTGCACTCAATCGGTTTATTTCACGCTCCACTGATAAATGCCTTCCCTTCTACAACACCCTGCGAGGAAATAAGCAATTCGAATTGTCTGAAAAGTGTGAGGACGCCTTCAAGCAACTTAAGGAATATATGGCAACGCCGCCCATCCTTGCTAAACCAGTAACTGGAGAACCTCTTTTCCTTTACATTGTTGTCTCAGAAACAGCTGTCAGCGCTGTCCTGGTGCGGGAGGAAAGAGGCGAGCAGAGACCTATCTTCTATGTGAGCAAAATGCTCACCGACGCTGAGACAAGATACCCCCAATTGGAAAAGCTGGCGTTGTCCGTCCTCGTGGCATCCAGAAAGCTAAGGCCTTACTTTCAATCTCATTCTATTATTGTCCTTAGTACTTTCCCACTACGTTCAGTCTTACATAGCCCAAGTCAATCTGGCAGGTTAGCCAAGTGGGCTGTGGAGCTCAGCGAGTACGACGTCGAGTATAGGGGGCGCACATGCAACAAGTCACAAGTGCTGGCTGATTTCCTCATAGAACTTCCAGAGGACAAGGACTCAGAGGGAGTGCAGCCCGGAATTTGGCATCTGTATGTGGATGGCTCATCCTCGAAGAGTGGTTATGGAGTTGGGATACGATTAATATTGCCAACCGGAGAAGTCCTTGAGCAATCGTTTCGACTTGGGTTCAAAGCTTCCAACAACAAAGCAGAGTACGAGGCCCTCGTCGCTGGCATGAGGCTCGCCCAAGGACTGAAGATCGAGCACATTCACGCATTCTCCGATTCGCAGCTGGTGACCAGTCAGTTCAGCGGCGAGTACATTGCAAAGGATAATCGCATGGAGGCTTATCTGAAGATGGTAAAGAATCTTGCCTCTGCATTTCAGGAGTTCGCCCTTACAAGAATTCCCAGAGGTGCGAACACGAGCGCCGACGCGTTGGCCAACCTCGCTTCTGCCACTGCCATGCCAGAGGATCCGGCTTTGAAGCGGGTCATTCCAGTAGAGTTCATTGAATTCCCCAGCATTCAAGAGGATCTGGCGCTCTTCATCTTAACACGCTCTCAAGCAGCAAAACAAGTGGACGCCTTTGCTGAAAACACCAATGAAGACGTAGAAATGGCGGAAGCTCCCGAAATCCCGGAACCAATGAAGACGTAGACATGCACGACGCAGACGAACCCGTTGATGGCATCCCTGTCAGCGAAATCTCTCTTGCCAGCAGCTCTCATCATCCCGAAACGATCCTAATGGACACGGATGCGGAAGAGCTAGGATACGGCTGTGACAAGTTATGGATGAGCGAGATACGAGAGTATATTGCCGATGGCACGCTGCCCAGTAGCAAGTGGGCAGCCCGCAAGTTACAGAGGCAAGCAACTCGCTATGTTTTACTTGATGGTAACCTCTTCAGGTGGGGATTCTCCGGTCCTATGCTCACCTGTGAGAAGGGAAGGAAGCAAGACGAATAATGGAAGAGGTCCATAGTGGATCCTGCGGCAATCATTCCGGGGGCAAAGCGCTTGCGGTCAAAATCAAGAGACACGGTCATTTTTGGCCTACTATAGTCGGTGATTGAATGAAGTTTTAAGCCAAGTGTGACAAGTGCCAACGACACGCTCCAAAAATTCATCAACCGACTGAGAGGCTCTCGTCTGTCACTTCACCATACCCATTCATGAGATGGGCCATGGAAATTGTTGGACCATTACACCCATCAAAGCAGAAACGATTCTTACTTGTTCTGACAGACTACTTCTCCAAGTGGGTAGAAGCTGAAGCATATGCTACAATCAAGGATGTCCAGGTGGAAAGCTTTGTTTGGAGAAACATCATATGTCGTCACGGAGTTCCGTATGAGATCGTTACGGACAACGGTTCACAGTTTATATCCAACCGATTCGAGACATTCTGTGCAAAATGGAATATCAGACTTGGCAAGTCTACGCCACGCTACCCTCAGGGCAATGGTCAAGCAGAAGCTATCAACAAGGTAATCCTTGATGGCCTTAAGAAGCGCTTAGAGGCGAAGAAGGGCCGCTGGGCCGACGAGCTAGAGGGAGTTTTATGGTCCCACCGCATAACTCCCCGACGAGCAACATGCGAGACTCCTTTCGCCCTTGGCTACGGAACCGAGTGTGTTATTCCTTCCAAAGTCTGCTCTCCTGGGGTCCGACGCCAGCTTTTACCCAACAATGAACCAGTTAACCGATCAATGCTGCTTGATGCATTGGACTTCCTCGATGAGCGTCGCGACCAAGCACTCGTCCGGATTACAAATTATCAGAGCGCAGCATCACGATATTACAACTCCAGAGTCAGGGAAAGTCGTTTCTCCATAGGTGACTTGGTCCTCCGTGAGGTATTTCAGAACACAGCAGAACCAAACGCCGGCAAGCTCGGAGCTAACTGGGAAGGCCCGTACAAGATCACAACAGTCATTCGTCCTGGAGTCTACGAGCTCGCCACCATGTCCGACACTCTAATCCTTCACTCTTGGAATGCCAAGCTCTTGAAGAAGTACTACCGCTAGTCTATTCCACCAAATGAACTACGAGGCGACTTGATCCCTGTAAAGGGTACGTAAGCAGCCTGTCCTCGGATAGGTTCAATTGCCTCCCCCCCCATCACAAGGGGGGATTCCACTCTTCACTTTAGCCTCGTTCTGGACGAGCTCGCATGATCTCCTCCGCCTTAGGGGGGGGGGAGTGAGTTCACTTTAGCCTCGTTCTGGACGAGCTCGCATGATCTCCTCCGCCTTAGGGGGGGGGGGAGTGAGTGTTCTCACCAGTCTCTAGACGACTTCAGTTCCCTCTTTCGTCTAAAAGGGGAGGGGGAGTGGGGTACCCGTACGCCACTCCTTGACTGCATCATTGTCAAATACCATAAACACTCGACACAAACCTCATCACGAGAACAGCTTGTCCCTTATGGACTGATCAAATTTTTAATCGAGTAGAGTCGTTCTGTATTTATTGCTGCTGGCCACAACAATAGTGTGGAAATACGAACACATTGACATCCACAACGGATACAGCGCGCTATATAAATTCCAGTGTTCAGAATTGGGGCGGATGAACCCAACTGATCACTCAGAAACCCAACAAACATCGTTGGTAATGCAGCTGCTAATGACCTCCGTTCGGCCTATACCCTGAACGTGTCATTCAGAAACCCAGGACGCACTCTGGTCAAACTCAAGGTGAACTTGCTCTCGGACAGACGTGTCTAGAAGAGCAGCGCCAACACGCAGAGCCCAACATCGATGTTGGCAAACATATGACAAAAACGCATAACAGCTCAAAGAATTCCTAAGTATAGGAACAACATCAGCAACATCTAAAGCAAGTGCCTGAATCTGAAACCATCAAGGTTCACCATGAACAAAAGCTACAAAGTCATCCCGCATTCTCCACAATGCAAGGATCCAAAATAATAGCAAGGATACAAACCATCCAACGCTACAACCAAAAATCATCAAGTCCAACAAGAGTTTTCAGAAACAAGAAACTACAAATAAACTAAGTCATAATCAAAGGGAAATGGTCACACATCCTCATCAGCTACATCAGCATCCTCTGCGATCTCTAAGGCCTGCCCCACGTTAGAGACAAGCTCATCAAACACATCACGAGCATCGTAAATCGGGATCTTCCTCTCAACTAGGAGCTGCTCTGCGGCATTCAGGGTCGGTCCATCGGGCCCGCGAAGACGTTCGATCAGCTCCAGGTTCGCGTCGATCTCAGCAAGGTCCAGTATGTTGTCCTTCGATGTCCCCTCAATCCCAACAAGTAACCTGGCGACCTGTCTAGTCCGGGTAGCAAAGCCGCGAGCCACCTCATCCTTGGCCTTAGATATGGCTTCCTCAATCTCGGAGTCCCTGAGACTTTCAGCCTCCAATAGCTTACTCCTAAGCGAAGCAATCTCCTCCTTGTCCTTCGCGTGCCTCGAAGACGCTCTCAACAGCTTCCTGCTCAACTCATCTGATCTCTTCTTCGCAGAGGCGACATCATCCTCAAGATCTTGGTTCTTCTCAGCGAGCTCAGCGTTGGCCTTCTTGGTCTCGCTAAGCTCATTATCACGAGAGCGAGAGTCCTCCTCAAAACAGAAGGCCATGTGATCCAGCTGGGTGGAAAGTTGCATGCACAAAGAAGAACAAAAAGAATGTTGTCAAAACCAAAGGAAGTTAAACAGAGAACAAGGTGGGGGAGAGATCAAACCTCAGCAACTTTAGCTTTAGCCAGCGCAAAAGCCTTCCCGCCAGAACCGGGAGTCGGAGAGTGCGGTGCTGCGACGCCGTGGTCCGTCAGCTTGGCAACAAAGTCCGGAGGGGAGCCCGCCTTCTGTCGCTTTGGAGGCGCCACGTCGGGAGTACCTCCCGCCTTGCCTTCCAACCTAAGGGCCCTCTTCCGCGACTGCTCACACTGCCTCGCAATCTCGTCAGGGGTAAGGTCAGAAGCGCGAGAACGCTGAGCTGGAGCAGCAGGAGTCTTAAGCGCTGTGGTCGTCGGAACACGAGTCTTCGAGCCTACCCTCGCTGAGACTGCGGTGCTCGTCGACACCGCCTTCGCCTTCTCCGCTCGCTGATAAGCCGAAACTCTGGGAGCACCCCGTCTAAGAACCTTCCCTGGGAAGATCCTGGTGGAAAGCGCCCTCTATATCCTCTGACGGGTAAACGACTTCACCCAGTCACCATCCCCAGAGGCGAGAGCATTGTGGATGGCCACTGCATCACTCCGGCTGACTGCCTGAGATGTTGGTCTCACTGCAAAAACAAAGAAATACAAAAATCAGTACACAAAACATAAACATGATACAAAAGAAAATATTTCTAAGTATAGAATTACCTCTCTTCTCCCAACTCGTCCTGACGAGGGAGATGCAATCCGCCTCGATGGTCTTCTTCGAGATTTTGATAAAGAAGAATAGATCTTCAAAGTGATCGTCCTTGCTCGGGAACCCGTCAATGAGCACACGACCTGGAACCGGAGAAACTAGGTACCTAAGCTCATCTGCGCGGCCCTTAGGCCTGAAGTCCAGAAGGCTGGACAACTGCTCGGTACTAATCTCTGCGTTACACTCCCTACTAAGCACATAGATACCAATGACGTGCCTTAACCCCCTGGGGTTGATCTGAGCAAGGGAGATACCATTCGCATCTAAGAAACGAAGAAGGAAGCCAGGTACCGGAAACCACAACAAGCAATGCTCGATGAAGTTCTCATACACGGTGAAGTATCTTGGAGGCAGAGCATCAGCTCGCTGCGTGCGATCGGGAACAACCAGCCTGATCTCATCCGAAATCTCGCATCTCTCTCGGAGAAGCTGCAGCGACTCCTCGTCAGAAGCAGTGGATCCCGGAGGGTCCGGGCGCGCCTTCTTCTTCTTAACCACTATAGGTCGGTCAACCTCATCACCATCCTCAGCATCAGAAGGAAGTGACCTAAAAGAAGAAGAAGGACCTGACAGGGCGGCGGCTGCACCATCAGGGAGCCCTGGGTCCTCATCATTAAGGGAGAAGGAGAGTCCAATTCCTCTGCCGCGGGCCATCAAATCCTCATCACCGCTAGGCCTCCTCTCTTCCTCAACATCAGCTAAGTCATCGAAAACACTATCATTGCCCTCATCGAACTCATCGAGACGACGCTGCGGAACGGTCAGTTTACTGCGGAGACAAACTCCGATTCCGGCACTCTCATGAGACGCCGGGACCGCGCGATCAACTCTAAACACGACC
Source organism: Draba incana (assembly GCA_963576765.1). NCBI lineage: Eukaryota > Viridiplantae > Streptophyta > Magnoliopsida > Brassicales > Brassicaceae > Draba > Draba incana. Next base: position 18,073,836 of record OY755208.1, read on the forward strand.
ACGGGGTCGGATCCTCCCAAAGGCGTGACCGCGGGTTCAGTTCCACTCGAGAGTGCGAGCACGGGCTCGGTCCCGCTTAAGGATGCGGCCGCAGGTTTGGTCTCGCTCAAAGGAACGAGCGTAGGTTTGGTTCCACTCGATGCCACGATCATGGGGTAGGCCCGACCCAAAGGCGCGAGCGCGGGGTCGATTCCTCTCGACATCGCGATCGTACGATTGGTTCTACCCAAGGGCACAAGCACGGGGTCGGTCCCGTTTGAAGATGCGATCGCGAGTTTGGACTCGCTCGGTACCGCGACCACAAGGTTGGTCCGGGTCGGAGGCACGGTAATTTTCATTTTGACGCAACGGCACCGCCGGTTTGCTACTATCAACCAAACCAAGTGTGGTTATTTCCATAACAACAAGTTCCCCTACAACAAGTCAACAAATTAAATCAAAGGTCAACAATTTTCATCCTTTACCAAGAACACACCTCAAGAGCAAGCTCTATCCCTAAACAAGTTTCAATGGGGAATCTCCAAAAGTCTATGCAAGTTCAATGCCAATTCCATCAACAATCGAAGCTTAGAAATCAATAACAACCAAAGGTTCAAGGATTCTCCTAAGCAATCAACAATCCAACATAACAAAGTTTGATTTTCCATGAAAGAAATCTAGATCTATAAGCTTGGATTTTCAAAGAAGCTATGGGATTTAGAAAGACTTGTGCAAAGGGAATCAATGAAGGAACTCACTAAGGAAGAAGAGAAGTAGCGAGCTCACGGTTGGCAACAAGCGAGCTCACGGTCGGCGGTGGCAATGGGCTCGTGGTCGGCGGCAAGGAGGAAAAGAAGAAATTTTTTTAGGTCTAGGGAAAAGGAAGAAGAAAGAGAAAGGAAGGAGAAAGAGTGGACCAAGTCAGCACCTTATCTTCTCTTTCTCTCACCAAACGGGTCTCGGCTCCATTCAAGAAACAACACAACACTTTTCCCTCCATCGCCTGGCTATTACCCAAAAAACATCATTGACGTTAGCAATCGCATCACGGAGTCTTAAAACCTCCATAGAAAAAACGAAGTCTTAAAATCTTCGAGAAAAAAAAAAAAAAATCCTTTCCGCAGAAAACGCAGCAGCTTCGACAAAGGGAGCACGAAGTCTTAAAATCTTCACTACACCTACAGAGTCTCAAAAGCTCTTGCATAAAGTCACTTTCTACCACTACGAGAAGGGATAGGCCGACACCTTGACTTTAAACGGTAACGCCGATATCTGACACATCCTTTACCTCGGCACTATTAGCTCTAACACTACCGAGCTGGGGGGCTAACTGTTGGGGTCGGTTTTCACCCTTTCAAAATTTACGTTCAAAGTCAAGCATACGAAGAAATAACCCTCTGAACTTTCAAGGAGAAAGGTAGAGTAAGCCCCTAAGTCTTACTGCGAAGAAAAGCGAAGCAAGTGATCATGGAGTGAGGCGAAGCAGGAGTAAACCGACCACAGGGTCGGCACTGTGGACCGACCACAGGGTCGGCACTGCGGACCGACCACAGGGTCGGCACTGTGGACCGACCACAGGGTCGGCCTCTGTGGAACGACCACAGGTTCGGCCTCTGTGGCCCAACCACAGGGTCGGTTCGGTCGTCTATCCTATCTTCAGCCCCATGCATTCTCTGATCCATCAACATGAATGAAGCCTGAAGCCCACTCCAACATGACCAACTGAAGCAATATGATTCCGTGAAGACTTAGGGAGCAGAACTGCCTTAGATGTAGTATATATACCTCTTTTGTATAAACCCTAAGGGGATCCAAATTTTTCCATACAGAAGCTTTGTACTCAACTTTACACAGCAATAACAAAACTCTTTCAATCTCTTGCGACCTTAGCTAACATAGAAATCTCTAAATTCCCCTCACAGATCCTTACAAGTTTAATTGTGTTGGTTTCGACCCCCACATAGTTCATTTGTACAGGTAGTTGCAAAGGCGTGGCAAAAGAGTCACAAATTTGCTACTACCTTATTGGTGTCGCAAAGTAGTGGCAAATTTATTTGCCTATATATATATCAGACCCCATTGTTAATTTACGCACACCTCTCTCTCTTTCACAATCTCTCATTTTGTCTTAGTTCAATATTTTGGAGAAAAAAAATCTTAGGAAAGAAAATTCAGAAAAAGGTGGAGAAAGAAAAAAAAAGCAAAGAAAATGTGGCCTTCATCATCCCGCCTTTGGATGTTCAAACGGATCGATCCGTGTACCTACAATATATCAGACGACTATATGGCGGGGGTTCACAAATTTCGCTGGTTCCCAAGATTTCGCTCTCGGTAGTGGAGGTAAGATATACTGCCCATGTTCCAAATGTCAAAATTCGCGTAAACCAAAACTAGTTAGAACTGTTTCGAACCACTTGCTTAGTAATGGCTTTATGGAAGGCTATTATGTTTGGACGGAACATGGGGAAGATTACAATGTGGTAGGAGTAGGAACTAGTAGTAATTACGAGAATGCTCAATTTAGTACTGGTAATGATCAATTTAGTACTGGTAATGAAGAAATGAATTATGATGGTAGTAATGTTTATGCTGGGATGGTTCATGATGTATTTCATGGTTTAATGCCATTGAATGACTATTAACATGAACATGGTCAAACTGTAAATGATTATGTTTATGAAGAACTTCTACCAAATGTTAGACGCTGCTAATACGCCACTGTATGAATGTTGTCAAGATGGTCATTCGCAATTATCGTTAGCATCTCGGCAAATGGACATCAAGGCAGACCATAATTTGGCTGAAATTTGCATGGATTCATGGTCGGAAGTGTTTACTGAGTATTTACCTCAGCCTAATCATGCAACCGGTTCATACTACGAGACCAAGGTATAAAGCTAGTACTGGGGGCGGAAAAGAGTGGCATTTAGTAAAATGTGGTATCTTCCTATCGCTGACAGGTTAAAGAGATTATACCTGTCAGAGAAGACTGTAGCGGCGATGAGATGGCATGCTGAGCACGAGTCACATGACGGAGTTATGTGTCATCCTTCTGATGCAGCAGAGTTGAAAATTTTCAATGAAATCCATCTGGGTTTTGCAGAGGAGACACGGAACTTGTACTTGGGATTATGTACAGACGGTTTCAATCCTTTTGGTATGTCGAAGAACCATTCGTTGTGGCCTGTGATCTTGACCCCCTACTACTTACCCCTAGAGATGTGTATGAATAGTGAGTATTTTTTGTGGTGGTATTGAATTCGGGACCTAATTATCCACGCGAGTCCTTATGTTTTTCTCCAACGACTGATCGAGGAGCTAAAGGATTTATGGAATAATGGAGTCGAAGCGTATGATGTGTCACTAAAGAAAAACTTCAACCTCAAAGTTGTTCTGTTGTTGACGATAAGTGACTTTCCAGCATATGCTATATTGTCGGGATAGATGACACACAAAAAATTATCATAGCCCATTTGTAAAAATGATACAAATGTTTTCTACTTGCCAGCTAGTAGGAAGACGTGTTGGTTTGATTTTTATAGAAGATTTTTGCCGCACAATCATCTGTTACAAAAGAACAAAGTTAATTTTTGGAAGGGACGTAACGCTGTGGAGCACATAAATCATCACAATGTGGTGGAAGTGGGCATGAAAGAAAACCTCGCGGTTATGGAGATTACCATAATTGACATAAAGAAAGCATTTTCTGGGAGTTTCTGTACTGGCGCTGTAACATCCCACACCGAAATATGGAATTTCAGTAAGAGTGTCGATCGACACCAGGGGGCAGTGTCGATCGACACCAATGTTTCAGAATCGGTTTTTGGTTTGATTTCAATCGCGGTTTGGCTCAGTTTGAAAGATTAACCTTAGGGCTTCCATATTTAAGTCTTTTATCAGACTTGTGGCCGTGTTAGAGGAGAGAAATCGTGTGAGAGAGACATAGAAGAGATTGGGAGAGTTTTCGAAGGATTATTGCAAAGAAATCCCTCAGAAACCTTTTCGTTTAATTCTTTGAGCGTAGAGATAACCGTGTTGCGTAGCTTGTGGCGTTAGGGTTTCGTTTCTGCGAGTTTTAGCCTCGGTTCGTCGCTGTTCATCATCGTTCCGCATTTGTTCGTTCCTTTTTCCTTTTTAAATCAGAAATCGAGGTGAGTGCGTGACCGCGGTTACGGGACTAGCTTGTTAGGAGATTGAGTGATTGATTGTGATGATTATGATTGATATTCATGTGTTTTCGTGCATTATGTTGTGGCTTGGTCGTGATTGATCGTGTAGGAGGAAACGAATCGAGTCTGCGAGAGGATTTGACTCGGATACTGTTTCTGCGAGAGGCGTCGATCGACACCTAGTGGCAGTGTCGATCAACACCGCTCTTTTCGATCACGAGGTTTGGTTTTGGAATTGGAGTGTCGATCGACACCCAGGTGAAGTGTCGATCGACACCACTTGTTAAATTGTGAAAATTGCATATCAGTTGATTGTTGCATATCTGTTGAATGTTGATTTTTCGCGTAGTAATTGACATGATATTCCCTATTATGTAATCGGTAGGCGGGATGACCGCTTCACTGAGTATTTGTGATAATACTCACGCAACTCTTATTTCCATGTGTTGTTGGTAAAGTAAAGTTCGAGATCGTGGAATCATGGCTGGGACGAGAGGATGATTAAGAACTCTAGGTTTTATGTTTATAAGTTGAATTCTAGAACTGGATGTTAGGTTGCTAGATTACTTTGGAATTGATATTTTTGGTTAATGGAATTTGTTGATTTAATTAATATTGTTGTTTTCTGCTGGTTAGTTAATTGAGCTAGGGTGAATTAATTATTGAGGATTATTATTTATGGGAATAATAATCTGGTTTTAAAAAAAAAAAAGCTTGGTTGTTTCATTTTGGTATCAGAGCCCTTAAGGTTCTAGGGCTATTAGTAATTGGTTGATTGAGACTGTGGCATGAATTGGCTATGAGTAGTTAGTTAATTCTGTGAGTTGTAGAGTCTTAGATCATCCTCTCCGAGCCTTTAAAGAGATTCCGCGGCATGTGATTGTTTGACTTTTTCTTTGAATTCTAGTATCTTAGAATGTGCTTTTGGTAACTGCAGTGTGCGATGGCTAGAGTTTCGAGAGGTCGTGGTGGCAGAGTTGGTAGCCGTAAAGGCCAAAGTCATGGTCGGGGTCGTGTGACTACGTCGTTCGAGTGGGTGACTCAAAGTGAGTCGTCAAAGCAGGAGGCTGTTTCGCCGACATATCAGGAGGATTCTGTGAGCAGTGTCCGTGTGGTGGTTAGGACTGCTGGTGCCAGAGGCAGTACCGGAGTTGCTGGCGCGGCTAGAGGCCCATGTTCGGGTTATGCTACAGGCGAAGCTCATGATTCGGAGGATCGTTTGGCGAAGACGCTAGCTTTAATTTTGGAGCGGTTACCGGTTGCGGTACTAGCCCATGCTCCAGTAATGAACCCAAGGGAACATTATCTAGTGATGTTCAACGAGATACAGGACATGGGTCCTTTGTTGTTCTCGGGTGGAGGAGGACCAGAGGCAGCCAATGAGTGGAGGTTGAAGGTAGAGCGTAGGCTTCGTTCTATCAGATGTCCTGAGGAGTACCGCGTGGATATGGCGGTAGGGTTCTTGGATGGTGATGCCTATCTCTGGTTGACAAGAGTTCAAGCCAGGAAGAGGCGGATAGTGTGGACTTGGGGTGAATTCTTGGGCGAGTTTAATTCCAGGTATTTCCCTCAAGAGGTGGTGGAGCAATTAGAGTTGCAGTTCAGGAGTCTGGTTTAGGGTAAGCGGTCCGTTCGTGAGTATGATGCTGAGTTCAGCAGGCTAGTGGTCTATGCGAGTAGTGGCATGGATGAGGAGCGGGCCCAGATGGGCAAGTTCCTGGCAGGACTTTGGATGGGGCTAAAGAAGCCCGGCAAAGCTTCCAAGTACGCCTCGAGGGCGGAGTTAATGGAGGTGCTTGCAGCAATCGAGGATCTGGGAGGGCAGGTCTAGGATTGAGCGGTTGTTCTTTCTTTTTGGTTTTTTTTTTTGTTTCCATTTCAGAGTTGTAGCTTTGGTGTTGTTGTTTTTGGATTATGGTATTTTCGTTGGCGTTGAAAACGTTATCCTCTATGGAAATTTATAAGATGATTTTCCTTATTTATTTTCCCATGTTTTATAAGACGCGTGGTTCTTATTTGTTTATTTGTGCTGATTAATGTTGGTCATTTTTATGAGGATATTCTAGGCGGGGAATATCGAGGTTGTACCACGTGAGGCGGTCTAATCAGAGGAGATGTGAGTTCTCCTGTATACTTATTCGGGAGGTGAGTTCCCAGAGTAAGTAGCGAGGGATGAGAGTTCTCTCGCGGGGATGTGATTTCCCCAGATACCGCTGGTTCGAGGGATGCGTCCCGAGAGTACGAGCGGTATGTTTTTCTTGAGAGGATTAGACGTGAGCCTCTGCGATCAGGTGAGGATCTTTTGTGGTATTGGCCAAGTGGGGCCAGGAGATTAGTCTTTTGTAAGACAGTTTATGAGAATCGAGTGGGATCCCGAGTGTTGTTGACCAGGTTGTGGTCAGATGTTGGTTGTCGTTAGATATGTTGGTGGACGTTAAGCCTAAAGTTGATCATACGTTGGGAACTCGGTTCAGATGTCCCTTGTAACGGATGTAGCATCCTATAGTCATGCATGTTCTTGTTGGTTATTGCATGATCGGTTGATCCAATGCTGGGTCTACGGATGGTGGTACATGTTCTTGTTTGAATGTTGTCCGATCAATTTGGCGGACCTAGTTTGGAGTAAGGAACGTTGCATTTGGGTAGTTCCGGGCGAATCTGGACGGGTAGTGTTCGGTTTTGCATTGCATTGGGGTACGAGTTGTTACCCAGTAGGTTGCCGAGGGAGAAGGTTTTTCCTTGCATTGTTGTTGGGATAGATTTGTGTGTTTAAAGATCAGATTGTAAGTACACCTATGTTGGCGTGGCCGAGCTGGTTAATCCTTATGCGGTGTACACGGTGATTTCATGGGTTGGTTTCAGGCCCCCTAAGTTGGTGTACACGGTGATTATAGAGGAATGGTATTTATTTCTCTAGGGACTGCGGTCCCGAATAACTCCTTTTATTTTCGGAGATGTGAGTTCTCCAGAGGAGATGTGAGATCTCTAGTTGCTGCGATTGATGTGAGTTCTTTTGCATGGATTCGAGTTTCCCAGTTACCGCTGACTCGAGGGGTGCGTTCCAAGAGTGCGAGCGGTATGTATCCTGATGGGCCACTGGGTACATTATGTGGTGTCAGGTAGTGGAAAGAGTTAATAGCAATAGGTATCTGTATCGTGCGAATAATCTTAAGATAAGCATTGTGATTCGAAGGTTAAGTATGGATCTGGGAGAAGATAGGTTGTGTTAGCCTAGGGTTCGTTGGAGTAGAGACTTTATGTTGTAATTAATGGAGATTCTTATCACGGGAAGTAATCCTAGTCGCAGGCACTTGTACGCGTATGAGTTGATTACTCTAAAAGAAACATTTTTTTCCTATATTGATCAAGAGCTTGAGGGAGACGTTCCGAGAGTGGAGTGGCATCGACATCTTTACCTCAAAGGAGACGTCCTGAGAGTGTGATGATGATGACATATATTCGAGTAATCAATGTCTGATTGTGGCACATGAGCGAGTCAGGATATGAATCTCAGAGTTCGAGCGTATGATTCCATGTAAAATCGGCCAGAGGATCGCAGGGTGTAGTAAGTGTCAACTGGTGGTTTATGTGTGGCGATGGTTTCCGAGGTAAGTCGTTGGAGTTTTGGAAAGACATTTCAGACCATTGGTTTATGATTCGAGTAGTTCTCAATGGGATATTATTTACCATCCTGGTAAGGCGAACTAGGTGGCAGCTGCTTTGAGTCGTCGATGAGTAGTTTTGGCTCGAAAGCAGATTGTGGAGTTGCTTGTGAGCAAGATTGGCCCTTGCAGTTGTGTGTTATTTCGCAGGAGCTGTTGGGTTTAGAGGCGGCTGATCAGGCAAATCTTCTGAGTAGGATTCGAGTGGCTCAGGCGAGTTATCGGATTTGGTTACTGTGTCGATCGTAGAGAGTTCTGAGTAGCAGATCTCTTTGAATGAAATGATTCGTGTTCGCGGTCGGGTTTGAGTATGCAAGGTAGAGGAGTTGAGGCAGGAGGTTTTGCTAGAGGCTCATGCGAGCAAGTTCTCGATTCATCCTGGAGCGACTAAGACGTATCATGATCTCAAGCGGTATTATCACTGGATCGGGATGAAGAGAGATGTAGCTGATTGGATTGCGAGTGATTTGTTGCAGAGGTTACCCATTCAAGAATGGAGGTGGGATATGATCACGATGGGTTTCGTGGTAGGATTACCTAACTCGCGGACCTTCGATGCTATCTGGGTGATTGTGGACCGGTTGACTTAGTTCGCATATTTTCTGGCCATTGAGAAGACAGACGGAGCGGCTGTTTTGGCTAAGAAATTTGTGAAAGAGATTGTAAGGCTGCATGGAGTGCCAGCTAGTATCGTGTAAGACCGGGATCCGGGATTTACTTCAGAGTTTTGGGGAGCATTTTCGGCAGAGATGGGCACTAAGGTGCACATGAGTACAGTGTACCATCCGCTGACTGATGGTCAGTCAGAGAGGACGATTCCGACTTTAGAGGATTTACTGCGGATGAGTGTATTGGTTTGGGGTGGTCACTGGGTTGATCACTTGAGCTTGGCAGAGTTTGCTTATAATAACAGTTTCCAGGCGAATATTCGGATGGCTCCTTTTGATGCTTTGTATGGGAGGCCATGTAGGACACCCCTATGCTAGACCTAAGTGGGGGAGCGGAGTATTCATGGGGCTACTTATGTTCAGGAAACGACAGAGATGGTTCGAGTTGTGAGGCTGAACATGAAGGAAGCACAAGATCATCAAAAGAGTTTTGCGGATTAGCGGAGGCGAGAGCTTGAGTTGCAGTGGGAGATCGTGTGTATCTCAAGATGGCTATGTTGAGGGGTCCTAACAGATCCATTGCAGAGAACAAGCTGAGTTCGCGGATTATGGGTACGTTTCCGGTGGTGGAGCGGGTTGGGCCGGTTGCTTATCGGCTGGAGTTACCTCCGATTATGAGGGCATTTCATAAGGTGTTTCATGTTTCGATATTGAGGAAGTGCCTACACAAATCGGAGGAGTTAGTGGCAAAGATTCTGGAGGATCTGCAGGCTGTTTTGGCGGTACTGGCGGTTTCTGTGAAGATTCTCGAGAGGAGAGTCAAGGAGTTTCGTCAGAAGAAGTTTCCACTGTTGCGAGTTTTGTGGGATTACGCGGGTTGTGAGGAGGAGACTCGGGAGCCTGAGGCAAAGATGAAATTAAAGTTCAGGAAGTGGTTCGACAAGCAGGTCGCAGTTTGAGCTTTATTTCTCTTTGTGGTTCCTGTTTCAGTGCTTTTAGCATGTGTTGCTTTCGTTGTATCTTCATTTTGTTGTAATGATTGTACTTTTTGGAGATTGATAAGAGTGTGTTCCTTATATTTATGTGTTATAAGATATGTGTTCTTATTTTTGTGGATATTCCGTGTGAGGGAATATCGAGTGTAGACCACACTAGGCAACCTAATCGTAGATATATATGGGCGTTCTAGAATTTATACTAATAACTCATTATGTGGAGACGGTGGTACTCCAAAGTGCTTACTTGGGATGGTGGTTTCCAGCGTAAGTACTGAGAGACGATAGTTCTCTCTAGGGAACGGTGGTTTACTTGTGTACTTATTGGGATGGTGGTTTCCAGTATTAGTACTGAGAGACGGTGGTACTCTCGAGGGGATGGTGGTTTCCCTGGTTGTTATGGCTCGAGGGACGAGTTCCTGAGAGCGAGTGTGTATGATAATGAGTTAAGGGTGATAAATGTCTAGGAATGTGCGTATAAATAGATGATTAGGGGTGAGCATTGCGAGATCGGGTGATGATCTCTGGTGGTATTGACCGGTTTGGGTCAGGCTTTTGGCCTTGGTTAGGCGTTTTATCAGGATTTGAGGACGAATCCAGTTTAGTGGGGGAGAATTGTAACATCCCAAACCGAAATATGGAATTTCGGTAAGAGTGTCGATCAACACCAGGGGGCAGCGTCGATCGACACCAATGTTTCAGGATCGGTTTTTGGTTCGATTTCTATCGCGGTTTGGCTCAGTTTTGAAAGATTAACCTTAGGGCTTCCGTATTTAAGTCTTTTATCAGACTTGTGGCCGTGTTAGGGGAGAAAAATCGTGTGAGAGAGGCAGAGAAGAGATTGGGAGAGTTTTTGAAGGATTGTTGCAAATAAATCCCTCGAAAACCTTCTCGTTTAATTCCTTGAGCATAGAGATAACCGTGATCCGTAGCTTGTGGCGTTAGGGTTTCGTTTCTGCGAGTTTCAGCCTCGGTTTCTGCGTTTGTTCGTTCCTTTTCCCTTTTAAATCTAAAATCGAGGTCAGTGCGTGATCGCGGTTACGGTACTAGCTTGTTAGGAGATTGAGTGATTGATTGTGATGATTATGATTGATATTCCTGTGTTTTCGTGCGTTATGTTGTGGATTGGTCGTGATTGATCGTGTAGGAGGAAACGAATCGAGTCTGCGAGAGGATTTGACTCGGATTCGGTTTCTGCGAGAGGTGTCGATCGACACCTAGTGGTAGTGTCGATCGACACCGCTCTTTTCGATCGTGAGGTTTGGTTTTGGAATTGGAGTGTCGATCGACACCACTTGTTAAATTGTGAAAATTGCATATCTGTTGATTGTTGCATATCTGTTGAATGTTGATTGTTCACGTAGTTATTGACATGCTATTCCCTATTATGTAATCGGTAGGCGGGATGACCGCTTCACTGATTATTTGTGATAATACTCACGCAACTCTTATTTCCATGTGTTGCAGGTAAAGTAAAGTTCGAGATCGTGGAAACATGGCTGGGACGAGAGGATGATTAGGAACTCTAGTTTTTATGTTTTTTTTTTTTTGAAACACAACTTATATTAAAGAAACTTGTGTCCAGGCCTTAGCCCATTACATTCAAGCCCATCTTGGCCAAATAATCTGCTCTAGTGTTTGCAGGTCGTGGGACATAAACAAAAGCAATTTTACGGAAAGACATAGAGCAAATCTTGATATCTGTTAGGATTCCATGGATTGCAGATAATGTAATTCCGTCATTGAGCGCTTGGATCAGGATTTGTGAATCGGAAAGGAAAATCACACGGTTCAGATGTAGAGTTGCAACCTCAAGAATTGCAGATCGGAGAGCCAAAGCTTCGGCTTCCAGGGCGGAGGTGACATTGGAAATTGAGGAGAAGTGTTCCATACTAACTGCAGGGGCGGTCTCGAGAGTCTATCCCACTCCAGCCATTTTCGAATTAGCCATCCAGGCTGCATCGGTCTAACACAGAGAGAATCCGTCCATTGAGGACAAAGGATTTTGATTTGGTTATGATCGTGGAGGGCCAAGCGGGAGTTCTATCTCCAATTGTGCTGTTCTCCGTTCCCGAGCATCTTGAATAGCTCTACGGATGGTTTCCAGTGACGAGAAGTCCCTATCATTGAAGACTTTTTGGTTCCTAGATATCCATAGAGCCCACAGGATCCAAGGTGAGAGGGATCCCCGATCGAGTCCAAAAGGTGGCAGAGAGAAAAGGAGTTTAGTTCTGGTTAATTCTTCAATGGCTCTCGAAACTTGGGAAGAATCAAATACCTCTGCAGCTGCAGCTTCCTAAACTTCTTTTGCATATGGGCATTGGAAGAGCAAATGTAAAATGGACTCAGATCCTTCACATCTGCAGCACCTTGTAGTTGTGACTGCGTTTCGCACAAGCAGTTGTTCTCCCACAGGTGTCCATGAACTGCTTTCCATATAAACAATTTAACCTTTTTGGATTTTTTAAGAGACCAGACTTGTTGATTCCAGTTGACATGTCTTAGAGGGTTTGTATCTAGGCTATGGTTATCATCTTCAGAGGCCACTAAGTAGCCAGATTTTGTTGAATAGTTTCCTAAAGGGTTTTTGAGCCATACTCTTCTGTCCCTAGCCCCCAATAAGCTAGGTTTAATAGCCAAAATCTTATGTTTATAATGTGGCATAATCTGATCTATCTTATCAATGTCCTAGGTTTTGGTTTGCGGGTTGATCAGATCACTAACCTTGAGATGCATTTGATCAAAGTGGATGGGTCCAAAAGGCTGGATCTTTTCAGATGGGGACAACCATGCATCTTGCCACAGGTTCACATCTTTCCCATCTCCTATCACCCATCCTAGCTGCTTTATTAATAGGTCTCTACCCATGATCAGGCTGGTCCATCCATGAGATGCAGTGGCCGGAACTTCATAGGTTAAAAAGGGTGAGTCCAGACAGTATTTGCCCAATAATACTCTGGATATTAGGCTGTTTGGGTTCTGCAAAAGGCGTCAGCTGAGTTTTGCAACTAAGGCTTCGTTGAACTTAAAGATATCTTTGAAACCTAAACCTCCCATTCCTTTAGGTTTAGACATTTTGTCCCAAGCTATCCAGCTGATTTTTTTTTTGCCAGGTGTGGAGTCCCACCAAAAGCGAGTGAGTGCTGATTGTATTTGCTTACATAGAGATGGAGGGAGTTTTAAGCAACTCATTGCGTATCTTGGCATTGAAGATAGTACACTCTTCAACATGATCATCTTACCAGCTCCAGACAGGAACTTAGTAGCCCAGCTAGCTGCCTTCTGTTGTATTTTATCCACTATGGAGGCAAAGAGATCTTTCTTTCTTCTCCCAAAATGTTCAGGTAAACCCAAATACTTCCCAACTCCTCCTTCCTTCTGAATTTGCAAGATGTTCTTCATTTTAGCTTTTACCCTAGCTGAAGTCTTTTTAGAGAAAGTAATGGATGATTTTTCATAGTTGATCATTTGTCCAGAGACTGTTGCATAATTAGCTAGGATCCTTTTCAGTTCATTGCAGTTTCTAGCATTTGCTTGACAAAAGAACATAGTATCATCTGCGAAAAGTAGATGATTCACCTTAGGAGATTTGCTAGCCACTTTAATACCAGAGAGTTTTTGATGTTCTTGAGCCCTTAGACATAAACCAGAGAGCACCTCGCTGCACATAATGAAAAGGTAAGGGGATAGAGGGTCCTCTTGCCTTATTCCTCTAGTAGGTCTGACCTGTCCCCTAGGAGTTCCATTGACTAGGAATGTGTAGGAGACCGTTTTCACACATTGCATAATCCAGTTTATCCATGAGTTCCCAAAGCCTAGTCTTTCCATGACACATTGTAGAAAATTCCATTCTAGCCTGTCATAGGCTTTACTCATGTCAGTTTTGACTGCCATGGAACACCTAACCTTAGCCTTAGATGTCTTTAAGAAGTGGAGAACTTCATGTGTGATAAGCACATTATCAGATGTTGTTCTCTTTGGGACAAAAGCTGATTTGTTTTCAGAAATAATACCATCTAGGATAGGTTGCATTCTTCCTGTTAGAATCTTTGTAATGACCTTATAGCCGACATTGCATAGGGCTATAGGTCTGTAGTCTGCAACTTTCTTAGGGCTAATTATCTTGGGTATTAGCCTGATATAGGTTGCATTCAATGATGCAGGCATCTCTCCTGTTGCAAAGAAGGCTTGAACCTCAGTCACAATATCAGCTTCCACTATATCCCAATTTGATTGGAAGAAGCAAGCAGAAAAACCATTAGGGCCAGGTGCTTTATCACGGTGGATAGAAAACATTGCTTGTTTGATTTCTTCTATGCTTTGTGCTTTTGAGAGATTGATGTTCATTTCTTCTGTGATGACAGGTTTTATAGCAACATCCACCACTTCCTTGATGCTGGAGGATTGAGACTCTTGAGAGGTAAACATCTCTCTGAAGTAGGATGTAATAACCATAGCAATTTGATTTTCCTCAAATACATCTTGTCCTGCCTCATTCTCGATGACAGTAAATTTATTTCTAGCAAATCTAGCTCTTGTAGATGCATGGAAAAAACCTGTGTTTTGATCCCCTAGTTTTAGCCATAATTGTCTACTTCTTTGTTTCCAGTAAGCTTCCTCATCTTGATAGGCCTTCCTTAGATGTGCATTCACTGATTGAATCTACTCAGTGTTAGCATTATCATCTACCATTGCATCCTCAAGTTGTTGCCTGAGGGTTTCAATACGTTGTTGACTGTTCCTTTGTTTTTCTCTGTTCCATAAGACAATGGCTTGCCTGCATTGAGTTATACGTTGATTGACTGAGCGGTTTCTACCTTCTGACCAGGCTTTGGCTACTAGCACTTTAACTTCCAGGTTATTCTTCAGTCTTCTATCGTATCTAAAGAGTCCTCTTTTTTAGGGTTCAGGAAGGTTATAATTGGTCTATGATCTGAGGCCTCAAACCTGAGATACTCACAAGTGGTTGAATTAAAGATTTCAGTCCAAGCACTGTTAGAGATGGCCCTATCCAATCTGCTTTTGATCTTGAAGTCGCCTCTAGTTCCTCTCCAAGACAAAGGACAGCCTGAATGAGGCAGGTCATACAGGTCACCATCGGAGAAAAAGGTTCTGAAGTCACTAAAAGAACTCTCTGCTCTATCTGTGCCTCCCACCTTCTCAGAGTTTTCCAATATATCATTGAAATCTCCTGTCAAGAACCAAGGTGCCTCTCTGATCCTTGCTACCTCAGATAGATATTCCCATGTTTGCTTCCTTAATTTGATATCTGGATTGCCATATACAATTGTAGAATAGAACTTTTTCCCTTCATAGGTAATTAGGGTATCAATAAAATTATCACATGAATTGATAACCTCCAGATTTATCTCCTGTTTCCATAAGAGTAGTAGTCCTCCTCCTCCCTGTCCATGGATAGGTACTATAACGTGTTGATAAATGCTTATCTCTTGTGCCTTTTGCAGGACAAAGGCTTCGGGGTTTTTTGTCTTTGAGATGAAGAAGATATCAGGGTCAGCTTTTAGTTTAATCCCTTGGAGACGTCGAACTGTATCAGGGTTCCCCAAACCCTGACAGTTCCAAGCTATAATTTTTAAGGAAGAGGAGAAGATGGATTCTGAAAATCCATCTGTTTCTTAGGCTTCCTTGGAGTCATTGGTGGGTGTTCTGCAGTTCTAGGTAAAGATAGGTCTCTTTGGCCTCCACTAAGTCCAACTTTTGACCCTTGTGCAGCTTCTTTTGCATTTTCTCTTTGACTAACCATCCTGATTATCCTCTTTCTAGGAGATGGGCGTACACTTGGAACCCTTCTCTTTTTGGGGGTTCCTTTAGCAGCCAAAGGACCCGGTGTTGTTCTTCCAGGTTTTCTTTTGGCCAGTGAGGGTATAGCAGGTTCCAATCGTTCCAGGACACTTGTTCCAGAGTTTACTGGTCCTAATCTTTGAGTAACATGCAGTCTCTCTGGTTGTCTTTCAGGTAGTTCATTCATAGAGAGATCCATTGAAGATCTTACCATTTGAGCTGTTGTTTCTTCCACTTGCCCTTCTTCCTCAGCTAGACTGTACCTTAGCTTGCGGGCAGCACTCTCAGTAGGGTCTGCACAACTTGCATATTGGACCATGACTTCTCTAAGTTGTCAAATGACAGTGTCCATCGCCTCTGGAGGTAAGATTGTATTTGGTTCAGGTTGAGTCTCTACCCTCTCTAAAGGGGGTCGTCTTTCTCTTGCAGGAGGAGATCCTTCTTGAGAAGACAAGAGAGCCACGGGGAGGGGCTTTCTTCTTCTTTCAACCCATATAGGTTGTTGAGTAGATCGTACCCTGTTGTGGAAGTTTAGTCCTTTTGAATGTGTAGAGCTAGAGGTTCTTTCCACTCCTGAATGTTGTAAAGGTTTTCCCTCATATCTTGAGGTAATGTACTCTCTACTGGATCTGTGCGTTTCTCCTCTTTTTGAGTATGATGAGTCAGACACTTCCTGTTTGTAGTTTGTAGGGTTTGTAGGTCTATAGGTTACATTCCTATGAGACCTTGAGCTAGATAACTCCCTTCTATCTTTTGTAGGCTTTTTAGTATTGGAGACTTGTGATAGATGTCTTTGGCTGGTTTTCTCTTCTGCTTCAGGACAATCTTTGGCATCATGGTCTAGTCTGTGGCATAGAACACAATGTTTCTCAAGTTTTTCATAAACAAGGAAGGCATCTACAACATATCCAGTCTTGAATTCAAGAGTAGATGAGTTGATTAGGGGTTGTAAGCCATTTATCTCTACTCTTACTCTAGCTGATGATGTAGTAATTTCAGAGTTTTCATATTTTCCAATGTTTGATGCCAGGCTTTCCAGCATAATCTTGGACCAGAGGTGGCTAGGGACTCCATGTACTTTGATCCAGAAAGGGATCTGTGAGGGGAAAGTTGTTGCCACAAAAGGTTCCCATCTTTGGAGTATAAGCATCCAGTGGGCAAAATGATATGGTCGGTTGTCCAGAACCTTTTGTAGGTCTGCCTCAGAAGCAAACTGGTACTGGAACCTTCCTTGGCCCAGATCTGCTCCAATGGGTCTAGTAGAGACCAGTGATCAGCTAAGAAGGGGAGGAGAGCCCACATCTTCTGGATTTTAGGGTTTGTGATTCTTCCAACGAGCATGAGAGAATGGTCATGAATCAGTTCTGCAGGGTCAAAATCAGGGATTTGGACTCTTGCAGCTTTGGGGGGAGCTTGAGAGAGCTTTATTCCCTTTCCTTTCTCTGCAGCAAAGTAGCGATGAGCCATGATGTATTAGATGAAATCCTTTGAGGGGATTAGACTAGTTTCACAGGGGAAATCCTTAGAGGGGATTAAGCTAGAACTTCACTGAGCTAACAGATAAACCTTAGAGGGGATTAGGCTAAGTTACAGAGTAGTAGTTCCACTACAGAGCAAGTATGTGAAGAGCAGAAACTTCTCTTAGTTGTATAGTGGTAGAGAGACAGATTACCTTGAGCTATGGTGACAGCCGAAGGAGATTTCAGCGAACTTGAAGAGCTCAGATTAGTTATTTCCGGCGAGAAAACTAGGGTTTTCAGCCAAAAGAGGGTATGAGCTTTGGTTGGTGGGCTGAGAATTTGAAAAATGTTTCCATAAGGGGGAATTATCCATCATGTTTCTTGTGTGAGACACAAAAACACGCTGGTTAATAACTTATCTCAAAACATGTGCCTTACGAGGAGTATAGAAATTTGCTGGCTCTCTAGTTTTTATGTTTATAAGTTGAATTCTAGAACTGGATGTTAGGTTGCTAGATTACTTTGGAATTGATATTTTTGGTTAATGGAATTTGTTGATTTAATTAATATTGTTGTTTTCCGCTGGTTAGTTAATTGAGCTAGGGTGAATTAATTATTGACGATTATTATTTGTGGGAATAATAATCCGGTTTTTAAAAAAAAAAAGCTTGGTTGTTTGAGGCGCGATCTAACTCTACGGCATTGCCTTGATGTGATGCACATCGAGAAGAACATTTTCGATAACAACATGTATACTGTGATGAATGTTAAAGACAAATCAAAAAACACTGGGAAGTCAAGATTAGATATCGAAATTTTTTGTTCTCGGCAGAGCCGTTGCCAGCAATATGGAGACCTGAGGCAATACGAATTACTAAAATAATTGTTAGGGATACAGAGATCGAAGACAACTAATTACATATTTTTCTCCATAATTTATATATTATAAATTATTTTACCCAAAAAAACTGAGTTAAAATAACAAAGTATGCCATCTAACAAAACAAAGCCCTTAAAAACATCATGTATTTTTTTTTTTTAGAATTTCAAACATATGATGCTACCAATTTATTGATCGTGTTATAAATAGACGAAAAGTTGACAATTATTTCTGATTGAAAAAATATATAAAAGATAAATGTGAAAAATAAAATGAATTGATTAGACGGCTAAGTGTATTACCCTAAATTTTTCTTTTTGTTTACCTTAATTTCTAACATGTTATTTCTTAAAAACCCCTCATTTAAACCATTTTATAAAAAAAACTTCACGTCACTTTACTTGTAGTGTTTAATGTTAGATCGAACAAAAAAATAGGACTCTGATTTTTTTTCCAAAACTATTGGCCACAAGCCAATACTTCTTTAATTTGTACTTGGCCACGACTCTGGTTCTCGGGCTTATTTGCATGTGGATGGTGATGGGAACGCCCCATTTTCTATTTGGAGATTGCCAACAAAGCAATAGATGCATTACTACAGTAGGCGAAAAATGAAGTCAAATTTTCAGATGGCTATGTAGCAGATTTAGCAAGTTGTGCAGACATCAGTGGCCACAAGTTTTCGGATATGAAAAGTCTCTACTGCCATGTTTTTATGGAGCGGTTGCTTCCGTTCGTATTTACAAAACTTCTTCCGCGTAACGTTCACCAAGCATTGTCAGGTATATACATACATAAAAAATGTTTAATTCATCTTCCCATTTTATTTTGTGATTGTTGACGTGGATAAATATTTTTCAGGAACTGGAGCATTTTTCCGCGATCTAAGCAGTGATCATTGGTTCAAAGTCGATCCTACTTTTGAAGGATAATATTGTCATGACTCTCTGCAATTTGGAAAAAATATTTCCACCATCTTTTTTTGATGTCATGGAGAACCTACCTTTCCGCCTCCCATACGAAGCAGAGTTTGGGGGTCTCGTGCAGTATAGTTGGATGTATCCATTCGAAAGGTACTTTAAACATTTGAAAGGCAAGGCGAAGAACAAAAGTCGTCCAGCACTATCGATTGTTAAATCGTACAAGAACGACGAGATATCTAATTTCTCCCAACACTACTTTCCGGCTCAAATTTCCACAGCTAGAAGAAGAAGGTAACAATTAAGAACCATAATATGTTTGGTAATGTTTAATTCTCTTTAAAACATATGAATGAAATGGTAAATTTTGTAGGGCTTCTCGATAAGAGGAAGGTGAAGTACCCGTGTATAATGTACCAGTGCCAGATATGTTTACTGAAGTGGGTCGCCCAAGTGGCAAATGTATTGAGTTTTGGTTGAAAGATAATGAGTACAAGACCACGCATTCATATGTTTTGCGTAATTGTGAGTATTTCCGACCGCTCGAATGATAATAATGTTTCCTCCTAAATAAATGTTGCCGAGGTGATATGTTTTTCTATCTTTGTGTATATTTTGTTGTTCGAAACACACCTTGGTTGACGCATAAATTTGAGATGAAAATTTGGGACTATCTGATGAAGAGGTCACAACGAAAAGAGATGATGAATTTCATTCATGGATCAACCAATATGTAAGTATTCCTAATTACTTAATTATGAATTTGATATTAACCAATATGTAAGTGGATAATAATATAGTTCTATGCAGGTGCAAGCGATGAAACATGAACGCAATGATTTGGGTTCACGATATAGTAGAAGGTCCTGAAAATAAGATCCTATGTATTTTACGAGGGGTATATGTTTCACACGCGTGACCACATAGCACAAAGGAAAACAATGAATTATGGGGTATGTGTCCGAAGACAAAATTATTCGAACGCATCCAATGAAATGATTTCTATGGCACAATAGAG
Organism: Draba incana; assembly: GCA_963576765.1. NCBI lineage: Eukaryota > Viridiplantae > Streptophyta > Magnoliopsida > Brassicales > Brassicaceae > Draba > Draba incana. The sequence continues at coordinate 18,093,329 of OY755208.1, forward strand.
AATATTATCGAGCTCCAGTATCCAGGAATTGTGAATTTAAAGTTCATTCTTTTTTACTGTCAATGGTATGACCCTACGCCCGATAAAGAGACCCGAAAGAGAGAGGTAGGCGTTGTCGATGTGCTCTCATCTCGGAGATATCCAAACAACGAACCTGTCATATTAGGTACAAATTTCACGTTCCTCCAAAATTATTTTATATTTATTTGTACTAATCTTGAATTTTAATAGCGTCTCAAGCTGATCAGATTTGTTATCTTCCCTATCCAAATCCAAAGCGTCCTCGAAAAGTATGGCTATCCGTTGTGAAAGTGAATTCGCGGAATCGTGTTGAATGAAGAACTTGGAAAAAGAGATGGTCATTTTGCAACAAACGGTTGACGAGGAAACCACGTCTACGATAGAGAAAATAAATGTCGATTGTTTAGTTGATGGGATGAACCCAATGGAACACATTGATTTTGCAATTGAAGACGAAGATCCTTACGACAAGTTTCGTTGTAACTTATCAGACTCCGAGGAAGATGATGAAATTTAATGTAATAATGTTTTTAAATACATTAATGCCCGCAACCAGCTAGTTCTTAGTTACAACAATAAACATATGCTAACAACACACACACTAGCTCGCACAATATCGAGTTATAAGAGATCATCAGGCATGTGAGTATTCTCGTACAAGAGAGACTCGTAAAACGTGGTTTCGTACTCCATTACATCAGTCTCCATAAAACGCCTAAATTCCTCTTCGTCCCACATCAAAATATCATCTTCTCGACCACCACCAACATTCTGATCCATCTTTGACTCTCTTTCTTCGTCGTCTTGATCATTGCTTCTGATCTTTAGGTCCGACATGATGCTCTTGATCCTGTCGACACTGTGTTGTCTCGATGTGATATGAGCGGCGAGCTTGTTCAGGATACGAGCTGAGCCAGAGGAGGAGGAAGAAGGGCTTTCCGTCAACGGCGACGAGATGCCGTATTCCTCGTAAATGGTCTCGACGGTGAGCTTTTTGATGATGGGCTCGTGGGTCATCGGATCGATTCCGTTTCTCTTGAGTCTTTTCTTGAGACAAGAGTTCCAATGGTTCTTTATGTCATTGTCTGTTCGATTATCCATCTGCTTCGCTATGGCTGCCCACCTTCAATTTTTCAACAACAGCACACAATTGGCTCGATGCTTCTTTTAACATTTCTTGTTTAAATATATCACATAATTTTACTTCTCTAATTCATACAGTAAAATAATAGAGTCACAACTATATCTATCTTTAGCATTATGCATTTAAAATATAAAACAACATGATTATATAAAATTAAAGTGCTAAAACAGATTTTCTTTTTTTATAACTAAAACTATTTGTATTATAAAGATATTACATCAAGTCACGTTATTCTCTTTTTAACAAAGTTTTTTATTTGCCAATAACATAAATTATGCAAATTTTAATTATTATCATGATACATCGACAAATATTATAATACAAACTATTATACTATATATTATGATTAGATAAAATTATACCCTTTTGTAATCTATAAATAGATCATGCATATGAGATATATGGACGATACCAAACTCTATAATATATCATAGGTTTTGAATTTTGACTTTGATTATAACAGTAATTATTAATTAAGAAATTAACCTGTTTCCGAGAACAGCATGATGTTTGATGATATCTTCTTCTTCTTCAGGAGTGAATTTGCCTCTTTTAATCCCAGGCCTAAGATAATTAAGCCACCTTAACCTGCAGCTCTTTCCACATCTCCGCAAACCTATTTTTCATAATCAATTATTGAAATGTCAATTTTCTTAATTTGTAAAAAAAAAAAAGGGTCTATCATGCTTTTGCAGTGGCAAACAAAAGAAGTTGCGAAGAAGAGTTAAAACTTTCATATCAACAATGGAGAATTGGGTTAACAGAAAAAGAAGAAAAGTTGGAAAAAAAAAAGAGAAAAAAACAACAACAGAGGATTTAAAAGCAAAGAAGGCGTAAAGATTTTAACTTTTCGAGAATGGGTCTCTAAAAGTTGATATTATTTTCTAACCAAAAAGGGCTTAAAGTTTCAAGATTTAGGACATATAGGCTTGTCCTATATACATATATAGATATATATGGACAAAGCCCAGGGAACACCTGTCGCTCTTCGGCACCGTTAATAGATTTCAATCATTCTCTTCATAATTATCATATAGATAGAAAGAATTGGTAGAAGTTTCTATATTGCATTTACTTTCCGGAACAAATTATATATAAATAAGAAAATTACATGTAAGATATGGCGTGTTATGTTCTTTCAGTTATTTGTTCTTAGTTTGATTTCGCTTGGATTTCATGAATTTTTCATAAGTGGTTTCGAAACCCTCTAAAAGAACATGGATTCTATACTATTAGAAGAAGAGAATCTCTATACATTTAGATCCCGATAATTAATGTATCCACTTAAGTCAAAGTCTCCTAATAATACAAATGAGAACTTTCAACAACGAATAGGGGAAAGAGTACAAAGTAGTATCTCCACTTTGTTTTCTGAAACCAACTTAAAACAATTCAAAGACATACGATCAAGAACAATGATGTTATTGTTTTCTTTACCATGATGTTATTATTTAGCGTTCTAATTAATTCATATGGTCTTAATACAGAATTCTGAAATCCAAATATTTAGTTACATATATATAAATATATATACACGCAACTATAACTTCTTTTCATAAGAAGGAACAAAAAATTGTCTAGACTTCTATAAAACCCTCTTATTCCAATTCTTTTTTAAAACAAGACTCAAACCCAGATAAGATCAACGTATAAATGCAGGATATATATTGTTTATGAAGTATATATATATATATGGATATGTTGTAAGTATATATATAGATATACCAGCTCTTGGAGGGAGAGAACGCCAGTCTCCGATGCCATGCTCGTTGATGTAAGCAATGAGCTTCTGGTCTTCCTCCGCCGTCCACTCTCCTTTCCTCATCACGTCGACGTCAAACCACGTCGTCTTCCTCATTTTTCTCCGGCCAATCAATCCTGTACTGCCACGTCCGTCAGCTTTTACGATAGACGATGTTAAAAGAAGTTAAACTATTCAATTATTTGAAAGTAAGTCTCCCTCTCTCTTTCTAAACTTTTTACTTCCAGTAGAATAGTCTTGAGAGAGTGATTCGTAAGATGTGTTAATATAAGGGATATATAATTTATTTATAGCCCTCCATTTTTGGTTTTATCTTATGAATTTCCACCATTGGATATTCTTTCGAATACATCGCCGTTGGATTTTCCGACTTTTTTCTTTTGAGAAAATTTATTACACAAGATTATTTCTAAAGTACTAATTAATTAATTGTAATTTATTCATATTTTTTTTCAGCTGTTGAACTATTAAAATCTAATAAGAAAATAAAATGGATTAGTTGCTTTAGTACAATTTTTTTTAAAATCTAATGGTTAAGATTTTGCCACATAGAACAAAATTGGTTAGTTGTTTTAGTATAATTTTTTTTTTGTGTTATATAGCAAATTAACCCAAATAATATTCAGTTGTGATTATATAAATTTTAGTACCGGTTGTGAAATTGTGATAATTTGAATAAACCTAGTTTTAGCTTACAATAAATCAACAAAAGAGAAAGTACGTACACATAAATTATGTAGCCCATTTTTTCTCAACAGTTCATTTAACTCCCAAATGTGGCAGATTTCTTAATCGAACTTTTTTATCAAGAGCAATTAAATAAAAAAATATGATTTTTATGGACACGTATATATATATTTAACGAAATCGTCAAAGAGGCTAGAAACAAAAGTAGTTAAAGCTAAAGAAGGATGATATTGTACGTGCCCTTCTTTCCCTTCTTGTTAGGTATTTAATTATTTATTAACAGAAATATGATATCCTTATTTTTTTGTCGGATATGATATGATATTCTCTTACTTAATAAATATTATATAGTGTTGATACTAATAAATTACGGGAAACAAAAACATAAGAACATGTGTTAATAAATTTTGTTGGGCAACGTGGCATTGCAGGAGATACCATGTCGCAAGTCAAGTAAACAAATAGACTAGTGTAAGTGTTCCAACACACACACACAAAAATACGCCATGATCGCCTTTTGTGTATTTTAGTTTAAAATAAGAAAAAAGAATGGTCCATTGATTGACATAGATGATAGACCCCGTCCTCCTCCTTGGTCGAATCCCCTTTGTGAACAGCTTGCTTTGCTCTTACCCTTTTCATCTTCCCGTTCACACTTTAAAAAAAAATAATTAACTATACTATCCAGATTGACATAGATGATAAACCTGTTCTCCTCCTTGGTCGAATCCCCATTGTGAACAGCTTGCTTTGCCTCTTACCCTTTTCATCTTCCCCGTTCACACTTTTAAAAAAAAATTATATATATAATCCACAATAAATAGCTGTATATATAGAATATTATGGTTTAGTTATAAAAAAAAGGGAAATTATTATGGGGTAGTAAAATTACAAGTAAACCCTCGGTGAAGTCTACATTTAAATGTTTATTATGGTCAATTGTTCAAGAATTTGGTCGACCACAAAACTAACCTCTCTGTACAGAGTAGAATACTTATGAAATCTGTGATAAACGTCAAAGTTCAGTCAAATGCAAAATTGACCTAAATTATTTGACATAGAAAACTGCATATGAAGTCTGATTTGAGTAGACTTCACCTGTAGTCCGCTCGATAAGTCAAAGTTTTAGTCAATTGCAAAACTAACCTCATTTTTCAAGAAGATTTCAAACGAAGTCTATACGGGTATTTTTTGTTTCCAAAGGGAACGCGTAGACTTCACATGAAGTCGGCTCCGTTTTTTTTTAAAAATGGTCAATTGCAAATCTAACTTTCTGTTGACCAGTAGACGTCAAGGGAAGTTTATTATCGCGAAGCAGATTTGGAATTAGCGAATTCACCTTTCTCCGCCGTTGGAGCTCGTTTTTTTTTACTTTGTCGACCACTAAAAACTTCGAATTTTACCGGTTAAGAAGAAGCTCATCCGTTGTCTATGCAAGAACCGCAAAAAAACTTAAGGTTATGAGAGGAAAAAAAGTTAAAACAAAAATTATAGAGTTTTTGATGAAATTGAAGAGCAAATAGAGAGTGATCAGGTTACGAGCTCAAAGCTTCAGCATTTAGAGTTACAAACACGGTTGGGTGAGCATTTAGAGCTCAATTTTTTGTTGTTCATGGCGGTTGAGAAATTGATAAAGATGACATTTTCGTAAATATGATGAGGATTTTAGATGTTTTTGTACACAAATTCTAAATTTTCAACAACAACAATTTTTTTTTTTAAAACTAATGACATTTTTGTGAATAAGTGAAGATGATAGAAATATAGTGGTGAGAAAATGGGTTAATATGTAGAGGGAAAAAAAAGGATAGTTATGGATTTAACTACAAATTGTGGGTTATTTTTGAAACAACCCCGAAATTATAACGCACGATAAATTGGTAATTTTAAGGAAGAGGAGGTGACTAGAGGGACTGTCTCCGTTGTAAAAAAAAAAGGTAAATTGAGTAAGAGAAGATGTTTACAAGTGAATGTCACCCGTTGTGAAATCATATATGTAAACATCAAAACTTGATACGAGTATTTTTAATTCTAAGATTTACTGTACTATGGCATTATTTAATTTCTCCCTGTTCGCTAAGAAGAATCTAATTGCTGTTAAATATCAGATTGTAAGTCACCAAAAATGACATCATGGTCGACTTTTTGTAATTTAATCGAACAATTTTGAACCGAAATCTATGCATATTTGTGTCAGGAAACATTTGTCAAACTAAAAAAAAATCTAAGACGCACAATGACACGCCATGACCCCGATAACTTTGAGCCCTAGGTCTCAGCCCCTAACTTGCAACACAAGAAACACCTGCATATACTGAAAAAGGGAAAAAGGGGTGAGCAATTCCGGGAAGAATTACTCAGTGAGGGAGATCAAATTTGCCCACATGATCCATATTAAACAATGATATAATTTAATAAAACATATAAACTAAGCCTAGAAATAATCATGCAACATTCAACATAAATTACATATTATTCTTTGAACTCATAATCACGCATATCACATATCATATGACTCGATAATATATTCATAATATTAGACACCTGACACACTTGGGCTGGCCGTCACCTCGAAAGGTCGTACGCCACCTTTGGCTCGTCAGCCGGTTTACGGGCTTTGGTGGGATCGCCATGTCCTCCCCCTCAGTCCGACTACACACCTCACACATCACATTTCATATACATATAATAATAACATAACTATCATACATCACAACCAAATCTCATCTTAACGTTTCATCCACCACTCAATCACTATTCCTAGACAAAGCATACATACTTATCAAACTATATTATTGCATAATATGAATCCACAAATCCCAACCCTCACCTTAGCCAAAAAGCATCCGAAGTTTCAGAACTTGCTCGACTAGACTTCCATTCTCCAACTGCAATCCTCCTTTGTCCATATCTCATATTCTGAGTCCATAAGGTTCCTGCAAAGTCCCAGCTCATACCGAGCTTGATTTTCCGATCAAACATTGCAACTCAATAATATTGACGTCAAACAAAACTGCATTAATCAGGCTTTAAAAGACATGATTAACAAACAAATTAACTGTTCATTTGTCGATCCAACCGAAGAAATACAAGAAGGTGTAATCAAGTTTAGAAAAATGAAATTACAGATAAATCTTATGGAAATGAGGAGTATTTATAATGCAGTAATCATGGGAAATGAACGTGGATGATGTATCGAGAGTTTGGAAAGGGTTTGAGTTAGAAGTGAAACTGAAAGTGAAAGTAATAGTAAAGAGAAAGTTGTGAATGCTCATTCAAGTGAATGATCATGGTGATGGTAAGTAATAATTTAAGGCCAGAGATGATCATTGGTTGAGCTTTTGTTACAAGGTAACACAAGTGTGCTGGTAGATTGGAGAGAGCGCATATAGCATGGAGACTAGTCTAGAATCGAAAATTGTTGAGTCTAGTCAAGATTCGAAGAATCATGTAGGAATAGAAAAGATTTTGGTAGGTCGTGACTCGAAAGTTAGAGGATTTTGCAATGAGTCAAGGAGCTAGTAGTGGCTTTGTGGAAACCAAGCTAAATCAATTTATAACAAGGATTTGAGGATGAATCCCATTTAAGTGGGGGAGAATTGTCACGGTCGTATCCCAGAAATTTAAAATTTGTGTGCGACAATTTTTATTGGATCGATAATGCAAAATGGGTCAAAGGAAAAAGCCCATTAAACCCAACAAAACCCTAAGCATGTCTCTATACCTATTTAAAAGGAGAATATGTGAGAATCAGTGGCCAAGTTGGTTGATGCGGCGATGCCCGGCTCGTTTTGCTTTTCACCTAGCCGTCGCCATCCCGACTTGAGAGACGTTTTTCAGATGAACCGTATGGAACTGTGTGACGAATTACATATCCATGGAAAGCTCCGAGTCTCAGCTTTCCAAAATGTCTAAGATCATCCGGATCCATAATCTGTGGTAAGAGGTATGACGTTTTGTTTTGTCGTCTGTCACAGTCAATTCTAACCTCAAAGAAGAGTTGGTCTCGCGGTTTTTTTTTAAGAATTGGATGAAGCTGAATTTTTGTAAGAAGTTTTGGAACCCTTTTATATGAGTCTCAGTAAAATATCTACGTGTTATCTATTATATTTTGGAAGTTATGTCATCTTTATCTAGAATATTCTGCACAGCGCGCAGATAGGACCAGTCTGGCCAGATGTGGTGTTTGGACCAGCAAATTAATTCGAATCGTGGTGAAACTTTGCAGAGACACTTAGGACTCATAAATCTAACTCTCGGTGGAAGGAAACCCGATTTGAGATTGATAAGCATAAGGAATGATGATGTCAAAGTTGTGGCAGCGAATCTGTCCAAGTGAGGAGAAAAGAGGAAGAGTTGTTCTTCATCATTATGTGGCTAAGGTGAGGGTTGGGATTTGTGGATTCATATTAGATGATAATATGGTTTGATAAGCATGTATGTTTTTTCTAGGAATAGTGATTGAGTGTTAAATGAAATGTTAAGTTGAGATTATGTGATGTTATAAGTTAATATGTAATATATGATATATAATGTGTGAGGTTGTGTGTGGCCAGACTGAGAGCGTGTGGCATGGCGACCCCGCTGAAGCCCGTTAACGGCTGACGAGCCAGAAAGGGTGGCGTACGACCTTTCGAGGTGACGGCCAGCCCCAAGTTGTTTCATGGACTTCGGTCGGGATATATGTATATGTTATATGTGAGGTGGCGTACGACCATTCGAGGTGATGGCTAGCCTGAGGTATGTGATGATGAGTTATGTGATGATGATTTATTTGATGATGAGTATGTGAAGTACACTATATTGAAATATTGATAGTTGTTAGGTTGAATGTTGCTGACTGTTTCTAGGCTTAGTATATATGTTTTATTAAATTATATTATTGTTTAATATGGATCATGTGGGCAGACTTGATCTCCCTCACTGAGTAAATTTCCCCGGAATTGCTCACCCTTTTTTCTTTTTTCAGTGTGTGCAGATGTTTCTTGTGTTGCAAGTTAGGACGCGAGACATAGAGCTCAAAGTTATCGGGGACAGGGCGTATCACACAAACTTCAAAAGATTAGAACATTTGCTACTGACCCGATACTACTCACTTTGTTATTGTCATTATTGTTGATATCGTCGAATCATGGATTGAGTAAGTGTGGCTTTGAGATAGGACTGATGGTATTTAGTGATATATATATATATATATATATATATCTTGTTTTTGATCATTTTACTTCAGTATTTAAGCATGTCTTGTAGGAATTTACCTATTTCGACGCTTTCCTTCTTAGTATCAAAGTCGCTGCTCTATTCTTTTGGACACATATAATCACAACTAAATCATCGCAGATATAAAACAAAATCTTCGACGTCGTCTTGACCCCCACTCAAAAATGCAACGGAACCTACCCTCAACAAATTCTTATCTCACAACTTGGTTCTCGATGTTCCATACAAAAGGGTATATCATTAACGACTCTTCTTTTGGTCCTTCCTCATGATTGATGTTTGTGTTTGTGCTTTTTCTTTGCTCTTTTGATTTGTAATAAATTACTGTAACCCAGTTTATTAATATATTAAAATATTTTTATTTTTACATATATATTAAAATATTCAGTTTGTAAAGAAAGAACAACAAACACTACATACTGAAAGCAGTTGTTTTTCTCTTCTACATTAGCTACAAATAGATCCAGACAAAGGTGATTGATATTCTCATATTTGAGCTCGTTTTGATATGTTTTTGGTACGTCATCATCATGCATTTGCATATCATTTAGGCATTTTTAGGTGCATTTGCATCTCTTTTTATGTTTCTATTGATTTGGAGATGGTGACTTTGCAACGAGGTGATTTGGAGACCAAATGGATGCAAAATGATGGAAATTTGAAAGGAAGCAAGAGTGATTCATTTGGGTGAAAGAAGAAGTCAAGTTGATTTCCAAAAACTGAAGAAATGAGAAAAATGGTTGCTGCATACTGTGACATGATACTTAGGGTCGACCCTCAGCATGGATAGAAGAAGGAAATGAAGTTTTTGGAGTAAAATTGGCAGACTGCATATTGTGGGTTGACCCTCGGTATGGACGTTCCAAGAACCATACTTTTATGACCCGATCCGGATCAAGATGGATCGACCCGATTCCGTTTTCATATGATATAAATGTGTTTTTAGACATAGAAAAACCTAGTTTTGGCTAAGTTTGATGAGACATTTCTTCTTTCATGCATGCTTCAAACTCTTTGCTATTTATCATATCTAGTGAAGCTTTTCTTAATCTCTTATCATCTCTGCTATGGTTATGTCTTTCTCTATGATTATGATTGTGTTTTGCATCATGATTAGTGAGTAGTCTTTCAATGGGTTTTTGGGCTTAGTAAATTAGGGATGTTTGATGAATGATTAGTGATGTCTAGGCTTAAATTCTTATGATTTCTAAAGATTAGGAAGTGTTTAATGCTAGATTAGACTTAACTAATCAAAATCTAGATCATGGATATTTTATGCCTGGAAACTGTTCGATAAAATGTCTAGAAGAATCATAATCTTGTTTTTCATTCTTAACCAATGGGAATTGATGCTTAAGTTTAACAATAACCATTAGGATTTGGTATTTGATTAAGACTAAGTTTTTTATTTTTCTTTAGATATTATCTTGTCTTGTTTCTGTTTGCCTTTCTTGATACTTATAGGTGTATGAACTTGAGTAGTGGAGGATACAACAACCAACAACAAGAGTACTACCAACTCAAAGCTCAATTTGTTCCTAACCAACAAGGTTTTCAACCTCAAGGGAATAAAGCCTTTCAAGGTCAAGGTAGCTCAAATACTCAACCTCCTTCTCAAGATAACGAGGACAAATCAAAGAAAATGCAGATATTATGCAGAGATTTGTTGAGATGAACACCATGATTGATGGAATTTAGGATGAGTTGGATGGTAAGATCTCAAGCTTAGCTTCCCATGTGAAAATCATTGACTTACAAGTAGCTCAAGCCGCTTCTATCTCAAAGAGCACAACGAGTATTTTGCCGTGTAAATCCGAGTCAAACCCAAAGTCATTTTGTAACATGGTTCTCTTGGATGAAGAGAAAGTATTGGAGATTCACCATAGATCCAATGGAGACCTACAATTGGATGAAGATGAACAATTCTTGGAGAATTTAGCCAAGCTACTTGAGTTTTCCAATGATGAACAAGTTGTTGAGGTTGATGAGATTATTGTGGAAAACGCTAAGAGAGAAGATATGGTACCTAAGAAGAAGGAAATGAAAGGGACCCTTAGAATCAAACCTCCTCCCTATGTACCAAAGATTCCATTCCCAAATCTGTTCTACACTAAGGCTCAAAAAAAGGTATTTAAGTTTAAGAAAGAAATGAGTTATGTTGAAGTGTCTTTTCCAAAGAATGATGACTTGAGTAAGTACCAAAGCACAAGAGGTTCATCAAAGACATCTTAGAAAATCATTCAATGGTCATAGCTGTAATGAAGACTTATGAGAAACATGAGGCACCTTTTGAGCCTAGGTTGATCAATAAGAAGAATGATCCTGGTAAATTCACAATACCGTGCTCTCTTAGATGATGCTTTATGTGATTCAGGTTCGTGTGTCGATTTGATCTTTCATGAGATGGTCAAGAGGCTTAGTATTAAAGAGTTGAAAGAAAACACGAGGTCAATCTCGTTTGCGGATGCATCTTCAAAGTGTCCCATTACTGTGTTTGAAGATTACCCGCTAAAACTACCAGATGATTCTCCGAATCTTGAAGATTGGCTCGCTGATAACCATCTCTTGGTGACGTGGATAAAATTGACCATCGAATCGAAGCTGCGACTAACTTCTTTCACCGAGAAGTTGTCAAAGATATATGGGATCACATCAATCATCACTTTCCGCTTAAGAGTGGTGCTTTTCTTCAATAATTTTGCGGTTCTCTTGCGACTTTTAGATAGATGAGAACTTCAAAACGATACTATGTGTACCAAACTATCATGCAAAATAAAGCCGTTCAACAAAACGCGAGAAAGGAAGCTCCAGCCATAATGGGATGCTTCTCAACTCTCCTTGACCCCTCGACAAAATAACGGACCTTGAATCATCAGCTTTCGTCCCCATTCAGGTGTGCTTTGCACCACATGTGAACAACCCAGTCATAATGCAAGTGTTTATTATAGTGTAATTGGTTTCACTGGTGGTGGGGAGACCGACCTCAAAATCAAATAAATCATTAAGCACCAGCTCCCATCCAAAGAAACTTTTCTCCACAGGCCAGTCAAGTCCAAGGAATACAACCACGACTTCCAGCGAATATGTCTCTCATTGACGCTGATCGACAAGGTCTTACTGGTTTCTCTAACGCACAATAATAAATATTGTGTCAATTGTTTAACCTAAACCGCTCTTCCGACAATGTTTCCAGTACATGTCAAAGCAGTAAGATCATCAACTTTTTTTGGATCCTTGATGCATGTGTGACCCATCATATGACGGTCGTCTTGATCTTCTTGATGAACTTCAACCGGTTCCTTCAACTTCCGTCAAAGCCGCGGCTGGTGCAAATGTGTCTACTCAACAAGGCAACATCCGACTTACAACTAATCTTGAACTCTGAAACGTTAACTATGTGGAAGGATTTCACATGAATTTAAATTCTTTTAACAACTTGTTACTGAGAATCATTGTGTTGGACAAGTTACTGACAGACTTGTGATGTTGAAGGACCGCATCACAAGGACTCTGAGGTGCGGGAAAACGACAAGGAGAGGGGCTGTTTCACTTCCACGAAATCAAGACTGTTGTGGCTTTCAGAAGAGTATTGGTGATGAGAGGGCTTTGTGACATTGTCGGCAAGGTCATCCATCCTCTCGAGTTGTGGGATTACTACATGGTGTTAGTTTTAAATCTTTGAGTTATGTATTTTGTTTTTCTAATTGTGACGTTTGCTTACATTCTAAGCAAACAAGAAAATCGTTTCCTGATAGTAATAATAAAGTTGCACTCCCTTTTGAATTAATACATGTTGATCTATGGAAACCGTATAACACTTCCATATTCTTTGCTTCACGATATTTTTTTACTATTGTTGATGATTTCTCACGAGCCGTTTGGTTATATCTTCTTCTCGGTAAAGTCAATGTTTCTGCTCGCCTTTGTGAGCTCATGGCATCAGTTAACCACCAATTTGATTGAGATGTTATGACTGTACTTAGTTACAATGACAGCGAATTTCTGTGTATTGGCTCCTATTTACGAAAAAATGGCATTATTCATGAAACTTCTTGCGTTATTCATAAATTTCACGATATTCATGAACTCAACAACAAAACGGTCGTGTGAACGCAAACAATACTACATTCCCAATATTGCTCGAGCTTTGCATTTCCAAGAGGGTCTTCTGGTCGAATGTTGGGCAAAATGTGCTTGTACGGCTTGATACTTGATTAATCGAACACCATTGAAAAATTTGGCGACAGGACACCAATTGAGCTTCTACATAATCGGCCTTCATTGATTGAATATCTTAAGGCATTTGGATGTTTATGTTACGCTTATTTTTTAGATCACAATGGTGATAAGTTTACCTCTCGAAGCCAAAAGTATGTTTTTCTTGGATACCCGTTTGGAAAGAAGGGATGGCGATTACATGATCTCAAATGGGAAGTTTGTTTGACTTCTTGTGATGTTGTGTTTAGGGAAGATGTGTTTCCCTTCTTAGTCTCGACCTTAGTAACCACCGATGATAACGAACTCCAGCTTTGTGACACCCCGGTTTCAGGGCATATATGGTATATGCGGTATATGCGGAGAGGCTTAAAAGAATTGATTTGGCTACCTATATCACCAAAGTGCACTTATCTTTTCGATCACAGGTCGTGAGAGAACTCTAGAGTTAAGCGTACTTAAGCTGGAGTAGTTTCAGGATGGGTGACCTACTGGGAAGTGATTTTCAGTACCATATGAATGAGGTCAAAACACGAGAAAAGATCACATGGTGATTTGCAGGGTCAGTAAACATGACTTCCGAGCTTCCTAGACTAACGCACCGACCGTTTGACATGGGTGGGCCCATTAGAAGATGAGGATTTCTCTCGAGGGGATGAGGATTTCTACTACGACGGCGGTCGGGATATTACAAGTGGTATCAGAGCGAGCCCGGACAACTGTGTGAGTCAATTTGTCGGGGTAACGATCTTGGTATGCACAACAAAGACGTTGCGATCTATTAGTAGGGGTGATTGTGGCACCCCGGATTCAGGGCATATATGGTATATGCGGTATATACGGAGAGGCTTACTAGAATTGATTTGGCTACCTATATCACCAAAGTGCACTTATCGTTTTGGTCACAGGTCTTGAGAAAACTCCAGAGTTAAGCGTGCTTAACCTGGAGTAGTTTGGGTGACCTATTGGGAAGTGATTTTCAGTACCGTGTGAGTGAGACCAAAACACGAGAAAAGATCGCGTGGTGATTTGCAGGGTCACTAAACATGACTTCCGAGCCTCCTGGACTAACGCACCGACCGTCTGACATGGGTGGGCCAATGGGCCGAGAGTGGACGTGGGGCCCATTGAGAGATGAGGATTTTTCTCGAGAGGATGAGGATTTCTCCTACGACGGCGGTCAGGGTGTTACAGGCTTAATCCACTTGGTACTCATTTTCTTGATGATCATGATTCGATACAACCTCCTTATGTTCTCGATTCACCGATTGTGCCTTCTACTACTACAAACGTCATGGAAAGCACCAATAATGATTATGTTCTACCCAAAACACGACTCAAGGCTCATCATCTATGTTGTTGGTTTGTGGTGTCCGCGAAAAGAAACCACAGACTTGACTTAATGATTATGTGCTACACGCCACCTCTCTCACTTGTCTCTCTCTTTCACATGCGATGTCATTGACCTTAGGTTCGGTACACCCTATCTTTGATTATTATAATTACAAATGTTTTTTTAAGTCATCACAGTTATCTTGTGGCTCTCTCTATGGCGGTCAAACCAAAATCATATAAAGAGACCATGCAAGAAAAAGTTTGAAAATGATGCAATGACTCATGAGTATGACACTTTAGTGCTCAATCATATATGGGACTTGGAAGAACTGCCTCCTAGAAAAATTGATTTCGATTGCAAATGGATATATAAGATCAAGCTTCGCTCTGATGGTACACTCGAACAATACAAAGCACAACTCGTGGTTCTTGGGAATAATCAAATTGAAGGCGTCGATTATGGTGAAACCTTTGCTCCCGTAGCAAAGATGACCACTGTTCGAATCTTTTTTAATATTGCTGCAAAAATAAGACTACGAGGTTCATCGAATGGATGTACATAACGCTTTTCTACATGGCGACTTAGATGAACAAGTTTACATGAAACTTCTTCCTGGTTTCTGCTCCGACTCTGATAAGCGTGTTTGTCGCTTACAAAAATCTTTATATGGGCTACGACAGGCTCCACGCTGCTAGTTTACTAAATTAGCTATGGCTCTTCAAAGTTATGATTTTACACAAGCTCGATCCGCCCGCTTCGTGTTTAGGTATGTATTGACGACATTATTACTTATGGTAATTCTTCTTCATCGATTGGTGAATTCAAGAACTATCTTTCAATGTATTTTCATAAGATCACCACCATCAAGCAGGGATACCATGAAGCATTCATGGCGGCATGGAATAGATTCAAGGGTTATCAGAGGAACTGTCCATATCACGGGTTCAACGAGGTTCAACTTCTCAGCATCTTCTTCAGAGGAATAGCAATGGAGATTTCAACACAGACTCTCCAGAGACTGCTTTGAGGTTGATTGAGAATCTAGTTAACAACAACAATACCAAGAACGCTGATTTCGAAAGGAGCCAGTCTGGGAAGAACATTAATGGTAATCAACTTGCAGATGTTACAAAAAGCTCGATTCAATGCATGATCTTCTAGCTGAGAAAAAGACAGTTCAGTTCGCCAAGAAAGTTGAGACATTCGAGCCTGAAGATGTGAACTACATCAATGGATCTGGATATCAGAGGTTTAACAATCAACAAGGATATGGTTCATCTTACCAGAAGCCGTATCAGAGTAATAGCTACACAAGAGACTACGACTCATCTTCTTATCAGAAACCTCCACCTCCAACTGTAGAGAGTAAGATGGAGTCACTGATTGAGCGAATTTTGGAAGGTCAGAAGAAGAAGACTGTGAACTTCAATGGAAAGATGGATTCAATTTATACGGGCTCGAATGGGAAGATTGAGAATTTGAACATTTATGTAAAGAAGCTGGATACTCAAGTTACTCAAACCAGTGAATCGGTGAAAAGGCATCACTCCAATATGATCAGATTGAGGACTGGAACATAGAGAATACCTCAAACGGAGTGAATCGACGAGTTTACCAATGGTGAGAAAGGTGAGATTTTCAGATCAGAGGCCGTGTCGATCGACACTCATCTGGTGTCGATCGACACGAAGGAACTGAAACTGTCGACGAGGAAAGCAGTGTCGCTCGACAGGAGGAAATTTTAAGCGTCGATCGACACCAGCCGCAGACCAATTCAGATTTCACAAAAGCTTCTGTCAAAGCAGTTGAACGAGTCTATACATCTCTTCTTCCATTCCCAAGAGTTCCTAAGAAGCTTTCTCCAGTAGCTAGTCCCAGCGACGTTCCTCAATAGTCGAAGACAGTCGAGAAGCCAGTCCATCGCTGAGAGAGTTGACTAAGATAGAGAGTCTATGGCAGTTTGTTTTTCTTCTGATAAAAGACCTTCTTGTTGATCTTAAACCGTCTCTAACTTCTCACCTTAAGTTATATATAATCGTAGAAAATATATTAAAAATAAAGGATATTTACGATCCTTCGATTATTTGTATATATACATATATATTTTTCTCTTTATTTGTGTTGCCAATACATCATCATATATTAGATCAGATTCTTGACCTAAAAGAAAAAAAAAGAACAACATCTCTCACAGGGGCATAGGTAATCCATAAAAGGTTTTGGTTTCACATTTGATTGATAAAGAACCGCGTTAACTATCATTCTCGGTTCTTAATGTTGCCTACACTATATATAAATCCATAACTTATTATTGACACGTGTTCTAGTTACTCGTTAGGTAAAAGTCACGTGCTTAATAAGCTATGATACTCGTTAGGTATATGTTTCTTTTTAGAATAGTATTGTCATGAAGTATCACACTAATGTTTATGTACGCTGCTGATAAGAAACGTGTCAGTTTTCGTTTTTTTCTTCCTGAATCATTTTCATCATGTGGATATATCTATGCTCGGAGGAAAGGCAATTTCATGAACGCGTAAATTATCGTGGAAAGAATGAATTGTTTATTTTCATGAAATTACTCAAAAATTTAGGAATTTCGGTTAATTTTCAAAAAAAAAAATTTTGGTGACACAATGTACTAGTGGGAAACAATATTAGAAATATACGGTGAGATTCAAAATCAAATCTCTGTTTGCTATATTTAAACTTCAAATTTTCAAATAGCAAAAAAAAACATATTTGAAATGATATCAAATTTTGTATATTCGAAATACTCACTAAATAAAATTTAAAACAAAAATCGCTAAAATTAAACATAATAATACATAATCCAGCGAAAGTATGTAGAGACATTACCAAAATTTAGAATACTATTACCAAATTTTATTTGATTAGATTGAAATCTAAATTTATGGAAACTAAAAATCAAATAAATCTTAATAAGGTAACCAAATAACTATAACGTGATTGGCAAGTTCAAATGATACCATCTTTTTGTGTATCAAATATTTAGTTAGATATGATTAATTCAATAAATCTAAAGTATATTAAATTTCGAAAATATTATTCGATAACATTCATTCTAGTTGGTAAATCTCCATTTATTATCAATCACATTAAAAATATTTAACCTACATTAAGAGTTTGAGACAATGCTAAACGGACACTATAAAATGTGTTTATGTTATTCTTTTTTCATCACAAAAGAAATTGACCAAATTCTTTGCCTCACATAGTTAGAATAAAAAAATCTAGCGTAGCTAATGACTATCAAAGATTTATATTCATTTAACCCTTCACCAATTTTTATTTTTCTCATTATGTATGTTTATTTGGTTGCACTCAAATTGGTGCCATGAATATATATTATGGTAATCTCTTTTCTAAATATTTTTTTTGTAAGTACTACTATAATCATATGTTATCTTAATTATGCATCTCTAATATATCATATACACGCAAATAATATGTAATCTATTATACAATGCCATAATTTGTTCTACCATACATTAATACAATTTTTTGTTTCACAAATAAACTTACGAATTAATTTATACGTGCGTAGCACGGGTAACTATCTAATTGATTATTAAAATAGTATACCTTTTTCAAAGGAAAAAAAAATGCAATATAACCCTTAGTGCATCATCGGTAAAAGATTATCAATAATCCCCTTATTGAGGTTTGTAAAGTTAAGTTGTAGCTATTACTCCCATCTATATTGTGTTGCATTTGTTTCACGCTACCTGTGTTCAGTGAGCCGAATCTGTTTTAGCCGTTCTCTATTTCTTCGTCAATAAATAGAGTAAAGATAGCAAATTTGTTTTCTCCAACCCATCTCTATATCCATATCTAAAATAGAAATTGCTATTTTTCTCTCTCTATATTTAGGAGAAAATGCAAAAAATGCTATACTTTCCTTTATAATAGAGAAAAAAATATCTCTACAATGGCGAATAATAAATTTCTCTATTTTAGAGATACATTGGAGAGAAAATTGAAGATTACTATTTCTTATTCTATTTTAAAAGAGAATATAAAGAAATACATTGAAGATGGTCATGAACCGTTTTTTCCAACTGCATCATTTATAGAATTTTAATATTAACTTTTTTTTTTTAGATGTATGTTTGAATGACAAAAAAATACACAAATAATTTGTGTTTTTTGTCAACATTATTGTCGCTGATTTATTCTTATTAACTTCCGTAATGTCGCAACAATTCCACCTCTAGTACTAACAGAAAATTTTAAAAATATGCTAGAATAACACATTTTTTTTTATGCTAAACTTACGAACACTAGTTTAAATGATGAAGTTGGAAAAAACTGCATCAAATTCTAACATTTTATTAAAACATACGAACACTAGTTATAACGCACCGACTACCCCTCCCATGGACCCCCCGTCCACTCTCAAGTCTGTGGGCCCACCATATCCGACAGTCGGTGCGTTAGTCCGGGAGGTTTGGAAGTCTTCTTTACTAACCCTGTAAATCACCACGCGATCTTTCCCCGTGTTTTGTCCTCACTTACACGATATTGGAAATAACTTCTCAGTAAGTCACCCAACATGAGATTGCTCTAACTCAAGCACGCTTAACTCTAGATTTCTCTCAAGACTAGTGATCGAAAAGATAAGTGCACTTTGGTGATATATGTAGCCAAATCAATTCTTGTAAGTCTCTCCACATATATTGCATACACCCCATATGCCCTGAAACCGGAGTGTTACAATCACCCCCACAAACAAATCGCAACGTCCTCGTTGCGGATACCAAGATCGTTACCGCCGACAATTTGACTCACACAGTTGTCAGGGTTCGCTCTGATACCACTTATAACGCTCCGACCACCCCTCCCATCCCCCCCCCCCCCCCCCCCCCCCCCCGGCGTCCAATCTCAGGTCTGTGGGCCCACCATTGTGGGAATTTGTAAAGTTCTTGGAAGAGTAGAAAGCTTCTAGGGTTTGAAAACACTAAGGAGGAGTTATTTAATTGTGTATTTTAATGGATATTAAAATCAGAGTAAAATCTATGTTATTCAAATGTGTATTCCATTGTATTCCATAGAAATACATTAAAATCCAGTGTTATTGGATTAGTCATTTGTTTGATGTATTCTAAAATACACCAAAAACAATTGTTATTCAATTTATCCTTGATTCTAGATGATTTTGATTATAATACATTTTAGTGCATTTTTTCTTCCAAAGTCTGAACAACACAAATACGGTATTTTTGCTTCTTCTTTTGATGGATTTAGACAAAACATGATAATCCCTCTTCTTCTTCGATTCCCTTGAGCCAATCGATTTTTTTTTCTTCGATTCCAATTCAAGTAATTGATTCATCTTCTCGTCCCCAATCGTGATTCCTTCACTAATTGCTCTGTCGTGAAATTTGATTATTCTTTGCGAATCGGATCGAAGAAGAGATATTGGGTCTGCCAATGGCTCCCGTTCGGCGAGAAGGTTCAGAGATCAAAGTGATGAATCCGGCGACGAATAATGTGCCCGTACAACCATCTTTGGCGACTAATAGGCGGAGGTAACAAACTTCTTGTGACACCCCGGTTTCAGGGCATATGTGGTATATGCGGTATATGCGGAGATGCTTAAAAGAATTGATTTGGCTACCTATATCACCAAAGTTCACTTATCTTTTCTGTCACAGGTCTAGAGAGAACTCCAGAGTTAAGCGTGCTTGAGCTGGAGTTGTTTTAGGATGGGTGACCTACTGGGAAGTCATTTCCAGTGTCGTGTGAGTGAGGTCAAAACACGAGGAAAGATCGCGTGGTGATTTGCAGGGTAAGTAAACATGACTTCCGAGCCTCCCGGACTAACGCATCAACCGTCGGATAGTATGGGCCCACGGGCCTGTGAGTGGACGGGGGCCCATAGGAGGGGCGGTCGGGACGTTACACTTCTTTCGAGGAGTTTCGACCTTTCAAGCTTTGGTTTCCATGGATGGTTCCAGCTATCGTGGTGGTTTCGATGTTCATCGACAATTGCCCTAAAAACTATGCTAATTGCTCCGCTAGGTTTCTAGAGAGATTCACATTTCAGCCTATGAAAGAAAATCCTCTTTTGGGTCCTTCTTCTTCGACGTCTGTAGCTTCTTCTTCTTCTTTGATCTGGTAGATTCGTTTTTGTCAATTCGATTTTTTATTTTTGATTATTAGATTTATTAATGGTGATGGTTTCATATCATTTGGTGAATATAAATTGGCAAAAATGTATGCACAAATGTGTGATAGTGTTGCTTTTAGTTGTTTACAAAATATGGACACTTTTGGTTTTGATGTTGCACTGATACAATTATGTGTTATTTTGTATTAGATTGGAGAAGATGGGGGCTTTAGATGTATCAAGGGTGGTTCATAAGCACCAGGTGTGGCGTTTGTTTACTTGTATATGGCTACATGTCGGGGTTGCTCATGTCCTTGCTAACTTGTTGAGTCTTTGGCATTCGGCTCAAGCAAGAATTTGGATTTGGTATGCAAAATTACTGGATCATGAGTTGATTCATCTACCAATAGAAACTTTACCTTTCGATGAGTGATGTGTCTAAAGAGCTTTATTAGGTTCTCTCCATTTGCAGTTTGCAGCTCTTTTGACTCTCATCTTCATCATAGCCATTAATTTAGCACTAGGTATTCTTCCACATGTAGATAACTTCGCCCATCTCGGAGGATTCACTTCCGGATTTCTTCTAGGTTTTGTTATCTTGATCTGTCCTCAGTATGGATACTTCAATATTAGAACTTGTTATAGAATTTTTGTAATTTTTGTTACAAGACAATTTTTTTCCATGGAGTAAACTGTGCTTGTTCCTCATCATGGTCTTTCAATGGTTCTTACATTTATGAATGTTTTGTGCTTCTTCAAGGAACGGATTTGAATTTAATAAATAATGCAATAACTTATTAACACTAGTTTTTGACTTTTTCTTTCAAAAGATCCCTACAAAATAGATTGATGTTATTATACGTGTGTAGAAATTCCAATATAATTCAACAATATCTAACAAAATACTTTAAAATGCAAGTACAATAAAATACATCAGAATACCAATCTATTATGGGGAATCTATCAAAATCCAATAGAATACTCTCAAATACAAATCCAACAAAATACTTTAAAATACACAATTGAATAACCCCTCCTAAGATCCAAGCAAATATTCGAATTAGGGTTTTTATTAATAGCTGGAATGCTGTAAAAGTGTTTTTATCCGATTTTCATGATCCCCTTATTATGAGGATGTAAAAGAGTATTTATAATACTTTAAGTCGGTTGGGCTAGGCCCAATACAAAATAGAAAGTTTTCCTAAGTTTTCTAGGTTTTTTATTTAAGCCACAACCTCTAAGTCGGGTGGGCCTTAAATGGGCTTATATCTTTATGGCTCGACCATTGGGCTGATCTGAATTAGGCATCTGGTTCAATCTTCGGTTAGTGGACTCTTGGGATAACCGGTTCAACTTGTACTTAGTCATTTTAGGCAATCGATTCTTCTAGGGGAGATATGACCCCTACAGTTAGCCCCCCAGTTCAACAATGTTAGTGATAAAATTGTTGAAGTTAAAGGTATCCAAGCGAAGAATCGATTTCCCTTTAGACTGTTGACGCGTGAATGATGATCCGACTATCCCAACATTTCCCACAATGACAAGGGCTGATACAGAAGTGGCGATGACAAGCCCAAATGGTGATGATTTTCCCAATTCGGCGAGCTGACTGGATACCTCTAATGGCGAGCCGATTTGAAGTAGTCTCTCAGCGAGCTGTTTGACGATCTTCTACTGCGAGCTGATTCATAGTCTCGCGGCGAGCTGCTTGACAATCTTCTGTTGCGAGCTGATTCATAGTCTCACGGCGAGTTGCTTGACGGTCTTCTGCAGCGAGATGATTTGTCACCACGTCGCGGCGAGCTGCTCCGAGGATAATTTGTGGCGAGCTGCTTGAAGATCTTATGCCGCAAACTGTTAATTGTCCGACTGCGAGCTAGTTGACGGTGTTGCTACGAGTTGGTTTCGCCATCATTTCGCAGCGAGCTGGTTTCTTCGTCGTGTCGTATCGAGCTAATCTGAAGACTTGAAACAACGATCTGCTCCAAGGATGCTATGCCACGATTTGTTACTTAATTGCGAACAGAACAACATCGCAAGTGACGATGTTTTCACAGTTTTAACCGCGAGTTGATCATGGATAATTAGCGAGTTGACAGGCATTGTTGAGACTGCAGCGAGCTGATTTGAAGATTAGGCAGGGTTATGAACCCATTGTTGAGCCGTTTCGTCATACAACTCGCCGCTTTTCATAACGAAATAATGTGAAAACTCCTCGTACTTAGAAAATTTATTCATTTCCGACGTATCATCGAGGCCCAAATCTTGAATCAAGGCCCAATTCCGAAATCAACCCATTAAGCTCCTATATAAGATGCGTTACTTCTTAGGTTTCGCTCATAATTCTCATTCCTCTGAAAACAGGTAGCCTCTTCTCTCCTTTTTCTCTCTATTTCCCTTGAGTTATTTTTAGGTTTAGCCTATCATATCGCTTCGGCGTCGCCGCATTCCCCTTCGCCGCCATAACCTCTTGAGTTTTCCGGTTGAATTCTTTGAAGATTTCGATCTATCTTCAAATGATCTTTCCCGTTCATCTCTTTGTTCTTCGATGAAAAATCGAGAGATCCAACATATAGGAACATCTATATCATACTTGTGTTTTTGATAAGTTTGATCCAAATCAATTTCGTCCGCGAGTTCGAGTAAGTCCGCAACACCCGTCGAGCTGCTTGAAAAAGAAAACATTCGATCGATTTGGAAATACTCGAGTGAAAGCGAGCCGCCTATTATGACAAGCAACAGTGGCGAGCTGGTTCTTCGTTCGGTTGAAGGATATCGCCATGTTGAAGAAAAAACCGGTCCCTCTGGCCGAAGTGATCATATCTACGATGACTCCCCGCTTGATGAGTTATTTTCCTACCCAGTACCAATAACCGTCTCATCTCGCCGTCTTAGACGCGAGGCGATAGTAAGGAACTCGCCGATCTACGTGGATTTAGAGGACAAAATCGATGTGGACGGCATACCAGCGTGGTTTGGAAATCGAGTTGTTCTTTCGCCGAATCCGGATAACACGGAGGGCATAGGCGAAGAAAGGTTTATTGTCGAAGTGCCATCACTTTGCGATGAATCAATTGAAGATCTCGCCGAGCCGACTGCTCCTGTAAAAATAAAGGAGTCTAACTTGGCGTACAACCCTCTCATTGAACAAAAGAAGTTAGAAACTTGGATCTCATTGTCTGGGGTATCAAAAGTCAAGAAAACAAGGGCGAAGCGTAAGACACGTCTTCCTCCAGACTCGACGTGGTGCAACGAAGAGTCACTGAGCGAACTCTGGGAGCAGTGTGCTATCCCCAATAATGTTGAGATGATTCTCCCTTCTCCAGATCAACGAGCCGATGATCCTCATGCGGGTACATTCACCTTGTACAAATGCTTCCTTAGAGATTGCTTCCTACTCCTTCTGATCCCTACAAAGATTCTTCGCTATATCTTTATCCATCGTTTGGCGATTGCTCAAGTCAACACAAGGGGGATTCGCCATATGGTCGGACTATTAACAAGAGCCGCCAAATGTGGGGTTGCAAATTGGAGTTCGCTATTTAGTGAGTTTTCTTGAGTTCCGCGAAAACAAGGGTCGAGATAAAGAGGTGCCAACTTATAACCTGGTGAACCAAATAGAATACAAGATTTTAGACGACTTCCACAACAAAGATCATGTTTGGAGGAAATTTTTCTTCTTTGTGCCAATTTCCGCGGCATCAGTTGGCGAAGGGAATGAAAATGCGGTGAATGCAAAGTGGGGAAAAATTGGTAGCCTACTCGCAGTTTTTCCTCAAGCCGTGACTTAGATTTTACTTAGTTTCCGTCTAAGTTTTTCTTCTTTTGTTGATTTTGGAGGTCGCCGATACATAGGTACTCGAGTTCCCGGATTTAGCGAGCTGTACAAGAATTTAGCTGCAAGAAAGTATTTTTGGGTTCGTCACTTCTATCGTCAAAGAGTAGTCATGGTCAAAGAAAAGGCCAAGAATCTAGTTAGCGAAGCCAACTATCTTCCCATCGACTCCGAAGACTTCCCAAAAATTCCAGCCATGACTAGCAGGCCGACTATCCGCGACATACTTAAGAAGAAGACCGTAGTTGAGAAGAAAGATACCGCGCTGGCTGCGTCGGTTGCAAAGAAAGAAACGCCGATGTGAATACTTTGGCTGCTGCTGTTGAAACATCTGAGCAAAGTGTATCAGATTGTAACACTTCGATCGATGTTCAAACTTGCGATGAAGCGCGAGCTGGTGCTACTGACTTTGTTCGGCCGACTAGTTCATCACTCAGTCGCCATAACTCAAAAGATGGCCGCTATTAGGAAAAAGACCCAAGTCGCAAGAGATCGTACTCGGCTGTCGGAAAAGGTGTCCTCACTCACACGATACTCGACATAACTTCTGAGTAGGTCACCCATCATGAGATTGCTCAAGCTCAAGTACGCTTAACTCTGGAGTTCTCTCAAGACTAGTGATCAAAAAGATAAGTGG
Organism: Draba incana; assembly: GCA_963576765.1. Classification (NCBI taxonomy): domain Eukaryota; kingdom Viridiplantae; phylum Streptophyta; class Magnoliopsida; order Brassicales; family Brassicaceae; genus Draba; species Draba incana. The sequence goes on from OY755208.1 coordinate 18,118,319, forward strand.
ACTTTGATGATATAGGTAACCAAATGAATTCTTTTAAGCCTCTCCGCATATACTACATATGCCCTGAAACCGCGGTGTCACACTATTGTTCGCTATTATTGAAAATCTAAACTAGTAGATGTATTTATGGAATATAAACTTGAAGGTGTGTACTTTTCAAAAAGGTTAATTAGGTGTATAATAGTTTGGAGGGCTCTAATTGTTGGAATTTGCACAGGTTTTACCGGATTAATCTCTATTAATCAACCTAGTCATGATTCCTTTTCCTAGGATCTAGGGTTTGTAAACAAATAATCTGATAGAACGGATCTCGAATATACCTGGAGTTTTGCAGGGATTCGAGATTTAGAGCACTTCAATCGATGTGCCTCTACTGATAGTCCACACGCACACAAACTGGAATCCGCCGGGATGCTAGTGCCGGTAGATCGGATCTCTCTGGGAGTTTCTGCGTTTTAAAGTGGCTGCCAGAAAGTTTTCACAAAACCCCTATTATCCAGGTCGTGCCTTATAACTCCTTATATAGGCCCTGGAGAAAACCTAATTGATCCTGAACCGATTCAGAATCAATTGAGTCATTAAACCGAAATCCCTATTTCGATTATTGGCCCGTGTCGATCGACACGACTTATTTGTGTCGATCGACACACTCTTTAAAACACGATTATAATGTGTATCATATACACGTGTCGATCGACATTACGGAGTAATGTCGATCGACACCTCCTTTGAAACACGTTGCTTTGATCATTACATTAATGATCATTCTCACATAAAGTATATCCAGTTTGCTTAGGTGTGTGACCCTGTAGGATCATATAATACTAGCAATGAGTTCACAACTCATAGATCATTAGAGGTTTCTAGCAAAACATCATGACCACCAAGTATCATATGAATGTCTAATCTCGACAGTACAACTATCACTAGAGTGAATACAAGTATGAATTCAGCACATTCCCAACAATCTCCCACTTGTACTGGAATCAACTATTCCAATAATCCCTTTGTCTCTATATCTCGATATGGCATAAGGCAAGATCCGTGTCATCCTTATTCAACCAATATCATGTTTATCGAACTCCGATTTATACTGACAAGACAAACGACTAACATTCAGCTCGTTCGAGTGCGGCCACACATTCCTCAGTATTAAATCTTCGATGGGCCCTGAGATATTTATCTCCTGCTATACAGGAGGGACAGTTCCCATCTTGTTCCATCCCTGTTCCTTCACACACTTCATGATACGCCCAATCAATGCCTTTATAGTCACCTTTTACGGATAACGTTTGACAGAGTCAAAGCGGACCAATTCATATGTAAGAAATTATGATGAACTCAGGTCTAAGGACTATACTCTATAGTCGTAATGAGAACCTCTTATGACACTTAATTATCCTGTAGAGTTCTCATTAGCGGGTCATGTCCGATCATATGTTCTCTAACATATATCTGTGTGATTGACTTTAATACTCCTATTAATGACTCCATGAAACTTAGTCATCAGTCACATCACATGCTGGTCTCACGCGGTTGTTAGTGTCCCACTTTAACAACCTCGACCAGGGACAAATATAATCTATGTCATTTAATTCTCATAGGGTTTCATGATCAAGTCCTCAACTTGATGACCTATAGAATGTCATAAATTATTTTGGGACTATCATTTAAACACATTTAAATAATACTGAAATCAAATTTCATTAATATACCCAAAGTATGATTACATGAACATCAAACATAACTTAATACAAGACAACTCCCACTAAAATCAAGATCGCATCTTAATTTCCTTAAGTCCTATAGCAGTAGTATGACTCTCATACTTAGGTCGCGGGAGGGGCTTGGTCAGAGGATCAGCAACATTCTCATCCGATGGAACTCTGCTGATCTTCACGTCTCCTCTATCAATTATATCACGAATCAAGTGATATCTCCTCTCTATGTGTTTGGATTTCTGGTGTGATCTTTGTTCCTTCGCCTGAGCAATTGCTCCATTGTTATCACAATACAATGCTACATGCTCTAAGATACAAGGAACCACACCAAGTTCAGACATGAACTTCTTGATCCAAACAACTTCCTTTGCTGCTTCCGAAGCAGCAATGTATTCAGCCTCAGTAGTGGAATCAGCTACGGTGCTCTGCTTGGAACTTTTTCAACTGACTGCACTGCTATTTAGACAAAAGACATAACCAGACTGAGACCAGAAATCGTCTTTGTCCGTCTGAAAACTTGCATCAGTGAATCCACTTACGACCAGCTCATCATTTCCTCCATACACCAAGAACTTATCCTTGGTATTTCTCAAATACTTGAGGATATTCTTGACTGCTGTCCAGTGACACTCACCTGGATCAGATTGGTATCTACTCGTCATGCTTAAGGCACAAGCAACATCTGGACGAGTACAGAGCATGGCATAAATAATAGATCCTACTGCTGAAGCATAAGGAATTCTATTCATTCGCTCCCGCTTAGCTTGTGTTGAGGGACACTGCTTCTTGCTAAGAGTAACGCCATGTAATATAGGCTCGAAACCTTTCTTGGAATCCTGCATACTGAATATGTGGAAGACCTTATCTATATAAGTATCTTGACACAATCCAATAAGCCTATTCAATCTATCTCTATAGATTCTTATTCCAAGAATATACGCGGCTTCACCCATGTCTTTCATGGAAAAAAAACTTCCAAGCCAAGCCTTGACAGACTGAAGCATTGGAACGTCATTTCCGAGAAGAAGTATATCGTCTACATACAGTACGAGAAATGCAACTCCGCTCCCACTAGTCTTCTTGTATACACATGGTTCCTCTTCGTTCTTGATGAAGTCAAACTTTTTGACCGCTTCATCAAAACGAAGATTCCAACTCCGTGATGCTTGCTTCAATCCATAAATGGATCGATGAAGCTTGCATACTTTCACAGCATTCTTAGGATCTGTGAAACCTTCAGGTTGTGTCATGTACACATCCTCTTCCAAAATTCCGTTAAGGAAAGTTGTTTTCACATCCATCTGCCATATCTCATAATCCTAATAAGCGGCAGTTGCTAGGAGTATCCGAATGGATTTAAGCATAGCGACTGGGGAATAGGTCTCATCATAGTCAATACCATGAATTTGTTTAAAACCTTTAGCCACTATTCTAGCTTTGAATATCTGGATATTCCCATCCACGTCAATCTTCTTCTTGAAGATCCATTTACACTCAATGGGTTTTACACCATCGGGTAAATCTACCAAGGACCATACTTGGTTTTCTGACATGGATCCCATTTCGGATCTAGTGGCTCCAAGCCACTTTTCGGGGTCTGGGCCCAATGTTGCTTCTTCAAAATTCGTAGGCTCGTCACTATCAATGATCAATAGGTCATGACAATCATTCACGAGAAATCCATAGTTTCTCTCAGGTTCGTGACGAATCCTTCCGGATCTGCAAACTTCAGGCATCACAGGTGTAGGTTCCACAACTCCTTGTGGTTCCACCTGCTGCTCTTCCTCATTAGGTTGAGTAGGCTCCTGTGATTCTCGAACTTCTTCGAGTAGTACTTTACTCCCACAATTCTTCTTATGAAGAAACTCTCTTTCAAGGAAAGTACAATCCCGAGCAATAAACACTTTGTTCTCAGAACGGTTGTAGAAGTAGTATGCCTTGGTTTCCTTAGGATAACCAACGAAAAAGCACTTATCAGATTTGGGTGCGAGCTTATCGGATATTAAACGTTTTACATAAGCCTCACAACCCCAAATTTTCAGAAAAGACAAACTTGGAACATTTCCAGTCCACATCTCATGTGGTGTCTTTGCAACTGATTTTGATGGGACTCTGTTTAGTGTAAACGCAGATGTTTCTAGAGCGTATCCCCAAAAGGATAATGGAAGGTCTGTGTGACTCATCATTGATCGAACCATATCTAATAGGGTCCGATTCCTTCTCTCAGAAACTCCATTCCATTGGGGTGTTCCAGGAGGAGTGAGCTGTGAAACAATTCCACATTCTCTCAGATGATCACTGAACTCTTGACTTAAGTATTCTTCGCCACGATCAGATCGAAGAGCGTTAATACTTTTGCCAAGTTGGTTCTGTACTTCATTCTGGAATTCTTTAAATTTCTCAAAGGATTCCGACTTGTGTCTCATTAGGTAGACATAGCCATACCTACTAAAATCATAAGTAAAGGTAATGAAGTATTGATAGTTTCCTCTAGCACTTGTGCTCATCGGGCCGCAGACATCTGTATGTATAAGGCCCAATAAGTCACTGGCCCGTTCATTTGGTTTGTTGAAAAGAGCCTTTGCCATTTTGCCCATTAAACAAGATTCACATTTCTCACATGATTCATAATCAAATGAGCCCAAAAGCCCATTACTATGGAGCTTCTGTATGCATTTCTCGTTTATGTGACCCAAACGACAGTGCCAGAGAAAAGTTGGATTTTCTTCATTTGACTTAAACCGCTTAGTATTTATGTTATAGACGGGCATTGATTGGTTTAAAATGTAAAGCCCATTCTCTAATGGGCCGCTACCATAAAACATACCATTGCGATTAAAAGAACAACATTTATTCTTAATAGAAAAATCAAATCCTTCTAAATCCAAACAGGAAATTGAAATGATGTTTCTGCTTATCGCAGGTACATAGTAGCAATTATGCAAATCTAAAACCAAGCCCGAAGGCAAAGAAAAATGATAAGTGCCCACGGCCAACGCAGCAACCCTTGCTCCATTCCCGACTCGCAGCTCCACTTGTCCTTTTCCCAGCGTCCTACTGTTGCTTAGTGCCTGCACATTAGTACAAATATGAGCACCACAACCGGTATCCAATACCCATGAGTTAGAACCTAAAGAAGTAACATTTACTTCAATAACATAAATACCTGGAGAAGTCGTCTCATACGTCTTCTTCTTGTTCTTTAAACCTTCCAGGAATTTCTTGCAATTTCTTTTCCAATGCCCAGGCTCATTGCAGAAGTGGCACTTATCAGCTTCAGAAGGGCCAGCCTTGGACTTAGGAGGAGGCGCAGGTTTGTCCTGGTTCATAATCTGGACAGCCTTGCCCTTACCCTTGCCCTTGCCGGGTTTCTTAAACTTTTTGCCCCCTTGTACCATAAGCACATTTGGGGCACCCTTCTTGATGTTTGGCTCAACAGTCTTGAGCATGCCATGTAACTCAGTCAACGTCTTCGTCAAGCTGTTCATATTATAATTCATTATGAACGTATCATAGCTTGGCGGCAGTGACTGCAATATGATGTCAGTAGCCAACTCTTGGCTAATGGGACAGTCCAGTTTCCCCAAGTTATCAATATAACCCATCATCTTTATGACGTGGGGACTTACTGGAGCATCACTTGGTAGCTTACACTCAACTAGAGATTTAACCGTCTAGTATCTCTCAGTTCGAGCCTGCTCCTGAAACATCGCTTTCAGGCTAGTGATTATCTCGATGGGCGACGCCACGTTCTCATATTGCTTCTGCAAATCTGAGTTCATGGTAGCCAGCATCAGACAAGTCACATTGACCACATCATTCGAATGCTTATCCCAAGCATTCTTCTCTGCCTGCGGGGCATTGGCACGGTACTTCTCGGGGAGAACTTTATCAAGGACATAGTCCCTCTTCTCCTGCCTGAGAACAATTCTCAGGTTCCGATACCATTCCAGAAAATTTGATCCATTTAGCTTATCCTTCTCAAGGACGGATCTCAGGGAGAATGTGTTGTTTGAGCTAGACATTGCTGAAACAAAAGAGGTAGAGGGTAAGTTACGATGTTCAATAAAAGAGTAAACTTAACAATTAAGAAAACTCGCATTATATTCAAAACTATGTTTCCTCAAAAGAATATAATGATCCAAGATCCATGTTTCACCAAAACCCGAGCGAGCCACTGGCTGTCACTCAAATCTTAGCTATGTAGGTAAGCAACGCCTTGCTAATCATATCCAATATGACTCTTGGTTGTGGATAAAACATCTTATGTTCTAACCACCTGATGTCTCTGGGCCCAGAACTTCTGATAGCCCATTCAAGTAAACCAATCTCTTCCGTCATGTAATAGTTGATGCCATGCACTGCAAGCCCATCAACTCATTTCCTACTGCCTTACTCATGTAACTGCAGATACCTTGCACTGCAAGTCTATCACGCAATAAAACGAGTCTTGACAGCTGACAAGATCGGGAAGACATCCAGAACACTTGATATTTAGTTGAGGAATTGAACTTTCAATCCTTAACACATATCACATATGCATTTAGAAACCCAATCTCATTAAATCTGGTTCGGTTATTAGATTTTAGGTTCACTAACCCATAATCTTAGTAGGCTGTCGATCGACACTACCTTAGTGTCGATCGACACTTACCTCTCTGTTATAGTTCTTCAAAAACCGATCAATCCAATTGAACCGGTTTCGATAACCGATAGAACCAATTTTGATAACCGGTCAGTGTCGATCGACATTGATCAAACCAAATTCAATTTTTGATAACCGGTCAATCCAATTGAACCGGATCGATAACCGGTCAATCTAATTGAACCGGGTTGATAACCGGTCGGTGTCGATCGACACAACATTTATGTCGATCGACGCCAACCAAACCGCAGCAAACCGAAATTTGCCAGTTTATTCGATCTGTTAACCAAGCGCGATAACCGATTCAATCCAATTGAACCTGTTCATCAATCGCAAGGCAGAGACGATCGTGTCGATCGACACAACCATTGTGTCGATCGACACGACTAGGTTTTTCATGCGATTTGAACAATTTACAACAAAATGATTTTGCAAATGAAAACTTGATCAAATACGATTACTGTTCATTCAGATTACAATGTTAAACCCTAACGCTCTGATACCACTGTTGGAATTTGCACAGGTTTTACCGGATTAATCTCTATTAATCAACCTAGTCATAATTCATTTTCCTAGGATCTAGGGTTTGTAAACAAATAATCTTATAGAACGGATCTCGAATATACCTGGAGTTTTGCAGCGGATAGAACAGGGATTCGAGATTTAGAGCACTTTAATCGTTGTGCCTCTACTGATAGTCCACACGCACACAAACTGGAATCCGCCGGGATGCTAGTGCCGGTAGATCGGATCTCTCTGGGAGTTTCTGCGTTTTAAAGTGGCTGCCAGAAAGTTTTCACAAAACCCCTATTATCCATGTCGTGCCTTATAACTCCTTATATAGGCCCTGGAGAAAACCTAATTGATCCTGAACCGATTCAGAATCAATTGAGTCATTAAACCGAAATCCCTATTTGGATTATTGGCCCGTGTCGATCGACACGACTTATTTGTGTCGATCGACACACTCTTTAAAACACGATTATAATGTGTTTCATATACACGTGTCGATCGACTTTACTCCGTAATGTCGATCGACACCTCCTTTGAAACACGTTGTTTTGATCATTACATTAATGATCATTCCCACATAAAGTATATCCAGTTTGCTTAGGTGTGTGACCCTGTAGGATCATATAATATTAGCAATGAGTTCACAACTCATAGATCATTAGAGGTTTCTAGCAAAACGTCATGACCACCTAGTATCATATGAATGTCTAATCTCGACAGTACAACTATCACTAGAGTGAATACAAGTATGATTTCAGGACATTCCCAACACTAATTAGGTGTATAGCATGCTGTGAATAGAATTTAAGTGACTAACACCTACTTAAATTTTTTTGACTAAAATACCTTTCATGATCTAATTAATTATATATATTCAGCTGAAGTATGTTGATTAAAATAGTTGACTATGTAAAACATTATATATGTAAACGAGTGTTTGCTATTCTAATTATAATATAGTTCACTTTGTGATTGATTCACTATGATTATAGTTGACTATTTATGCATGCATAGTCATTTATTCGTTTTGTTAACGTTTTTTTTAGCATTTATCTGCGAATAGCTAGCTATGAGATCAAAACATAATTATTAGTTATGTTATATTTTAAATTAATAGTGTAATGAGTATTATAGATGCAAATTTCCCTTTACAAAATCGCTCAATTATGTTATGCAAAATATACTTAAACTTCTATTTTTTTTGTAAATTTCCCATTTAAATTATACTAGGTTAATACTTGTGTTGTACACGGGTTTAATTGTAACCGTTAATATAATTTTAGAGTTTTTTTAGTATATGTACATGAATGTAGATGTTACTATAAGTTTGTTTATATTATTAGGCAACCAAACTATCGGATGGAAAAAATTGTAGGTATGTACTTTTGATTAGTTTTAGAATTGTCTAATATTTTATTTGCTATACAATAAGTACTATTCAAATATAAATCAACGAAATTTAAAATCTTATTTTGTATATTCGAATTTGCAATTATTTTGTATAGCAATGTGTTCTACCTAGGGAAAGAAAAACTATATAAACCCAACTAAATCATAATTCACTCATTTGAACCAGAACCAAAACCATATAATAATATAAATGGATACAAATAAATTCTATACTAAATTACCTAAATGAACTCTAGTTATAAAAATTCGAACCGAAGTAAAAAACATTACTAAAACTTATTAGTTTGTTAATGTTTTATATTTTTTGAATTAATTGGCTAATTTTTATCTTATAGTATTTAGTCTTGCTCACATAATTTAAGTTTTAGTATCTTTTATGTATTTACCAAAAAATTAAATTATTAATCCATATGTTTTCAAACCTAATCGAATAATGTTTTTTTTAAAAAATCTTGAGTGTGTCTATTTATATATTAATTATTTTTAAAATATATGTTGAAAATTCCTTTACTTGTTCATAGAGTTCAAACAAAAAATAAATATGTTCATATTTATTTATTTTACTTTTGTTGGATTGTGTGACACCCCGGTTTTAGGGCATATGCAGTATATGCGGTATATGCGGAGAGACTTAAAAGAATTATTTAGCTACCTATATCACCAAAGTGCACTTATCTTTTGGGTCACAGGTCTTGAGAGAACTCCAGAGTTAAGCGTGCTTAAGCTAGAGTAGTTTCAAGATGGGTGACGTATTGGGAAGTCATTTCCACTACCGTGTGAGTGAGGTCAAAACACGGGGAGAGATCGCGTGGTGATTTGCAGGATTAGTGAACCAGACTTCTGAGCCCCCCGGATTAACGCACCGACAGTCGGAGAGTTTGGGCCCACGAGCCGAGAATGGACTTGGAGCCAATGGATAGGGCAGTCGGGGCGTTATAAGTGGTATCAGAGCAAACTCTGACAACTGTGTGAGTCAGATTGTCGGGGTAACGATCTTGGTATGCGCAACGAGGACGTTGCGATTTGTTAGTGGGGGTGATTGTGACACCCTAGTTTCAGGGCATATGTGGTATATGCGGAGAGCCTTAAAGAATTGATTTGGCTACCTATATCACCAAAGTGCACTTATCTTTTCGGTCACAGGTCTTGAGAGAACTCCAGAGTTAAGCGTGCTTGAGCTGGAGTAGTTTCAAGACGGGTGACCTATTGGGAAGTCATTTCCAGTACCGTGTGAGTGAGGTCAAAACACGAGGAGAGATAGCGTGGTGATTTGCAGGGTCACTGAACAAGACTTCCGAGTCTTCCGGACTAACGCACTGACAGTCGGGGAGTGTAGGCCCACAGGCCGAGAATGGACGTGGAGCCCATGGATAGGGCAGTCGGGGCATTATATATTGTATATTTATTAATGGCAAGTTTATCAATTTATTATTTAATGTATTATTTTCGAATTAATAATTTTGGCAAGTATATAAATATTCACATGTGTTTAGCAATTGGATTTGGAGTATATTTGGAAATAATTGTGTTTGGTAGTGAGTATAATAGAATTAAAAAAAATGTTTAAAAAATTGGTGATGACACCTAAGAAAAATTAACTTAAAATGATTCTCATTTAGTATATAAAGGATAATATAATTTTAGAGTTGTTTGTGTATATGTAAATGAATATAGATATTGCTAGAAGTTTGTTGATATTATTAGGCAACCAAACAATCGGATTGAAAAAATTGTAGGTATGTACTTTTGATTAGTTTTGGAATTGGCTAATATTTTATTTGCTATACAATAAGTACTATTCGAATATGCATAAACGAAATTGAAAATTTTATTGTGTATATTCACATCTTTAATTATTTTGTATATTCCACCTAAGAAAAGAAAAACCGTATAAACCAAACCAAATCATAATTCACTCATTTGAACCCTAACCAAAACATATAATAATCCGAATGCATAAAAAATTCTATACTAAATTACCTAAACGAACTCTAATTATAAAAATTTGAACAAAAGTAACAAAAAATACTAAAACTTATTACTTTGTTTCATTGTTTTATATTTTTGAATTAGTTAGCTAAATTTATTCTCATTGTATTTAGTCTAGTATTGCTCACATAATTTATGTATGTGCCAAAAAATTTAATTGTTAATCCATATGTTTTGAAACCTAATTGAATAATATTTTTTTAAAAACTTGAGAGTGTCTATTTATATTAATTATTTTTAAAAGATATGTTGAAAATTCTTTTACATGTTCATAGATTTCAAACAAAAACAAAAACGTTCATATTTATTTATTTTACTTTTGTTGAATTATTTATATTAATAGTAAGTTTATAAATTGGGGCAATTACAAATATGTCACACTTGGCAAAATTTTAATCAAGCATGCCACTGCTCAAAAAATCATTACGAACGTGCCACTTTTCACTGGCCAAATTATAATTTTACCCCTAATTGAAATAACAGATCTCAGCATTCTTCTTCTTCACTTTCACGTTCCCTGTTTCAAAATTCTCTCTCACAAAATTCTCTTCTCTGAAATTGTAAATCCGATTTGGTTTATAGATTTAAGGTTTTCGATTCTCTCTTTGAGTCTATGGAATGCAGTCGCATCGAGGATAGATCTAGGATTTCTGATTTTATCTCATCAACGTAAATCTCTGTGATGTAAGAATTTTGTTTCTTAGATTCGATTTTGGTTACAAATCTAAGCTTTTGATTCGATTTTGGTTACAAATTTGAGCTTTTGATTTGATTTTGGTTCAGATCTGAGTTTTGATTTTTTTTTTTGTCAGATATGGGTTTTGGTTGTTTTTTTTTTCAAATCTGGGTTTTGGTTGTTTTTAGGGTTTTCTCGTTTTTATAAAAAAATTAAACAGTTTATACCACTTTATTACACGTCATTAAAAACTAAACAGTTAAATAATTTAAAAGGTATTTAAAGGTTTATAAGATCTTTTATAAGGTTTATAAGATTTTTATAAGGTTCGTAAAGTTTTTAAAAGGTTTATGAGATTTTATTAAACTGTTTAAAATCCTTATTAAACTGTTTAAAAACCTTATAAAACTTTTCAAAAACATTATAAACAGTTTTACGTGGCTTTTAAATAGTTTTATAAGGTTTTTAAACAGTTTTACTAAACCTTTTAAAAACATTTTTATAAGATTTTTTTAACAATTTTATAATATAAAAGCAAAACCCTACTACCTTCCCCCCTCTAAAATTTAGACCTTGAATTCATAATAGTTAACCCAAACTCAAATAGTTAACCCTCCTCCTCCTCCTCCTCCTCCTCCTCCTCCTCCTCCCTCCTCCTCCTCCTCCTCCTCCCTCCTCATCCTCCTCCTCCTCCACCTCCTCCTCCTCCTCCTCCTCCTCCTCCTCCTCCTCCTCCTCCTCCTCCTCCTCCTCCTCTCCTCCTCCTCCTCCTCCTCCTCCTCCGCCTCCTCCTCCTCCTCCTCCTCCTCCTCTCCTCCTCTCCTCCTCCTCCTACCTCCTCCTCCTCCTCCTCCTCCTCCTCCTCCTCCTCCTCCTCCTCCTCCTCCTCCTCCTCCTCCTCCTCCTCCTCTCCTCCTCCTCCTCCTCCTCCTCCTCCTCCTCCTCCTCCTCCTCCTCCTCCTCCTCCTCCTCCTCCTCCTCCTCCTCCTCCTCCTCCTCCTCCTCCTCCTCCTCCTCCTCCTCCTCCTCCTCCTCCTCCTCCTCCTCCTCCTCCTCCTCCTCCTCCTCCTCCTCCTCCTCCTCCTCCTCCTCCTCCTCCTCCTCCTCCTCTCCTCCTCCTCCTCCTCCTCTCCTCCTCCTCCTCCTCCTCCTCCTCCTCCTCCTCCTCCTCTCCTCTCCTCCTCCTCCTCCTCCTCCTCCTCCTCCTCCTCCTCCTCCTCCTCCTCCTCCTCCTCCTCCTCCTCCTCCTCCTCCTCCTCCTCCTCCTCTCTCCTCCTCCTCCTCCTCCTCCTCCTCCTCCTCCTCCTCCTCCTCCTCCTCCTCCTCCTCCTCCTCCTCCTCCTCCTCCTCCTCCTCCTCCTCCTCCTCCTCCTCCTCCTCCTCCTCCTCCTCCTCCTCTCCTCCTCCTCCTCCTCCTCCTCTCCTCCTCCTCCTCCTCCTCCTCCTCCTCCTCCTCCTCCTCCTCCTCCTCCTCCTCCAGATTCGAGATGACGTTTTGAAGATATCGTTTTGAAGATATTGAATATGACGAAATCTTTATATCTCTCTCAAAATCGACGAATTTGGGTTTAACTAAATCGACCACAAAATCAAGGACGACCGCTGCCCTCACAGGATCGAGCTCTCATAATCTACGATCTCAAAATCAACGAAATCATCGACGATCTCAAATTTCTCTCTAAAAAATCTATGTTTTAAGATCAGAACTCTTCTAAAGAAAAAGGGTAAACTAGGAATATTTAAAAAAACAGTGGCATAATTGTAAGGATTTCCAAACAGTGGCATATTTGAAAAGTGGCATAAGAAAAGTGGCATAACTCAAAATTTCTCTTACAAATTTATGATTTAATGTATTAATTTTGAGTTAATAATTTTGGTAAGTATATAAATATTCAAATATGTTTGGTAATTGGATTTGTAGCATATTTGGAAATAATTGTGTTTGGTAGTGGGGGCAATTAAAAATATGCCACACTAGCAAAATGTTAATTAAGCGTGCCACTATTCCACTATTCTGAAAAACTTTTCAATCATGCCACTTTTTAGTTGGAAAAAGACAAAAATGTCCATTTCTCTCATTTTCTCTCTAATTGATCCATATCTGAAGAAGAAAAAGAATCCATGAATTTTGTGTTTAGATCTGTTTTTGATGTCCTTCTTACTGATTTAGGGGTTTTCCGTTTTTTATAAATTTTTTCAACAGTTTTATAAGAGTTATGTATCTTCTTATTGATTTAGGGTTTTTCCATTTTTTATAAATGTTTTAAACATGTTTTATAAGAGTTATGTACCTTCATATTGATTTATGATTTTTACGTTTTTTATAATCTTTTAAACAGTTTTATAGGAGTTATGTATATATCATTAAAAATTGAACTGTTAATAATTTATAAGGTTTTTAAAATTTTAAAAGGTTTATAAGGTTTTTTAAATTGTTTATAAGGTTTTATAAGACTGTTTAAAATACTTAATACTATTTTATTTTTATTTTTAAAAGACTTTGGAATATAGTTTAAACAACTTTATAAACTATTTAAACAATTTTATAAGCTATTTAAACTGTTTATAAAGATTATAATTTTTTTAAAGTCTCGTAAAACAGTTTAAACAATCTTATTAACAGTTCAAAAACCTTATAAAAGTGTTTAAAAAGATTATAATTTTTTGAAAAGTTTTATATTGTAAATACCCTCCCCCCCCAATCTAAACCCTAAATGTACAATAATTAACTCAAATTCGAAAATTTACAGTTTTTATGTCATTGCGTTTGAATATGCGTTTTCTCTTAGTTCTAATCTTTTTTCTTCTTCTTCTTTGGCACCAAATCCAATCTCATAGCGGAAAAAACGAGAATCAAATTCAAATCTGATTTCACAATGGTGAGATCTGGCTCAGAGAGAAAAAATGACGAGATTCGATTTCGCGATGACGAGATCTACATAGAAAGAGTGAAAAAAGCCTAGATTTGGTTCATAGAGAAGGAGAAAAGTCAAAAAGAGAAAGAGGAGAAGAAATCACGTTTTGGTCAAAGAGAAACTCTTTTTCTTTTCTTTTCGTAATAACGGTATTCTGAAGATTTTTTTTTTTAAAACAAATGACACGCTTGTAAGATTTTCAAACAGTGACATGTTTGAAAAGTAACATGTAGAAAGTGGCATAACTGAAAAAATTTCTTGGTTGTAGAAAGTATAGTAGAACTTTTAAAAAAATGTTTAGAAAATTTGTGGTGATGACACCTAAATAAAATTAGCCTAAAATACTTGTCTTTTTAATATATAGAGGATGTATATTTGTCATAGAATTTGTAGAACTAAAATGCATGAAAAATTGGAGAAGACACAGAATCTCTGAGATAATATCCCTAGTACCTGAAGTAGTTCTTATCTAAATCTTTTAATCTGTGCTGGACATTGAAACACAAAAGCAAAATAAGAAATGAGAAGAAACAAGATAAGGTTGATGTTGTTGTGAGTCTTTCGTGAGATTTCTCATGGTTGTCCCTTGCGGAGCAGCATTATGGGTCTAAAATATAAAGATAATTCAGTTTCTTGAATCAAAAGCCATGTTTGTATTCGCCCCAAAAATATCAGACAAACAAAGATGGCCAAGAAAAGTATCTACAAAATATTTTATTAGTTCAAATTAAAAAATAGTTTATTAGTTCAATAACGACAAAAAGCCCAATAATAGAGGAAATGACCAACTATATGAGACTAGCAAATTTAGATGGTGGATTGCCCATTTGGTCTCCTCTTAACTTAAATGAAAAGAGAATCAAAGTGTTCATTTCATTTTTGTTTTTCCTTTTCACATATTTTTTTTCATATTTGTTTGATTATTTTTTAAAGCTAAGTTATCTCATCACAATTATGAAATAAAAAAAAATATTCCTTTATTGCATATGTTATTATTAAAAATTCCTTAAAATAAATACGAATTATACACCAAATTAATCTCTTTTATATAAAAGAGGATGATTTTGAGCCCTCTAAAGCATGCCACATCGGCGTTAAATCAGAAAAATAATACTCAATATAACTAGCCAATAGGAAGACACTTTAGTGACATGTCATCCTTTATTTACAAAGTCTCCACACGATTCTGCTTCCTAATGTCTATTTAATTACAAACTCAAAATATGATGGTCAAATAAAAATTAAGCTCATATACAAAGCCCATAAGACCAATAACTCGCCCAAACCACATCCCCACCTTCCATTCTTGTAACCTAAATTCCCAGTAACACAAATTTAGCCTCTTACGATTCCCAAATCACTTGTAACGGAAATCTAGACCTTCACACTTCACCTTCTCTAGCTGTCAATACCCACTATGTAACATCCTCATCCCAAGCCCACAAGAAATGGATAAAGCCCATGGGAATAAAACTCATTTAGTGGAGACAAAAGAAGGAGGAGACCTTAAGGATTGAGAGAGAGAGCAAGCTGCGCAGCCACCATGTGATAGAAGTCACCGTTGTCGCCTGAAAAGGAGGAGAGGACAGTTCTGACCTGTTTCGGTGGAGAATATAAACGAATGGGCAAACCAGATTAGATTCGAGTGAAACTTTGTGAGTAAGTTCTTCACTCTCTGATCTAGTTATAGGAGAAAGAATTTCTTCATTTGGATCTGTGGTTTATGAGTTGTGTTTGTTTTCCCAAGCCCATCTGTGAAGATTCGATTAGCGACTAGTCTATTTGAGAAGGGGTTTGCCAACGATCCAGAAGGATCCAGGAGAGGATCTACATATCAACAGAAAGCTCTTTCTGTCTAGTTTCCAGAACCGTTTGCCGATTAAGAATCCGATATATGTATCTCCGTCTGTTGCGTTTCCAGTTTTGTGTGTTCAAGGTAACTCTCAAACCCTAATGGTTCGGTTGGAGCAAACGAGCTGGTACGGTTTGGGTTAACCGGATGGGTTGGTTCAGGTTAACCGGATGGTTTGGTTTAGGTTAACCGGATGCTTCGGTTTGGATTAACCGGTTGGTTTGTTTAGGAAACCCGACTTTCCCAAAGTAGAAGTTTCCAGAAATGGAAACTTTCCGAAGAAGAAAAGTTAGAAAGTTTCCTGAAATAGAAAGGTTAGTCATAACCTAACTCCATTTCGTGCTTGTGCAGATTCATAGCAGCTCTTCCGTTCTTCGTTGGTCTCTTCTTTAAGACTAAGGTGAGGTGGTGATCTGTGGATACATAACATTCGTAAACCTTCTTGTATATGCTTATATTAGGTTTAGGAGTGGCTATATAATGTGATGTCATGTTTGACAGCTAGGTTATTAAAGAAGTGATTGGTATGAATGATGATATGCTTTACTTGGTTGTGTGTTATGTTAAGTTGACCAGGCTTGGGTTAGGAGACTGTGAGAGATGGTTGTCAAGCCGTACGAATAAGGTGTCGTATGTCTTGTAGTATATAATGTATATCTATTGGGTGTATGATCCAACACTATCTATTGGGTGTCTGATCCAACGTTATCGAGATTGGGTGTCAGATCCCACGCTTATAAATTGATATGCTATATTATTGTTGCGCTATGCGAGTATGCTATTGGGCAAGTAGCTCTGCTAGTGTTGTTGGTATGGGATGTTTGTGCTAGACCGTTGTATATATATTTCTAGACTTGGTATGCGTATATACCGATTCGTTTGTGTGTGATATGTATCAAGTGGGCAGGGATGACCCTCCCTCACTGAGTAACTTGTTACTCACCCCTTTTTACCTTTTTTCTCAGGTAATGAGTAGGAGCTTAGACTTGGAGCAGGTGGGGTGCTTATTTAGGAAATTCCACGTTTTTGCTTTATTTTAGACTTTGTTGTTCTAAGATGTGACTTTGAATTTCATTCCTTTTGGTTTTTACTTCTTTTAAACTATTTGTTTACCACATTTAATAAAGGCATTTCAGACTTATTCAGTTATTTATATACACATTTATAGTTTACCCACTAATGTTCCCACCCGGGTTCAGAGACCCGGGATAGGAATGTTACACACTACATCAAATTCAAGACTCATCATGTAGCAATGGTTCCACAAGTGCCTTGACCACTCCAACTTCTATACATAGCATCGGATTCAGTCGCAACAAACCCCCTCACACTTTATTTCTCTGCCCCATCTCCTCACACAGCTATGCTCTCGCCCAAATTCAACGCCACAAGAGCTACGTTTGAGGCAAATGCAGTCAAGAGAGGAGATCTTTATGGTTAGTTTCTCCACAGCGAATAGAAAAATAGCAAAAATCCGCCACTATGCTTAACTCTCTAAAATTGCAGATGTCACCGGTCTCTTGCAACTCATCAACGGCCAAGACCTGCACCGTAGCCTCCTGTTCTAAACAAAATAGTGACCAAAAGATAGATCGACTATCACTCCACCTCCAACTTAGAGAGTAAGCAACTCTCTTACGTTTCTTTGCTGGTCCTTCCAAATATTTCATTTCATACTAACATTGTCTAATGCTTAGTATAATGTTTTTTCTCCATCTTCTCCTTACCTGAGAAGATGAATAAACAAAATCAACAAGATGATCAAATAACTAAAAACCTGAATTACTGGTTTGGTTTTGTCTACTTACCCAACTAATATGATCTTTTCCATCTTCAGCATGATTAGGCCCACCATTATTGTTTCTTTTACCTGTAGTGATCTCAATGACTAATTTACCGAAGTTAAATACGTGTTCTCAATCAAATTCAGGGATTACTTTATCAATGTCTATTAATGCCAATTGAAGGGATACTTGAAGGGTTGTTTTTGGATTCGCTTGGAGTAATTTATCAATGTCAATGCAATGTATATTACTTTAGATGAAGAATGTTATATCTAAAGATGATTGTTTTTTATTTTGACTATTCTTCAATTAAACTGTTGTATCAGACCTATTGAAACCTTAACAGGTATATCAATGACAACCACTTATACTTTCCCGGATAGTGTTCATGTCTCCAGTTCAGTCACCTGGAAGCTCAATGATAACAACGCCGGTCCAATCATTTTGGATGCCCTATGCATATATGTAAAAAAGTGCCCTTTTCGTACGTTTTCCAATATCGTAAAAATGGTAATCTAAATAAAAAAACATAGGAAAACACCATTAAACCGTTTATAATTCCAAATAGTTAGTAAGAAATAAAAGAAAAACAACAAAATAGAATTTATTTTTGACATATTACTCTCCTTGTATTTTTGCCTGCAAAATCATTAACTAAACTCATGTTGTCGAGTTTTTCAACCATCTATGTTTCAATAGATGACAAATCTAACTCATTCAATCTCTCTGGTCACATGGTAGATTACAAATAATTTTGTTATCAGCTTCAACTTCAAATTTTGACTAATAATTTCAAAATATTTTTTTTGGAATGAGTAATTAGTATGTTTGCTTAGAGAAGACCATAAACATTAAAAAAATATTTGAAAAACAAAATCTTACGAATATTATTATTGTAGAAAAAGTTTATAACAAAAATTTAACTAAAAGAGGCCCTCTAAATTTAGGGCCCTAAGCGGTGGCTTCACTGGCTTGTCCTCTGGGCCGGGCCTGCTTCTATGGAAGACACAGTTCGAGTCTCCCCTCTCCAGTCAAAAGCTAATAGGTTTCGTCAATGGAGCCGTCACCGCTCCGCCTCAGCTTCATTCCGTCATCAATGGTGAAGTAACCACCGATTCTCCAAATCCGCAGTACGAGTCTTGGTTTTATGCAGATCAACTAGTCCGTTCTTGGACTTTCGATACTCTGTCAGAGGAAGTTCTTGGTCACGTCCATACCCTAGCTACTTCTCGTCAGATCTGGGTTGCTCTTGCCGAAAATTTCAATAAGAGTAGCGTAGCCAGAGAGTTCTCTCTCCGTCGAAATCTCCAACTCCTTTCCAAGAAGGACAAGTCTCTCCCGGTTTACATTTGTGAGTTCAAAAACATATGCGACTCTCTAAGCTCCATTGGTAAGCCAATCGATGAATCAATAAAGATTTTTCAGATTTCTTAATGGCTTAGGTCGAGAATATGATCACATTGCCACTTTTATCCAAAGCTCTTTGACCAAGATGCCTTCTCCTACATTTAATGATGTGGTCTCCGATGTTCAAAGCTTTGATAGCAAACTCCAGTCTTATGATGACACTACCTCTGTCACACCACATCTTACCTTTAACACTTAAAGATCAGGCATTGGTCCTCCTCAATATATTCCGAATCAGCGAGGTCGAGGTCGTTTTGTTCAAAACAAAGGTAGAGGAGGCTATACAACACGTGGAAGGTGTTTTCCTTAACATCATTCCGGTCAGCGACCTGTCTGTCAAATATGTGGTTGTATTGGTCACACAGCTATCAAGTGCTACAACCACTTCGACAAAAATATTCAGAGTGAAGTTCCCTCTCAAGCTTTCTCATCTTTACACATCTCTGATGAAACCGGCAGAGAGTGGTATCCAGATTCGGGAGCCTCTGCTCATCTCCCACTACTCTCCAATCTATCACGGCTTATAATGGGAATGACACGGTTCAAGTTGGCGATGGAACCTATCTCTCAATTACTCATGTTTGATCCACCACAATCTCTTCTTCTAAAGGTACAATTCCCTAAAATGAAGTCTTAGTCTGCCCATCAATACAGAAATCTCTTCTCTCTGTGTCAAAACTATGTGACGATTATCCTTGAGGTGTTTATTTTAATGCTAACAAGGTGTGTATAATCGATTTAACGACTCAGAAAGTGGTGTCCAAGGGTCATCGCAATAACGATTAGTGGCTTTCTACTCTAACCGGCAATGTGCAGCAAGTCAAGAGACTTGGCATTTTCATCTTGGGCACTCGAATTCAAAGATTGTTCAGCATTTACAAAACAGCAACGAAATCCAAGTAAATAAAAGTAGCGTCCTTCTTGTTTGTGAGCCATGTCAGTTGGGAAAAAGTTCTAGACTTCTGTTTCTTTCGTCTACTACTCGTGTTTTAAATCCTCTAGATCAGATACATTTTGATCTTTGGGGACCATCACCAATTGTATCAAATCGAGGATTCAAATACTATGTTTTTTTTTTTGGGATGATTTCTCTAGATTTTCATGGTTCTTTCCCCTTCGTACCAAGTCTGAGTTTTCTTCGGTTTTCATTTCCTTTCAAAAATTTGTTGAAAACCAGCTTAATACAAAGATAAAAGAGTTCCAAAGTGATGGTGGAGGAGAATTTACAAGTAACAAATTGAAACATCATCTCGCTGAGCATGGAATTCATCACATAATTTCTTGTCTTTATACTCCGCAACAAAACGGTTTACCCGAGAGAAAACATTGACATTTGGTTGAGCTTGGTCTCTCAATGTTATTTCACAGTCATACACCGCTGAAATTCTTGGTTGAATCGTTCTACACATCCGCTTATCTCAGTAATCTCTTACCCTCCTTAGTTTTGAACAATGTAAGTCCCTATGAAACTTTGTTTCATCGTAAACCAGATTACTCATTCCTCCGAGTGTTTGGGTCAACCTGTTATCCATGTTACTCAGACCCTTAGCGCAAAATAAGTTTGATCCAAGACCACTTCAGTGTGTATTTCTCATATATAACAGTCAATACAAAGGATATTGGTGCTTTTATCCTCCAACCAGTAAAGTTTATATCTCTAGACATGTTATCTTTGATGAAGGTCATTTACCGTTTAAGGAGAAGTACCAATATTTGATTCCTAAATACAAGACTTCTCTGCTTGAGGCTTGGCTAATCACTGAACCTGCTTCTTCTTCGACTCCTACAACTTCGATTCAATTGTTTCTAAGACAGAGCTCATCCGACCAGTGTACAGCAAAAATAAATCCGGCACCAGAGAAGCAAACATCGTTCCTAACTCAGATGAAGTTGAGCCACATGATTTGGATATAGCAAATACGGAACAAAATCAAGCAGCTGACATTGTTCATAACTCTGATCAAGGTGAGCCACATAATTTGGATATAGTGAAGACGGAACAAAACCAAGAAGCAACTACTGATTTGAAAACTACACTAAGTCCGGACAACACTCACACAATGAAAATAAGATTGAAAGATGGAAACTGGAAGCAAAAGCCTCGGTATGCTCTCTTAACTTCCAAACTTAATACTGGTGAACCTGCAACTATTGTCGCAGCTATGAATCATCCAGGCTAAAACAAAGTCGTCATTGAGGAAATGGGTCGCATACACATGCTCAACACTTGGTCCTTAGTTCCACCAACAGATGATATGAATATTTTGAGCAATAAATAGTTTCAAGACTAAGCTCAAGCCATATGGTGACATAGACAAACTCAAAGCTCGACTGGTTGCCAAAGGTTTCGATCAAGAAGAAGGCATTAATAATCTTGAAACCTTTAGTCCCGTGGTTCAGACATCCACCATACGTCTTGTTCTCGACATCGCTATTGCAAAAGACTGGTCCCTTAAACAATTGGATGTTTCCTATGCCTTCCTACATGGGGAATTGAAAGAACTAGTGTTTATGTATCAACCTACAAGTTTTATTGATCCAGAAAGACCTAATCACGTTTGTCGCCTAACAAAAGCTCTCTAAGGCTTAAAACAAGCTTCATTTGACACATTCATCAACTATCTACTTGATTTCGGGTTTGTTTGCAGTACATCAGACCCATCATTGTTTATGTATCACCAAAATAAGAAGACTCTCATACTGCTATTGTATGTTGATGATATTCTTCTTACAGGGAGTGATCAATTGCTTCTTGAACAACTTCTAAAGTCTCTCAACAATCGGTCCTCCATGAAGGATCTTGATAAACCTCATTACTTTCTTGGAATTGAGATTGAGTCTTATAGCGGTGGTCTCTTCCTTCATCAAACTGCGTATGCTTCGGACATTCTAGATTAAGCAGGAATGGCAGATTGCAATCCCATGCCAACTCCATTGCCGCAACACCTGGATAATCTCAACTCAAAATCGTTTTCAGAGCCATCATATTTTCGAAGTCTTGCCGGTAAGTTACAATACTTAACCATTACTCGACCTGACATTCAATATGCAGTGAACTTCATCTGCCAAAGGATGAATTCTCCAACTAATTCGGATTTCAAATTATTAAAGAGAATATGAGAAGAATAATCGACTTTGGTCTTCCGATTAAGAATAACATGAATCTGTCTCTCTCAGCGTTTTGTGATAGTGACTGTGCAGGTTGTAAAGAAACAAGACATTCGATCACAGGATTGTGTGTTTTATTAGGATCGAATTTGATTTGCTGGTCCACAAAAAGGCAATCGACTGTGTCACATTCTTCAACAGAGGCCAAATATAGAGCACTTACGGCTACAGCTCGGGAAATCACTTGGCTCTCCTCGCTTCTTCGTGATCTTGGCATACCACAATATCAACCAACTTGTGTTCATTGCGAGAATCTCTCTGCCGTGTACCTATTGGCGAACCCAGCTCTGCATAACCGTACTAAACACTTTGATCGGGAGTACCACTACATAAGGGAACATGTTGGTCTAGGATTCATCGAGACTCAACACGTTCCAGCTACATTACAGCTAGCGGACGTCTTCAATAAGCCTCTGCCTCGTCCTTCTTTCAGTGCTCTCAGAGACAAACTCGGTGTGTCTTCTTCACCCACTCCGAGTCTATGAGGGGGAGTATGAGCAATATGGCCCAAGACAAGCCCAACAATCAAGCAGCCCATATGATCAAGAGTAGATGAAGACAAGAATCAGAAGCTAAGCGGATACAAGGGCGGTGGCTTCTTTTGGTCTCTGTTCCACTATGTCTCTACGTTTCCCTCTACTAGCTATAGACTTTCATCTCTTTCATTGAGTCTATTTATCAAGTCTGTAACTCAATCTTTGAGCATAATTGAAAATAAGTTTTTTACCTTCAAAGCTTGCTTCTTTCCTTTCCTCTTCAGTATCAACCTGAACGCGTTGCGTTTGAGATCATATTGCACTCTATATGTTTGATCTTTATCAAGAAGGGAGAATAGAAGCAAGAAATGAAGTTTACAATGAACAGAGAAGTTGGTGGAAATAGGGAACGATCTTATGATGAAAGTGAAGAAGAAAGGAGAAGACGTAAGGTGAAGATGGAATGTTAAAAAGCGGCGGCGGCTGAGTCAGTGGTGGTGGAAGAAGAGGTATTTGAGATTATGCCAAGCTTTCACATGGTGGTGATGAAGAAAAGCGGAAGAGATACAACGGAGTATAAGAGAGTGATGAAGGAGAGTATAAGGCCGGCTTCGATGGACATTGCATTGGCTTGGCACCGAAACTCTTATATTGTCTTTTTATTTTTTTTGGAAAATTTTCTACAATTTAAAAGAATGAAATACAAATGTTTTTAGGGCCCCAACCCAATATTTTGGTTTTCATGGATCAAGTGAACCATTAGACCTATTACATATATTTTGGAAATGACTTTGAACCAAACAGAAGTTAATGGGCTTAGCAAAAACCCACTTAGTTATAATCGAACCAGATTTAGAACCAAACTGAGGGTAGAACCAAACCAACCTTTTGATTGCACATACATACCAAACCACCAACCAACCACATTGATCGATGAATAAAATTCCCAAAAGAAGATCCTCCGATTCAGATTGCACAGGGAGAGATTATGATGCAGTAGAGGAATGATCCGATTGGAACTAGAGTTGCATTATTTTAGAGGCAAATTCGGGCTTGTCTCCACGAAGACTTGAAATTCTGTTTTTGATGATGCCACTTATTTTTTCAATGATGGAGGCTTCAGATCGGAATTCATTCCGATGAAGTCTATGGTTTCTCTCCGTCCATAGACAATAGATCGACGCCTGCCACGCTAGAAGTTTAAGGGTTTTTGTTTCACGACTTCCATTCACCACAATAAGAGAGCTCAGGGAATCATCCCATGACCAATGAGGTAGTAGCTTTACCTTTCTTGCTATAGAAACCCAGATTCTCCAAGAGAAAGAGCAATCGAAGAATAGGTGATTACTTATATTGTCTTTTTATGGTTTTTTCTTACTCAAGCACTACAAGAAAACAGGTCATTTTCCACTCCCAAAAAAGTCACAAAAAGTCACAAATGACCCATTTGCGACTACCTTGTGACGAAATAAAGTAGTCGCAAATAGTTCGTCGCTAATTTTAGGAGTGACTATATATTTTCGTCGTTAATGTGCGACGAAAATGAGATTGTACAATGTAGTCGCAAATAAGCGTCGAATGTGTGACATAATTTGGTAGTCACTAATTAGAGACTGATTTGCGACTCTAGCTTATGTGGCAAATAAGCGACTGATGTGCGACGCTAAAAAAATGTGGCAAATAAACGACTGATTTGCGACTATAAACGATATAGCAAATAAGCGACAGATTTGTGTCTACTTCTTTCGTGGCAAATTAGCTACGAATTAGAGACTAAATTGATATTGTTAAAACATGATGTTAGTTAGAGATTCGTCACTAATTAGCCTCTGATTTGCGACGCCGTAGTTTTACAAGTGTCTGAATTAAATCTCATAGTAGTCACTTATTAGTCACATAAATGGTACTAAGTTTTGGTTCATTTGCTAATTGTTGCGGAAAAACAAACTGGAAATTGAAAATTAAGCTACAAAACAAGCATTTAGCTTGTAAAACTTGCTACCAATGTACAAAAATCTTGCAAGCAATGTATCAAAAGAAGTTACTACAATAACCATTGTATCCCAAAAGGTTGTTTCATTCCTAGAGAGTCTAAGAGTGAAGGATGATTTATGGTGAGGTGTCTTGCGGTGTACCGGTTGGTGCAGGAGGAAGAGCGGTCGGTGCAGGAGTCTCGCGTGAAGGATTGGTGACAACTGGTGGCTGGTTGGACTGCAAGAATGCATCCACCTTCTTCTCCAGTTTACTCATCCTTAGCTGGCTTGCTTTAAGCTCAGCAGCAAGGCGACCATTTTCTTCATCCCTCAGCTTGTCTTTGGCCGCTTGATCCTCAAGAATTTGGCGAGCACGCTTAAGTTCCTCCTGAACCTCTAGCATGTCTGGCGACGAACACTCACCGTAACTGATCTTTTTTTTTCCTTTGTTCACCTTCGTTGAAAGCTGTCCCACTCCATAAGGAGTACCCTTAAGATCGAATTATGTACACTGCAAGAACAAACACATATATAACTCAATACTAACCATGAAAATGTAAATCAATAACCAGGGAGCAATTCATCTTCTAAAACCAGTTAACACAGAGGTCAATGCATCAATATATTTCAGTAACTAACAACTAAGCAATTATACAAAACAGAAACAATGATCTGAAGCACATAAACAATGATCAAAGGTAAATGCAAAACTTAAATTATCCAAGCAAAAACAATGATGTGAAGCAGCAACAATGATCAAAACAACGACAATGATCTGAAGAACATCAACAATTATCTCAAAAATAGTAACAATGATCTCAAAAGCAGTAACAGAAGAGAGGAGAAGCTTAATGAATCATACGTTAAGAAAGAGATTATTTTTTTCATCGATGGTGAGATTATGCTGAGAAGTGAGGTCAGAATGTTCTCCATCTTCGACAGGCTCATCCAAAGCATCTTAAAGGCACTTCTCATAAGACTCAACAACTTCTTTAGCCTTTTGGTCGATGAAACTCCCATCTGGATTTGTATGAGTCTTGAGAAATACTTCTCCCCAAGACACAGGCCTTTGTAATTCATCTTCCTGTAAAAAAAGACAAGACTAATTACTGTAATGCAGTGTGAAAGAAAGTAACATAATAAGAAAAGGAAGATAAGACGTTACCATAGCTCGCTGGATGGTCAAGTACGATGATTGACCTGATCGGTGCCTGTGAGGTCCTCGTCCGTTTTGATCTGAGTTGCGAGAGGCTGAAGCTGTAGCGCTCTTTTTCTAAGCTTGTGGAGTGGCCCAAAATAGACACATTCTGGCCCAAAGATTCTCACCAATCCAGGTTGGCCTCTTTCGTTTCATCCTGACCTGACTCACAATCCCTCGCATTCTTTTTGTTGCAATCGCATCGAACTGGCTCTTAACAATCTGAGTTATCCCTGCATCCCAATTGTACTTGCTCTACACAAGAAAGAAGAATTGTAAGTAACCAAAAACAAAACTGAACTTATAAAGAAATGAAAATACATAAGAAAGAAGTAATGTACCGCAAAAGTTCTGAAGTATCTCTCATGTTTGTCTATTGGAGTGACGGTCCAACTGTAATAAGGGCCGTCAACTTTCTCCGAAAGATTCCACTTATCTCACGGGTTAGTAGGCCATCGTCTCGATCAAACCTTCCAAACAAATAAGGGCAGATGTTAAAGTATATAAACCATAGATAATCATACAATTATGAGGTAAATTAAACTGTGAATGTTACTAAAACCTAAATCAAACGGTCAATGATTAAATGCTACTAAAATAAGCAGTTCAAGTATGCAATTCAAGTATGTTACAAAACTGTGAATGTTATTAAACCTAACTCAAATAAGCAATTCTAGTATGAAGTTCAATCTAATCTAATGAATTATGCAGTTCAAGTAAATGGACACAAGAATCAAAGGAACTTACCAGATAGTGTCTCGCACTGGATGTGGTTGCTCACTGAGTAAAGGAAGGCTCTGACGTGCAGGATCAGCCATAACATCGGCAAGGAGCTGGTCGTAATCTACGTCTTCGCCATTAACAGCATCCAGATCATCACCATCTTGTTCCTCAGGTTCGATGTCATCAGGCTCGACATCATCATCATCATCCTCCTCCTCTGCATCTTCTGCTTCTGCTTCTTCTTCTTCCTCAACATGATTCCGAACCTGAAGTTGTTGTCGTGGTTGGATATTCAGGTTCAGATTGGTTCTTCGAAAGGTTGGTTTTGGTTGAACCCGGTTAGAAGACGCTGGATACTGGACAGGAAGGGTTCGAGAGATATATTCATTCTTAGTCGACTGAGCAGTCCCTTAAGACGGTGGTGAAGCACGGGTTGAGACATTGGAGTCATGGGAAGAATTAGCTCCCTTTTTCCCCGATGTTAGAGTTTCGCCGCCGTGCATAGGACTGCTGCTTCCACCCCCGTCTACAGCCTTACCCTTGTCACGGCTTGCGGTGGAGATACCCTTACCCCGGTTATCTGTTGTTGACCGGTTTTACGAACCACCAAGAGGAGAGATTGTAAGAGTTCCTCCTGTAGAGGGTCCCTCAAAACCACCGTTAGACCTTCCGGCGGTTGATCTTCCTCCACTGCCAAGATGGCCGCCGCGGGTCTTAACGCCTCCGCCTCTACTCGATCCTCCTTTGTTTTGTACACTTTTGGAGCCAACCATGTCGAATAGGGTTTTTTAGAAGATTAAGGCTTTCGATTTACGTTAGAACAGAGAGATAGGGATTAAGGTTTCTGAAATCGAAAGCGAGAAAGAGATTTTTCGAAGGTAAGGGTTTCTGGAAATGTTTTGGGTTTCTGGAATTGAAGAACATAAGAGAAATACGAAGAAAGAGAATTGATTCAGAGGTGAATCGAGTGAGGGATACAAAGAAAGATAAGGAACAGAAGAATTTTGAGAAAGAATTCTAAGGATTCGAGAGAATCGATCGAATTAGGGTTTTTGTGTTTGGAGAGAATTCGTGAGAGTCGGCTACAGAGAGAAGAGGATTTTTGTGTTTTGGGTAAAAGTGATTCTGAGATTAAGGTAAATCCCAGATAATTACTCTTTGCATCGCTAAAGCGTCGCAAAGTAGTAGCAAAATAAATTAATTGGGCGCGAAAATGAGGCCGCCAAAAGGCCCAAATGTTTTCATCAGAGAGCCCAGATATCAGTGGGTAAAGAGTCACAAGAACGTCACATATTTGCCACAGATTTATGACCAACTAAAATTAGTCACATATCAAATCCCTAAACCCTAAACATTTATAGACAAATTTTGTTCCCCTAGTTCTTCCCTAAGCCTTATACAATAAATCAAATTGAAATACCCTTTATACAACCAATATAAAAAAAAGTTATAAAAACTTCAATCATAGCGATACTAACATTAAACTAACAAGTGTTATAACCTAAACTATGTGGAATGAAGTTCTTACATGGGTTTTTTTTTTACATTGATATAAATGTACTACCACATATTGGAAACTTTGGAATTGATTTTTTACAAGGTACCATACAAATATCAAATCATGGAGGCATACATTTTCGGTATAAAAGTTAAAAATGTTAAAGGCAGTGGCAAATTAGTTACTAATCAGTGGCAGATTTTAACCATTGTCGCAAAGTAGTCGCAAAAGAGTGGTTTATTAGCCACTAATTTGTGACGCCTGTGGAGTGTTATAATTAGTGAAACCCTAAACCCTATAGTGTCACTAAAGCGTCACAAATCTAGTGTCACCAAAATTTAAAAAGACTCCGAATCCGTGGAATCAAACTCGGGAACCGATATCCCTTCTAAATCCATGTTATACCGTTGAGCCATAGTAAGATTATTGGTATTAATAAGAAACAAACTTATTTAATGTTTTATGAAATGGTGAAAAAATAAAAAAGGGTAGGTTACCCGGACTCGAACCCAAGTAGTATGAGAGTGCATGATGTGTGGTTAACCAATTTGCCATTGTAATTTAATGGTTTGTTAACACATGAACGTTTTTATATTCATCTTTCTTATTAATTTTGTACAATTACACACATAAATATACAAAACACAATTACACACAAAAATATACATTATTACACAATTACACACATAAATATATTACACAATTACAAAAATAGAAACAAATCCCATAAATACATTACACACTTACACACATAAACATATCTCATACCTATATTACACACTTACACACATAACCAAATCCCATACATACATTACACACTTAGAACCATATAAATAGTACACATGAAAACATTAATGATCGCAAGATTCTTCATCGGAGGCGTGGTCAGATAAATTACATTGAAATTCATCAGTAGGATCTTCGTCTCCAATTTCGAAAGCAAGACTTTCCATCGAATACGTCACATCAACTAAACCATTGACATTTAATTCCTGAACCGTAGATGTGGTTGTTTCGTCGACCGTTTGTTGCAAAATGACCTCCTCATTTTCCACGAATTTTCCTTGAATCCGATTTCGCGGATTCACTTTCACAACCGATAGCCATGTTTTCCGAGAACGCTTTGGATTTAGATAGGGAAGATAACAAACCTGATCAGCCTGAGACGCTGTGAAAGAATAACATTTCATGTTAGTACAAATAAGTATGACATAAGTTGGAAGTCACGTGAATTTGTACCTAATATGAATGGTTTGTATTTTGGATATTTTCGAGATGAGAGCACATCGACAACGCCACCCTCGTTCTTTCGGGTTCCTTTACCGAGCATAGGGTCAAACCATTGACAGTAAAAAAGGATGATCTTCAAATTCAAGATTCCGGGATATGTGAGTTCGACAATTTGTTCAACTGTGCCATAGAAATCATCTTCATCGGAGGCGTCTGAATAATTTTGTCCTCGAATACAAACCCCATAATTTATTGTTTTCTTATGTGCTCCATGGTCACGCGTGTGAAACATATACCTTCTCGTAAAATACATAGGCCACGACTTCACCCTATTCTCAGGACCTTCTACTATATCGTGAACCCACATTGGAAAATTGTGTTCACATTTTACCGCTTGCACCTACATGGGAAAATATTATTCAATTTTATGAAATTGAGAATTAAATAATAGGAATACTTACATATTGCTGCATCCATGAATGAAAATCATCATCTCTTTTCGCTATGACCTCTACATCAGATAGTCCTAGGTTTTCAACTCGAATTTGTGCATCAAAGTACCTGCATTAGAAACAACAAATTACTAAAGCTTCTGAAAGCAAATCACAAAAACAACAAGTATGAAGGAGAAAACATTAACACCTTTCATACGGTCGAAAATATTCACAATTACGCAAAACATATGAATGCGCGGTCTTATAATCAAAGTCTTTAAGCCAAAACTCAGTACATTTTCCACTAGGGCGACCGACTCCAGTAAATATATATATGGCACTGGTGCAGTATACACGGGTACTTCACCTTCGTCGTATCGAGATGCCCTACATTAATTCATATGATTTGTATAGAATTAAACAACACAAAAAAAATTATTGGGTTTTTATTTATTTACATTCTTCTTGCAGCTGTGGACATTTTGGGCGGAAAGTAGTGTTCAGAGAAATTAGATATCTCGTCGTTCCTGTACGCTTTAACAATCGATGCTGCTGGACGAGCTCTGTTCTTTGCTCTTCCTTTCAAATGTTTAAAGAACCTTTCGAAATGATACATCCACCTATACTGCACGGGACTCCCAAGCTCGGCTTCATATGGCAAGTGAATAGGTAGATGCTCCATGACATCAAAAAATGCAGGTGGGAATACTTTTTCCAAATTGCAGAGTATCATAACATTATTCTCCTTCAAAAGTTGGAGCCGGCTTTGATCCAACGATCTACTGCTTAGGTCACGAAAAAATGCTCCAATTGCTGAAAAATATATCTTCACGTCAATAATCAGAGCACCAATAATAGTACAAAAAGACTTTCTGTACGTACCTGACAATGCTTGGTGAACGCTTCGCAGAAGAAGTTCTGTAAATACAAACGGAAGCAACCCCTCCATAAAAACATGACAGTCGTGAATTTTCATTCCCGAAAATTTCCGGGCATTGATGTCTGCACAACTTGCTAAATTCCCTACATAGTCATCTGGAAATTTGACTTGATTTCTCGCCCAATCTAGTAATGCATCTAGTCGTCTTGTGGGCAATCTCCAAATAGGGAATGGGGCGTTCCCATAATCATCCACCCATAGTTCAGGTCGGTGGCAATGTCTGTCCATATCTATTCTTGACTTCACCGTGTCTTTTGATCTATTTTTGACATTCATCACAGTATACATGATGTTATCAAAAAAGTTTTTCTCGATATGCATCACGTCAAGGCAATGTCTTAGATTCAGATCCACCCAGTACGGTAGCTCCCAGAAAATGCTTTCTTTATGCCAATTTTGCCAATCTCCATAGCCGGGAGGTTTTTTTTTTATGCCCATTTCCACCACATTCATATGTTTTCTTTGCTCTGTTGTTTTGTATACTCCAATATATTTGTTCGCCCGTCAACGATTCTGGTGGAGACAAATTTATGGCGTTACGTCCCTTTCGGAAATTAACTTTGTTCCTTCGTAAGTGGTGATCTTGCGGCAAAAATCTTCTATGACAATCAAACCAACACGTCTTCCGACCAGCTTGCAAGTAGAAAGCATTTGTATCTTCTTTGCAAATGGGACATGCTAGTTTTCCGTGTGTCATCCATCCCGACAACATAGCATATGCTGGAAAGTCATTAATCGTCCACAACAGAATAGTTTTGAGGTTGAAGTTTTCCTGTAATGACACATCGTATGCTTCGACTCCATTATTCCATAAATCCTTTAGCTCCTCGATCAGTGGTTGAAGAAAAACATCAAGACTCCCACATGGATGATTAGGTCCGGAGTTCAATACTGCCAAAAACAAATACTCTTCATTCATGCACCTCTGTGGAGGTAAGTTGTAAGGGGTCAAGATCACAGACCACAACAAATGATTCTTCGACATACCGAAAGGATTGAAACCATCTGTACATAATCCAAGCCGCACGTTTCGTGTCTCCCCCGCAAAACTAAGATGGAGTTGATCAAAAATTTTCCACTCCGCAGCATTAGATGGATGACACATAACTCCATCTTTTGACTCGTGCTCAGCATGCCATCTCATTGCCGCTGCAATCTTCTCTGATAGGTACAATCTCTTCAGCCTGTCACCGATAGGAAGATACCACATTTTACTAATTGGCACTCTCTTCCGCCCTCCGGTATCAGGCATATACCTTGGTTTTCCACAAAACTTGCAATTCTCCAACGCCGCGTCTTCTTTCTAAAAAAGCATACAATTATCCTCGCATAAATCGTATTTCTGCATCGGCAACCCTAGCTTTCGTATCAATTTTTTCGTCTTGTAGTATGACCTGGTTGCACGATTAGGCTGAGGTAAATACTCTTTAAACGCTTCCACCCATGAGTTCATGCAAACTTCAGCCAAATTATGGTCTGACTTGATGTTCATGTGTCGAGCCGCTAACGATAATTGCGAATGACCTTCTCGACAACCTTCATACAATGACGTATTAGCAGCGTCTAACATCTGGTAGAAGTTCTTTGCATCCCCGGTAGGTTCTTCATAAACATAATCATTTCCACCTTGATCATGTTCTTGTTAATATTCATTCAATGGTGTAGAACCATGAAATGCATCTTCAACCATTTCAGAGTAAACATTACTACCATCATGAATCTCTTCATTACCCGTACTAAATTAATCATTACCGGTACTAAACTGAGCATTTTCGTAATTACTACTACTACCTACTCCTACTACATTATAATCTTCCCCGTGTTCCGTCCACACGTAATATCCTTCCATAAATCCATAACTAAGCAAATGATTCGTTACAGTATTAACTGGTTTCAGTCTACGCGTATTTCTACAGGTAGCACAAGGGCGGTATATTTTACCTCTACTACTGAGAGCAAAGTGTTGGACTGCTGCAAGCCTCGTGAATTGTTCGACCCCCTCCACAAATCCGGTTGTACATCCAAGACCGCGATGAATAAGGCCACATTTTTTTTCTCCTCAAATAATTTTATCCTTTTTTTTTTCCTCTTTTTCTCTCCAAAAAACGTTTTTCTCTTTTTTTCACTCTCAAATCTCTTTTTTCTTTTTTTTTCCTCCTAAAATATTTTTTCTTTCTATATGCTTGCAAGAGGATTTTGAATGAGAGAGAGAGAGAGAGATGAATGTGTGAGTGAATCGTATTAATAGGCAAAAAGATTTGCCACTACTTTGTGACGCCATCGCAAGAGTCACAAATATGTGACGTTTTAGCCTCTGATTTGCGACTACCGTTACAAAAAATATCTTAGTTAGGTACACTCGTGATTAATCACGTTTATTTGTTTGTTTCTTTCTTACCGACATGAATTTCTATTTGTCTTCTTGTGTCGACATAGGTTTTGCCACGCTTTAGTGACTGCATTGAAGGCGTCGCTAAATTGTGACTCCTGTTGTAGTCACTAATACGTCACAATTTTGCGACAACTCTTATCGTCGTTCAAGAGTCGCTAATTTGTGACCGATTTGTGACGACTTCTAAATCTGCGTTTAGGTGTCACAAAGTAGTCACTAATTTGCGACAACCTTACGACTAGTTGTTGGCGTCGCAAATGTGCAACTACTGTGCGACGTCTTTTGTTGGCGTGACAAATCAGTCTCAAAGTTGTCTCAAAGTAGTCGCAAATATTAGTCACTGATTTTTCAGTCACAAACTGCAGTCACTTATGGACTGTTTTTTTTTGTAGTGAAGTGTTTTAGTTATGTATTCTTTCTTTAGTCTGATCTTACGACCCATTTATAAACTCATGATATATGAGAAGGACCCATTTATAAAGCTTTTTAGATTGCAGTCTCCACCTGAACATGAACCGTTATCAGTTTATCAATCGAAATATTTTTTATGAAATCAAATAATTTCTTCTTTTTGTAATAGTCTACTACACCAGGCGTTATTATATTATTTTTCTTTTTATCTTTTTAGTCAATCAAGAATCTAAGATGCAGGTATATAAAACAAGACCGAATGAAACACTTTTTTCTTCCTTTTCTCCACCTTTTTGTTGTGTGACACAGTCAAACGTTGTATTTCTTCTATCTAACGTCATATAATTTGTTCGATATGTCATGTGTGAAAAAAAAAGTGTTTTCATTTGAGAGAAAGTATCCAATGGAAATACTAGAAGTCTAGAACAAACAAATAAACAACTTTGAGTACTCGTCATTAGCCCACAATCCATTTGATTTTTTTGGTGGTACATTTATGTTTGTCTAAGTTTTTGTGATAATATAATGAATCCAGAATTAAATGAAATGAATATTATATTAGTTTAAAACAAAAAATTAACTACAATTTGTAAATGCAGCAAAAATCAATTTTCTGTTTAGGTTCGGATTTACATGTTAATATATATAACACTATTAAGTTGAAGGTTTCTAGGCTGAATTGTAAATGTGATTTTTAATATAAATACCATAAGACAATAGTTATACGTTGAAAACAATCACAAAATAGTATTTGTCAAAATTTTCTTGTGTATTTTGATAACCAAAGTCATTCAAAATCGAAGTCCATAGTCCAAACCAATCACACGCTTCATTGAATTCCGTCAGTTTAAAACATTTATAGATGGCCAAGTGAAATATAAGATAATTCTACATTTGAAGAAATTGGATCCTCACCAATTGTCTATCATGTTCATAATTGTAACATATCCTTAACAAAGAGAAATTACTAACCTACTATCACTTGATTAAGACTATCTATAATTTTATTACATGTTCATAAATTTTCCACATTTTTTTTGTTGAGAAGTATACGGGATGGGGCTAGGATAATCATTTTAGGTTAGAAAGTGTTAATCAAGTGATAGTAGGTTGGTGATTTACACGTAAAAGAGGGAGAGAGAACATGAGAAGTATACGGGATAGAGGTAGTATAGTTATTTTAGGTTCAAAAGTGTTAAAAGCACAAACACAAATCAAAAAGTGCTAAAAATGCATTGTGTTTTATGATAAAGTGCTATCTGAGCCTATCATTTGTATATTAAAATGCTTTGATGTAACTAGAACTTTGAAAAAATGTTTTTGATCACTCCACCGAAAGGAAATACTAGATCCTTACTTCAATACTGGTACTTAACTTTGAACCTTAAGCAAATCATTTTATATGTTTAAAGTTTTTATTTTAACAAAAACACTCTATCAAAAAAAATTATTTTTAATAGGATTTGGTCATGTGGGAGTAGGAAAAGTCAACTTTAACGTGGAAAATCAATATAATCTTCATAATAACATGGCGAATCATCATCCAACCAGTCAACGAGCATGATGACATTGGGAGGTATAAATCACGGTTTAATAATCTGATGATCCTAGAAGAAAGCCAAATGAGAAACAGAAGGAAGTTACTTGAAAGTCAAGTATATTCACAAGCGTTACTATACGCAGACTAACTCGATGCACCTGAACGACGACTTCTCGATATATCCTGGAATTGGACCGTATCAACAAAGCGTTTTGGCTCAAGAAGAAAAGATACAAAACATGGAACATAAGCATCTTGATGGTAACTTCCAGAGCAACATGATGTCTTTTAATCAATTTGGTAATTGTGATTATGATCAATACTTTAGCAACAACAATGGTTTAATTGTTTTCAAAAAAAAAAAAAACAATGGTTTAAAGCCTCCTGATTTGTAGATATAGCGATTGATGCAGGTTCTTTTATATAACCTCTGTATAGGGATCAAATTCTTGTGTGCCATAATCTTGAAAAACCAAATCACAAAACCTTGCTCTAACCCGAAATGCTACAATATTCACTCATTTTATCCATCTACCATTTAATGATGGTGAAATGACCCAAAAACCTGAGCAACTGAATTAAAAAAAATAAAAACATAAATCAATAAAATCGACCAATGAGAGAGCTGGAATCGGACTCTTCTTCCCCGACCAAATTCAGCCGAAACTCACCCTCCTTTGAAGCATAAGCTCATTCCTTAATCTATTGCAGCTCGTTGAAGCTTAATTGAGGTGAGTTATCTTAATGGTAGCTCTAATCGAAGTAGATAGTTAGTGATTTAACCAATTGTTCAAATCAAAAATGAAAATATCCAAATTGATGTGCTTGAATTGAATTTCGATTTCTATGCATGGTCATTATTCTGTTGTAATTGGGTCGATTAGAAATTTGCATTGGTAAGTAATGTGATGAAAAAGTATTTGAATCGTAGTGGCAATCGTAAAAAACCAAATCTGAGGATGGAATTGAAATCTGCACATTGATGAAAACTGGGTATTACTTAGACCACTGGTATTACTAGTAACACTGGGTATTACTGTGAAGGTTGAGTATTACGGTGAACACTGTGTATTACTAGTACTACTAATGGTTTTCATGATGGTATGTCAGTAGGTTTAATGACGTTTTCTGATTTATTTTCAGGATACAATGAGCACAACTCTCTATTTTGATTATGGAGGACATTATGCGAAGAACGGAGATGGGTATGAATGGATTTCAAGTGAAGAGAAAATGTACCCACTATTGTTCAAGAGATTTTCCGCGGAGGAAATCAGTTATTCGATGCTATTGGATGGTATATGCAAGAAGCTTGGGATTGATTCTGCAAGTACAAAGCTGAAACTGAGTTTCATAGCAGTGGACACAACACCTTTGAGACAAGCAAATATATGTGATGATGATGATGTTTATGTGTATCTAATGTCAAAGGATACAAATAATCGTAGAAGTGTATTGCATGTGGAGTTTGAAAGAAATCAGTTGGGGAAAGGTGTATTGTAACATCCCGAAACCAAAGTGTTGACTTTGGAATGGGGTGTTGATCAACACCATGGGTGGGTGTCGATCGACACCATGTTCTGATAAGTGTTCGGTTTACGTGTTAATTATTCGGTTCGCGAGTCGATTTAAGGAGAAACCTAGGGCTCGTGATTATATACGTGTTGAGCAGTCCTTGGCCGTTTTTCATCAGAAAAACAAAAGAGAAATCAGAATCACAAGGGATTAGGAGAGTTTTGAAGGATTGTTGCAAAGAAATCCGTCATAAACTCTCGTCTGATTCCTAAAGGCTTAAGGTTCGTTGTGTAACACCCGCATTTTTTTTTTTTACTAACATAATTAAATCAGGTGAACAACAAGCGGAAAATAACCAACAGAAAATTGCAAATCCAATTCCAATAATGAATAACCAAATTCAGGAATTATCAAGTCTAACAACCATCCATAAAAACTAGCAACCTAACCGGCTACTAACAGTTCAACAACATAAAATAAAGACATCCTATCATCCCCCGTCATCGCCTCGATTCCATGATCACATTTTCCCTTTACCTGCAACTCAAAAGAAAATGGGAGTTGCGTGAGTATTATCATAAATACTCAGTGAAGCGGTCATCCCACATCAGATTAACATAGATTAACAGTTTACAACAAAAACACGTTTAACACAATTAACCATTGAACATTCTTTAAATTTTTAATAAAATTTCTTAATTCACAACCAGGTGTCGATCGACACACCACGGCGGTGTCGATCGACACTTGATACTCTCGTACAGGAAACTGTACCGAGTGTCGATCGACACAACCACCAGGTGTCGCTCGACACTCGCAACACGAGCATCACTTTTATTTCGTGGTGTTGGTCGACACTACCTCTAGGTGTCGATCGACACCCTGTTACAGAACCAGAACCAGAACCGAGACTCTCCTCTCACGTCTCGACCCGGAAACCATGTTTTAACAAATTCCGATCGATTACACAGAAATATCACGAACAATCAGCATCAACACATCAATTATCAACCATCAATCACGAATCATACCCACGAAAAGCTATAAACGATCAACTACGAGCAATCCTAGCGATCACGCACTCACCTCGCTAATCAAAGAGGAAGAACGGATCGGAAACGACGAACGAACAGCCTCCAGGCTCTGATTCACCACTGGAACTGCAAGGAAACTCGGCACGAACACCACAACCATGGAAAAGACGAAGAACTTCGAGAATTTGGACCAAACTTCGATGAACAAACACGATCCTCTCTCGATTCTTTCTCCCCCACAATTCTCATTGATTTCTGCTTTTTTTTCAAAAAAACCCGACGGCTCGCGATCCCATCCCATTAAAAAGGTCGAGCTTAGGGTTTTCGAGAATTAAATCGCGTGAAAATCGCGGTTTTAGCAAACCGAAACCGAAACTCACGACTGGTGTCGATCGACACTTCCAAAACATACCGATATTTTGGACTTCGGTCGTTACAATTCTCCCCCACTAACTTTGGATTCGTCCTCGAATCCCAACAAAACCCCGCCAACTAATGGCCACAACTCGAAACCTAACCCAAACCGGTCAAAACAATCCGAGATTCTAAAACTCGATCTCCGAGGCTCTAGTTCAGTCTCATGCTTATACGCCCATTTCTAGACATCTATTAGTCCTAACTCATTCCACACCACTCTCACTCGCGGGACGTATCCCTTGAGCTATCGGTGTCTCTTGTCCCTTAAACTCTCAGGACGCATCCTTTGAGCTCCGGGTACACAGGGGAACTAATCATCCCCTCGAGAGAACTAATCATCCCTCGATACTCGTAATGGGAACTAATCATCCTAAAGAGTAAACAGGAGAACTAATCATCTCCTCTGAGGAACTAATCATCCTCGCTGAAGAACTAATCATCTCCAGATAAAAAAATGAATGAGTTATTCGGAGCCGCAACCCCTAGAGTAATAAATTCTAAAATGTCTATAAACATCTATCGACTAGAACTACCTCGCGTGGCCAACTCGATACTCCCAATCCCGGAATATCGCCACATGATACGTATAAGAAAACCCATCTTATAATAATAAAGAGATAAATAAGGAACATCTCCATCTTATTAATCTCTAACGCAAAATTCGTTACAACATAAACGAAACACAAGATACAAAAGCATCAACATGCTAACAATCGAAACTAGAACCACAAAGAGAAATAAAGCTCATGCCGCGACCTGCTTGTCGAACCACTTCCTGAACTTTAATTTCATCTTCGCCTCTGGCTCCCAAGTCTCATCCTGGCAACCGCCACAATCCCACAAAATCCTCAACAATGGAATCTTCTTCCGACGCAGCTCCTTGATTGCTCTCTCCAGAATCCTCACAGGAACCGCCGGAACCGTCAAATCTGGCTGAAGATCCGCAGGGATCTCAGGCACTAACTCCTCCGACTCATGCAGGCACTTACGCAACATCGAAACATGAAAAACCTTATGAAATGCCTTCATGATCGGAGGTAACTCGAGCCGATACGCAACCGGTCCAACATGCTCCACCACTGGAAACGGACTTATAAACCGCGGACTCAGCTTGTTCTCCCTAATAGACCTGTTAGGGCCTCGCAACATAGCCATCTTGAGATACACACGATCTCCAACCGCAAACTCAAGCTCTCGCCTCCGCTTATCAGCGTAGCTCCTCTGACGATCCTGAGCTTCCTTCATGTTCAATCTCACGACTCGGATCTTTTCCGTCGTTTCCTAAACATAAGTAGCTCCAAGAATACTGCGCTCCCCCACTTGGGTCCAGCATAACGGCGTCCTACAAGGCCTCCCATACAAAGCCTCAAAAGGAGCCATACCGATACTCGCCTGAAAACTGTTATTGTAAGCGAACTCGACCAAACACTGATGATCCACCCAATAACCACCCCAATCCAAAACGCACATCCTCAGCAAATCCTCCATAGTCTGAATAGTCCTCTCTGACTGCCCATCAGTCTGCGGATGATAAGATGTACTCATATGCACCTTAGTGCCCATCTCTGCCTGAAATGCTCCCCAGAACTCCGATGCAAACCTGGGATCTCGATCAGAAACAATACTGGTTGGCACTCCATGCAACCTCACTATCTCCTTCATGAACCTCTTAGCCAACTTAGCCGCTCCATCGGTCTTCTTAACGGCCAAAAAGTGCGCTGACTTAGTGAACCGATCCACAACTACCCATATAGCATCATATGTCCGCGAAGTAGGCAACCCAACCACGAAATCCATCGTAATCATATCCCACTTCCACTCAGGAATGGGTAAACTCTGCAGAAGACCACTCGGAACTCCATGCTTGGCCTTAACCAACGAACATGTATTACACTTGGAAACATAAGCTGCCACATCTCTCTTCATCCCGACCCAATGATAATACTGTTTCAGATCCCGGTACATCTTAGTCGCACCCGGATGAATTGAAAACTTGCTCGAATGAGCCTCGCTCAGAATCTTCTGCCTCAATGCCTCATCTCGAGGAACACAAACTCGACCACGAATCAAAATTGTCCCATTCGGAGAGACCACATACTCGTAATCCACTGCTCGCGACATACTTAACAAGCCCTGATCACTCTGCTGGGCCACTCTAATCCTACTGAGAAGATCTCCCTGATCGACTGCCTCTAAGCCCAAAGGCTCCTGCGAAATAGCACAATGGCGCAATGTGCTAATCTCGCCTACCAGATCCTCGATATCCTGCTCGCGAGCTGAATCGAACCTCTGTCGACTCAAGGCATCGGCTGCCTGATTAGCCTTGCTTGGATGATAAATCATCTCTAGATCGTAATCTGCCAGCAACTCAACCCAGCGTGTCTGCCTCATATTCAACAATGGCTGAGTGAAGATATGCTGCAGATTCTTATGATCCGTAAAAATCTGTACTCTGCCTCCATAGAGATAAGATCTCCAGATCTTCAGAGCGAACACGACAGCTCCCAACTCTAGATCATGCGTAGGCCGATTACGCTCACTACCCTGCAACTGCCTCGAAGCATAAGCAATAACTCGACCCTCCTGCATCAGAACGCATCCCAAACCGACTCCTGAAGCATCAGTCTACACCGCGTAAGGCTTCCCCGGCTTGGGTAGTGCCAACACCGGCGTACTAGTCAGCATCTCCTTGAGCCTCGCAAAGCTCTCCTCGCATTCCGGCGACCAAACAAACGGAACCTCCTTACCCGTCAACTTCATCATCGGCTGCGCCATACTTGCAAAGCCCTTGACAAATCTCCGATAATAACCTGCTAAACCCAGAAAGCTCCTGATCTCAGTAGCACTACTCGGTCTCGGCCAATCACGAATCGCCTCAATCTTAGCCGGATCCACAGAAACTCCCTCTGCAGACACAATATGACCTAAAAACCTATCTGCCTCTGCCAAAAACTGCACTTACTCAACTTTGC
Organism: Draba incana; assembly: GCA_963576765.1. Taxonomy (NCBI): domain Eukaryota; kingdom Viridiplantae; phylum Streptophyta; class Magnoliopsida; order Brassicales; family Brassicaceae; genus Draba; species Draba incana. Next base: position 18,159,152 of record OY755208.1, read on the forward strand.
GTAAAGCTTCTGCTCCCGAAGCTTCTCTAAGACCAACCGCAAATGAGCCTCGTGCTCCTCGGAACTCCTCGAGTAAACCAAGATATCATCAATAAAGATGATCACGAACACGTCCAAATACTCCTTGAACACGTCGTTCATCAATCTCATGAATGCCGCAGGCGCATTCGTCAAGCCAAAAGGCATAACCATGAACTCTAAATGCCCATATCGCGTCCTGAATGCCGTCTTACGAACATCTGCCTCATCAATCGAAATCTGATGATACCCTGAAGCCAAGTCGATCTTGGAGAACCAGGTCGCACCCCTCAACTGATCCAACAACTCATCAATCCTCGGGAGAGGGTACCTGTTCTTCACGGTGACTCGGTTAAGTCCCCGATAATCGATGCATAACCAGAAACTACCATCTTTCTTCTTCACGAACAACACTGGGGCTCCCCACGGCGAAACCCTCGGACGAATAAAACCCTTCTCCAGAAGGTCCTCTAACTGCTTCTTCAACTCCGCTAACTCTGCTGGAGCCATCCTGTAAGGAGCCTTAGATATCGGAGCTGTCCCAGGCTCTAACTCAATTGTGAAAGGATCAGACCGAGATGGTGGTAACCCCTTCAACAATCGGAAAACATCCTCGAAGTCCTGAACAACTCGAATATCCTCAAAAGCCACCTCACTACTGCCCTCTGACATCACGATCGTCGCCAAATACGCCTCGCAAACTCGCTATATCATCTGCTCCTCCTGAATAGCTGAAATCACAAGGCTACTGAAACACCAACTTCTCTCCAGCACGCTCGAAGACCACTTTGCCTCGATAACAATCCAAGTGAAGCCGGTAGAAAGACAACCAGTCCATACCAAGAATCACATCATACAGCGCTACTGGACTAATCACCAAGTCTGCTGGCATCGAATGTCCCGCGATCTGAACATCTACTACTCTAGCACGGCCCAAAGTAGCCAGGAAACCTCCTCTAGCCAACTTAACCATGCCTGCGCGCTCGCCAGCGCTGCTCCGAATGCCACTGCTCTCGACACACTCAGGAGTAATATAGCAGTGCGATGCTCCCGAATCAAACATCACGTTGGACTCAAAACTGCCCACTAACAAGGTCCCTACACAATTTTATATGCGTTGACAACCCTGACGACTCGACCACAAGTAAAATAAAAGAACACCACACAACAACAACAAAATTCTACCGCTAGGAATTTACGAAGTTGGGTCTAGAATTTTACCTGTGATCTGCCCGGCTTTACTGTTCTGGCCGAACTCCGCTGGCAAAAACACTCTTGGTGCCGGCCAGATCTGACCAATCGGCTGCTGAACTGCCGTAACCTGACCCCTTGGCTGCACCTCAACTGGCTGAATCGCTGCTACAGTCGCCGGCTACATTCTGGGACACATCGTCCGGATATGCCCTGGCACCCTGCAATGGAAGCACACTCTCAAATCCCGCTGCTGCAACTGCGGTTGGGACTGAGGCTGCTGCTGCATAACCGGCTGATGGTCATCCTTGCGGGGGCAACTCGCCAAACGATGCTCCAGACTCTCGCGTCCATAACATGCTCCGCCCCTCTGACTGGACCTGAAAGCACCATCCCATTTCCATTTCTGGCTCTGCGCAGGCTTGCCCCCTTTGCCGGAACCAAAACTGGAACCACTCTGCTGCTGTGGCTGCTGCTGCTGTCTCCTCGGCTGAACAGCAGGAACAACCGACACAGGTACGGCCGTTGGAGCGGCTACAGCTAACTGACCTCTCAAATCCTCCTCGATGCCAGCAGCCATCTCAACCAGCTTCGCCCTCGAGGCGTACTCCAAAACCCTGCAGCGAATCCTCAAATCTGCACGAAATCCCCTTAAGAACCTCTGGATCTGAGTCCGCTCGTCTTCCATGCCATGATCCGCATAGACAAGCAACCTGCTGAACTCAGAATCATACTCTCGCACAGTACGATCGCCCTGAACCAGCTCTACGAATCTCATCCCGAGATGATCTAAAGCCTCCTGAGGAAAGTACTTAGCGTTGAACTCAACCACGAACTCTCCCCAGGTCCTCACAGCACCAGGCCTCCTGGCCTCAATCGCTCTCCACCATAAATGAGCATCCCCAGCCAGATAGTGAATAGCTATCTCCACACGATAATCCTCCGGACATCGTACCGAACGGAAGTTGCGCTCCATGTGCATGCGCCACTCGTCTGCCTCCTCAGGCCCAACACCGTCCGCAAAGAAAGCAGTACTCATCTGACGCATCTGACCCATCATCTCTAGATAAGACGGACGCACCTCTGCAACCGCAGCCCTCTGTTGCACCTCTGCCACAGGCGGAACCACTGGAGCCTGAACCAGAGCCGCCGCCGAAAAACGCCCCAGTATCTCTTTCAGAATATCCTCCATGCGATCCATACGCTCCTGAGCTGGAACGGTACCCACACCCGGGCCCGCTCCTCTTCCAGCCATCTCGGCGCCTGTCCCAGCACCCACACCACTCACGCTCGCACTGGTCTCCCTCACAGAACCCGTATGATGCGTAGGAGTCCCTGACGTATGTGTAGCACTCGAAGACGACTCACCTACTGGCCACGACCACGACCTCGGCCTCCACGGCCACCAACTCTACCACAACGGGCACCAGATCTGCCACGACCTCTAGCTCCAGGAACCATACTGCACTGCATTACCCAAAAACACAGGCTAAGCTACTAGAAGTCACACAGAAAAGTAAAAACCAACATACCGTGGAATCACACTAGAGGCTCGGGAGGATGATCTAAGACTCTATACAAACACAATAAGTCACATAGTCTCAGATCACACAATTTACGTCCTAAAACCGTATAGGCTCTGATACCAAAATGTAACACCCGCATTTTTTTGTTTTTACTAACATAATTAAATCAGGTGAACAACAAGCGGAAAATAACCAACAGAAAATTGCAAATCCAATTCCAATAATGAATTACCAAATTCATGAATTATCAAGTCTAACAACCATCCATAAAAACTGTAGGGGTCAAATCTCCCCTAGAAGAATCGATAAGCCTAAAGCGACGTCGTATTTGCCAAATCGGCCCAGCGGTCAAAACCCAGAAGACAAAGGCCCATCACTGTTTGCCTCAACCGAATTGTATTTCTATAAATAAGCATGTACCCCCCTCATTTGAGGGGATCCGGAATTTCTAAGTGATAATAAGACAAAACTTAGCTCTGATCTTGATGAATAAGAACCCTTCTTAATTCGCAATCTTCTCTAAGTGTTTGAAACCTTAAAGAAGCTCTAATTCGAAGAATCTTCGCAAATTCTATTGTGCAATAATTCCAGCTCGCACAATTTGGCGCTAGAAGGAGGGTATCTACTCGCAACACTAGCTTCATACACGAAACAAACGCTTAGACGATTTCGCCAAGATGTCAACAACGAACCCGCAATCTCCAGCAACCGAAGGTGGTTCAGATCCAAGGGAGCTCGCCGAGAGTGGGCAGGCAAACGCACGCAGCCAGTCCGCATTGGAGGCGGAAGCGGGCAGATCTGTCCCTACAGGAAACCAAGCGACCGCCAATACAAACTCGGCCGACCCGCCAACACCGGCAGCTTTCGATCAGCTCAAAGCAATGCTCGAGCAGTTGCTTTAGCAATCCCAGAACCAGGAAACCATCAACAGCAACCTTACCGCCGAGATCAAAACGTTGTTGACAGCTCGTCAATCTCAAGGCCTACCTCACAATGATATACGTCGCATCACCCCGATCGCTCTTAACTTCTCTCCAGCGGCCTCGCCTTCAGCTCGCGGGGCTTGCGAAGATCATACGCCTCTCAAAGACGGGGCCGTCCTCGTCGCAGATGCAACTGGAGGTGTAGTTGCAGTCGCGGACGATCTAGAAGGACGCGAATTCGGAACCACTCGACCCAGTCGGCCGACCAGTCGCGTCCAAAGTCGGGATGAGGGTGAAATCGCAGAGAATACGCGATGGATGAAGCAGGCCGAAGCCCCGACCAATCGCGGAGCTATCGCTTCGCAGCAAATGGAAATGGACGAGCTGAAAGACATCATGCAGCAGACAGCTCGCGATCTTAAGGACATGAGGTCACAGGTCCATCGCGCCACCAGCAAGGCGCCAGAAATCGACCGCGTCCTCGAAGAAGCTCGCACCACTCCTTTCACCGCGCGAATAACGAAGGCGCGTCTATCCAATCCTGGGAAGCTCAGGCTTCCAATTTATGATGGAAAGGGCGACCCCACGGAGCACATTAGAGCTTTCTCAATCGCAATAGGGCGAGCCAATTTTCGACTCGACGAAATCGACGTTGGTTACTGCCTCCTCTTCGTGGAGCACCTCAAGGGGGCAGCTCTCTATTGGTTCACGGGAATGAAGAAGAATTCAATCGACAGCTTCGCGCAGCTCTCCGAAGCGTGCCTAAAGCAGTATGCAATCTTAATCAAACGCAGGACGTCCGAGGCTGATCTTTACACCATTTCCCAAGCGACTAGCGAACCCTTGGGAGTTTTCATCGAACGCTTTAAGGCGATGTTTACTCAGGTGAAGGGGATTGACGACCAGTCCGCACTGAGCGCGCTTCGAAAAGCCCTGTGGTACGACTCGGATTTCCAAAAGGAGATGACGATCAACGAGCTCTCGTCTATTCAGGATGCGCTTCATCACGCCAATGGCTTCGCAAAAAGCGAGGATGAAACCAGAGCGTTGGGCCAGAAGTATGGGAAGGCCAAAATTCCCAATCCGCGAGAAGCCCCAGCTGCAACAAAGAAGAAGCCAGGAAACTTTGTGCAGCACGAGGGAGGTGGATTCGCCCGGCTTCAGTCGAGGAAGGGGGCGGGGTCGCGGAAATGGCTCTTCGGGTCGTAATAACGGCAATACATGGATTAGGAACTCGCCTTACGACGAATCCGCATATTGCGACTTACACAAAATGGTCGGACATTCGACGGCTAACTGCCAAATGCTCGGTATGCGACTCGCAGCGAAGTTGGCCGCCGGAGATCTCAGAGGAAATATAAGTGTTAACGATTTCAAGCTCGAGCAGTTCGACGATGCAAGAGAAGGAGACAGTCCGTCCGCGGACAATAGCAAGAACAACAAACGGGACAGGCGGAATAACGACAAGGTCAACCTCGGCCGGCAAAATAATAGTGATGGCCGAAGCGGCTCGAAGCAAAAAGCCTGCAACATGATCATGGGCAGCTCGTGCTATTTTTCAAATACCATCTCGTCAATCAAGGCCTATCAAAGACGAGCTGAGGTAGGAGCGAACAAACCCATGCCGTCCAAGTTCCCAAATGATGTCATCCAGTTTGAAGAAAATGAGATCGATGATATTGACAAACCTCACGACGACCCGCTTGTCATCCGACTCGCCGTCGCAGGATAGGACACGGGTCGCGTTTTGATCAATACTGGAAGCACAGTCGACATCATTTTCATTGAGGCTCTTAAGCGTATGGAAATCGACCTCGCTCAAGTCGAATCCTATCCCAAACCTTTGACCGGATTCAATGGCGAGACGACAATGACACTCGGAACGATCAAACTTCCTGTATGTGCGAAAGGAGTAACAAAAATAGTGGAGTTCGCGGTATCGGACAACCCGGCGATTTACACGTGATAATGGGAACCCCTTGGCTCAATTCGATGCGTGTTGTCGCCTCGACGTACCATCTCTGCCTTAAGTTTTTAACAAAAATCGGGATTAAAACAATCAGAGGGAGTCAGTCGGCGTCGCGGTCTTGCTTCATGACCGCGCACAAACTAAGGAATCAGGCGACAGTGCCCATTCCGAGAGAACCGCGCAAAAAGCTCAAAACGGACAGGGAGCCCATCAAGGAAATCTCGCACGTTTTGTAGCAACTACATATCGTGGAAGCCGCCGAAGAGGAAGGAGCCGGTCCGACATGCGAACCCGTCATATCGGTTTGCATTGACGACGAGTTCCCGGATAAGTGCGTGGAGATTGGTGCAACGCCTAATGAAATCGTTAGGCTCGAACTCGTCAACCTCCTAAAGAGCAACGTTAGCGCTTTCGCATGGGCCGCAGAGGATATGCCCGGGATCGATATCGGCATCATCAGTCACGAGTTGAATGTAGATTCGACTTTCAAACCCATAAAACAGAAGCGAAGGCGACTCGGGCCGGACAGAGCTCAAGCGGTAAACGACGAAGTAGAAAAACTCTTGCGAGCCGGTTCGATCGCCGAAGTCAGATATCCGGATTGGCTCGCAAATCTAGTCGTCGTGAAGAAGAAGAATGGCAAGTGGCGAGTCTGTGTGGACTTCACGGATTTTAACAAGGCATGCCCAAAAGACAGTTTCCCTCTTCCTCATATCGACCGCCTCGTCGAGTCGACATCCGGGAACAAGCTGCTATCATTTATGGACGCTTTCTCTGGCTACAATCAAATTTTTATGCATCCCGGCGATCGCGATAAAACATCTTTCATAACAGATCGCGGGATCTATTGCTACAAGGTCATGCCATTCTGCCTTAAGAACGCCGCGGCTACTTATCAGCGATTGGTGAACAGGATGTTCGAAGGCCTCCTCGGCAAGACAATGGAGGTCTACATAGACGATATGCTCGTTAAATCGCTCGAAGAAAAAGACCATGTCGGCCACCTCGAAGAATGCTTTGCGCTACTAAACAAGTATAACATGAAGCTGAATCCGGCTAAGTGTCGTTTCGGCGTAACATCAGGCGATTTCCTCGGCTATATTGTTACTCGTCGCGGGATCGAAGCAAACCCTAAGCAAATCCATGCGCTAATCCAGATGGCCTCGCCTAAAACAAAAAGGGAAGTACAGCGATTGACAGGAAGAGTCGCAGCTTTGAACAGATTCATCTCACGCTCTACTGACAAATGCTTGCCTTTCTACGAAATGCTTCAGGATAAGAAGGGGCCAGCTCGACAGGCCTTCGAGTGGACAGAAAAATGCGAAGAAGCCTTCCAGAGATTGAAGCAATATCTCGCAACTCCACCTATTTTGACCAAACCCGTAACTGGCGAACCGCTCTACCTTTACATTGCGGTCTCCGCCTCAGCAGTTAGTGGGGTTCAAATTCGCGAAGACGGCACAGAGCAGAAGCCAGTTTTCTACAGTAGTAAATCTTTAACCGATGCGGAAACAAGATATCCTCTGACAGAGAAATTAGCACTCGCGGTTATTACGTCGGCTCGCAAACTCCAACCTTATTTCAAATCGCATTCGATCGTGCTTCTCAGTACCTTTCCGCTACGAGCTGTTCTCCACAGCCCAACTTAATCTGGGCGACTCGCAAAGTGGGCCATCGAATTAAGCGAGGTCGATATCGAGTATCGAAGTAGAACGACAATCAAGGCACAAGTGTTGGCCGATTTTCTAATCGAACTACCGGAGGCGACGGCCACGTCAGAAAGCGATAATAAGGACTCATCCCAAATCTGGCAGTTACATGTCAACGGCTTGTCATCTAAGCATGGATCGGGAGTAGGCATTCGACTGTCGTCACCAGACAGAGAATCTCTGGAACAGTCATTCCGCCTTGGCTTCAGAGCATCGAACAATGAGGCAGAATACGAGGCCTTACTCGCGGGTCTTCGATTGGCTAAAGCTCTTAATATGACGAGGATAGATGCCTTTTGCGACTCGCAACTCGTCGTGAATCAGTTCAACGGCGAATACGCAACAAAAGACGAACGCATGGAGGCATACCTCGCACTCGTCAAGACGTTGACGGCGAATTTTGAGTTCTTTACCATAACAAGAATTCCAAGGGAAGAGAACTCGCAAGCAGATGCCCTCGCTTCACTCGGCTCATCGGCGCAGCCAGACAAAGATCTTCAAAGAATCGTCTGGGTTGAGTTCATCGAAAAGCCAAGTATCGAACTCGCCAGGGAAGTCAACGTACTGACGAGATCTCAGGCCACAAAGCGAAGGGCGGATCCGACGTAGTCGGGGCAGACGAAACAACGGATGTAATTGCAGAAAACAACAAGCTAGACCCTGGCAATACGAATTTTAACCGTGGTCTTCTCCCCGAACAGCTCGATGAATTGCCAGAGGACGCTTACCCGAATAGTGAAGAGCCGCCACCAGCGCACGAAATCGCCAATATTCCCATTGACGACGAGACTACAGTTTATGGTTGTGATACAAAGTGGATGGCAGACATTCGCGGGTATCTTGCAGACGGCGAAGTGCCTAAAGACAAATGGGCGGCTCGTAAGCTAAAGGCGCAGTTATCGCGTTTCATTCTGTTCCACGAGAAAGTCTTCAAGTGGCGACTGTCTGGACCACTCCTCGTCTGCATCGAGGGTGAAGCAGCTCGCAAGATAATGCACGAAGTTCATAGCAGATCCTGCGGAAACCATTCGGGAGGTCGCTCACTCACCATTCGAATTAAACGACATGGATATTTCTGGTCAACAATGATAAAAGACTGCGAGCTGTTCGCGGCAAAATGCGAGAAATGTCAACGCCATGGTCCCTTCATCCATCTACCTACAGAGTTTTTGAGCTCGGTCACCTCGCCTTATCCGTTCATGAGGTGGGCAATGGACATCGTCGGACCGCTCCATCTATATCGGCAGAAGCAATATCTACTAATCCTGACGGATTATTTTTCCAAGTGGATAGAGGCGGAGGCATTCGGATCTATCAAGGACAAGCATGTCGAAAAGTTCGTCTGGAAGAATATCATCTGTCCACACGGCGTGCCCTTCGAAATAGTGACTGACAACGGTTCGCAGTTCATCTCCAGGCAATTCGAACTTTTCTGCGATAAGTAGAAGATCAGAGTCAGCAAGTCGACACCTCGCTGCCCACAAGGCAACGGTCAGGCCGAGGTGTCGAATAAAACAGTTATTCACGGCCTTAAGACTCAACTCGACGCTAAGAAGGGTCGTTGGGCAGATGAACTCGAAGGCATTTTGTGGTCATATCGAACCACACCTCGTCGCGCTACGGGCGAGACACCTTTCGTCCTCGTCTACGGAACAGAGTGTGTAATTCCTCCCGAGGTCCATTTCCCAGGAGTTCGTCGACGATTGCTTCCCGAACAGGAAGGTCTTAATCATCTCCTCATGCTCGACGAGCTCGACCTCATCAACGAAAGGCGCGACCAAGCTCTTATAAAAATGACCGAATATCAAATTGTCGCGGCCAAGTATTACAACTCTCAAGTGCGAGTTCGGCGTTTCCACGAAGGAGACCTCGTCCTACGCGGGGTTTTTCAAAATACGGCCGAGATAAATGTCGGCAAGCTCGGCGCTCACTAGGAGGGACCTTACCAGATCATGAAGGTAGTCCGTCTAGGCGTCTACGAAATCGCTAACATGAAAGGCAAGATGATCCCGCGTTCCTGGAACGCGCGACATCTAAAGAAGTACAACTGCTAAAAAAGAACTAAGTCATTTGACTTGAACTACAGCGCGACTTGATCCCTTCACAGGGTACGTAGGCAGCTCGTGTTCGAACGAGTTCAGTTGCCCCCCTATTCGAAAAAAGGGGGGGAGTGGATCTGTATATCCATACTCCCAAACACGGCGTAACAAACTAAGGTTGTTACAACTCGATCAGCTCGCTAAACGACTTTACAGTCTACACGCAACACGATCAATTCGCAAACGACTTAACTGTCTAAACGCTAGAGTTGTTACAACTCGATCAGCTCGCTAAACGACTTAAATGTCTAAACGCGAGAGTTGTTATAACTCGATCACCTCGCTAAACGACTTAAATGTCTAAACGCGACAGTTGTTAAAACTCGATCAGCACGCTAAACGACTTAACTGTCTACACGCGACACGATCAATTCGCAAACGACTTAAATGTCCAAACGCGAGAGTTGTTACAACTCGATCAGCTCGCTAAACGACTTAAATGTCTAAACGCGACAGTTGTTAAAACTCGATCAGCTCGCTAAACGACTTAACTGTCTACACGCAACTCGATCAATTCGCAAACGACTTAAATGTCTAAACGCGAGAGTTGTTACAACTCGATCAGCTAGCTAAACGACTTAACTGTCTACATGCGACTCGATCAGTTCGCAAAGGACTTAATCATCTAAACGCGACAGTTGTTACAACTCGATCAGCTCGCAAAATGACTTAACTGTCTACACGCGACTGATCAATTCGCAAACGACTTAAATGTCTACACGTGGCTCGTCGTCATTACTGACCATAATGACGATCTAAAACACTTCATCGCGAAGTTAAACCTATACATCCAAAGTGGATAAAGCGCGCTATATAAATTTAGAGTTCATCACTGGAGCGGATGTATTCAGTGGAATACGACCGTAAACCAGGATGTTCATCTCGCGAACCCAGTTATACTTTAACACTGGTCGAACTTGGCAAGCATAATCTGGTCAGAGATTATTATCGGGTAAGATATTCTTGGGAATATCTATACTCCGAAATTTGCTTCAAGTAAACAAACTATAACAGGCCTAGCTGACGAGCTATAACAGGCCTCGCCAAACATGGCGAATTTTGCGGCGACACTTTTCGGTGTATCGCCTCTAAGCGTCTTAAAACCGCATCGCCTCTAAGCGTCTTAAAACCGCATCGCCTCTAAGCGTCTTAAAACCGCATCGCTTCTAAGCCACTTTAGAACACCTCTAAAAACGATAAAGCATGTCGCAGAAATCCAAATTTTTCATAGAATATTTGGGTTCGACCAACCACAGATAAAATGTCACAGGTTGGATAAAGCCGTCCAGGCATCGAAACAAAAAGCAAGTCTTAAACCTTAGCAAAACAAAAGGAAAAATCCTAAAAATCTATTACAAAAGTTTGGATTAGGCGACCAGCTCGCCTTCTTCAACTCCTTTATCCTTGATCTGAGCATCAGCGCCAGCCGCACCCTCCAACTCACAACCTTCCTTTGCCATTTCAGCGCCAGCCGGTGCGGAAGGTCCGGCCGAACTCGCAACATCGCCAGTCTTGGGATCCTTTTCTAGTGGAGTCGGCTCGCGCTGAAGTTTGGTTGCTACAGTTTGATCGGGATCAACAGTCTTGTCCGTCTCGCCCGACTCGCCGTCGCTCAACTCCTCGCTCGCGCTTCGCAGCCGCATACCCAAGGAGCCATCGTTAGAGCCAGAAGCTACATTAATACCAACAGACTTAGCGCTAACTTCGACTCGCGGAGAAACAACAATATCCCCTACATTAATGGGGGCGACGTAGTTCATACCTAGAATCTTCGGCAACTCGTCGGACATCTCGTCGAAGACATCGTAGGTAGAACCCAGCCGCGAATCGCCTTGCGGATGAAGCTGCCGTTTCGAGATCCCTCTCGCGACTCGCTTTCAGAGCAACCAATTTTGCCTCCAGCTCGGCAGCTTTCTCCTCGGCTATCTTCTTCTCGGAACCAACTCTATGAAGATGAACGCCCAGATCGTCATTGCTCTTTTTATAGGCGTCTCGCTCAGCAGCGAGTTCACTCATTTCCTCTGCGAGCCGCGTCTTCTTGGTTTCTTCCTTCTTCCTGGCCTCGTCAATAAAGGCCTTCCTAGCCCTCGCCTCTTGATCATACGCTATGACCATCCTGTTGCAGTGAGCGATAGCCTGCGGAAGAGTTGGAAATATGAGAAATGAAGCAAGACGGAACAGAGAATAATGAGAATTTACCTTAGCCAGGCGAGACTCAAATTCCTTGTAAAGCTCGCTCTTTACCAGCATTCCCAGGATCGGAATGTTATCACCCGGATATGTAATCTTAGCCATTAAGGCAGCTGCGGCTAAAGGATCGTCGTACAGCTCGATAGACTTTCCAGATCGTGGACCTGGAGGAACGGACTTACCTCGAGGCAGAGTCGGCAGCTCGCGACGAGTCTTCTTATCGCCGGTTTTTCCCTTGCCTTTCTCAGAGGCTGTGTGTTTTCTTTTGCGAGTCAGCTGGTGCTCTGACTCGGCAAGCTCGTCCGTAACGGCAATTGGCTGTGAAGGAATAACAGCGAATGTACCACTCATACCTGCAGCCACCGCTTTGTCATCCTTCGCGGTAAGGATATCTTCTTTAGTTACGCTCCGCTCTGACGTCTCAGCAGCAGGAGCAGCTGGTTTCGGCTCGGCATTTCTCTTGGCCTTCTTCTCAGCCTTCTTCTTGGCGATATCACGTAAAGTTGTCCTTTCTGGCATAATATCGAAGTCGTCGGACTCGCTTTAATTCGAAAAATCTTCTTTGTCGATTAGAGCGAACTCGCGAGCTCGAATGACACTCTGAAGATGAAAATGACGCTCCCAAAGACACTTCCTAGCCTTTAACTTGTTGAACAGATCGTCAGTAGCGGTGTTGGAGCTGTAAAAAAAATTGAGCAGAAAGTTAAGACAAAGCATAAGGAGACGGCTCGCGCGATAAACATCAAGAAAATCTACCAAGTGTTCCCCACTTCGCCACCGTCGGGTGTTCTTCTTCAACAGACGCACTTGACATCGGCACGAAGAAAAAATATTTGCGCCAACTTTGGTCTTTCTTTGGAAAGTCATCCAAAACTTTGTACCAGGAGCGACTCGCCAGATTATACAACCTTTTGCCGCTGGGGTCGGCATGCTTACGGAACTCAAGAAAATTATGAAGATGACGAACCCCGATGGGTTCGCCACATTCGGCAGCTCGACTCAGAAGCCCGACCAATTGACGAACTCCCCTGGTATTGATCTGCGCGAGGGCGATTCTATGAACCCACATGTACCGCAGAATCACCGCAGGAATGGGGAACGTGAGATAACAGCCCCTAAACCAGCATTCGTATGCAGTAAATGTACCGACTGACGGGTCGTCTTCTCGCTACTCGACAGTCGGCACGATCATCTCGACCGCATCAGAGATTCCGCATTCTGCACGAAGGATATCCAGCGACTCCTCGTCGCACCATAAAGAGCCTGGAGGCGGGCGCTCCTTTCGCCTCGACTTCTTTTTCTTAACGACTTTCGGCCAGTCTGGATCCGATCCAGGCTTGCAATCTCTCTGCTTCTATGAGAGGATTGTACTCCCAAGCACGTTCTTCGATCTTTACTCGAGGAGGCGCCTCGGCAGGGCTAAGCGACTCGTCGCGGAGATATGGAATTTCCACGACTAGCCTCTGCTCATTAATTGCAGAAGCCTCGCCAATTTGCGAAGGGTGCGAGGTCCCAACTCCCTCTTGGAAATCAGGTCGTGGAACTCGCACCGGTGAAGCAATCTCCCTCGTCTCGCGACTTTGTCTTGAGACAGGGGAGGGACAAGAGAACAGTTCGGCAAGAGGAGATGACCACCAACTCGATCCTCTCGACAAGATGCACTCGTCTCCTTCCAATCAGACGTACTCGCATTCTCGTATACACGAAACCGACCATAGCTCGAACTCGCATCAACGACCGATTCGCTGTTAGTAGAATACGCCCAGATCAGTTTTTCCTTCTCGGCGGGCTCGGCAGATCTCGAAAACTTGATCAAATTTGTTGACATTATTTTCGTAGAATCTTAAAGGAAGAATGTTCGAATCTCCTCAAAAACACGACGGCGGCGATGAAGAACACGGCGGCGGCGAAGTGATGGGACGGCAAAAACTTAACGAAAACTTGAAAGAAAAACGAGAGAAGAGAGAGAGAGAGAGAGCAAACCTGTTTTCGGAGAATGAGCGTTATGAGAAGTCTCTGAGGAGCATCGCTCCTTATAAAGGCATTTGTGACGATTCGAGTTTCGAGGTGGGCCTCATTTTAAATTGGGTTGAGCATTTGGGCTTAAAGTATCACAGTTTCACAAGGAACCAGACCGACTTGCGATGCCTCAACTTCGTATTAACTCGAAAATGCGACCTCGCAAGCTGATCCTCTGACTTAGTTCGCTACTTCAAGTTTTCACTTTCTCAAAGACTTTGATCCTCAGCAATTACCATGACCTCGCAACAGCGGTGGAGGTTATCAAATCGCAACAGATGTGGAGTTGGTAGAGAGTTCATCAGATTAACTCGCGACTTCGCGACGTCATCTTCGCCAAATCAACTCGCGACTTCATCAGATTAACTCGCGACTTCATCTTCATCAAATCAACTCACGACTTCGTGACTTCATCAGATCAATGCGCGACATCATCTTCGCCAAATCAACTCGCGACTTCGCGACTTCATCAGTTTAACTCGCGACTTCATCTTCGCCAGATCAACTCGCGACTTCATCAGATCAACTCGCGACTTCACGACTTCATCAGATCAACGCGCGACTTCATTTTCGTCAAATAAGCTCGGGACTTCGCTTTCGTCAAAGCAACCCGCGACTTCATCAGACCAACTCGCGACTTTGTCTTCATCAAATCAACTCGCGACTTCGTCTTCATCAAATCATCTCGCCACTTCTCAAATTCGAAGTCGACTCGCAGATAACTAATATCGATCGACTCGCCGTATTTGGGACTCGGCGATAATTGCAGCCTTGAACAAGTGTGACTTGTGCTCTTTTCCCCTTGGCCTGGTTTTTTCCCACTTGGTTTTCTAGACAAGGTTTTTACCGAGGCTTGTTCACACACTTATACGTCTTCGTCTCGCCGCCTAGCATCGTATTGGCCAGTTCGCCGAGGTTGGAAACAATCTCGTCATCTCGCCAAAACCGATTTGCGACTTCATTTCGCCATCTCGCGGTTAATCTCTCGAATCACCTCGCGTCATCAATAACTCGCAGGTCATGAGCATGATCAGCTCGCATCTTCATCTACTGATCGTCTCGTTAACTCGCTTCTTCAAAAGCAGCTCGCGTATTACACGCTCGATCAGCTCGCGACTTTGCAGGATCGAAATCGACTCGCTCATAACGTCACAGTTGGTCAACTCGCCGAATCGGCCCAACGGTCAAAACCCAGAAGACAAAGGCCCGTTAAAGGCTCATCACTGTTTGCCTTAACCGAATTGTATTTCTATAAATAAGCATGTACCCCCCTCATTTGAGGGGATCCGGAATTTCTAAGTGATAATAAGACAAAACTTAGTTCTGATCTTGATGAATAAGAACCCTAATTAATTCGCAATCTTCTCTAAGTGTTTGAAACCCTAAAGAAGCTTCAATTCGAAGAATCTTCGCAAATTCTATTGTGCAATCATTCCAGCTCGCACAAAAACTAGCAACCTAACCGGCTACTAACAATTCAACAACATAAAATCAAGACACCCTATCATCCCCCGTCATCGCCTCGATTCCATGATCACATTTTCCCTTTACCTGCAACTCAAAAGAAAACGGGAGTTGCGTGAGTATTATCATAAATACTCAGTGAAGCGGTCATCCCACATCAGATTAACATAGATTAACAGTTTACAACAAAAACACGTTTAACACAATTAACCATTGAACATTCATTAAATTTTTAATAAAATTTCTTAATTCACAACCAGGTGTCGATCGACACACCACGGCGGTGTCGATCGACACTTGATACTCTCGTACAGGAAATTGTACTGAGTGTCGATCGACACAACCACCAGGTGTCGCTCGACACTCGCAACACGAGCATCACTTTTATATCGTGGTGTCAATCGACACTACCTCTAGGTGTCGATCGACACCCTGTTACAGAGCCAGAACCGAGACTCTCTTCTCACGTCTCGACCCGGAAACCATGTTTTAACAAATTCCGATCGATTACACAGAAATATCACGAACAATCAGCATCAACACATCAATTAACAACCATCAATCACGAATTATACCCACGAAAAGCTATAAACGATCAACTACGAGCAATCCTAGCGATCACGCACTTACCTCGCTAATCAAAGAGGAAGAACGGATCGGAAACGACGAACGAACAGGCTCCAGGCTCTGATTCACCACTGGAACCGCAAGGAAACTTGGCACGAACACCACAGCCACGGAAAAGACTAAGAACTTCGAGAATTCGGACCAAACTTTGACGAAGAAACACGATTCTCTCTCGATTCTTTCTCCCCCACAATTCTCACTGATTTCTGCTTTTTTGTTTTAAAACCCGACGGCTTGCGATCCCATCCCATTAAAAAGGTCGACTGATGTCGATCGACACTGCCCAAGGGTGTCGATCGACACTGCCCAAGGGTGTCGATCGACACCTCCAAAACATACCAATATTTTGGACTTCGGTCGTTACACGTTGTGTCTTGTGATCAGTGGTGTTAGAGACTCGTTCCAGCGGGTTTTTGGGTCTTGTTCGTCGCTGCTTTAATCAATCTCGTTCCTCGTTCTTTGTTTCATCTGAAATCGAGGTGAGTGCGCGACCGTAGGCTCGGATTATTAGGTTTTGGTTCACAAATTACTTAGGGATTTTCGTGTGTGATTCATAGCTGTTTTATTATGTGTTATTGATTAGAATCGTTGGGTTTTTGGTGATGAAATGTTGATAATCGTGAGTTTTGAACTGATTTTGCGGCTTGAGTGTCGATCGACACCGTTCGACGTGTCGATCGACACTTGTACTTTTGTAGTGTCAATCGACACCGTGCGACGTGTCGATCGACACCCGTGTATTGTACTCGTGAATGTTTAAGTTATTTGTTGATTGCTTCATGATAATTTGTACTTAACCTGTTGACAGGAAGACTGTCTCACTAAGTAATTATTAATTACTTACGCATCTCTTATTTCCATGTGATGTGTGGTAAAGGAAAAGTGTGACTGCGGAATCAAGGCGTAGGAAAAAGATGTTAGGATTTAATGTTTCTGTTGTTAGACTAGCAAACCTTGTTATTTAGGTTGTTAGTTCTTGTTATCATTCCTGAATTGGTTTATGGAATTAATTGCTGGTTTTAATTTTTATTTATGAAATTAATTTATTGGATTTTATTTAATAATTTATTGAATTATCTGATTTTATGAATTTCCGCATTAGAATTGTTTATTTTTTAAAAATGCTTGGTTGTTTCATTTTGGTATCAGAGCCTAGACGTTTTTAGGATATTGAAACTGGATGAATTGAGACTATGTGATTTAATTGTTTATTGGATGTTATTCTTTGTGACTTCTAGTGTGCTTATCTTCTGTCGTGTGATGCAGAGAGATGGCTTCAGTTACTAGAGGTCGTGGCAGAGCAGCTGTCTGTGGTGGCAGAGCAGTTGTCCGTGGTGGCAGAGCTGCAGGCCATGTAGGCTGAGGTCGTAGTTTAGGGCCAGAGACAGAGTCATCTAGCAATGTGGCTGCATCCCAGACACATCAAGTGGAGACCGCGAGTGATACCAGTGCCAGTGTCAGTGTGGTTGTTGGTGCCGGGAGGGACGCCGGGAGAGGTGCTGGTAGTGGTGTGGGCCCGGCTGGGGGTGCTGCTCCAGCTCAGGGTCGTGATGATGTGATTGTGGGACTTCTGACACAGTTGTTGGATCGGTTTCCGGCGGAGGGTCCTGCACCGGCTCCAACAGGACCTCCTGTGGTAGAGGCGCAGCAGAGAGCTGCAGGGGTTGAGCAGCCGAGGGTTGTAGTTGTTGAGGATGCTTCCTATCTCGTGATGATGGGACAGATGCTTCTTATCTCGTGATAATGGGATAGAAGATTGGTACGCCCTTCTTCATAGGCAGAGTTAGGCCAGAGGGGGCCGAGGAGTGGTGGTTGCAAGTGGAGCATAATTTTTGATTGATTCAATGTCCTGCTGAGTACCGTGTAGAGCTGGCCGTTCACTATCTAAGTGAGGATGCGCATAGTTGGTGGAGATCATTTGAGACTCGGAGGATAGTGTGGACTTGGGACGAGTTTGTGGTCAAATTCAACGCCAAATTCTTTCCTCGGGAGGTGTTGGATCGTCTTCAGATGAGGTTCATGGAGCTGACTCAGGGAGCGAGTTCAGTGCGGGAGTACGACACCGAGTTCAGCCGACTTCTGGTTTATGCTGGCCGTAGCATGGACGACGAGCGAACCCGTATGCAGAATTTCTTGCAAGGGCTTTGTTTGAGCATTAGGACCCCGTGCAGAGGTTCTAGGTACGCCTCGAGGGCAGAGCTTTTGGAGCTTCTATTGAGGAGGATCAGCATGAGCAAGCTGGTTCTGCGATGGTTCCAACTGTGGTTGTTCCACCTGTGGTTGCTCCTGCTGTTCAGCCGAGGTTGAATTACTTAGTGGTTGAATTACTATTGTGTTCTGTTATTTTGCCTGTGATAGTTGTATTAGGGTTCTCAACGCATGTGAATTGTGTAGGGACCTTATTAGTGGGAGGGTTCGAATCTCACGTTCTTTTCGATTCTGGAGCATCGAACTGTTACATTTCTCTGGGGCATGCTGAGAGCTGTGGCATCCGGAGCAGTGCTGGCGAGCTCTCTGTTCTGGTTAAGGTGGCTGGAGGAGGATTACTGGCTACTATTGGCTGAGCAAGAGCAGTAGATATTCAGATTACGGGGCAGTCGATGCCGGCAGATTTGGTGATTAGTCCGGTGGACCTTTATGACGTGATTCTTGGGATGGATTGGTTATCTTTTTACCAAGTCCATCTGGACTGTTATCGAGGAAGAGTCATTTTCGAGCGCGATGCAGGGAAGCTAGTGTTTTAGGGTGTGAGACCTACTTCCGGGAGTCTTGTAATCACGGAAATTCAGGTTGAGCTGATGATAGTGCGGGAGTTGCAAGGCATATTTGGCTACAATATCGATGTCGGAGTCTAGTACTGAGATTGGTATCGGGGAGATTCGAGTTGTTCGGGATTTTGCGGATGTGTTTCAGTCGCTGCAGGGATTACCGCCGTCTCGGTCCGATCCTTTCACGATTGAGTTAGAACCCAGAACAGCTACGATTTCTAAGGCTCCTTACAAGATGTCTCCAGCAGAGTGCAGAGCAGAAGAAGCAGCTGAAAGACTTGATGAGTAAAGGCTTTGTGCGACCGAGTGTTTCGCCGTGGGGAGCGCTGGATTTTTTTGTAAAGAAGAAGGATGGCAGTTTCCGTTTGTGTATTGACTATCGAGGTCTGAATCGAGTTACGGTAAAGAACAAGTACCCTCTCCCGAGGATTGATGAGTTGTTGGATCAGCTGAGGGGTGCTACTTGGTTCTCCAAGATAGACTTGGCGTTGGGTTATCAACAGATTCCGATAGATGAGGTAGATGTTCGTAAGACAACATTTAGGACGAGAAACGAACATTTTGAGTTCGTGGTTATGCCTTTCGGGTTGACTAATGCGCCGCCGGCTTTCATGAGATTGATGAACGACGTGTTCAAAGAGTATCTGGATGTGTTTGTCATCATCTTCGTTGACAACATCTTGGTTTATTCCAGGAGTCCCGAAGAGCATGAGGCTCATCTGAGATTGATTTTGGAGAAGCTTCAGGAGCAGAAGTTGTATGCTAAGTTGAGCAAGTGCAGTTTTTGGCAGAGACAGATGGATTTCCTTGGTCATATTGTGTCTGCAAAGAGAGTTTCGGTGGATCCAGCGAAGATCGAGGCTATCAGGGATTGGCCGGGACCGAGTAGTGCTACCGAGATCAGGAGTTTCTTGAGTTTAGCAGGTTTCTTGAGTTTACCTGCAACTCAAAAGAAAACGGGAGTTGCGTGAGTATTATCATAAATACTCAGTGAAGCGATCATCCCACATCAGATTAACATAGATTAACAGTTTACAACAAAAACACGTTTAACACAATTAACCATTGAACATTCATTAAATTTTTAATAAAATTTCTTAATTCACAACCAGGTGTCGATCGACACACCACGGCGGTGTCGATCGACACTTGATACTCTCGTACAGGAAACTGTACTGAGTGTCGATCGACACAACCACCAGGTGTCGCTCGACACTCGCAACACGAGCATCACTTTTATATCGTGGTGTCAATCGACACCACCTCTAGGTGTCGATCGACACCCTGTTACAGAGCCAGAACCGAGACTCTCTTCTCACGTCTCGACCCGGAAACCATGTTTTAACAAATTCCGATCGATTACACAGAAATATCACGAACAATCAGCATCAACACATCAATTATCAACCATCAATCACGAATTATACCCACGAAAAGCTATAAACGATCAACTACGAGCAATCCTAGTGATCACGCACTTACCTCGCTAATCAAAGAGGAAGAACGGATCGGAAACGACGAACGAACAGGCTCCAGGCTCTGATTCACCACTAGAACCGCAAGGAAACTTGGCACGAACACCACAGCCACGGAAAAGACTAAGAACTTCGAGAATTCGGACCAAACTTTGACGAAGAAACACGATTCTCTCTCGATTCTTTCTCCCCCACAATTCTCACTGATTTCTGCTTTTTTTTTTTAAACCCGACGGCTTGCGATCCCATCCCATTAAAAAGGTCGACTGGTGTCGATCGACACTGCCCAAGGGTGTCGATCGACACTGCCCAAGGGTGTCGATCGACACCTCCAAAACATACCAATATTTTGGACTTCGGTCGTTACACGTTGTGTCTCGTGATCAGTGGTGTTAGAGACTCGTTCCAGCGGGTTTTTGGGTCTGGTTCGTCGTTGTTGTAATCAATCTCGTTCCTCATTCTTTGTTTCATCCGAAATCGAGGTGAGTGCGCAACCGTAGGCTCGGATTATTAGGTTTTGGTTCACAAATTACTTAGGGATTTTTGTGTGTGATTCATGGCTTTTTTATTATGTGTTATTGATTAGAATCGTTGGGTATTTGGTGATGAAATATTGATAATCGTGAGTTTTGGACTGTATCAAAATCGTGAACTGTTTCTGCGGCTTGAGTGTCGATCGACACCATTACTTGTGAAGCGTCGAACAACACCGTGCGATGTGTCGATCGACATCCGTGTATTGTATTCGTGAATGTTTAAGTTATTTGTTGATTGCTTCATGATAATTCGTAATTATTAATTACTTATGCATCTCTTATTTCCATTTGATGTAGGTAAATGAAAAGTATGACTGCGGAATCAAGGCGTAGAAAGAGGATGTTAGGATTTAATGTTTTTGTTGTTAGACTAGCGAACCCTGTTATTTAGGTTGTTAGTTCTTGTTATCATTCCTGAATTGGTTTATGGAATTAATTGTTGGTTTTAATTATTATTTATGAAATTAATTTATAGGATTTTATTTAATAATTTATTGAATTATCTGATTTTATGAATTTCCGCATTAGAATTGTTTATTTAAAAAAAAAAAAAAAAGCTCGGTTGTTTCATGTATCCTCAAGAAGGAAACAATTGGAAAAGGCTAAGGTTGTAGTTTCAAGAGGAGACAAAGGTAGTTCTGTTAGATTGAATTATGAGAAAGGGGATATTCCTTGTAATGCTCTTACTATCTATGAAGCTAATAAAGATTAGGAGAGTAATGAGAATGAAGAGCACAGTGGTGAGGAGAATGAGACTGAAGGCAGTGGTTCGGATGAGAATGTGCATGAGGGTTTAGATGGGATTGGAGAAGAAGAAAAACAAAATCAGTTTGATGAAGAAGAAGAACATCTGTTTTTTGAGCCTCCAAGTTATGAAGAAGAAAGAAATCAGTTGGAGAAAGGATGTAAAGATGAAATTGATGTGGAGTTGGTAGAGAGTTCAACAACAAGAAGGAAGTGAAAATGTTTATGGAGAAAAGTGCACATAAAGCATCTTTTTCCTTCTACGCAAAGAAAAGCGATACAACGAGATATATGCTAAAATGTCATCTTTGGAAGAAAGGGTGTCAATGGTACTTTCATGCTGCAAAGATTAATAAATCTACTCGGTTTCGTATTGCGGTTTACAACAACATTCACACATGCTCTCGGACTAGTGCATGTGAAACCATCGAGTGTAGAAATAGAGCAACACAAGGATTAGTGACTAGTTTTTTTAAAGAAGATTATTCAGGTTTATTGGAAATGCCAACACCTAAAGCTTTGATGGGTTTGGTTTAGAGAAAGTATGGTGTGCCACCGTCATATTCTACGTGTTGGAGGGGAAAGAATGAAGCTATTAACGCGGTGCGTGGTGATCCAGTTGAAGGATACAAGAGGTTGCACTCTTATTTGCATATGTTAGAGAAGGTGAACGTTGGCACAAAAACTGAAGTGGTGTTAGATGAGCAAGGAAGGTTCCATTTTTTATTCATCGCACTAGGAGCTTGCATAGAAGGGTTTAATTCTTGTATGAGAAAAGTTCTCATTGTCGATGCAACTTTTCTTAAGTCTATATATGGTGGTGTGCTATTGATTGCTACAGCTCAGGATCCTAATCGACACACTTATTCGGTTGCATTTGTTGTGGTGGATAGTAAAAATAATTTAAGTTGGCAGTGGTTTTTTGAAACACTAAAGACAGTTATACCGGACAGTCGTGATCTTGTTTTCGTGAGTGACAGAAATTACAGCCTTATCAAGGCTATAGAAGTTGTGTATAAGGAGGCTATACATGGGTTTTGTATCTATCATTTGTCTCAAAATGTGAAAATGCAAGTTGCCACAAACAGAGATGTAGTTGCAGAGACGTTTCGGGAAGTTGCTCAGATTTATTCAGTGACTGAGTTCGAGAGAAGATACCTTGATTTTAGGACAAGATATCCTAAAACAAGAGTGTATCTAGATGATAATGTAGCGGTTGATAAATGGGTGAAGTGCTACTTTCCCGGAGCAAGGTACAATATTGATACAACGAATTCAGTTGAATCTCTTAACAATGTGCTTGAGCAAGCAAGACATTACAATTTGCTACCCATGATAGATGTGATTGTGGGCAAGATTTCCGAATGGTTCAACAAACATAGAAAGGAGGTTGTTGGTTACGATAAGAGGTTAGTGCACCGTGGATGAAGAATTGCACAACAGATGTGCAGATGCGTATTATTTGGTTGTGACGGAGCTAAACTTATCGAGGCTTGAATATAGTGTTGTTGGAAAAGATGGGAAATTGTATACGGTCAACTTGCGAAGCAAGAGTTGTACTTGTAAGGCATTTGATATTGACAAATATCCTTGTGTCCATGCATTGTCCGCACGTAACGCACTCATGAGGCAAGAATCGAGGACGGAGAGCTATGAGCTACATGATTTGTGTGATGAAAAATACAAGGTTGAATATTGGAAATCGGCCTATGAGAAGACCATTTATCTTGTCCCGCATCATTCTGATTGGTAAGTTCTACCATACATAGAAGAAAATTGTGTTTTACCTCCGAAATACAAAAACAGCAGAGGAAGAAGACGGGTGAGAAGATTACCATCACAAGGAGAACCCCACCCAAAAAAACCGAAAAAGAAAAAGAAGATGTCTGACCTTGAGAGCCAAGAAGGTACCCAACAAAATACCCCAAGGGGGAGGCCAAAATGGACCTGCAAAGGAACTCCTAAAAGGACTCCTCAAGGGACTCCTCAAGGGACTTCTCAAGGGACTTTTCGAAGGACTGGAAAATTGACCCCTAGAAGGAAGATGACCTCTAGTAGTGTGGAAGAAGGTGGGCCTAGTGTTGTGCCATGAATCTTATGTATTTTGTTTCTTAAATTCTGCTGGACAACTAAGAATTACTGCTTCTTGTATTCGTACTACTAATAAGTGTTATGTTATGTGTGTTTTTAATTTGGTTGTTATTTAAACTATTCATCCTTATTTGTGTTTGAAGTTGGCTAATATTTGAACTCTAGTGTTTCTTTGTATTTTAAATAACTTATTTTTTTTTAATTAATCGTATTTTAATTGCATTTTTAATAATTAATCGTAATTTTTTGAAAAAAATATAAAGTAAGAAAAATTTTTAAATAAAAGGACTTACCTTTATAATTATTGTTTATCTTACACTGAATTAAATAAAAAAAAATTGAAAATAAGTTTTATCAATTATAACACAAAAATTGTTTATCTTCCATAAACCACCATATACTTATAAGTTGAGTTTGATAGTGTTAACTATCAAAAGATGCAAATCTTCATAGAAAATGTGTTATTGGACATATTACTTCATAGAAACATTGGAAATGTGGTAAAACTTTCAAAAATGAAGTGGACAACTAAAATTGTTTCTTCTAAACCCTTGAACAACTAACAAAATAGCATAAACCCATTTCAGACAACTATGAACAATTCGGTACTACTCCAGAACTAGGAACTACTATGAGTTAAAAATCTAAAAAACAAAGCGCACATGTTCTATTAAGGCGCACGTGTTTTTTGTCTTATTATGTTTTATTCCTTGTTTTATTGTTTTTTCCATTTTATAACATGTGTTTTTTGTTTTTTTCAATGTTTGGTTTTAAAAAAACAAATTCCCTCAAATATCAGAAAAAACAACATTCGAATCTAGGGTTCCGGGTTTCGTCGGGTCCGAGAGAGAGAGAGAGTGAATTCGGGTTTCGTCGGATCTACATCTCCAGCTCCCAATCATCAATTCCGGCCGATTTGCACCCACAAACACCGAAAGTAAGTTCAATTTCATGGTCAAATCGATTTCGGGTTTTACAAATTGAATTGTGAAGTATGTATTTAGGTTGAATTGCATGGATTTATGATTTATGAAGTATGTATTTAGTTCGAATTGAATGGATTTATGAAGAATGTATTTAAGTGAAATCAATTTGGGGTTATTAGTTAATAACAAGTGTATGTTCTGTTTATAGATATGGTGAAGTTTAAAAACATTGATATTTTTGGATGCGAGTTCGAAACCGGCTCCAACAGTAGCTACTATGGAGAGACATCGTCAGATGAAGAGGTGCCATTTTGGGAAGACGATTTGGATGCATACATCAACCCAAGTCCGATACCGACGATGTGGCCGGAAGAGAAAGGTATTCCGGCTGAATGTTACTGTGGAGGCGAAGTTGTTGTTAGAACTCACCTACGAGGTCATACCTTTGAGGGGCAGAAATTCTATAGTTGCGGAGGAGATCTCGAAGTAAGCATACATGTACTATTTTACTAATTTACTACTTGTTTTGTGTTTGTTGGTTGATGCTTTGTGATTGTTGTTTAGGATGGACAATGCCACATTTATAAAATGTGGGACGTGGCTATGGTAGAGGAGATCGACGTTGCGAAGACCAAACTGAAAGACGAAGAGGCCAAACTAAAAGACCATGAGGCCAAGCTTGAAGCATCAGCTAAGGAAATTACTCAACTTAAGGAGATGGTGGTTGAGCTTCAGGCCACGGTTATTCGCCTTCAGAGGAAACCAATAGCACGGTGTAATGTTATTTGAGTCTCCTTGTACTTGTTTTCATTTATCCTATTTTCAGACCTACTATGCTTATGATGTATTGTGGTTATGTCTCAAACTATCAAACTATGTTGTTTCTTCTGTTGTATTGTTGTTATGTCTTAATACTGAACATATTCTGTCTTAGCAGTACCTAAAATGATTAGTAGTTCAGTCATAGTAGTACCTAAAATGACTAGTAGTTCAGATCAGAAAATAATCCTTACAAAACACAAACAAGCAAAGTTTTAAACACACCAAAAACAAAATACAAACTAAGCAAAGTTTAAAAATAGATAGATAGATAGATAGATACAAAGTTCACTCCTTCTTCTCCGATGCCTTCTTCTCCGATGCCTTCGTCCTCGATGCCTTCTTCTTCCTCTTTCTGGTCTTCAATAAGGTGAAAGGAGACTTGGAGACCTTAGATGGTTTGATAATCCTCTTCCCATCCACCATGACACCATCTTCAACAGCCTCAGCTTGAGCCTCATCCTCAGCTTCATCCTCAGTCTCATCCGCAGCCTCCATATCAACATCTTCCCTATCCTCATCGGATCCATCCTCAGGACATGATTCAAATTCATCATCACCATCTGTCACAATCTCCTTCCCCTTTCCATTTCCATAAGTCTCCTTATCCTGACCCTCTCCATCACCTCCAACACTCTCCTTCTCCTTATTCTGACCTTCTCCATCACCTCATTCACTCTCTTTCTCCTTATCCTTCTCTAAACCCTCTCTCCCAATATTAATACCAGCAAATGTACCACCAGATGTCCCACCACCATACCTTGATCTAGCATAAGAATTATCATAACCAAAATCACTCAACAAATGATTCCACAGCCTTGAGCCTTGTATCCTGGCCTCCAAGCAAGTCAAAGATTTTCTTAAGACCCTCTTCAACAGTTTTAGTCAAGCTTACCATGTTTTCTCTTATTTCAAACAACTCTTTCCCTTGTGATTCCACTTCAGCAGACACCTTAGCAACCTCATCTGCAGCAACCTCAGCCTCATTCGCACCCACATTCGCAGCCTCAGCCTCATTCGCATCCACAGCAGCTGCCTCAGCCTGTCTTAGAGGAATGACATCAAGGTTGAATAACCTTTCAAAACAAATTGGCCTACGCTCTCTCAATAGAGGTTTGATCCAACTGTTAAGAATGGGGTCATGGATGTCTACGTCATCCTCTCGACTATCAAAGATACGGTGAAAAAGAGGTCTCTCATGATCTTCGGTATGCATAACACTTTGTATATTATGTGAGGAAAAACAACAAATACAAAATCAAAATAAGATAACAATACAATAAGAGGAACAATTTAAAAAAATTGGTATTAGTAACCTTAGTAGTCCCTAGTGTTTCGCATATCTCAGATTATGGCCAACCGGTCATAAAACACTTTGCAAACTTTGACTTGCACATCCTTGGGCAGTCAGAGGCTACTCCTCTAATTTGTTCTCTGTATCTGCTTTTCAACTCTAAAATTGTCTCAAATGGTAGAAGCTACACATAAGACATAAAGATATTTTATCATTATTTTACAACCTAATGTCTACAAAAGGATTATAATGCATAAATCAATTTACATGCAAAGGAATATTGAAAGCTGGAAAACACCATCCCTTACTCTCAACGACTCCTCCGAAATTATTAAACAAATTATTCATTTGAGTGAGATTGTCATCATACGAGAACCGTCCCCATGAAAAAGTTTGGCACAACTCGAGATCACTACAAGCTCTAAGAAAGAAATGGTCAACGGAAGGTGCTCCATCTCCTCTCATTGACCTTCCAGAAATCACAGTACACAAGAAGTACATGACAGCCATACGCAGCCTATCTCCAGAAGGAATACCCTTCGCACCCTTCATCTCCAAGAACTTCTTCTTCACATTAGCATAGGTTATGGTTGTTCCACGACCAAATTGCTCCGCCACAAAAAGTTTGTACTGCCCAATCTTTTCCATTGAAGTTCCGGATAATTGTGACAGTATAAACCAGAAATGAGTCCGTGTTCTCTGATACAATATCGGATCAGAACACCATTCACAATAAACCAAGCTTGCCTTCTCGATGCTAGATTAGTCGTATGAAGAAAGAGCATCCACATGCCCATGACCTTATGCTTTTCCTCTAAATGCATGTGGAAGAAATGTTTGAATTGTGGGTGATCATGAAACCATCTCTTCTCCCTAGTCTTTAGAATGTCATTGATAGCCTCCACTGCCTCCTTGATGGAACACCGTGATTGGAGCTTTATTTGCCTTGTATAGTGGGTGTGTTGGAAGCGCATAAATTCAGGTTCTAATGGAATGTCATCCTCAAACAAATCCTGCAATCATACAACAAATATCTTTAAATTGGATCCTAGTAATATCTACTAATTCCAACGGTTTCATTACACTATAGTAATTCCTGGTAATACGTAGTAATACCAAATATTTTTGCTTCCAATTCGCAAAGTTTGAATCACACACCATTGAATCCTCTGACCCAGAACCTTGATTTTCTTCTTCTGCGTGACCATCATTTGTGTTATCTTCGGCACCATCTTCTCCTCCTTCCTTAGTAGATTCTTCTTCTTCATCTTCGGTGGACTCTTCTCCAAGACAGATATCTTCTTCAACATTTCCGGCGGCTTCTTTCGAACTCGCACCGTGTTCAAACTCGGATTAAACAATTGGAGATTCCACCGCAGTTGGAGAATCCGCAATCGGATCTACATCCTTGAGTGCATATTGTGGATTCTTCGTACGCGCCCTCTTCCGTTGTGGTGTCATTTCTGGGTCAAAAATGGATTTTAGTTTCCAAATCGACGAAGAACCCTAATTAAACTCAAAATCGAGAACAAAATTTAACAATTAGAACACACCTTATTCGAATTACTCGAAGATCTTAGTTTCGGTTGTACGAGTAATCCAGATATCCCTTTGATTCACTTGTGTTCTGATTTCAAAAAAGCTCCAAATCTCCTACTTAATCGACGAAATTGAAAAAATTAACCGTAAGAGGAAGTTGGGCAGTTTTAATCCGATTCAAGGGGAATGGATCCTAAATTCGGGTCGGATCCACGTTGGTTGGGTCATAAATAAGTGTAATAAGGATAAGTTTTTGTGTAATTTACTTACTTTTTGATTAAAATTAAATCAAAATAAAAACTGATTTTTGCCTATGGCATTTGTGATTTGAGCCGAGCCATTTGTGGCAAAAGAGAATTTGATCCATATATACCTCTAATGTTTTTGCCTTCTGTAAAAGTATAATACAATTTCTCGGTATGAAATAAAAAAATTAGCGTCATTAATTAGGCCCATTTATAAGCCAACGTACGTATATATATATTCAATAATTTTATTTAATAATATTTTGTATTGGCGAGAAAAATCATTTATGAAAAGAGAGCTCTCGCATATAATCATCGAGATCTACATTTTTGTTTAATTCGATAGGAGAATTATGAACCTGTTTCATTTTAAAGTCTCCCGAATTTGTTCAGCTATGTATGCGTTTCTTTTAAGATTGCATTTCGATATTATTTAAATTTTGTAAAAAAACAAAAAAATAAAAACTACAACTCTTTCTCACAACACCTCTTACGCAGCTTGAGAATAATCAAAGCTACAAAATACAAGTCAATTTTGAAAAACATCAACGGGCTTAACTAACCAGAAAGATAAAGGAAAGTTATAATTAAAATAGAACCAAAGCTAAAATCTTTCACTTGCTAATAGCTTGAGGCTCACACAATAATTTATCCAAAAATAGATACAACACATAATATTTTTTACAACAACACTACATAAATCAAAGTAAACTAAAACAAATAACCAAGTCCCAGCAAAAAACCAAAAACCATCTATCAAAACATATCCAAAACAAAGACAAAATTAAAACATGAAAATCATTATCAAATCATGACGAATCCAACAAAGTCCATTCAACATATATACCAATATAATTAGTCAAATATCTACCAAAAACCAAAAAACACACCATTTCTATAAAAAAAAAAACAATTTTAAACAAAAGTAATCTAGATAAATTAAACAATCTCCTTTTACATAAAAGGGAGAGAATTCTAGCCCTCTCAAAGCCTCCAAATCAGCAAAAATATTCAGCAAAATAATCCACCAATTAGGTTGCATAATAAGGATATGTCATCTATTTTATGTTTAATTCAATTAATTCAGAGTTAAACTAAAACCTAAAAACCTAAAATAAGTCAGCGAAAGATTTATTTTCAGAAGAAGCCACATTCGGATCTGTTGGGCCCAACTTAATAAAGCCCAGCCTAAACTACTTACTTTTCACCTTCCCTCATAACTTATAACTTAAAATCTTCCAAAACCATAATTACTTCTTAGTTTTCTCTTCCCATATACGTTACGGGAAAATTTCTTTAAAAAATCCGTAGTCAAAGCAAAGTCTCAATTCAATGACCACTCCCATAGCATAAAAGACCTCGCTCAAGGAACGCTATAAAACACGCATGTTTCTCTCCTGTTAAATACGAAATCCACAAAATCCTATGTACAGTAGTTCCAATCCACAACCCATATCGTCTCCCCCAATTACTCCATCTTCTCGGTTTCAAGGTCCGTATATCTCTAATCTCTCATATTAACTCTGTCAGATAGCTTATGGATTTAACTTCAATATCTCCATTTAGTGTTTTTTTTTTTAGTGTTATACAATTTTTAGTAACAAATTCTACGGCACCTTCTTCTTATGTTGGAGAACCCTCGACAATGATATATAGGTAAGATATTGCCTTTATTCTTCTCTTCTTCTTCTATGTAATTATGGGTTTTAGAAATCGGCTATATATTGAAATGATGTTGTTTACTCACGTGGAGGGCATCACTCCAATTTATTTGTTTTCAGTGGTTATGGAAATCATCGAGTCATCCAGTGGTTATGGAGAAACATCGAGTAACACGGCCCCAAGAAAGGTGACAAGGACGAGGTATGTTTAGATTGGAAGAGAGGGTTTGTTTGTGCATGTTTGGAAGAGCACTTCCGGTTGTTTAGATTATTATTTCCACTCTTCATCAAATAATTTGTTGTTTGTGATTGGATTCGAAGTCAATTATCTTTGCCGTTTCAGTTTCAAGAAATCACTCTTACCAAATTTTCACTACTTTACATTTACTCACTACACTTTTTTCCTTTATGATTCGTATTAAACTGGCGGTTTCATGGATGTTTGTCAAGTGTCTATTATTAAAACATTGTCTTCATCACATTAATGTTGTGAAAGGATGGCTTATGTGTTTAGAGATCACTCTGTATTTCTACAATTAGTGAAGATGGTTTAGTCAGAAAATAAATTGTTTGTAGAGATGATTTGTCCTGCTAAAGTGGTTAAAATAATTTTTATTTCAAAACAATTATCACTTTTTCGTCGATGATTTAATTTGGATTCCTGTCTATGATGCTTAAATTCTTTATCTGCTGAAAGTTGCTAGAACTATGATGCTTAAATTCTTTATCTACTATTTGAATTTTGAACAAGGGGTTGTGAGGGAACTTTCAAAAGACATGACTATACAGGAAAAATACAAACTTTTGCAGGTGGTTGTGCTTAGTTTTCTTTTAGGGATATCTCATAGAATTAAAAAGCGTCTGCGAACCAAAACACAAAGAGATATTAAAAAGAAAGGAAGCTACAATGATTGCTGCTCACTTAACCAGAGAGAACAAATGGTGAAACCAAAGTTAAAAAATATATAGAAATGCACAACGTTGTTAAAGATGGAGAAGAGAGTCACAAAGTTAACTTTGTTAAAGATGGAGAAGAGAGTCACATAGAGTAAAAGAGGACTTAGCAGAGATATTTGGTCTTCACGAGACAATGCCAACATCATCATGTAAGAACCATTCCTAAGATACTTTCAACATTTGTTATTTTTTATTATATTCCAGTTTATCAATAAATAATTAAAATTTATTTAATTCCTACGATACTTATGGTAAATAGTCATTTGTTGCAATGCACCTGAAGTTGGAGAAGAAGTTTTGGACAGTTATTCCGTATACTTTTGTAAGGGAAGGGTTGAATTGGTATGAACATAATTCGTTAGTCATTAGTATGTGATACGAAAATAAATAATAGACAAAAAGAAGCAACATAAATAAACAAACAATAATAAATTTTACTTTAAAAGTTTTTGGTATTATTAAAATCTAAATAGTTGACGAATCAAATAGTATTTGGAGAAAAACAATATGCATAAACATATGCAAACAATTATACATAATTTATTTCAAAAATTATTGGTAAGCTAAATGATAACTAAAATTCTATGTTGCCAAAAACTAAATTGAGTACTTATGTTGTATATATATTTTTAGATAATTTTTTTATTGTATATCTATTTTAACTAATTTAAAATTTTCATCAACTAATTTTATGGTTAACAACTCATCATTTATATATTTTTATATTTGGTAAACATATAAACTACTTTTGGATCCAAAAAATCAAAATATTAGCATGTCATTTTATTCAAACCAAACTATTAAAAACTATCTATAGAAAACATATCCAGTATGACGCATTTAACCTATTTCTCGGCTTGTTTTGTTGTCTATAGGTTAACAACTCATCATTTATATATTTTTATATTTGGTAAACATATAAACTACTTTTGGATCCAAAAAATCAAAACACTAGCATGTCATTTTATTCAAACCAAACTATTAAAAACTATCTATAGAAAACATATCCAGTATGACGCATTTAACATATTTCTCGGCCTGTTTGGTTGTCTATAGCGTGGGCTAAAGATATCCTGACCACATCTGTTGTGCAACAGAAAAAAAAGTGAGTTCTAAGTGTGGTGGAGCAAGAAGATAATATGATGGATTTGTTGGAAAAAAAACCATTGAGGTAAACAAATAAAAGTACAAGACATTCTCAAAGAAACCTTTTCATACAGTCTACAAAATTAGGCAAGTATTTGAAGACACGCGAAGTCAAAGAATAAGAATTATGGAAGAAGCAACAAGTTTAGAAAATATTGCAATATATCCCACCGGGTTTAACATTTTCATAAACATGTAACTCATAATGTAGCTGAATTAAGAAGCCATATTTTGTGATATTCTCCAAAAAAAACCTCAAAATAATAAATGATACTAACACAAACTTAAGTAAAACAATTAACCAAGTTCCAAAAATTAATCAAAAAGCATATATAAAACTAAAAAAACATAATGAAGCAAAAGAATACATCCATTCAACAAATATAAAAAATTAATGATTGAATTAACAATAAAAGAAATAAAATTTGATTACCAAACCTATAAGAAAACTACTAAAAAAGCTTTAAAATACAGAAAAAATCTTTTATATTTCACCACAAAGGGAGAGATGTTCTGCTCTTTAAAGCATGTCACATCAGCAAAAAATCACAGATTTAATCAGAAATATATTCGACCAATCAAAAGCCTCCATTGAAACAACTCATTTGTGTTTCATCAAACTTAAACGAAACAGCCCAAAACGTTTTTGATTGTCATTATGCCCAGCCCACATACAAACGTTTCCTGCAAATCCGACTTCTGAAATTCCTTCGGTCTCTTCATCTTCGTCTTCCTCCTTTATCAATCTGGAAACAACTGTTACCTTAAATTCACCACATTCTCTATCAAATTGATAAAATGCTGCATGGTTTATAAATAAAAAACCCCTGACCTATTTCTCGACTCGAGCTCAGTCGTCTCCTACTCCTTTAAGGTCTCTTCGCCAGACGATGTATAACTTGCTCCTACCATGAATCACTGAGAGCATGCACAACCGTGAGACCGGTAAAGTCTCTTAACTTATAATATTTTATTTAAATTTATTAATTCTTTAAATATTAAATTATTAAATAAATAATAGACCAGTAATATGGAGACACGTGGCAGAAACAGTCTCATAAGTTTCTCCCCAATGACTCTTCTACTAAAAACTCTTAAAAAAATTATTTTTTCTTTTCTTTTAATTAGATGAGACTCTAATAGTCTCACCACTAAACATGGTCTCACAAACTTGGCCACATCGAATCACTCTAGCGCAAGCATTTTGAACTGCATCCCGAAAGACCGATATATCCCTCGCCAACAATCCTCCCTTCACCGTCGTCAAACTCCAGGTTCGTATCTCTCTTTTTCTATCTATCGAATGTAAGTACCAATGGGCTCTGGTCGAATCGTCGTGAATCATTCCATTATTTTTGTTTGGAACAATCGATGTGAAACTGAGGATTCAGAGGTGGCTTTAATCTAATCTTACTTTCTCATTCATTCTTTCCTCCTTAGATGCATTTTCATACTCACTTCTTGATGTTCCTTGAATGCAGGTTGAGAGGATATTCGCTAAAAACAACTATACGTGTTATTAATGACGGAAACAAAAGTTTCAAAATCAACACTCCCTTCACTCATATTGAGCATACTTTGCATATTGGTTGGTAGAATCGATCCACGTTGACGCGGATATTGAGGTATGTGTTTTGAGGCTTGGTTTGTCCTCATTCACCTTGATTTACCCTCTCAGTATCTTGATATCTCTTCGGATTCATACTCTGCTTGTTAATAGATGCTTCAATGATTTTAGATTATTTCATTGTACATACTGATAAAATTGGTTTGCATAATTGCGCTTATATGATTAGATTAGTGATCAGGCAAGGAGATTCATAGCCATTTTCCATATCCATTCAAAGACCACTTAACTCACATAATCTATGAACCCTATACTTACATCTTATAATAGCCAAAACTTTTTTTTGATTATAACTTGTTTACTCTCTGTTTTGATTGGATTTTGGAGAGTTCGGAAAACTTTGAAAGCTCTGCTAATTTGGCGTATTTCTAATTTCTGTTGGTCTGTTTGCAGGTGGTGGTGGTGATGGAATATTATGCCAATGGAGCTCACATTAGCAGGGACATAACAATTATTTACAGTGCACTGGGTAATTCCATGTTCATTAATTTTGTGATCAGAGAACTAGCGACCAAGACAAGTTAAACTGAGCGAAAATAGGTAATTTTTGACAAACAAGTTGATTAATTTTGAACAGTTTCCTATTATTTATTTTGTTATTGGTTTTGTCAAGTTAATTAAAAGGCAATATTTGCATACGAGTAGTTTGTATGAGTGCGTTTTAGTAGCATCCGAGTCAAGAAAAGTTAGATAGAAAAGTTTATTCATATGCAAAACATTAATATTATTGTTTTTAATATATGTCCAAACGTTTGAACATAATATTTGAAATATTGATTTCTCGCAGTTTACAAGTTTAATGGAGTGTATGGTTTTTCTGGGAATGAGAAAATAGTACGAAGAAGATGTGGAAGAAGAAGAAAGGACTCTCACCTTCACTCCTCTGCCATTTCTTCCATGTTAGTTTGAGTTTATCTAATAATTTTTTCTATTAGAATCCGACAAAAAAAATCCAAAGGGATTGAACATTTAGAATATTTTTTGTGAAAGAAACCCTTTGTAGAAAAGTAAGTCCTTTCCCTCTTCATAATCAGCAATTGTGTTTTTGATTCATTGTTTATTCTCAAAATTGATCTTTTGTTGCTGCTGCTATGGTGGGGTCGATTTTGGATAATTTGTATCAGATGAGAAATGATTTTGCTTTTTGTGTCCCCTAGGAAGCACACAGACATAGAAATGGAGATTTTTAATTTGCAAAATAAATTAGAAGATAGATATTGCCAGCTTGAAGCTTCAACTTGTGCGGGTCAAAAGGTTTGTTCTCCCCAAAACCCTTTTTATTGCTCTCTATCTTTGGCTCTGATTCAGCCATATAATATAACTTAAAACTACTTCATATTTGATATATATATTTGTAAAAGTTTGGTCTTTGAGAAGTGTTTTTATATGTTACTGAAAAGTATACGCGGTTTCAATTTTATTAGCTAATCATTATACTTTGTTAGAACAGAGAGAAAGATGTTACTTGAACCGGTAGCGGGCTGCGTGAGACGATATAGAATCTACGACACACTGAAGGAGGTCATACTGATAATGTCAATCTGCAACTCTTATTCCAATAAATATCGTTGCAGAATCTGAAAACAATGTATTATGTATTCTAATCCTCTAAATTATTTTTTTCGTAGGTTTTTGGCGTAAATATTGTTCTTAAACGGTTGAGATTTGTTTGTTCTTGCTGGCGAATTACTATAAGATAGGAGTTTAATATATTCACCTTCGTTGTGTGTGGTGTTGCAAAGCGATATAAAGTACAAAAGAAAACTCCAAAACAGATTCGTATTTTTATAAGTATTGTCTTACGCATCTGTTTGTTAGTAGTATAGTATTACCTGAGGAAACTTGCAATCTTCATATGATATTATCATCTCTCCTACGCTTTTGCTGTTCTTCATTTATATATATATAACTTATATACATCATCCTACTTCAAAATCACAAAAATTTGGACTGAATTAACAATATATGTTTCCAATATTGGTGTAGTAGAGTGGAAATACTGAACATACATATGTTTCATGCGAACGTGTTATAACAAAATTTTGGGTTGGATTTACAATATATAATTCCAATATTAATTGGTGTCGTAATATAATGAATGTGTATAGCAAAAAGATTGGATCATATAAGAAATTACGCGTTCAAATCATATCTAACGAGTCTATCTCATTTAGCATTTTCTCATTTTTGTTAATCACAACATTGTTTTTTTTTTTTCAACATGCCTTTTTAAAGAGCAAAAAGAGATTACTGGGAAGTAAGATATGACTCCAAGCGAAGTACAAAAGATACGGTGAAAAGTGATTTAAATCGAAATAAGGTAATATCCCATATTTCCAAATTGTAAGCTAACGAAAATCATACATACTGGTAATTTAAAAAGTTTGTTTCTTTGTGGTATAGTTTCGATTACTACCTAAGTTCATATATTCTTGGCCATTTGATTTCAGTCTCAAATCTCAATAAATTAATGAATGAATATATGTACTTTTATTCTTCGCTTTTTATAATTCAAAATATTTAGTTTGTTTCGTGTATACAAACACTTTTTCACACTAGCAAATTTTGTTAATTCTGGTGTGACTTCTTGAAATCCTATTAAAAACTGCGCGACAAGTGATCAATACAAAATGTTGGAAGAAAAAGAAAAATGTTTAAATTTATAAAATCACATGAGTACATAATACAGGCCAAATCATGCATTCAATAATTTATTTACAAAAATGTACTTTCAAAGCGAGGCACGAAGAGGACAATAGGAGCCGCGTAGGCTCTGAGGACGGAAGAAGAAAAAGCTGGAAGAACATAGCGAGGACGAAGAGGACATAGCGAGGACGAAGAGGACAATAGGAGCCGCGTAGGCTCTGAGGACGGAAGACATCAACGGCGACGGCGGACTTTCCTTGGCCATCGGTTTTTTTGGTTTTCCAATCAAATCTCGTTCGGATATTTTTCCGCGTATATCCTTAAATAGGGATCGATTCCATAAGTAAGTGATAATTAACTCTTTTTATGCTTAAAATTGTATCATCATCCAACTTCAACATTCTTTTAAATTAAATCTTTAATTATTTCATTATGTGGTTGTGACAAAAATATATATATACACAATAATTTTTCAAGCAAAGAATTTTGCTCGTTTTACTTTTACATATTTATGGACAAAAAACGTCTACAGAGGTAGGAGATGTAGTGTGTGTTTCTTAACCTGCACATGCCTATCTATATCTGCAAATGGTACAAGATCGATGCAACTGGAGACAAATAGTGCAAAGTCTTTGGGTTATTTCTACACTTCACATAAAACAACATTGCTAGTTTAGTTTCCTCCTTAACCAGTCACCTGTCTATAACAACTCTAGATTCAACTTCATATAGCAGTATCAAATTTCTATATATATTGACTAAAAAATGACAGAAAATATCTTTTGGAAAAAAAATTTGGCAGCAAAAACTTCTCCCAAACAACAACAGACGATGAAGCACAAGGAACAACAAGTGTAGTACAGGCAAAACAATTGCATTTGCTTTTGTGAGTCTTTGTCTATCACCTATACAGTTCCTGGATCTGTATGAGTCACTCTTTGGTTTTCCTAGCTCTATGGTTTTGTTTCCAGATGCATTCTGTGGATATCGAACTTGTCTACAAATTCCAAAGGAGA
The DNA here is from genome assembly GCA_963576765.1 of Draba incana. NCBI lineage: Eukaryota > Viridiplantae > Streptophyta > Magnoliopsida > Brassicales > Brassicaceae > Draba > Draba incana. Next base: position 18,196,377 of record OY755208.1, read on the forward strand.
AATTGTCTCGTTCCTTATCCTCTTAACCTTGGGGCTCAACAGTCCCCTGTGGCTGAATCCATACAGCTTGAGCACTTGATTATCTGCAAAATTAAAAGCCCTCTCCATGCTCTTGAAACACCTCTCAACTGCATAATCAGCATAGCTGCTACACGGTTTGCACCCCACGAAATGTGTCACAAAGGGCCATCTCTCATCGCCCAGTCCTGGATGATACTTCTCTATCATCTCTTCAAATCTATCAACCAAACCGTCCCAAAACCCGTGCAAATAGTATTGATTCTCAACAAAAACCTTATCCATCCATTTATCCTTCTGTGAAAGCAGGATGTATATCAACGCGGATTGATCATCGGCCTCAAACGCTGGTCGGCCTTTAAGATAAGCTGTCAATATCTTCCCTGCTTCGTCACGGATTGGACCTTTTGGTCCCATTGGGGCCCAAGCATCTAACAAATCCAATGACCACTGACAATTTCTCAACAGAAAAATACCAGTGTTCAACGCAACCCAAGACTTTTGGTTGAACAACAAGTCCGGATAACCATGTATCACCAAATTATGCTTCTCGTACCGAGATAACGGGACCTCAAACAGTATATCAGTGAACAAAGCATCACTATCCATCCACCAAATCCATTCTACTTCAGGATGAGAGAGCATTAATCTCCTAATCACAGGCAATTTGGTCCAATACCCTGAGAGTTCCTCATCCAAATGTGCCATGTTATACACAATATCCATCCCGTGAAGCCTACAGTAATCAATCTTGTTCTTCACGGATTTCAATAGATAATAGTCACCAATTGGTTTATCGCAGGGTCCCGGGGGAGACCCGGTAAGAAGCAAGATTCGAGCTTTGCCATTAACAATACTAGGAAACTCAGGGTTTTGATTTAGCCATACCTTGCGTTGACTGTCCCAGTTGGTGATCTTGGGCCCGAGAGTATACGTCACATTGGAATTAATCTCAACTTGATGAGGCTCATCCAATTTGGTCACATTGGGATTAATCTCAACTTGAGGAGGCTCATCCAAGTTGGTCATATTAGGTTTAATCTCAACTTGATGAGGCTCAACCAATTTGGTCATATTAGGTTTAATCTCAACTTTAGGAGGCTCAACCAATTTGGTCACATTGGGTTTAATCTCAACTTCAGGAAGCTCATCCAAGCTGGTGGGATCCGAACCAGATGGGATCGGGTTGGCTGCTCTAATGAGATTCTGATTAACAGCATCCTCGTTGGAGCTTTCAGGGTTCCCAATACTGACTGTGCCAAGTAGGATAAGGACAGTCACAAAGCCGCAAAGAATCATTATCTTGATGTTGGTTAAGGTATTCTGGATCAACCAACCGCAGAACAAACCATGGCCTCTCCCTTCACCATTTGATACAGCCCATGTTGGAAGTCCTCCGCCACTTCCAGAGGATCTCGACCCATCCTGACCCATTTCACCTGTTGCCTCTCTTCCCCTCTAGATTTCACTCAAAAAAAAAAAAAAAGAGAGACTTAAACTGGAAAAGAGAGAGAGAGAGAGAGAGACTTGAAAGTGGAAACAGTCCAACAAATAAGTATAATCAGTGACAAGTATGTTTATCTCACCGAATGTGTAGACCACACTCTATCCCTCTCTGAAATTTCAGAGTTTGGCAGGATCCCGATGGAAGACTAGTAGATGATGGAGATTGATAATCTGAAGAGTCTCTTTTAAAAATGAATTAAAGAATATTAAATTAGATAATGTAGAAATGTGGTCGTAATTAAATATACTCGATGATGGAGAAAATGCTCCGCTCGATGCAAGAGAAATATCTTTATATGCAGGCCAACAATTAGCATCTTATTATGAATAAAAAATATTTAGCATCTTCAAATTTTGAATAAACAAGCCAGATTGTTTGGATATTTTGTAGGAGGAGGTTTCAAAAGCATGTTTGGTATCTCTACAAACACAAGTAACTATGTGCATACATATAAAACAAGAACCACATGTATAAGCAATTTTAAACAATCTACACAGAGGCTATAGTGCTATACCTTAGTCAGCTGTGACTTTGAATCTTGGAACTCGAACGCAGAGTTTTGAAACATAATTTCCATAAAGCCTTCACGGTGAGGGCTACAAGAAATATTTATGTTGGATCCAAGTTGAAATCATGAAAATGAATTCAAGAAATAGAATTGGAGATGGTAAAGAGGTCATTTAGTCAACTAACCAGCAGGGAATGTCTTGTTTCAGCAAAATCTTCCAAAACATACTCTTTTTCAAGCTCCTCTATAATATGCTGCAAGCCTGGACCATTAAACGAAGCTATTTGTTTTCATATAAAAACAGAAGAAATTTGACTCTTTTTTAAGATGCTGCAATAGGAGGAAGATACAGGACTAACAACTTACTTTTACTGCTATATCATCAATGCCATACAAGTCCAAACTAGATTGTTAACAATTTATAGGTATTTAGTAGCGCAGATGGTATTAGCAGAAAGCTAACACACAACATAAGACAAAAACAGATGTAGCACATAAAATCACAAGTACAAGTCTCTCCTGAACCAGAATTTCTGTTGTGGTCAATTCGTTTGAAAGAAACGTTGATCAAGTTTGTCTGCAATGTACTTTCTAGTTAGATAGAGCATTTAAAGTCGATTCTTCCAATTGAGCTGGATATATACATTACTATATCTAGATTGTCTGCAAGGACTTGTCTGTCACACGCTCCGGTTCGTTTAAACCGAATCTAATTTTCCTTCCCCAAATTCGAAGCATTGCCTTTGATAATCATTTCGGCTTTAAGGATAATGAGAGCTTATGTATGGCCCACTAAGCCCAAATCTTCCCAAACCTGAATCATCATCGATGGGGTCTTCTTTCTCCTCTAACGGATCCACCACCGCCTCTCCGTCGCTGCAAAGGCCTCGTTTCTTCGATGCAAAGGCGAAGAAAGAGTGTTGGGCAAATGCTGACATCGTCCCTGGTCGGCATCCCGAGAGGTGGCGTAAAGACGTCGCCGGAAACGTAGTTTGTAAGAGATTCGCTAATTGCAACGGTTGTCTCTGTTTCGAGTACGATCACATTCTTCCTTACTCCAAAGGTTACTACTGTTTCCCCTTTTCAATTTAGGGTTTCAATTTTAAGATTTCCCAAATTGATTGTTGATTCTGTGTATAGGTGGAGAATCGACGGCGGAAAATTGCCAGATTCTTCAGACTAGAGTAAACAGATTAAAATCAGCTCAAGAAAATGTTGATGCCACCACACTTAAGAGCTATTCGTGTGCTCTGCAATTTACGGGTATATTGGATTTGTTCCTTCTTCTTGTTGGGTTACTCATCTGCTACATTCAATCATTCCTTGGGTTTCTTTTGAATTATGCATACGAGATATTATCATTGGGCAACGCTTGAATTGTAGTTGACATCATGTAGAGTTTAAGATCGATCAGTCTGTTCCACTTCCACTAGATACCTCAATTGTGCAATATGGCTTTCTGCCAATCGCTGATACATGTGGGAGCTGCTTTTTCTTTACATCTTCATTCTCTTTTTCTCCCGGCCGTGAATTTCTTTTTTACATTTTATACTTTAGTGAAGCAAAAACACTCAAAAGCTTATAGATATGGTCATACACAAGTGGAATCAATTCTGTGTTGTTGTGTCTATTCTCTAGATATTTGCTTAAGATTTCTTCTAATGTTAAACACGCAGACAAGGAGCTAGACGTTATCGAAATGGCCGTTTTTGGAGATGTGTTACGACCTGGAAAAGAATGTCGCTGCAAAACCGTTGCCGAACTGCTTGGTCAGTCCAAGTCCAAAGATGGTAAAGCTGCGTGCGAGTTACCATCATAGAAAAAGTAATCAACCATGTCTTTGTAAAGCATTGAATCAACTATTTATCCTCAGTTTTTGCATATTAGATTCTCGACCATCTGAAAACCATATTGTTTGTGAGCCTAGTGAAGATCCCATACCATTTTCCTAGTTTTTCTTGTAACTTTAAATTGGAATAATATTCAGCTTATACTGATATAAAATGTCAACAAATTGATTGTTAAATTTATCGACCACCTAATTTCATTATTTGTCAAGAAATAATAATACTGTTACAATAGATTTCATTTCATGGTTGGTCTATTCATGGAGACATAAAATATCAAAAAACGGGAAAGGTCCGCAATTATGTGAGCCTATTAAAGAAAGATGTCTCCCAAAAGTTAAAGTCAACATAATTTCCCTTTTTACTTTTTTGTTTGTTTTTTTATTTACATCTTCTTTTTTCTCATATTTTCCTTGCATATTTGAATAGTAGAACAAACTTTTAGTGGAAAAAATAGTGGAATTTAGATTTCAACCAAAAAAAAATTAATACACTAATAATACCTACATATTAGTTTTCTATAAATGAGTTGTTGTGGTAATTTCGGCTTTGAACAATAAATTAAATGCTCCCACATACACAATAAGCACTATAAGTACCTCTTTAAATCTAGGCTGGTTGAAAACTTTGTTATCTATATAGCACATGGAGTATTATACTACTCCATCCGTTCCGTTTTATAAGATATTTTCGTTGAATGCGCAGTAATTAAGAAATATAAATTACTAACAAAACAATATTTAATAAGAAATTTAAAATAATATGCATCCAATCAAATAAAAGACTACAAAATTTAAAAAGTCAAAATAATCAAATAACACTAAATTTTGTGTAGAAATTAATAAAACATCTAATTAATTGAAACATATAAAAATCTCTTAAACATGGAACGGAAGGAGTATAACCTAACAATAAATTATAAACTAAGTATGGAATAAGTATTTGATTATGAAGCTCAAATCCCAAAGAATTTTGTTTCATTTTAAAAAGGAGTACTACTTAAAAGTTAAAACTCAACAAGCATTTTGATACCACCGGTTTCGTTCATTAAAAAGCAACTAGACAATACAAATACACAATATGAGGACCAAAATTACTACAAAATATGTTATATTAAAATATTATGACATGTATAATACACATGTATAATATTAGTCTAATACACATGACAAGTGGGAAATGATATGTAAACTATGGCCTCGAATGGTGACGATCTGCACCGTCCCGTTCCGTCCCGTCCCACAGTGAACCGTTATAAAAACTTATATGTATATCTAAGAAAAAAAATATATATATATATATGTTTTAAATATAATAATAAAAATTCCAAAGTAGTCAACAACAACCCACCACCGTTTTGGCCGTATTAGCTCACTCTCACACTAGTCAGTAGTCAAACTCGTTCCATTACAAATTTCCATTCAACAATGTAAAATCAAATTATCTAAACAAAGAACAAAATTGAATATTTTAGCCACTTAAAATTGGAAAAAAATCATGTCATCATTGTCGATCCAAAAATCATCCCGAGGATTTCGGCTAAAACATTTTCTATTTTTAGTATTACGACATTAAATTTGATTTAAACTTTTAATGACAAAGGACCGTCTTCTTCCGCAATTCACGCCAAAATTAAAAAAGTGTAAAGCCGAGAAAACATTCTCTTTAATTTCTTCTCCTCTGTATATATACACAGAACAGACGAAAAAAGCAATAGTTTCACTAAATCTCTTCTCGGAGATTCACTCCAACCCAACCCCGGATCCGGATCCAGCACCGTGACGGATGCGGTGACGCGGAGGAGCGAAATTCTGTAATGGGTTGCGTCAGCTCGAAGCAGACGGTCACTGTAACACCAGCTATCGACCACTCTGGACTTTTCAGGGACAATGCTTGTTCCGGTTCGGATCGAACTGTGGTTGAGGATCCTTCTCCGAAGAAGCTCGTGTCGTGGAGGAGCAAGAGCGGGAAGAAGAGTAGCAAAAAGAGCGGCAGTGAGTTGGGCAGCGAGTCCGGCCGAGCGAGTTCGAATTGCAGGAGCGAGTCGTTGAGTTTCCGACTCGGAAACCTAAGCAAGTACTTGGAAGCTGAGCAAGTCGCCGCTGGTTGGCCTGCGTGGCTCAGCAACGTCGCTGGCGAAGCTATCCACGGATGGGTCCCATTTCGATCCGACGCGTTCGAAAAACTCGAAAAGGTTTGATATTTCATACGATTGAATGTTGTTGTGTCTGAATTCAGAGGAAATGATTTGGTTTTGTTTTTGATGGTGGTTGTGAAGATTGGACAAGGGACATATAGTAGCGTGTTCCGTGCAAGAGAGACTGAAACTGGGAGGATAGTGGCTTTGAAGAAGGTACGATTTGACAATTTTGAGCCAGAGAGTGTTAGGTTCATGGCAAGAGAGATTTTGATACTTAGGAGACTCCATCATCCCAACATTATCAAACTAGAGGGTTTAGTTACTTCAAAACTATCTTGCAACATACATCTCGTGTTCGAATATATGGAGCATGATCTCACTGGACTTGTCTCTAGCCCTGACATCAACTTCACTACTCCACAGGTCTGCCTGGCATCATTTTGTTGTTTGTACTGAGAGATTTGTTTACTAGTCCAAGGAATCATTGTTGCTATATGGCTTTGCAGATTAAGTGTTATATGAAACAATTGTTATCTGGACTTGATCACTGTCACACACGAGGCATAATGCATCGGGACATCAAGGGCTCAAATCTTTTGGTGAACAATGAAGGAATCTTAAAAGTGGCTGATTTTGGGCTAGCAAACTTTTGTAATTCCTCTGGGAACAAGCAACCACTTACAAGCCGAGTTGTGACTCTGTGGTACCGTCCGCCTGAACTTTTGCTTGGGGCAACGGAATATGGACCATCTGTTGATTTGTGGAGTGTTGGATGTGTCTTTGCCGAACTTCTTCTCGGCAAACCGGTCCTGCAGGGAAGAACTGAGGTAAACCACAAATAATGTTGTCTTGTAAATATATGCTACATGTAGCTTCAGACCTTTTTATCATAACATAATGTTTCTTATGATGATACAGGTGGAACAGCTGCACAAGATATTCAAATTATGTGGATCTCCACCTGCAGATTACTGGAAAAAGTCCAAACTTCCTCATGCAATGATTTTCAAACCACAGCAACATTATGATGCTTGTCTCCGAGAAACCTTGAAAGATTTGTCCGACGCTCACATCAGTCTTGTTGAAATTCTTCTTTCTATAGAGCCCCACACACGTGGGACTGCGTCCACTGCCCTTGTTTCCCAGGTAACCATATTATCTTGGAACTTTGATTTCTGGGAAGATGTTGTATTCTTGTGTTTCCATCTTTTTAAAAGACATTACATTTATTTTTTTCAGTATTTCACTGCAAAGCCTTTGGCTTGTGATCCCTCAAGCCTACCTGTGTACTCACCTAGCAAGGAGATTGATGCAAAGCATCGAGAAGAAACCACAAGGTCAGAATTTCATTCATCGTGCTATATCTTTGGTCAGAAGAAAAATACACCGGAAACACACTGTTTACTCTTATAGACTATGGGAATGATTTGGTTCATGTTATAAAATCTTAGCACCATCATTTTCTTTGGTCTTAATGTCCGAAGTGTCTGGTCAATGGAAGCATCCATTCATCATTTTCATTTGTTATTTTGGAATTGCAGGAAAAAAATCAGCGGCATTGGGAGACGAGGTACAGAATCCAGGAAGCCAACAAGAAAGCCCCCTGCATTTGCTAAATTGGCACCACCTGAGGTACCTATGATTTACATAATATCTTCATCTTTGAGCAAGTAAAAAACTTAAACTTGCCTCTTTTATCTGCTTGCAGGATGTACGACACCTTTCCCGCTCTTTTCAGAAGCGAAATGGTCATTCAGTTCATAATTCGATTGATAGCGATGCTACTTTATGTGGGAAACTGCAAAAGGCATCAGATCATGAAAGAGACGAAGCTTCTCATGTGAAGAACGCATCACAAGGAGATGTGCCTTTCTCAGGGCCTCTGCAAGTCTCTGTATCAAGTGGTTTTGCATGGGCAAAGCGACGGAAAGATGATAGATCACATAATAGATCTCTCTCAAGAGGTCACATTCCTAACCTGCTGGGACCTTCTCCTGCTTTTAGTGAGAACACTGACGTTGAGTCTAAGAGAAAAGACGATGAAAAGGAAGAGAAACATGGAGCAAGGACAGATTCCCAAGACCGTGAGGCCTATGAGATGTTGAAGCTTTCAATGCTGAAGCAGTGGAGACAACTTGAACGTCCAGATTCTTTTGATGCTTCGGATGAGTATCATTCACAGGATTTGTCATTGGCACTTTATCAGAGAGAAGAAAAAGCAGCAAAACTGGGTCATTTGGTACGTCAGTAGATCATTTCCAAATTATAACTTATATAGTAGAGACCAAGTGCACTTAGGTTTGCACATCTCAACCGCGAGAGATTAAGAACCCGACTTCACCTTTCCTCTGCCAACCTCAACTTATATTAATCCAAAGTTGTGATTTCTGAAATTTCTAATTACTTCAAGGTATCTTGCTAATTACTTCAAGGTATATTTTGATCTTTGACGTCGGAAAAAGCGAGTAGAAAGAGATCCAGATTGCTATTTGTCTGAGTTCATTTGTCTCTCTTTCTCTCTCTAACGTTTTATATTCACCCAAAGACTTGAGAGGAAAAAGTAGAACATGCATGATTTGGTTTGTCTTCTTTTAGGACATGTTGAAAGACATACTCAATGATGCTAATGAGTTAAAACCTTTACAGGGTTACCAAGACAATCATGAAAAAATCGAATTCTCAGGCCCGTTGTTGTCTCAATCTTATGGGGTTGATGAGCTTTTGGCACGCAATGAACGCCAGATTCGCCAGTTAGTTCGAAAATCTTGGTTCCAGAAAGGTAAGAACATGCATGATGCTAATAAGTAACAAGCAATACAGATTATGGTATTTGATCAACCGTGTTATAGTGCGCAATAATCTCCTTGATTTTGTGGTTTCGGCCTTAGTTATTTGCGTTTCTTACTGTATACTGTCAAGTTTAAGATCTTAAGACAAGAGTGTGGATTTTTGAATTGCAGGTAAGAAACAAGGGAAATGACTCTGTATATAAACTGTATGTGTCAGGAAAAGCATCCCAAGTGGATCCAGAAGAGACCTCAAGAACTCAAAAGACTATTATGCATTTTGATGGTTTGAGAAACACAATCATAACAAGATCTTCAGAAACTGCGATGATCAAGCAAATATGGAGAAAGCCACGAAGCATTTTTTTTCAGAAACCTAATCTTCTATAATAAGTTCAAATTTTGAGGATATAATAATGCAGAATATATGATTTCCAGGCATAATGTATAGAGTTAACGCAGTATCATAAACGTATTTACATAACATATAGATATATAGAATATCAAGTTACATAAAAGATCTGGATATTTAATTTTTTTTTTTTTTGTTAAAGATCTGGATACACTATTTGTTATCAGGATTTACCAAAATTGGGACCATCTCATCTCATTTCGTAATGGTGATGTGAGGTGGTTATGGTACTACTTAATGATGTCTGGTGACGATGTGTTTACCATATAAGAGCATCCACAATGGTGCTCTTCAGCAGATCTTAAGATGTTTTTAAGTTAAAAAAAAATAATAAAAAATTGATTTTGATAAGATCTGTTGAAGATCTGTTCTTATTTAAACACTTTTGGATCTGCTCTTAGAACTGTTCTTGACATCTTTAATATAAAAAATTGTTAAGAACTAAAAACTAAGAACAACCGTTGTGGATGCACTAATGGTGCGTCATCAAGATGTGACGTTGTGTTTATCTTTTTGGATCTGTACAATTTGCATTTTGGTTTAACAAACTATATTCACAGAGGTATATAATAGTTTTCAAGAATCTTCAATTTTTTGTTTGCAGTTGCATCAATGAAGAATATGGTAATTTGGTTATAATACACTCTCAAACAAAATCTACAACAATGGAATAGACCAAGGATGATAATGATCCTTAAAGGATCTCTTTATCTTATGTATGCCTCTAATGAATCATGTTTTTTTTGTCAACTTTCTTATCAACAGATCCCAAAGTTTATCTATGTCGCTTTAATCGGGTATAGTGATCCCAGCTCATTGCATTCTGCATCCTCGTTCTACTGATCGAAGATATATCAACCCACGCCTTATTCTCTGCAACAAACGGTAGTTTCAACAATCAAAAGAAATTCATCGGTCTCATGAATTTATCTAGACTAATTAATGATATTCAAGTACCTCTCCAGTATCTTGAAGCCGAAGTAGTTCTAATCTTTCAGAAGGTCTCCTATCTGTCAATGTAGCAAGCTGACGCCAAGAGAAGAAGAAGCCAATGAGCAACAGTTTATCAAAAGTATACAAGTTTCCACCTATAGAGAGTGTTTTGCAGATGAACAACATTACCCAAAAACTGAAGCGTTCCGGATCTTGAGGTGTAGGTATCATAGATTCAACATTTAGAAGTACTTCAAGTCTTCTTCTATCTGCAAAAAAAAAAAAAATGGAGTTATTGATTAATATAAGCTTATTTAAATTTAGGTTGGAATGATCAGGTCTCATGACTAGATCACTTTCCATTCTCATTAGTTGCTTACCTCCTTGTCTAGCTGCTTCCTTTGCTCTCTCTAGCCATGACCGAGCAAATAATGCTGCACTGCTCGTCAGTTCCCGCAACTGTAACAAGTCACAAAGAAAGGTGAGGGAAAAAAGAGAGGAGATAAGCTCATAAGTAGCAAAGGCAGAGAAGTTTTGAAACAGCATAGCACAAGAGATATAAAACTGTTGAGAGATCAACTATCATACATCTGCTTTCTCTTGGTCACGCTGCGGTGCTATATCTGTCACCCATTCAACCTCTGCAACACGGTACCTGAAAAACAAAAAACTGGATAATAAGAAGCTAAGCATTTGTGTTTAAATGACTGAGATGAGGGGGCGTGTATGAAACAAAGTTGAACAATTGTATTTGCAAAAGGACCCAATATTTAATCTTCACACATGTTGAAAAATGCGTACTTATCACACACTAACACTAATACAAAGACTATTTATACAATAAAACCAGGAAAAATAAGATCTGGAAGCTATCAGAAGAATACGACAAAGCTTACCCATCTTGATCCCAAGCTTTTACAATGCGGCATCTTCTATGGCTTTCCAGCTGAAAAAAGCAGATACGAAGTTAACCATTTGACAACTTACACGTGAAATTAAGCCATACACAGCAAACTACTTTAATCGACAGTTAAGTTATAATGAAGAATATTAGATAGCCTGACAACTATTGCAACTACATCGTCCTCCTCTAAGGACTTCATTGTCTCACTGAAGGTACCCAAAAAGTATGCTTTCCATAGTGTGACTATGTCACGGAATAAGGGATTTAGCCACATAGATTCAAGTAATATGGATTTAAGGAAGTAAGGACAGAATATTCACCTCCAGAACAAAACGTCCATCCGGGAGTGGATCACACCTGTATAATTCCAAAACATTAGCAAACTCTCTGTGAGTTATCCCAAGGTTATATTATCAACTGAAGGACATTAAATATCATCAGAGAGAAAGAGGCAACAAACTCTGTGATTTCAACTTCGCAGGCAACATCAACTGGGGAACCTGTCGCAGAATCAAGAGCTACCTGTGAACATCAGAATGGGCAAACCTTACTAGTCAGGAACTTTTTATGAATGTATGCTAAAGAAGAAAGAAGAAAGAAGAAAAAAGACACAATACCCACCATTCCCATCCGATGATTTCCCTCCATAATTCTTCTTACCTATTTCAGTCGACACATGTTAATCAAAGTACACGATAAAGGAGAAATATCAACAAAAACAAAATTCTGAATGCAAACAGCAATAGTGCTGCAAGCTATTAGCACTTATTTAAAGACCCCTTTATTATGTTTTCACTTGACTTTCTTGGTTTTTTTTTTGCTAAAATGAATGTTCATATGATGAAGCTTTGACAACTTTGATATTCTATGACCCTTCAAGAGTATTGTAAAAGTGAGACAGAAACAAAGTTTTACACTAAATGAGCGTCCGGACAACGGAATGAGTAGACTAATTAAGTTCTAAAATTTACAGAACCGTAAAAAAATAATTAAAAGAACTCACCATTAGTCGATATCGTGGTTCAAATATGTGAAGAGACAACTTCTGACAGGGGATGATTACATCCATGACAAAAAGAGGCATACTTTCATTGCCTAAATGGACTAGAGTGTCTTGCTCTGATTTCCTTTCAGCATACTCCTCAGGAAAGTTTTTTTGTATGATGTTATTCAGTGTCACACTGCCAACACATAGTTGCTTCAGTAGAAGAAGTTTAAAGCAAAAGTGTCTAGGACATGTATGATATGGCATGAAGATATATGAAGAACAGAGAGGAGTGCAAAATTTTTACCTGACAGCGCATGTTCTTGGAGTCATGAAAATGACAGTTCGACAGAGTGGGCATTTGTTGCCTATATTTGCATTGATAAGTAACACAATGGTAATAGTATATAATTTCAGGAGCAAAACAACAATCAACCATATAAACCTACCGCGGTCCATTGACTGAAAGAGGCATGATCGGCAGAATGTATGCCCGCATGGAGTTGTAATTGGTTCATACAGCAGTTTTAGGCAAACAGTGCAATCAAACTCATCAGACCGCTCAGCCTTTCCATGGGTCTTTCTCATCGAAGTAGGCAGAACCTTCTCCAATTCTTGAAGATTGGATCGGAGAGGATCGCTTCATGCCATCAGAAAGAAACCCCAAACTTTTAAAACGGCACATTCGGTTAGGCATCAATACGAAATCAAGAATGGTACACATCATCTACCGTACCTAAAGGGATCAATCTGTAGCCCTGAGAGGATAGTGTCTCGTGCTAACTCATATCTTTCTAGCTGCAGAATAAAAACAATGGACACATGTGACATGAATAGACCGAAAAACTCTTGATAGTACCTTGGATAAAGACATGCAGGAATAAATCAGCAGCACATACCAAAATAAGGGCACAAGCCTTAATAGTATATGTCTTCACTGAACTGCTCTGAAGATTCATCAATTTATCAGCATCCTTAAGAGCAAGCTGCAGGTAATATTAAGTTTTCCAGGGTGAGCCAGAGTCAAAACAAAAAACAAAAAAAAACTGCTAGTAACAAGGTAAGCAAATAGAATACATACTTCCCCAAGCATCGACATATCAAAACCATTCAGAGGTCTATATTCAGAAATTGAGGCAGATCTCTGTTTCAGATACTGGCCAAATCTAAAATACAGAAGGAAATAAGAATATGTAAATTCCTGAACCGAGTAAAATGGAAAAATTTAGTCACACAATCCAATATCATCTTTGCCAAAGGAACATGAGAACTCCATTAGAAGTCAAAGTGATGGGATGAAACGCGTACCTTATATAAGCAGCACTTCTATTGGCTAGAACAATAGGGTCAAGAGGCTTAATGGAATAGGCTTTGGAATAACAACTAATTGCCTGCAAGAAAAAAAAAAATGTTGTTGGCAAGAACATATATGAGAGTCACATTCGGATTCCAGCATCAAAGCTTTAAACTACCAGGACTATAAGTAGCAGTTATCACAAGTTGACCAAGAAACCATTCCATAAGCAAATTGCATCAAGAAGCTAGAAGATGAAATCAGTTTGGATCTAACATCTCAGGCGAAGCAAGCAAGAGCGACAAAAAGTAAAAGAGAATCACCTCTTCAAAGCGAGACTCTTTGAAAGCTTGGTTTGCCTTCTCTACCAGTTGAAAAACCTGATTGTGTATGTCTAAAGGTAACGAATTGTCAGCTTCACTCATCTGAAAAACCAAGAAAGAAGAAAGTTCAGATGATCAATCGAACATTGTAACAACCCTAAACATATCACTAATGAAACTTAATCAACAAGCCGGAATTAGGGCATGCATTGTTCGAGCAAAACCAATCTAAGAATCGTAATCACTCACAAGACCATAATTTTCGACATCATCCAAACCGAACAAAGTGAATGCCGGAAGAGATTCTTCGTTCGACATCGAGTGATCGAAAGAAATTCCAGAAACTGGAAAAAAATTGAAAATTGAATTGATAAACGAACAAGTCGAAGGGAAGAAGCAAGAGAGAGTATCGTGTACTCTTCTGGGTCCTTCGTTTGCAACCACGGACTAGAATCCTCTACGTGTTTATTCTCTCTCCCTCTCTCTCTTTCTCACAAAAGGTGAAATCTTTTGTTTTGTCAATCTATCTTCTTACTGATTTTTTTCTAAACCATTAAAAAAATTATGCCATCGTTTGAAAATTTTTGCAAGAATATCATTTTTTTAACTTCATTTTTATATTTTTTGGATTTGGTTAACTATTTTTTATTTAGGATATAGTTTTTGGAGGTAGAATTTAAAGTTTGGGTTATGAAATCTCACCATCATCAGATCTTATTATCAGTGAATTCGTTTCTCGTCGTCTTCGATTTCATCGTCGTCAATCTCTGTCGCGATTTCCTCTAAGAAGATTCGAGAAGGCTTTGTAGTTGAAGAAGAACATGAATCTGAGGAGGAGGTTTTCATTTACATTATAAACTTTTTAAGAAAAATGTAAGGTTTTTAAACAGTCTTACGAAACTTTTTAAAACTATTTAAAAAATTTTATAAGTCTTTTAAACAGTCTTATAAACCTTTTAATAACCTTTATAAACTTAAAAAAATATTATGAGCTTTCTAAACAGTCTTATAAAACCATTTAAAAATCTTATAAAGTATTTTCAACTGTTTAGTTTTTAATGACAAATATATAACTCTTATAAAACTGTTTAAAATTTTTATAAGAAGTTATCTTTAAAAACTGAACATTTGAAATAATAATTTATAAGGTTTTTAAAAATGATTTTTTATTGTTTAAAAAGTACATAAAAAGACATAAACCCTAAAATCAGAGAAAAGAACATCAAAAACAAAATAAACCCAAAAATAATTGAAACCTCAGATCGGTAACCCAAATTGTATAAAAAGCTTAGATTTGTAACCACAATCTAAAAACCTTATAAAACCAATCTTATAAAACCATTTAAAAATCTGATAAAGTATTTTCAATTCTTTGGTTTTTAATGACAGATATATAACTTTTATAAAACTGTTTAAAGGTTTGTAAGACGTGATGATCTTTATAAACTGAGCAGTTGAAATAATAATTTATGAGGTTCGTGTATGGTTTACTGGCGGATTCCACTGATGAGTATGTGAAGCGATTTTATCGTGTTGTTGTCGAGGTGTTTGCATGTCACTATCTTCGATCACCTGACGCTGGTGATGTTGTCCGACTACTCCACATTGGTGCCGAGGATTTCCAGGTATGTTGGTAGTTTAGATTGTATGCATTGGAAATAGAAAAACTGCACAACTGCTTGGGGAGGACAATATGTTGGTCGTAGTAGATCTCCTACTATTATTCAAGATGTTGTAGTCGATTATGATATTTGGATTTGGCATGCATATTTTGGTCTGCAAGAATCTCCCATATATATATATGAGAAACAAGCAGTACATTACATGAACCGAAACATGCATACAAACCCAAAGAATGTTACATGAATAAAGACAAAGTAGTAGGGTAGTACATTACATGAACCAAACATACAAAACCAAAAGAGGACAATACATTATTAAAGCCAAATACAATACACTTTAATAAGTGAACTGAAGCATGATAGCTTCCAACATCTTCCTTGCCGACACACTTGTAGGGTAGATGTTTCCTGCACATAATTAAGAAATCAAAGAAAGTTATGTACACTTACACTTACCCATCAAAACTAGAACAAGATAAGCAATCAAAGAAATTTATGGAAATGTACACTTACATTTACGAAATCAGAACAAGTTATGCATCCTCATTGCAACCACCAAGCATCTCATTGATAAGCTGGTTCTTAAGGGTGACTTCGATGTCAGACAATGATTCACATCGTGCAATGAGGCTCTCAAGCAGTTTCTGCTTGGAGAGTCTCTCCTTAAATGTCAAGTCTTTCTCCTTTATAATCCACAAAGAGTTAATATCTTTCACATAATTTGCCTTAGACCCTTCACTCTTACCTCTGTTTTTGGCTTTTTCCTTGGCTTTCTTAACACCAATAGGCCTTTCCATTGTGTCTCCTTCTACATGAGAGGTTGTATTGGAGCTGGATGCATCAGTTAGTTTAGCTTTCTTCTTCACAGGTTCACTTTGAGAAGTAGAGAAACTGCACCATTTATGTTCACTCTTTAGTATTCTCCAAACATGCTCATTGGTGAATTTGACCTTTTGATCCTGGAAATAGAGCTTGTAAGCCTCTGTAAGAACATCATTTTCTCCTTTTCCAGAGTGATATTTACGCGATGCGTAGTCGTAGCAGCCAACAAACTTCAAAACAGTCTCATATAACTTTGACCATTTGAGCTTACAAGCCTTTGCCTCTCAGATGGCCAACTTTGACACAGCTGGACTTGCAGCATAATAAGCTGCAACTCTCTGCCAAAAAGCCCATGCTCTCTGCTCATTGCCGACTATTGGATCTTTGGAAGTGTTTAACCAAGCACTTGCAAGAGTCTCCTCTTCGGATATAGTCCATCTAACCCTAGTTTCTCTACCTAATGGTGAAGGTGGTTGGTTTTCAGGTGAAAGTGGGTGTTAAAAAGGTTCTAGATTAAGGATCTCATGCTGGCTGAACAAGAGATCAGTGAAGGTTTGAAAGGAGGAAAAAGGTTCAGTTGAATCCATGGTCTACTTACAAAGGTAATTAGACAGTTGTGATTTTTGTTTAGGTGAGATTCAGATCATTACAAAGCCACATAATTAGTAATGATCTACCTAATTTACATTCAATATAGGTTAGGTATTACAGTTAAGTAACTAAGACACTAGCCATCATCATAACCACTGATTAGATGACTAATCTCTCATCACCATTACATTTCAGTTGACATTTAAGTATAAGTTACAATTCAGTTTAATTTCTTTGCATGAATTCAAATTAGTTATACTTTAGTTACAATTTAGTTTACTTTTGTTTACATTTGAGTTTACATTATAGTTTACATTATAGTTACAAGTGACAGTTACAAGTTCAATACAATATAGTTTACATTATAGTTACAAGTGACAGTTACAGTTCATTACGTTTAAGATTAGTTTACTTATTACAAGTTAGATTACTCATCTAATCAGTTCATTACAAAGATATTGTTATTGACATTGTAAAAAGAAAACAATTGTCTAGCTAACCATTGTTACATAGGTTTAGAACAAGTTATTGACATTGTAAAAAGAATTATTACATAGGTTCAAAACAAGTTATTGACATTGTAAAAAAAAACTATTTCCATAAAACAGAGACAAGTGACAGTCCACATTCAATTCCTTCACACAACCAGAACATTCAATTCATTCACGGTAACAGAGAGAAGAGACAAGTGACAGTGTTCAGAGTAAATTATCTACCTAATCCATATGAGAACAATTGATTGTCAACTACATTTTAACAATTGATTCTCAACTACATTTTAACCAGTGAATTTATCTACCTAATTTCTAGTACACAAATTAAAGACACAAGGATTGGAGTTTACCTTATTACCAGATTGAACTTCTTACCATTGTAGCTTCTGAACGATTCGAGATTGAGCTTCTCTCACTCACACACCACTGCAAATACATGAAGAATATGTTATGACTTAAACAAAGAATACAAAATATATTTCAATACAAAAGCAAATTCTTAAAAATCCGACACAAAGTTTTTGGAAATCGTTTGTATGCACACCAAATTCATCCAAATAACAATCAAAGAAAATATCATAACTAAATTCATCAAATATCAATGTCGGATTCATCAAAACACATATATGTTCTTTGCCTTTGTCTCGACATGCATCAAATATCAATATCAGATTCATTTTCACAGATTCATCAATGAACAAAACAACCAAATCAATTAATCACAAAATAACCGAATCTACAAACTTTGACATTTAATCTACGGTAGATTATCTACCCAAACCTAAACCAATTTATACAAAAAAAACAAAGAAGATCGAAGAGAAAGAGGTCTTATCTTCATCAGAAGAATCATATATGTTCTTTGCACATAGATCGACATGCAGAAGATGGATTTACGAATCCATCAACTGAGACAGAGGAGAAGATGCATCGACGAATCCATCAACAGAGACAGAAGAGAAGAGAATGATAGATCCATGAACAAAGAGAGAGGAGAAGAGAATATGTGAACAAACTCATGCGATGAGAAGAGAATCGCCGACGTTTATCGTCGGAATTGAAATCGTTGTTTTGGAATCGAATCGCCGACGAGAGAGAGAGAGAGAAAAGAAGAGAATTTCAGAATTTTGCAAATGAAACATTTTTTTCCTCTACATTTTTTTCAGTACTCTCCCCACGACAAAACTGAATTATGGCCAATCATAACTTGCCACTTGTCTTCTGAGACTGTCTCAAAAAGCTCAGTGTGTTGAGCCGGCTCAGAGCCAAAAAGTGTTACAAATTCATATTTTATTAATTGAAGGCCTTATGAGACCCAGTTTTGCTCACTATTGTAAGTGCTCTTAGAGATGTTCTAATAAGATATAACATTGACCCAGTTTTGCTCACTATTGTAAGTGCTCTTAGTTGATATTTAGTTAACTAGAAACCGAAAAATCCGACTGGCTATAAAGGAAATGTGTGAATGTGAACCGTGTAGAAAGCATCCAACAACCACAAATGAATTTGGGTGGTATGAGAACGGATCATGTAGATGCCGCACGCTCCACTCCTACGATATCATCATAATTATAGATGACATAAGAGAAAATTACTTAGTTTAGCACCCCTTCATTGATTTATTACTAGATTATCACCCATTCAAAAAGACTTAGTAAAAAGCATGTAAAAAGTCGGTTAACCCATCAAACTTCATTTTAATAACACTAATGCCATTTTGTTAAAATTTTTTAAAAATCTTAAAAATTCAATAAAAGGTCGTTTCTCTAATTAGGGTTTTGTATTCTGTGAAAATTGATTCCGTTGGTGACGACGAGTTCATCACTATTCTGGGTTTATATTCTTCATCTCTATATAGACAAATCCAAGAAGAGAGATCTTCACACCATTCTGGGTTTATATTCTTTATCACTATTTTGATCGGTGACCTCTGTTTTTCCAGAGTAGAAGAAGTCTCGTGCCCTTCGTTTTTCCAACGACAAAGAAGACGTAACGGTCAAGTTTTCCTCTAGATTCTGACGACAACAAAGTTCCTTACACGAGGTTACAACTCATCTTTATATATATATATATATATATATATATATATATATATATATATATATCGATATTGTTAGGTAGTTCTTGTGATATATGTTCAAGTTTTGGAATTTGTTGACTTTGTTAAGTTCGAATTTTTTCTTCACCTGGTTTTTGGATATTCGTATAGCTTAGGGATTGATAATTGCTTCAGTGTAACACCAGAATTTGTTTGCTTATACAGTAGTGTTACTGATTTGTAGTTGCTTTTCAAGTATTTGGAGTGTTATAAAGGCACAAAAAGTCATTGAGCAAAAGAATCAAAAACAGTTTCAGAACTTCACATTACGGGCCACTTTTGAAGCTTTAATATACATCAAAAAAATTGTTTCTTGGTGTCGTTGGAAAGCTTAAAGAGTTAGCTTTGTTTTAAATTTTGAATTGCCCCAATCCTATAAGCTAACCAGAAGTTATGCAGAAAACATTGAAGACATATCCTGTAAACGTGAAAAATAGTTTCAAAACAGAAGTTATGACGAATTTTGCTTATTCTCTTCCTCTTCAGGGACAAACTTAGGGATCGATAGTTGCTGCAGTGAATTGGTTTAATAACACCAGAAGCAATGAGCCGTATCTTAAACACCAGAAGCAATGAGCTGCATCCTAAGCACTTTTATCCTTTGCATATTTACGATTATCATAGTTTATGTAGTAGTTGTTATATGTTTAAATAGAGATTTGGATATTTCTAATTTTTTGTACTCGTCAATTCGACCCGGTAAAGTTGTTTGTCAATCTTGTACTCGTCAATGACCATTCCAACAAAATCTTCAAAACAAGTTTTTTCAGTTGCTCTTATAAATTCCCCTCTTTCATTATCAACACCAAACAACCATCTATTGTTTTGAAGAATCCATTTACCACAAATCAAATGAATGGTTGCCATATTTTTGTTGTTTGAAACGTGATTTTTCAAAAGAGAAAGAAGGGAACAAAAAACTAAGCTAATGGTGATAATAGGAAGAAGATGACGGTGATACATGGCTAATGAGAGCCCTGATTAATTAAAACGGTTTGGTTAGGTAAATATTTTTTTAATTGATTTTTTTTGTTTATTTCAATTTAGAATGGTTTTGTTTGGTTAATATGGTATTGTTTTGTTTGATTTAACCAAATTAGTATGATTAGGTTAAGAGAAATTTTGAGTTATGCCACTATTGGCATGCCACTTTTCAATTTTGCCTTTACATTATAAAACTGTTAAACAAATCTTATAAAACTGTTTAAAAAAATTATAATGTTTTTAAAAGGTTTAGTAAAACTGTTAAAAAAACCTTATAAAACTATTTAAAAACCGTGTAAAACTGTTTATAAGGTTTTTGTAAAGTTTTATAAGGTTTTTAAACAGTTTTATAAGGTTTTTAAACAATCTTATAAACCTTTTAAAAACTTTACAAACCTTATAAAAATCTTATAAACCTTTTAAAAACCTTATAAATTATTTAACTGTTTAGTTTTTAATGACATGTAAAAAAGTCTTATAAAACTGTTTTAAAACTTTATAAAATCAGGAAAACCCTAAAAATAACCAAAACCCAGATTTGACCAAAAATACAACAAAAACCTAGATCTGAACAAAAATCAAATCAAAAGCTCAAATTTGTAACCCAAATCGAATAAAAAGATTAGATTTGTAACCAAAATCGAATTTAAAAAAAAAAAATTCATGGATTAAACTCCTCAGGAAATCAAAATCGATTGAAGGAATTTACAGAGATTTACATGGACGAAAGAGAATCGAAAATCCTAGATCCATAACCCAAATCCGATTTGCAATTTCAAAGAAAAGAATTTTGTGAGAGAAAAAAATTTGGATCTGGGTGTGAGAGAGATGAGAGAGAAAGTGAGATTTTTTTTTCATTAAGTTAGTGAACAGTGGCACGCTCGTAATGATTTTGTGAACAGTGACATCTTTGATTACATTTTTGTGGACAGTGGCATATTTGCAATTTCCCCTAAGGTTAATCAATATAAATAAGTCTGTGACTAAAAAGAAATAAATTTGTGATCTGTGAATACAAATCTGTCATATAAATCTGTGACATAAACAAATAAATCTATCAAATACTAATAAATTTGTCAAAATTAAGAAAATTTGTTGCTAAATAGAAATAAATCTATGAGAAATTTATTAAGTCTGTCAAAATATAGTAAATTTGTTGCTAAAGAAAAATAAATCTGTTGAAAGCTAATTAAATCTGTCAAAAATAAGAAAATTTGTGGCTAAAAAGAAATAAATCTGTGAAAAACTTATTAAGTTTGTCAAAATAAAGTAAATTTGTGGTCAAAGGAAAATAAATCTATTGAAAGCTAACTAAGTCTGTCAAAATTAACTAAATCTATTGCCAAAAAGAAAAAAGTCTATTAGATAAATCGGTGAAATACTTATAAGTCTGTTAATATTAAATAAATTTGTGTCTGAAAAAAATAAGTCTGTCTACAAATAACTTTGTCATGTCAATTATTAAGTCTGTCATATGGCAAAACCATAAATAATTTTTTTTTCCGAGTTTTTTTGTAGTGGCATTTTTTGTAAATAAGTTTTTCCTAATAAAGAACTTGAGGGTAAAATAGTCCCAAAATTTTTATCAATAATATAAGTATTTTAAGAGCTAATCTAGTAATAAAACAATAAATTAGTGTCAAACTAACTTTTTCCCCATGAAATAATGATACTATTATTTAGTTCGATCAATTATTTTTCCTTGACAAAATTATTAATTACTAGATTTACTGAAGCTATGGAACTACTAATAAATAACGTAAGGCTATTTTTAACATATAAGGTTTTTTTTAACGAAAAATCCCATTTCTTCTCATTTAAATATAGTTGAGTATTCATTTTCCCATTATATACTACTAGATTTAAACACCTCGCGATGCGAGGATTAATTTATTTATAGTAAATAATTATGGTTTAAAATATTTTAGAGAAAAACATAGCATATTCTTAATTTAAACCTTAACTTATTGTATACTATATTCTTAATTCAAATCCTAATTTAGATAATGTAATGTTTTGGCAAAAAAAAAAATTTAGATAATGTAATAATTCAAATTATAGGTTCATATGTAATTTGAAAAATATAGTTTCATAACTCATATAGTTTGAAGAATTTAGAAATTACTAAAGTATACATAATTGATATATATATAAATATGGTTTAAATCATTAAACAATTTGATATAACAACTAAATTATTTGTACATGTTTTGACGATCCTTCTTTGATGCTATTTCGTAAACTAAACATACCACTAACCAAATTATCTTTATCTTTATTTTATGCTTGTTTATTTTCCATTTTTATTTCTTCCTTTTTTATTAACTAACAATTTTGGTGTTGGAAAATTTACATATTTAACTCATATAGTTTGAAGAATTTGGAAATTACTAAAGTATACATACTTGATATATATAAATATGATTTAAATCATTAAACAATTTGATATAACAACTAAATCATTCGTACATGTTTTGACGATCCTTCTTTGATGCTAATTCGTAAACTAAACATACCACTAACCAAATTTTCTTTATCTTTATTTTATGCTTGTTTATTTTCGAAAATTTACATATTTAACTCATATAGTTTGAAGAATTTGGAAATTACTAAAGTATACATACTTGATATATATAAATATGATTTAAATCATTAAACAATTTGATATAACAACTAAATCATTCGTACATGTTTTGACGATCCTTCTTTGATGCTATTTCGTAAACTAAACATACCACTAACCAAATTTTCTTTATCTTTATTTTATGCTTGTTTATTTTCCATTTTAATTTTTTCCTTTTTAATTAACTAACAATTTTGGTGTTGGAAAATTTACATATTTAACTCATATAGTTTGAAGAATTTGGAAATTACTAAAGTATACATACTTGATATATATAAATATGGTTTAAATCATTAAACAATTTGATATAACAACTAAATTATTCGTACATGTTTTGACGATCCTTCTTTGATGCTATTTCGTAAACTAAACATACCACTAACCAAATTTTCTTTATCTTTATTTTATGCTTGTTTATTTTCCATTTTAATTTCTTCCTTTTTGATTAACTAACAATTTTGGTGTTGGAAAATTTACATATGTAACTCATATAGTTTGAAGAATTTGGAAATTACTAAAGTATACATACTTGATATATATAAATATGATTTAAATCATTAAACAATTTGATATAACAACTAAATCATCCGTACATGTTTTGACGATCCTTCTTTGATGCTATTTCGTAAACTAAACATACCACTAACCAAATTATCTTTATCTTTATTTTATGCTTGTTTATTTTCCATTTTAATTTCTTCCTTTTTAATTAACTAACAATTTTGGTGTTGGAAAATTTACATATTTAACTCATATAGTTTGAAGAATTTAGAAATTACTAAAGTATACATACTTGATATATATAAATATGATTTAAATCATTAAACAATTTGATATAACAACTAAACCATTCGTACATGTTTTGAAGATCCATTTTTGATGTTATTTCGTAAACTAAACATATCACTAACCAAAAAAATTTTATCTTTATTTTATGCTTGTTTATTTTCCGTTTTAATTTCTTCTTTTTTGAGTAACTAACAATTTTGGTATGGGAAAATTTACATATTTAAATAATTTTGGTATTAGAAAATTTACATATTTAAATAATTGACATATGTCACAATTTAAACGACTACCTAACACGTATCACGATTCGTGAATTACAAGATGTTATATTATGCGTAGAGTATAAGACATCATTGTTCCGCAGGATCTATGCGAAAGAAAAAAAAAGCCTTTCTTTTTCACCGTCTTCAATGTAATGACTCTTTTTCTCTCTCTTATTCACACCTCTTGTTAGCTTCAAAACCTTTGGCAATTTCTTCCATTTTCTCTCTCTCTGCAACAAGCTTCTTAGTTCTGGTGCACCGCCATGGGAGTTGTTGTTGTTGTTCTTGCTGTGGTTTTGTTGGCTATGGCTGGTCATTCAAGTAAGACAATCTTCTCTGTTTCAAATCCTGCAAAGTTGAGATAAAATAACCCTTGTCTCTCTCTTTTGCTGTGAAATAAAAGATTCTTTATTTTTTGTCATTTTCTTTCTCAATTACATCCTTTAAACCCACTCTGTTTTAGCACAGAACACAGTCTAAAATTTCTTAGCTTTCATAGCTTCTATAAAAATTTCTACAAAGAAAGACCTTTTCTTGCTTTACCCATACATTTTCATAAAAAGGTGTTAGTCTTTTTTTTTTTAATTTGACGGTGGAGTAGAACAATCTGTTTCCTCTATTGATACAGTCAGGTTTCATTTAGTGGAAGAAATTTGTGTGGTCATGAAACTCTTGTTGTGTGTGTATAGGTGGGACATGGTGTGTATGCAAGGAAGGGTTAAGCGAGGCAATGCTGCAGAAGACATTAGACTACGCATGTGGCGCAGGAGCAGATTGTGGACCTATTCACCAGAACGGATCTTGCTTTAACCCTAACACCGTCAAGTCTCATTGTTCTTACGCCGTCAACAGTTTCTTTCAGAGGAAAGGCCAGTCGCAAGGCACTTGTAACTTCTCCGACACAGCCACCGTCTCGGCCTCTGATCCCAGTGAGTCTCCCTCTCACCAACCTCTCTCCCTGCATTAATCCATAGTTGAAAAAACAAATGAGAGAGGAGGTAGTTTTATATCTCAGTGTGAATGATATGAGAGACAAGTTAGCCCATTCATTATCTTGATATATATTATCACACCCTCAAGATTCTCTAGACAGATTTGACAAGATATAAATATTTTTTAGTAACTGTTGTACCATTGTGGTCTTATGATAATAGGCTACACTACTTGTCCTTTCCCTGCAAGTGCCAGGTACACACACACACACACACCTTTCTTTAATAACCCCTTATTTGTTAGTTTTTGAAGCAAGAATTGGCTTTGATCTTGAAGATTCTGGCTTAATAGCCTATCTCCCTAGAGCTTTTGTTTTAGACTGATTTGTGTGTTTGTTTGTTGTTTGTGTATCAACTTGATGCAGTGGTAATGGGACCACGACTCCAGTGACGACCACACCTTCGACAAGAGTCCCTACAACAACAAATACAAGACCCTACGTAGTCACACCATCAACAGGAGGAGGATTGGGGATACCATCTGGATCAGGAGGTGGTTTGAACCCGGATTACACAGATCCATCCTTTGGATTCAGACTCCAGAACCCAAGAGCCAGTTTATTATTATTCTCTGGATTCATTGTCTCTCTTACCGTTTAGCTAGTTGGACTGTGGATCATGTGAGTGTGTGGGTCTCTTCTCTCTCTCTACTGTAACGATGGAATCTTTGTCTAGTTTTCCAGCTGTTTCCCACTAAAATTGTACATTATGATTTAAGCTAAGGAGACGCAGACAAATTTAAGGTTTTTAATTGCTCGCAAAATCTTGCTTGGCTTTGATGCCATTGCTGTTGCAGATTGTTTGAGTTCCGTTTGTCTGAACCGACGATTGACCATATTCTTAATTAGACCATCAAGGATAAAAGTGTCATTTTACTGTAGATATAAAAGGTAAAATGGTCATTTATACTTGCACCAACTAACACTCTCTCTTCTCAGTGACTTTTTTTTCAATTGATCGATCCTCCAAAGCAGCAGCCGAAGGCGATTCTCTGGTTAGTGCTTTTCTCCTATGACCTTCTTCTTCGGTGCGGATCTCTGATCCCAATCTTACATTGTCAATCTCTGTTTTCGTTTGTCGGCTTTTTGATCCCTGGACTGTTAAGTTGAATGTAAAATTGATCATGTTCTACTAGATATCCATCTATCTACCCTTTTTGTGCTAATTGGACCAAATTGTGAAGTTAGTTTTTTCATTTCCAAGATTCAGAACATGTCATCTTATAGTTTCTGATCTGATACAATGGTTATTGTTTTCTTGTGGTTTGCAGCTCCAAGTTTTGATGGAAGCGTTAATTAATTCGAGGGTTGTTCCAGTTCAGGCTCCCTGTAGAAAGCTCTCATCACTTTTTGCTAATTTTTCTTGCCTTGAGTTAAGGAGATATACTTGTGGACGTCGTGTGTCCATCATGAACCATCCCAAATTGCTTCGTCCAGTGACTGCTTCTGTGCACCCACATGAGTTATCGCCTTTGGGGCACCAAGGCAACCTTGTTCCTTCCACAGGTTACTACTATTCATTACTTTTATAGATATTTTTGTTACATTTCGTACATGGTTGTGTTATTTGCTGACCTGGGATGCTTTGTAATATGATGAATGACTATAAGAATTAAACTAGAAAGACAGCTGTTTTGAGCTTTTTCAACTTTTCATAATTTTTGTACGTTTTCCAGCTGAGTTTCTTTTTTTTGAATTGCTAGAAATTCTTCATCTTTGGAAAAATGTTGAAGCCGTATGCTTCGATGTGGATAGCACAGTTTGTGTGGACGAAGGTATTGATGAACTTGCAGAGTTTTGTGGAGCTGGAAAGGCTGTTGCTGAATGGACTGCCAGGTTTGTGGTTTACCTCTACGCAAATTTATACGATGATTTTTACCTCAACTTAAAAAATAGTTTTGCCTTCTTAGAGCAATGGGTGGATCTGTTCCATTTGAAGAAGCTTTAGCCGCAAGACTTTCTTTGTTTAAGCCTTCTCTTTCGAAAGTTGAGGAGTTTCTTCAAAAGAGACCCCCGAGGTACTCATTTTACCTTTGATTCGAGCTACTGCCCCTTGATTCAATCATTTACTTGTAAGTGTTCCATTGGCCCAAGCCCCAAGTTCTTGACTCGAATTAGACTTTGACCAGAAGAGAGGTTAACATTTAGCTTGCTTGATATGTGGAACATGCCCCATGTTCAGATTGCTTTCTGAAAGGTCTTATTATAGTGTGGTACTTTGGTTTGTGTAGGCTATCCCCTGGCATCGAAGAGTTGGTCAAAAAGCTCAGAGCCAATAAAATTGATGTCTATTTGATATCTGGAGGTTTTCGACAGATGATCAATGTACTCTCTCTCTCCATTTCACTTGTTTTTTCATCTTCTTTACTGTGGCCTGTTGCATCAGTTCTTGTACAATCATGGTGATAAAGTTTTGAATGACTTTATTTTCACTGTAGCCTGTAGCATCGATTCTTGGCATCCCTCTAGAGAATATCTTCGCCAACAATCTTCTATTTGGAAATTCTGGCGAGTTTCTGGGCTTTGATGAAAACGAACCTACATCAAGGAGTGGAGGCAAAGCAAAGGCAGTGCAACAAATACGAAAGGTTCATCGATTTTTTCCTGAAAGCTCCATATTTCTTGTTACACACATCACTCATCAAACTTTGCTCTTTGCAGGTTCGTCTATACAAGACTATGGCCATGATTGGAGATGGTGCTACTGATCTCGAGGTAAGCTTATATTAACTGAGAATTTACAGTTAACAAAAATCTCATATGATGTTCTGAGTAACAAACTAAACTAATTCCCTTACAGGCACGTAAACCTGGTGGTGCGGATTTGTTCATATGTTACGCTGGAGTTCAGCTTCGTGAAGCCGTTGCAGTAAAAGCAGATTGGCTTGTCTTCAAGTTTGATTCTCTCATAAACTCATTGGAATAAAAGCCTTTCTACAGTATTAGTCTCTTTTGGCTAAACTCATTATTCATATCTCAACAAATATTGTACCTTTTTTTGTTTTTTAAACTTGTGTGAAATTCCATTGAATCAACAAATGTTTTTTGCCAACTCTAGCTGCTTGATCTCTTTGTTCAAGAATCACTAAACGTTGTTATAAGAAAATATTGGTCTTTGTGAAGAGATAATCAAACCACAAACTAATCAAATCTTGGTGGTAGACATTCTTGGATGCCTGGTTAACGGACAAAGTCAAATCCACCGCGTCCAAACCCACCGCGTCCGGATCCACCACGACCGTATCCACCACGGCCACCACCATAACCCCCTCTTCTTGCACCACCACCACCGCCTCCTGAATCAGCTAGATTCACTCGAAGAAATCTCCCATCAAGCTCCTGTTTAAGCAGGAAACTTGATCAATGGTGACTCGACAAAAACAAGCAAAGAATGAAAAAAGAATCACATTGGTTTCTGAAGCACCAATGCTTTTTGTCTAACGAAAATGAGAAAAACAAGTCGAAAAAGCACGTGGTTTTACTCACATTTCGACTCTCTACTAAAATAGTGTAGGAGCAACTTAGGTATCCAAGTCAGAAGATATAAAGGGTATAGAAAGGAGAAGAAAAATAGGACTCGTG
Organism: Draba incana; assembly: GCA_963576765.1. Lineage (NCBI taxonomy): Eukaryota > Viridiplantae > Streptophyta > Magnoliopsida > Brassicales > Brassicaceae > Draba > Draba incana. Next base: position 18,224,893 of record OY755208.1, read on the forward strand.
ACATGATATTTAGTAAGCTGGAAAATTGGTTATCACCTGGTCGTTCATATACTGTATTGCATTATTAGCAGCATCAATTGAATCAAATGTAACGAAACCAAATCCCTTGGGCACACCAGTTTCACGGTCCGAAACCACTACCGCTGCGGTGAACAAAAAGTATACATTAGTCAGCAATGAGAAAGACATTAGTGGTGGAAAATGATAGCACTAAGTACCATCAACGATTTTTCCAAATCTGCCAAAAGCATCTTTCAAGAGATGTACATCAGTAGTTAGAGAGAGGCCTGAAAAGAAGCAGCATATAAGAGGATGAGATTCTAAAGACAATCAAAGAGACAAAAAACTATAAAAGTCTCTCTCTCACCTCCAACAAAGAGTTTAGATGGAGTCAAAGAGAGATTTCCCTGTAACATAGCATTTGAGGCCTGCAATGCTCTAGGCTGCCTAAATATGTTCCCAGTTTTACTAAACAAACCCATGTAATGCATCTTCTTCAATCTGTAAGCATTACATTTCAAGAAATGAGGGAAAAACCCCAGAAAGTAGATAGATTGATGATCATGAACAGATCTGTCTCTGACATTTTTGTAATCCGACTAGAGTCATAAGGCAGTATCTATAAGAATCTAGTCAAAGCTTACAGCTTGAAGGATCGAAATCAAAATCCCTTAAACAACGAATTGAGAGAAAAGAAGCAACCAGGGAGATAAAGATGAAGCAAATGGAGAAACTAAGATCGGAACTAATAGTGAAATTCAAACCTGGAAAGCAAATGATTTGACTGTGGATGATGATAATCTGGAGAAGCGTCGTATTTCACTTCTTCAAAACCCTGGCTTTATGTAAAAGAGTCCGATTCGTGAAGACACGATCTAGTCCGTTAATAAATGTCTGAATTAATCTTGACCGTTGATTTAGTTAAAGTTAGCTTCTTCTCATTTCTTCTCCCCAAAGTTGTGGTCTTTTTGTTAAACCCCTAAAATGGAGTAAAAGCCCTAAGAATCTCTACCATTTTCGAACTACTAGTATGTATGTTTCTTCTCTTTTTCTTTTCCTTGTAGCATAACTTGTCTGTGTTATATTGTCTCTATCTTTGTTTGTTTACTTTGGAAGAAGAGCATTTATCTATAGATAAATGAATCACCTAACATACAAGACACAGAAAGAAAAGAGAAAAGAATGTTCCATGACTATTGACTTGTATTCCTAACTACAAGTTAGGAATACATGGAACCAAAATATGAGCTTATGGATCAGTATCTACTCGATTTACATCTCCCTGAATTTGCTTGCAGCCGAGCAATCTCAATCTCACCGTGCACCATCTCACTCACCAGATCTTTGAAGAGAAGCCTCTCCAAGTCAAGCACTAAACCTGGGATTACATCATCAAAGTCTCTCCATTTCCCTGACATATCGTCATCCAATATACATTTCAAGAAATCTTCTTCTACTTCTTCATCCTCCAAAAACAACATGTTTTCTGATCTCTCCTTGGCTTGCCTTTGCAGTGTTTCCATCTCTGAACATACTTCTTTCAAGAGTTGTTGGGCACTTGAGACCCTCTTCATCGCTTTCATCCATGGATCTGCAGTGCTCTCAAAAAAAGCCAGCTTCTTCACAAGCATTTCATTAACAGCATCAAACACAAGTTTGCGCTTGACCTTCTCGTTGCTACTACTGTTGCTATTTCCTTTAGTTTGCTCAAGAACGACGAATAGCTCGGGATTGATAGGGTAGCCTGAAGGGTGCAGTTGAAACGAGCCCAGGTCTCTCAGGAGAAGACCCGAAGCTAACAGAATCTCAGAAATGTATCTGTGGTCGGTGTTAGGATCATTGTTCTCGCATAGAGACGCAATGTAATCTTGGCTGGTTTCATCGTGGCTAGAGTTTAGTCTTGTTAGCTTTTGAACCAAATGCCCAACATTCTGAAGCTTTTTCCGGTTTATCTCTGGCGAAAAGCTGGTCATTGTCTTTGAGAAGCTGTAATCTGGATTCCACTCGTCTTCCTCCTCACCCGAGTCAATAAGCCCATTACCACCTATTACATGATCAGTTTCCAAGTCAGAGATGGAACAAGGTAATTCATTCAATATTTGCATATTTCCAGTCAAGATGTATATAGAGATGTCTTACTGCCTTCACTAGCTTGCATTTTCACAAGCGATGGTTTGATCTCTCTGTAGATTGATGCGTTGAGAACAGAAACTGGACTTGGATGTTCTGATGATCCATCTTCACTAAAATTTGGACTTGATTTCTGAAACACACAAAAAAAGGTTTTGAAAATTCCAAGTTGATGACAAAACAATTAAGCAATAGCATGAGAAATAGCAACTCACATTCTGCATTAAGTTGGACACTATGGCTTTGGCTGCCTCTTTTACAGATGGACTCTTTCCACCATCTGCTTCAGTAGCTTTTTCGATACTCACGGTGGCTTCTGTTTCAGTCCTAGATTTATTGCTCATGTGACTAAGTTGGTCCTCATTTTGCTGCAAGCTCCTTGGAGCCCTGGGTCTACGCCTATCACCAGGAGAAGTAGTGGATTGTCGGGTTGTTTGTCTTCTTGATTTGCTTGAATCAGAAAGAGTGGTTGGTGTCGGAGAACGCTTGTCATTCTCAAGCTTCGTCTGATGCAATCTTGGACTTGCAGATCCTGAACTCTTTAATGTGCTCTCTTTGGAAACCTGAGAAGACCGAACATTTCTGCTGATAGATTTCTTGTCGAGAGAAGTGATACATGATTTGGCTCTTTGGTTTCCTGGACAATGATCTTTTGCCGCCTTTCTACTTGTTGACTTTCTTTTATCATTTACAGGTTCTCCTCTAGAGGTATTATTAAGACCAGATAGACTGTGAATGGGAATCAGAGATGAGGAAGGAATACCAGACTTTTCAACAAGTCTGGCAGGTTTCATAATCACAATCGGGCCTCTCATAGAGGACGGCTTCACCCGGTTTTGTAGGCTTCTTGAATCATGGTTAGAAGTTACAGAATCTGCCATTTCACAATCTCTTTGAGGTTCCAAGGTTGAGTGTTGTCGTTGCTTTCGAGTGTCAAAGAGACCTTTTGATTGAATTGCCTCTAATATCTCTTTAAATGCTCGGAGGTCCTTTCCTGAATGCTTAAACTCCAGATCTCTCCCAGGCCTGGAGGCTTGCTTTTGCGAAAACCGATTCCTATCAGTTTGCTTCCATGGAGCTGCTTCAGTGGGATATCTCAAACTTGATAAGGGTTTCATAACAAACTCAGAGCTTCTCCATCTTGGTGAAGAAGAAGAAGCCGGGTCCTTCCCCAAGCTTTTCGGCGAACTAGGGGAAAACCGAATAGTACGGTACCTCAATGATCTAGAGAAGGGATCAATGTTGTTATCTTCAAACATGTTGATTTTGTCTCTTCCCAATGGAGAAGCTGGTAATGTTTCCAAACCCATTAGCTTTGCAACAACACTAGGAGGCCGTTTCGGGCTACCTGAAATTTTGTTCATACTGGAGCTTCTACTGAAACTTTCAGTAAGCTTATTCTCTGATTTGAGATCGATGCGGTCTCTACTGTCCAAAGAAAGTCTAGGCAACTCTTTCAGCTTCTTCCCGGATTTCGACTTTTTGTGAGAATCAACATAGTAACGGGATGAATCTTTCATGTCAACTTCATTGTAATAATGGTGAGAAGTTTTCCTAAGCTTAGCCAGAGCTCTGCAGGATTCATTGAAATCGACAGGCGTGGATTGCTTCAAACCATAGGGTCTTAGAGAATTCTGTCTTCTGTTGTGTCTACATACCTCAGAAAGCCCTCTAGCTTCCCTATACATAGAGTCTCTAACAACATCTCTAAGGTCAAGTCCCATATGTGAACCAAACCCACCTCCTTGGCTCATCACTGGATCACTCGTAGGAGATTCTGGAAAAATGACTCGGTCATACGCTGAAATTTGAGGTTGATCTTCTCTGCGGACTTGAGAAGACAACGGGGAAGATGATGAACAGGACGATGAGAAAGAAACCCTCGAAGATTCTGTTAATTTCTCGTCCGTAGCATTTCCGTTGATAAGGGTTGAATCCTCAAACTGAATACTATTGACATTTGTATAACCTGCAACAACAACAACTCCTAGATGAATTGACTATGAAAAGCTTAAACATTTCAAGACTAGATTTGAATTTTAGTACATGTACCAAAAGAAGGCCAGACAAAACCCAAATCAAAGACAAACTTGGAGCAATTTTCTCAAGAAATGTCAAGACCTTTGAATCCTCATGAAGATGGAAAAGGACAATAGTAGTTTAAGAACGTTGTACATATGACAATGTACAAGTCAACGACTAAGAGACACGATCTAGAGTAAAAAGTACTATTGTTTAGTCTCTTTAAAAAGTAATGATTAGTTACCTAAAGTAAGACTTTTACGCCGGCTTGTAATAAGATGGTGGTGCCGATCAAAGATTTGAAAAATACCATTCATACATCCAATTTTCTTCTGCAGATCCGAGTTTTCATCTGCCAATGTTTGCAGCAGAAGCTTCGCAGCCATGAATCGTGAAAGAACTGTATAACAAGACTTAAAACCGGAATTACCTTCTGAGAACCAAAAAAAAAAAAAAAATCTTTCTGAAAATGACGACAGTTTTCATATAATTCCAAAATAGTTGAGCTTTTATCAAATCAGATTCCAATAAAACTGGCCCTGAATGCGAACGCCATTGATATCCAGCTAATCACAGCTTCAAATCTCCTATCAACGACAAAGAAAAGAAATAAAAATGTCTCATTTTTGTCTCTACTGGTACCAAAAGTTCAAAACTTTTACTCATTCATCTTCCGATTCTAATCCAGAATCTTTAAAGTCTCAAACAAACAGTAACCTATGGATGATCTATTAAACCCTATTTTCAACACCTAGATTCCCAAATCCCACCCGGGACAAAGAGAATAGAGACAAGCCTCAATTTTGGTGACTGGACCCCAAAAGAAAGCCTTTTGTCTGAGAACTGAAAACCCACAAGTAAGATGACTGGTCAGAGAATGTATATGTAAGAAATTCACAAACCTAACCAAGCCAAGAAGAAGAGTGAACAAAGGAAAGGAATCTCTGCAACTGGTTCTGCTCAGAGAACAACACAAAGAGACAAAGCCACACACATAAGCTTTGTTGGTTTCTTTAATCCAATTCCTCACCCTTGAAGCTTATTATTGTCCAAGATTTTAGATTTAATATAGTTTTTTGTTTGTTTCTTATCGATGTCGATGGATGATAAAATAGAAATGAGAAAGATTAGTCATGAAGAATTGGAGATATTACAAACAGAGGCTCTCACATCTCAAGAATCCATGTGGGAAGTGGATATGGTTACTTCTCTACATGTCTCCCTTTGCATGTGACTTCTGTCTTCTGTCTTCTTGTTTCATTATTCACAAAACTATCCATCTTTTTCTAAGAAAGAAAATAACTTAATTGGAAAAAATGATTTATAAGGTTTTTTTCTTCTCTGTGTACTGTAGACTATTCAATCTCCATTGTATTTTTTTTTTTATGTCGCCGTCGATGCCCAAATTTTAATCTCCCGGTGGCCAAGAATCGAACCCGGGACCTTATTGGGAATTACCTCCCTCAAGTACCACTGAGATACGACCACTTGGTTTCCATTGTATTTTACTTTCACTTGTTAGAATAATGTTACATGAAAGTTAGAAAAATTTGCAATCACTTTCTCAAAAAAGTGTTTATATGCGAAAACTATCCACTAAATATTTACATAAAAATAGGTTGACAACATCACATGCTAATTAACAAACGATATTAGTTTGTTGGATCATCACCAACTATGTCTACTTTGACTTTTCTCCTACGTTTTCTCTCCACAATTTAATTTTCTTACTATCACACAAATGAAACCCATTTTGATTATGCTAGTAAAATTATCAAACATCAACTTATTTACCAATAAACAGATGTGTTTTCTAACAACAACAAGATAAAACCGTTTCTTGTCCGCTGTTCTACTATAGAATAACCCCTTGAACTTCTAAGATTTTACAGAACATTGCTTTTGAAATAGTTTGTTTCTTTACTGGGAATATAACAAGGAAAAGACCAAATCAAGAAGTGTGAGGAAGGAAGCATAACATTGCTTGCAAGTTGAAGTTAATCCCAAAAAGAGAGAGTCAAAATAGAGCAATTGCAGAGCTCCAGCTTCCAATACTAACAGAAGAAGAAGAAGAAGAAAAGAAGAAGAAGAAGAAGAAGAATTCTAAATTAAACTCATCCTATCTCCAGACCAATGTACAGCAAAATAAATGATGTCGATGCTGTGTATCGCCCTGGATCTCCCATCTGTAAATCAGATTCTCAAAGGAACAGAGTTAGACCCAAATGGTTTTAGATGCAATCTGTTGTTATGTAATCTAGTCCTTCGATCAAATGGACTTGAAAGATTATCCACCTTTCTTCTTGTAGCTACGAGTCTCCATGTCCAGCATTAGTTGCTCTAACATCTATCGATATCGCATTTCTGGATTCTAAAGTCGATTCATCTGTCTGAGGAGCTAAGGATGGAGCTGTATTCACAGCGACCTGCACAAAAGATTTTCCAGTAAAGATATTGCATTATCAGGCATGTCAAGAGAATGGAATTACTTAAGAAAGAATCTTGAGTATGTTTTAAATTTACCATATCGAGTCGAGTTGCATCTTGATTCTTAACATCAGATGTACGAACAGCGGTTTCTGTTTCGTGTGGTGCCACTGCCACCGTGTTTATACTAACATCCACAGGATTGCTGATGGGATCAATACTAGCCCCCACGCCGTTCGATGGAGGATCTTTGGATTCCATAGCTTCAGCTTCATCCTTGCTCAAAGATCTTGATATCTTTGATCTATTTCCCTCATCTCCGTTCGACATAGCTGGCCTTTTTCTGCACAACAAATCAATTGTTCACAAAAAATAGTGCATCCCATAGAAAAACCTGGAAAAAAAAATAATAATTAAGTTAACCACTCACCTACTAAAGCTTTGCTCGCTCGCCATAACAGAGCTTTGCTTGTTAGAAAACAAAACACCACGAAGCACTTTTCCATTTATCATTGTTTCTACGCTATAACCAACCGGGAAACTCTCGGTTACCCTGGCTTGAAACATCATCTTTCCTTGATCAAATTGACCAGTGTTCAAACCCAAGTTCCCTCTTCCTACAATAAAAGCAAGCATACACAAACTACTGATAACCTGCTACAGAAAAATGAAGTCTTTAATGCCTCAGTTTAATCTCTACATACCTTGATCCATATTGATTCTCACAAGAGATTTGTCGTACAAGGAACTTGTGTGACTTTGTTCTTGGCATTTTATCTTCAACTGTTTCTTTAGAGACAACGTCCCTACATTCTGATCAAACCTTGCATCGTATCCAAGTCCTAATAATTAAAAGTGAACTAGATTTAGAAAGGCAATGTCTTTTCGCAATTAGCAAGTTGAACAAAGATTTGTAATAACCCGTGTGCAAGTAGAACATGTCATCCAATGCCTCAAGACTCTTATTGCAGCCACCAACAAAGACGAGAAAACCGGCTTTGTGAGGATCTAAACAATCCCCTGCAGAAGAGAACCTCGCAGATGGCCCTTCTCCCATGGTGAGAACCTTGGACCACACACATGTATCTACATGTAAGGACGACAAAAAAAAAAAAACAATTGTGAATATGCGTATTGAATGATCTCAGAAGATAGATAAAAGACACAGCTACCAATACGACAGTCATACACTTTAAAAAGAGTTTTAACATGTTCATCCAAAACCCTTTGCCTCAGAAAGCTCAGGTTAGGACAAGAATTTAGGGCATAAACTATAGTGAGAAAGAATGAAAGCCAATCTACCCATGTCTTAAATACTGCTATTAAATGATGCCTCAGTTTAGTTACATACCAATATCAAGCACATAGAGATCATCGTAAAGATTCTGAGCATCAGTAAACCCTCCAAACACAAATAAGTTCCTCCCAAGTGATACAGTAACATGACCAGCTCGAGGTGTCAACAACTGCCCTGAAGTATTCAGCTCCTTCCAAATCAGTGTTTCTGAAAGTCCAAATGGAAATATCAGATTATGAAAATACCTTATCAGATTTTTCAGATAAAAGACATACACTTATCAGATTATGAAAATGAATATAAGAATGGTTTTGCACCTGTATCAAGGATATGAACATCGGACAGATAATAGTCATGTCCATTTTCACCCCCTATAACCACAATCTTGTTCTTCCACGATGAGCAACTGTGGCTATCTCTTGCAGAAGGAGGGTTCCCCATCGTAGCAGCGCGTTTCCACACAAAAGTCTCTATACAAGGGAAAGCCGATCAAAACCTCAACATACAGGCAAGGAGAAATATGGTATGCACTTGATTTTGTTTCAGAGTAAGTTAATCTATCTCAGATCTCTTATCAATGCATATGGAAAAGATTCACATGTCAATTGAAGGAAGCCATGTATAAAACACTACCTGTATTAAGTATATAAAGGTCATTATAATAGATTTCGTCATTAACTGCAGCAGATTTCCCACAGCCACCAAATACAAACAGCCTTTTACCAACCAATGTAGCGCTATGCCCTTCTCTTGCCTCAGGTCCTTCTCCCCTAACACTCGGACGTATCCAAGTATGTGAAGCTATAACCACAAATGAAACCAAATCAGATGAGAATGACTTCTTCATAGAGCGAGAGTCACATGGAGGAGAGCTTACAAGTATCTAGAATGTGCAAATCCTTGAGAGGGTTAGTACCATCAGTACCACCAAACACGAAAAGGTTGTCACCGACTGTTGTACAACTGTGACTGTCCCTAGGAGAAGGAGGTGTGCCATTGATCATTGGCTGAGTCCATATCTGCTTTGCTGCAACAAAGATCACCACAGTGTGAGCAAGTAAACCACAATAGACCCAACTCAAAATTATACCAATACAAAAACTTGTGAAACCCAAGTCATTCAAGTACAAGGAATATAATGAATTAAAGGACAAAACATTTCAATATAAAATGTGACTATAGAGAAAAATGGGAATTTCTCATCAGAGTGTAGATTCTAATCAAAATGCCCACATGCAGGATGATGAACAAAAGAAGAAAACCTAGATGATTGTCAGAAGAGTCATGACAGAGATCAAAAGAAGAAAGATTCACACTTTCTACAAATCCAAAATGGGAATGAACCTTATCACCAGAACAAAAAGAAGAAAATGGGAATCCACCTAAAATCTGACATTTATAACAGAAGAGTGATGTCCAAAGAGAGACTAACCAGCGTCGAAGACATGGACTTGATTGGTTTGGCAATTATCTCTGCCATAGCCACCGAAAACATAGAGAAAGCTACCTCCTTTAATGGCGTTACAGGTGTGTCCCCACCTCTTTCCGGGCCCGGAATAAGACTCTCCGAGACCCACTTGCTGATGTTGTTGTCGGACCCTTTCCCACCTCATTTTCCGGGCGAGAATGGTGAGAAAGTGCGGGAAAATGAAAAGGGTTTTTAGAGGAGAGTATGAGGATAGCAATTTCGAAATCCAAATTTTATTTCGTATGGCGATTACAGATGATAAAGATTTGCTTTTTTTTTGCTTAGGTTTTTTCTTCTTGTTTAACAATGGTTATCGGAAAAAAATCAATTAAAGAGAGAAAAAAAATAGAGAGAGGCGAAGAGAAAACAAAAAGGAGATTTTTTTTGCTGATTAGTGACAAAGCGCTCGCTTCTTTACTTTTTTTTTTTTTGTATTACGTGGCACATCCTTATGACGTGTCAAGCAATTACTGGTAGGTTATAAGTATCCTAAAATAGTGAAATGGGCCCCGAGGCTCAAGGAGATGCGTTACAAGAAGGATCTTCTTTATTTTTAAAACAATTTTATGTGATTGGAATTCTGTTTGAAAACCTTATCTAAAATAATAAAGAAAAAGGATATAAACTAAAAATATAAATATAAATTCGATACTGATATTTTAATGGTATCTTTAAATAAGAAAAAATAAACCAATTTTAGATAATCAAACTGCTTTCATCCTAGAAATAATGATTACTCATAATATCATAATTGTGCATACAGTGTATTATTCTTTTAAAGTACGATTACTGATATTATCATAATCTTACATGACATTAAAGACTGATATTACCAAAGCTTTTGATAAGTTGGAATATAAATTTTTGGAGAAAACAATGCTTTATTTGAGTTTTGATCCAAAATTGACACATTAGATAATGATGTGCGTCTCTTCAGCCAAGTTTCTCAGTTCTCGTTAAAGGTTCATCCAAAGACCATATTACTCCAAGTCGTGGTATCAAACAAGGTGATCCGCTATCTCCCTATATTTTTATATTATGTGCTAAAGTACTATCTCATCTTTTGAATCGAGTTACGACAAACAAAAAACTTAACGTATTAAAATATGTGATAAACGGCTAACAATATCAACTTTTTTTGGCCGATGACTCGCTTTTCTTCAGGCTTGCTAATAAGAAATCTTGTTGAGCAATTAAAGATATTTTGGCACTCTATGAGAAAGTTTCAGGTCAAGCGATTAATTTGAGGAAACCATCTATCACATTTGGGGCTAGAGTCAAAGAGAATGTTAAAAAACGAATGCGGCATAATTTGGGATTCACAACGAAAGAGGTGTAGGAGAGTATTTGGAAATTCCAGAACAATTTTGGAAGAAGAAGACTGGAATGCTCAAATACATAATTGATAAAGTTCAAGCTAGAACACAAGGTTGGAGAAAGAAATTTTTATCTCTCAGAGGTAAAGAGATCTTACTAAAATAAGTAGCAATGGCGATGTCGATGTACTCAATGGATCTCTACAACTTACCAAAATAAATATGTGCAGAAATCAGTGGTATCCTCGCTAGATTTTGGAGGGGTTTGGATGACTTTGGATGACGACAAAAGAAAAATGCATTAGTATGCTTGGGAAAAAATTATAAATATTTATAATACAATAACAAATGATTCTTAAAAGAACCACACACAAAAACAACAAAAAACCTCCTTCTTCTCTCAACTCAACCTCAAGAAAATTTTACCGCCTAGTGCAGCTCCAGTTATCGCCAGAGTTGTGTCATTGTCTCTAGTTTCTTTTGTTTTATCCTTTGTAGTCATTTTTTTTTTTTTTGACATCTATAAGAATATATATATATATATATATATATATATATATATATATATTGAAAGATAAGAGGTTTGAGCTACAACACCTTTTGATTGGAAACAAAAGCCAAACTAGTGACTAATGTTTCAGACAAAAAACAAACAAAAGGCAACAGACCAAGCACCCCACTCAAGTCTGATCAAAAAATTCCTTAAGCCAAGCCGGCGGTCCTCTAGCAACATATGATTGGGCTCTATTGTCTCTCACTACACTATGTGCAATCAACCAAACTCCTTGATTAGATGAATTGGTCTCTAATACCAATTCCCAGTTGTGAATGCTCCTAAGAAGGAACTGCAACTCCAAAATCTCCCATGAGAAGGAAGGCCAAGCCTTCGGCCTTTGTAGTGCCTTGATGAAATCAGATGCACATGAAGCAAACTGAACTTTCATTATCTTGTGAGCCACCATGCTCTCGAAAGCCCAAACGTGAACCTGCATTTTTGCCTCATCAATAGAACCAATATTAGAGAAACTTCTTCTACTATGGAGAATCACCTTCCCATAGGAGTTCCTCAAAACCCATGCTGCTCCACAGCAACGACTTCCTTTATCCCAATCAACACCAATATTACATTTCAACCAAGGATCTGGAGGTCTCTCCCATTTCTTCCTAATACTCACTCTCCTCTGAATTATTCCCATTTCTTCTTTCTTTTCCTGAGAGTGAGTGAAGAACCATAACTCATATTCATTTCTAGCCTTCTCAACAACCTCCGTAGCTAGGTACACCTTTCCTTCAAAGAAAAGACCATTTCGATTCTTCCAAATATACCATAAGAGCCAAGGAAACAATCTTCTACTTTCTAATGACACTTTCTTCACAGAAACCAAATTCAGCAAGTAGAAAATATTAGAGCAGAGAGATCTTTCAACAAAACCACCTTGAGGTGTTGGAATAGAAGACAATGCCCATATCTGTCTGACCAAAGAGCAAGAGAAGAGGACATGGTTAATAGACTCACCTTCCATTCCACAAATCTGACATCGAGAATCCCCTCTAACTCCTTTAGACTTCGATAAATCAACAACAGGTAAAGCACCACTCACTGCTTTCCATAAAAACATTCTGATCTTTGGAGAAGTTTGAATAAGCCAGATTTTCCTTTTGATCTCATTCATTGAAGGTTGCATTTCAGCCCACTGAAAAAGCTCTTCACTCTTCTTCCTATGAGCCAACCAATATCCAGACTTAACCGAATATTCTCCTGATTTGTTGAATTTCCAACACCAATAATCATCTTCACTCTTCATCCTTTGTAGTCATTTATTTTTATTTGTTTCGAGAGAGATGTCATATATGATTCTCTTATTTCTTGATCTAATTTTAGATCGAATCTTGTTTGGGTTTGCCTCTCTCCCTTCTGGGTTTGGTCTTACCGTCGCTTCTTTGGTTACTTTTGGTTTGGTCTTAACCCTTACTTGACATATTAATCTAAAGTTTAATGTCAAAATTTACAGTTTTCAGTTTATTCGTAAATAGCTCTTTGTTTTCTCTAGGTCTATCTTGCTCTTTTTTCCGTTTGTTGAGAGCGGTGCTACCTGGATTGGTTCATAGCCGCTCCTTGTCTCTACAAAATATATTCGATCGAGATCTGATCCGTTCATTACAATTTCTATCTAGGCATTTAAAAGTTTCGTCGTTGACGTCGCCACATCCGAGAGAAAGTTTGAAGAAGTTGTATGTCTTGCCGAGTTATGAAGCTTATGAAATGTGGATTTGGGAGGTACATCTTAATCGCTATTAGAGGTCTTTGTTACCGATGTGTTTGGCCTTCTTCCGCCAACATTGGTAGCTCTATGAGAAAGGTTATCGAGGAGCAATGAGAAGTTGCAGTTTCTATGTGATACCCTTTGTATGTGATTTTCAATCTATGGGGTGATTGGTGTTTTAACTGCACAGACTTTAAGAACTTTGTTATTTTAAAAGCTTTTAAAGTCTTATTTTTACCGATCAGATTTTTGTGGTTTAACAGCCCTAAAAGTTCTCCTTGGTTTTCTCATAGCATTTTTATTGTTTTTCCCTTGTTTTTACTCATGTTACGTTCAAATTTTTTTAAAGCCACTATTGTGTGGCTGATTAGCTTTTGGACTGTGTCGACTTCAAAGCCCTTACAATTTATTTTTCCCCAATCATGCTTTTAGGGTTGTATTCTATTTTTTCCCCAATCATGCTTTTAAAGTCCTTACACTTTTCCTTTGTTCCTTTTTTTTTTTAGTTTTTTTTAAGACATTTTATTGAAGCTTTTTTCATTTTAAAGGTTCTCTTTCTTCACATATAAGTTTGGATTTTATTTTATTCTTCTTTTATTTACCCCAAAGATGCTTAAACTCAACAAATGAATCTATTTATAATTTATGAAAACGAAACTTTATTTACTTAATCATTCATTTTTTTTCTCTTTCTTTTAAAATCCATTTTGTTGATATATCAATTTTTTGTTTATTATGTCAATTCAAAATTTGTTTTGTTACTATTTTGTAAAATAATAAATATTTTGTAAAATAATAAAACTACACATGAAATAATGAACATATATGAATTTCATTTATGTTTTTATTTATTTATTTAAAATTTTAATAAATTAATCTCAACTAGAAAATAGTTGTTTTTTGGGTTTCGTATATATGTCATTATATTATTTGAATACAAATTTTCTAGAATTTACATTTTAATATCAAATTATAATATTTAAAATAACGACAAAAACTTGTACAATTTGTATTCCAATCAGACTTTATTAATATTTGAAAGTGACAGCCACAGTTCTTACACCCATTTTCTCTACAGCCAAAAGTCTAAAGTTAGAGCCCACACCCACACAGTCAATCCCAATCAGGCCCTAGGACTTTGAGTTGTTTTTTAAAGTCACAATTATCTATTTAAAAGTAAAAGTTTGTACAAACATTTTATTTTCTAAAGTCTACAACCAAAAGTTTTTAAAGTTACAACCAATCACCTCTTATGTTTTAGTTTGTCTCAGAATTGGCTTTAATTTTCTGTTTTCGGTGAATTAGATTCTGTTATTCTAGTGTCACTCCCCTATTTTGGACATCGCTCTCCTCTTTTGGACTTGTGGATCTCTTTTATGTAGTGTTCTTCGATGAAATCTCAATCTTTAGACGAATTTTATTTATTTATCATAGGATAGAATATATTACAAATGGCCATTATGTTGTCTTCATAATAATATATTATATTTAGTGGTTGTTTAGCTCATTGCCATTCATTTTATTTTATTTTATTTTAGGCGATTTTTGCCTATATATTTACTGGACGGTTAAACCACTGCATATTTTTTTGATTGTTTTTGTGTGGATGACTATGTCACCATAATAATATTTGTTTACGTTATGATCATTATAGAAGGAGGTTAAGTCACTCTATCTAAATATTTTTTTTGATAATTGGTAAATTTAATTGATTGCTCATTAAAAGAAATTCCGATTGATTTTGTTTTAATCTTTTATCACCGATGTTCACATTTTTTATTTATTTAAATTGTTTACTTTCTAAACGGCTATGAACAATGTTTTCTATCTATAAATACATTTATATTTCATTCTTTCAAACCAATCTTAACATTTTCTGTCAAACACTTTTACAAGAAAATTGTTTAGTTTACATTTTGTAAAAAAAAACATTTCGTTGATTTTTTTTTATCGTAGGTGTAGTTCTTATTTTCATTTATGGTCTATTTGTCGAAGAATTTTCGCCCGTAGAATTTATCATAAATATTGGGTTTTTTTTTTTGCAACAATATTTTACATATTGATCTTATCATTAATGTAAACGGTTCATTCTAAAATAAACTTCTTTTATGTTTTTAATAATAATTTTTAATTTTTGTTTCAACAAATGGCAAATAATGAGAAACTTAAGACTCCAGCTCTCCAAATCACTGGAGCAAACTAGATAGTATGGACCAATAATTTTGAACTCTGTCTAGTTTCACATAATCTATTATATACCGTAAAAGAGGAAAATGAATCTCCCATGAAAAGACAAGGGCAATAATTTTTCTGAGAAAATATCTAGATGAAAATCTGAGGCATGATTGTGCGAATATTAAATACCATGTAGAGTTGTGGAATGATCTAAGAGAAAGATTTAAGAATCAAAGGACAATAACTCTCCCACATGCCCTCGACGAATGGGCAGACTTGATGTTCCTAGATTTTGATAAGGTAGACAAGTATAATTCTACCATGTAAAACATTGTGTCTCAATTGGAACATTGTGGTAAGCATGTGGGCGCAGAAGAAATGCTCAACAAGACTTACCTTACTTTCCACAAGGCGCATTATGCTTTTATAGAACAATACATAAACCGCATGTACATAAGGTTTTCCGAGCTGATTGTAGCACACATGATATGATGGAGTATCAAAAAAAAGAGTAAATTAAGGTCGTCAATACAAAGTTTATTATGAGGATCTCATCTTTCATAACTTCACAAAATATTCAAGGATTCTCATTCAACATAAAGGCTAAATTGGTGGAAAGAAGACTTATTTGATTTACCTATTATTCTATTTTGTTTAAATGTAAATATTTTTATTTAGTGTAATTTATTGTAAAGATTTTCAAGTAAGAGGTCTAAAAAGCTCCATTGTTTCATTCTAAATATAATATATAAAAATTTTTGGGAAAAAAAAAGTTTTCTCTAAAGCTTATGCTTTTTGTTTTGTTTATCTAAGTTAGATGAGATGTCTTTACTTAGTACACATTTGAATCTATGTCTCTTGTGTACGATTCCTTGAGAATAGATTTGTGAACTCATCACAAGGGCTTTCACACCCTTGAGTGGCGTTCTTCGATCCATCTAATTCACAAATCCATCCTCATTCACTTGGTGATTATGAGAGAGTTATACAACCAGCAGAATAGCCACCATCTCAATTTCATTTCGTCTCATCAATTGATCAAACCGAGAGAGTCGTACGACCAGCGGTTTGATTCCATCAAGATGGTTCCAAAACCATAGTCCTGAACAATTTAGGGCGTTATCATGATAGCGGAAAAGAACAATGAACAATATTATTCACTTTTTCTTATTTACATTTTCAACTTACGTTTCTGCAACTAATGTCTCCCTTTTGGCGGTAAAAAGCAATATTACCATAACAAACTAATCTAATTAAGATTGATGTTTCAAAGTGGATCAGTCTTAAGGGTAGGTTCAGTAACACAAAAGACAGACCAAATTGTTTGGATAAAATCTAATCATCTTGTGAGCCACAATATGGTCTCAAAGTTATTTAAATCATCTAAAGAAAGATTTCTTCTCTAAAGTTATTAAGCAAGGTCAGATGACAGGTTCAGTAACGGAAGCGACCTCTCCTAATCCGAGCCCAAGCAACGGCTGCGACTGCCGCTCCTCCCAAGTGAGCCGAACCTGAAATGTTACTGTTCCCCTACAAAATGTCCAAGTAGTTTGGTTAAGAAACATTAACTGATTGTTTCTTCTGAACTTTTGCAATGTCTTATTATGTTACCTCTGTTATCCTTAATATGTCTTTTCCTATGAGGAAGATTCCCTGAAAGATAAAATAGAGAGAAGTGTAGCTGACTTGAGAAGAGAAGCTTTAAGCTGAAAATGATTGAGCCTTAAAACTTACAAGCAACATAGCAGGAACTGGAATGATAAACTCTAAGTATATCGTAGCTTTAGGGTGCAGGAAGATATCGAGCAGCATGATTGCATTCACGGCTCCACTCGCACCCTTTTAGGCAACCAAAAGAAAAGAGTTCTAAATCATTCATGTTGACATAGACCAATAAAGAGGTCGAGAGTTAAGTTGCGAAGAATTAGCTCAAGAATCAAAACGTTCGAAGGTCGGATATCGTAATCAAATAATTTCATTGTATGCAGGATCTGACCAAGTGTGCAATCTACATAAAACAATGAGATTCAAACATACCAGTCCAGGGGTTCTTGATGGATCCCTCGTGAAAGCTCCTTGGCCCTGTCCAATGCATATCGTTAGTCGCCAAATACAAATAAGGTAAAGCCTTTCCACACAACACTATAATTCAAATGGAAAGGGATCAAGCAAAATTACAAGAGGACCTAACATGATCAGAGATAAAGGAAACTAATTTATGCTGGTTTCTACATACCTTGGGTGACGTCGCAGCCAAGTAGGCATGATGAATCAAGTAGAAAACAGAGCCACCAAGCGCTCCAGCGAGGTACAGCTTCAATAGGAACTGAGGGCCGAAGTTTCTTGCAATCTAGCACAAGAAGATTTTGAAATCATGAATAGGTAAGCAATTAGAGATAGAAATTTAGTATCTCTACCAAAACTTTTGAAATTAGTATACATTGGAGCCAAAGAAGTAGAGTCCAATCATGTTTGAGATGATATGTCCAAAATCAAAGTGACTGAAGGCTGAAGTGATCAGAGTGTGTATACGTCCACTCCTGAAATTATCCAACGATATCTGCCCAAAAGATGATCAATGGCATTAAAATGAAGAAGCCATTGATACTATCAACAGCATTTCCTAAAGACATCTAGAGCCCATTTTTTCCATAACAGCAAGCAAACAAAAGTTGTAAGCTCTGAGATCTGACCATGAAGTTATTCGTCATGAATTGTTTGTCGAAAACCCGCCACATCAAAAACACAGCAGTGTTAGCTACAATTAGTCCAAGGACAACGTCATTAGCTGATAATCCTTGGAACCAATGCTTCCTGTCAAAGAATCGAATTTTTAATCCTCATGAGACAAATCTCAATAAGGTTGTAAGAAAAATTGAGGATGATGAGAGACAATACCAGCCACGCCTTTGAAACCCAGAAAAACCCTCGATTTCGAAACCTTTTTTAGGAAACCGAAAACCGGAAAACCCAACTCTGGATTCCATGAGATTTCCCAATTTCGCGGATTTGGTCGCGAAAAGGCCACGAATTTTCTCCGATCGCCATAGCAGAGAAGGATCGAAGCGACTCACGGGAGGAGAAGACGGAGTCGAAGGAAGATATTGGGTTCGAAAATGGCGGCTCTGGTTCGGTCTATAGAGCCAAGTGAAGGACTGCTGGTGGTGATGAATCGGGTGAGAATGAGTCGTTGGGTTCGCAAGCAGTTTGGTGAGACGTGAAGATGAGTCGACGACGATTCTACGGGTGAAAATCGATTTCATTTTTTTAACTTGTGAATGGTACTAGACCCTATTCGCCAAAAACCAAAAGATGGAATAATAATATGGGGTGTGTTTTTTTAACTTTTGTGTATTGTTCGCATAGAGAGAGAGGAATCAATGGTGCAGGAGCCATTTAGTAGTTTTCATGTTTTCGTGTAACAACTTTTTCATGTTTCTGAAAGATGATCTACTTAGTAGTAGCTTTTTGTTGCCTTTTCAAAATTCAAAATCCTACCGACGAAAAAAGAAGAAAATCGAATTGAGTACTATTGGAAAGAAATGTAACAACCATGACCAACTATTAACAAAAACATCACACAAAATTGATGATATTTTAAAAGCATCCCATTCCCATTTACATATCTCATGCTAAGTATGCGTGTAATTTATTTTATTTAAATAAAAAACTGGGATTCACCAAAAAGAAAAAAAACAAAAAGCAGGGAATTATCTTACATGAGTCAATAATGTTCACTTCATGTCATTCTAAACCAAACATCATTTCTTTTTTTTTTGTAAAACAAATAACGGAGAGGGATTGTTCATTTTCTATAAGGGACTCAAAACACCAACTTTGTCTAAACAATGATACTACATGTTTCGTCCATTTTGCTGCTTCTCTATTTTTTTCCCATTGATTTATGATACATACACTCAAAAACAACAATAACACAACACTTTGACCACACATTCATTCATCCAAGATTAAGAGGTGGCAAGTACAACATTTATGAAATAAAAGCAACTTATTCTATTAACATAAAGATCATAAGAATAATCAGAGTTTGAAATCAAGACGAGAAAAGAAAGATGATTCAAAATGTAGAAGAAAGAAAACCAGTTCCTTTAAACTTGTCCTCCATCAAACAATCGATACGAGCCACCATCTCCGGAGTCAGAAAATTCTGCCAGTCCCCAACTTTTCCTTTCCTGAAATAAGCACTGTTAGCATAAACCGCAGGACGATCCTCTCTATCTTTCTCACCTTTATTAGCTTCAAGATTCTTCAAATTCTCAAAGCTACAAAGATTCACAACTTTCTCAACTTCCTCTTCCTCTTTCGTGAACCCATAACCCATAAAGTCAGCCAATCTCTTCACATACGGCAATGCATCAGCTCTCATCATCTCGTTCTTGAGAAACAAAATCTGATCTGGGTTTGCTTCGTACGCCTTCCAATACCCTAAAACATGGTCAAGATAAGGACCGTACACAGATAAACCTTGACAATACTTATCAAAAGCTTCCTCGAGGCCAATGAGATCTCCTTGCTGCGATCTCTCCTTGTGAGCAAAAGTCCACATGGAGACAAACGTGTCCTTTGGGTCTCTCCATATGTAAACAATCTTGCAATTAGATGTGACGATTGATTCAGGTAAGAGATGGTAAGGGATGTGGGTGGAGAAAAGCGTGTTCCTTTCGTCTTTGAGAACATCAACGCTTGGGAAAAAGGGGAAATCGATTTCGATGTAAGGCACGAACTCGTGTGGGTTTCGTTTGAGAAGAGGGTTTGTGGAATCGTCGAATTCGGAGCGGTTCGCGATTGCGAAAGTTAAGGCTTTGAGCCAAGTGGTTCCGGTTTTTGGGTAGCTGCAGACGAAGAAATCGTTGGGTCGAGCTTTGAAGAAGCTCTGGGCGTGGAGTAAACCTTCGAGGAGAGATTGAAGCCACCAGTGACCACCGTACTCGATCACCGGATCGTTTGGTCGCCAACCATCTTTGCAAGGAAGCGTAGCGATGATTTCTTGGTAATGTTTCTGCTTCTTCTCGAATTCTGATGGGTTCGTCACGACGGCGTCGTTTTGGGTTTTCGAGTCTTCCATTTAGTTATGGGGTAGAGCTGTCAAAGTGGGTCAAAACCCACGAGTCTGACCCAACCCACCCTACAATGGGATGGGTATGGGTTCAATAATATAAATCCAAAAAAAAATGGGTCTCATGGGTTGGCCCATGACGGGTAGCGGGTTTTGCGGGTAAAACCCATAAAAACTCACGGGTTAATGGGTTACCCACCAATTTTTAAATATATTATATATAGTTTTAAGTTTATATATACTGTATATATATATTATATAAGCTAATATGTATATCTAAAATATAATAATATATATAATAAAATTAAACTTTAACAAACAAGAAAAGTCGAAAACCCTAAGACTAATTGACTCCTAACCTATATATATACACACGTATCCAATATTTTTCACATACACACGACTCAATCCTCTTTGACGGCAACTGCAACGTTTGATTCTTCTTATCTAGTAGGTGCTTCTTCTAATCTAGCTTCTTTGGTACTACGCTGTTGGAAATTGTAATAGGAAATTGTAATCTTCTTTGTTACTTTGTTTTTTTCTATGTGTGCTTTTTTTTTTGTTTAGCTAGAAGCCTAGAATTTTAGGATTTGTCTGGTGATTCACTGATTTGTAAGTGAGCTTTGGTTTTAATAACTGATTGATGTTTATAAGTTTCTAAAAAAAGTACGTGATTGTTTGGGTTTGTTAAATTATTATGTGTTTGATCTTTTATCTCATCAATAAATTTGTGTAAAGCTCTCTCTTCTAACTGTCTAATGACTAAGATTATTTTTCTTTCTATTAATAGAAATCCTGCAAAAATGAGGCCGTTTGATTTGGAATCTCAGAGAGTTGTGGACGCCGCAAATGCTGAATCTGAAGAACGTCAACACTTTGCTGAAATGGGGTCATCAAAATCTCATACAAGAACCATCTTTGAAGTCGAAAGTGATGAGGAAAATGAGTTAACAGAGCCGAAACAAAAAAAAAACAGAAAGGGAAAAAGAATCTGAAGAAGACGAAGAGAAAACAAGAAAGCAATTCTCAGAAGTGTGGGCACACTTTACGGTGACAACTAAGACAAATCAATCGGGGAAGATTGAAGAGAAAGCACAATGCAACCACTGCAAAAAAGAATATGCATATGCGAGTCTTAGTGACAAGAAGAATTATGGTACTTCGGCTTGCAAACGTCACTTACCTAAGTGTAAGCTTATTCCTCGAAATGGTGATGTTGGGAATATGCTGATCAGTGCAGACACAAAATTGCAAGCCAAGAAGATCGATCAAGAAGTTTTTCGCGAGATGGTAGCCATAACTATTATCCAACATGATTTCCCTTTTTCTTATGTTGAATATGAGAAAGTTAGGTCGGTGTGGAAGTATTTGAATGCCGATGTCAAGTTTATTAGTCGGAACACAGCTGCTGGAGATGTTTACAAGTTTTATGAGAAGGAGACATTGAAGTTGAAAAGTGAATTGGCTGGTCTTCCCGGAAGGATTTCCTTTACTTCTGATCTTTGGACTTCTATCACCCACGAGGGTTACATGTGTCTGACAGCACATTATATAGACAAAAACTGGAATCTGAAAAATAAGATTCTTGCGTTTTGTTCTCTACCGCCTCCACATACGGGTATGAACTTAGCAATGAAGCTTATTGAAACGTGGAAAGAATGGGGAATCGAGAAAAAGGTGTTTTCTCTTACCTTAGACAACGCTACTAATAATGATAGTATGCAAAACATTGTGAAATCCCAACTTGTGATGCAGAATGATTTGTTGTGTGAGGGAGATTTTTTTCATGTTAGATGCTCGGCGCATATACTTAATCTCATTGTTCAAGAGGGGCTGAAAGTGGTTGGTGGTTCTCTGCATAAGATTAGGGAAAGTATCAAGTTTGTGCAATCATCTCAGCATCGTGAGAACTTATTCGAAAAATGTGTAAAGTCAGTTGGTATAACACTTAAAGCTGGTTTGCTACTGGATGTGCCCACCCGATGGAATTCAACATTTAAGATGCTTGATAGAGCTATCAAGTACCGAGCGGCTTTTGCTAGTCTAAGTACCATTGATAGAAGCTACAAACATCTGCCAACAGAAGATGAGTGGAATCGAGGGAAGATGGTGTCTGACTTTTTGCAGCCATTTGATGAGATCACTCGTCTCTTTTCAGGTTCTAATTATCCAACTTCAAACTTATATTTTATGCAAGTTTGGAAAATTCAGATGTGGTTAAATGAACATGAGGATTGTGAGGATCAATCTCTTGGAGATATGGTTAAACCTATGAAAGAGAAGTTTGACAAGTATTGGGAGGATTACATAGACATTCTTGCAATGGCTACTGTTTTTGATCCCAGGTTAAAGTTGACGCTTGCAGAATTTTGTTTTACCAAATTTTACAAGTATACTTGTCAAGCAAAGTTGGAACATGTGCGTGAGACGCTGAAGACTCTTTTTGGTGCATATAAGAGCAAGTCAAAGTCAAGCTCAGAGATGCAGGAACACGTGAGTGGAAATATTGCTAATGATTTCAAAGAAGACGAAGGAAATTTCACCAATTACGATGTAAGTGCTTTACTTTACTATTATGGTTTTGTTTCATACAGTAATAAATTATAATATATACTTTTGTTAATGGTATAGGACTTCTTTGCTTTCCGGACGACTAGTGTTGCTGCCAGTGGAAAAACATTTCTGGAAATGTATCTAGAAGAGCCGCCATTGGACATGAGAAATTATGCGAGTTTGGACATTTTAAAATATTGGAAAGATAATTCTGAACGCTTTGGAGAATTAGCTTATATGGCTGCTGATCTTCTTAGTATTCCTATCACTACGGTAGCTTCGGAGTTGTCTTTCAGTATTGGAGCTCGAGTTTTGAATAAATATAGAAGTTGTCTTCTTCCCAAAAATGTTCAAGCATTAATATGCAGTCGAAATTGGTTGCGTGGATTTGAAGCTTATGAAGGTAAAGATTTATTTATTTTTTAAACTTGCAAAATCATATACTAAATTTTGTTTATTATTTATACTATTTGTTTGATCTATGTAGAGGATAAAGGTGAACCTGAAAAAGAACCTACCACATCTTCCGAAGAACGTAGGCAAGAATGACATTGATTCGGGTCAAGGAAGCAAGATGTTTTTTCAAATTATGGACTTTTATCATTTTTAGTATTATTTCTTATTTCAGTTTTTTTATTTGGTTTTTTTGGTTTTCAGTTATACAATATGAATTTATAATGTCCAATTTTAATTTTTCTATGTTTCTTTGAATTTATTGGAATTTATTGGTGTTTTTTCTTTAATAAATCAATTTTTATTTTTATTTTATAGTAAATATTAAAACCCATGGGCCGCCCTAAAAACCCATGGTTTTTAGTGGGTTGGGTTTGGGTCTATAGATATTGACCCGCGGGTCTCATGGACCGGCCCACCGTGGGCAAAAAATAAAATAAACCCATGACGTGTTGGGTCAAATGGGTTGGGTTGGCCCATCTGACAGCTCTATTATGGGGCTATTTATTATAAAACGTTTGTTGTTTGTATAATATATATAGTTTTGTAGGGAGAAATATGCGACTAGGTTGGTGAGTGGTGGTGACTGGTGTGGCTCTTAGAAATTGTATGCCAAATGTAATATTCATAATTTGCAAGTTTTGACATATAAAATTCTATTAGAAATTGATGATTAGTTTGTTATGGTAAATAAAGATTAGGTGTGGTGAAATGGAATGGTGCTACGATTTATACGATGTTGTGTACTTCTCTGGATGCGGAAGCTATTGCTCTCATTTGGAGGATGTCGTGTCTCGACAATGTAGATGATGTTGTCTTTGAGAGTGATCCGAGGGCTCTGTTCAAGCATTGAAGGAGTCTCAAACTTGGCATAGGTTCAAGAGACTACCAAAGTAGACAAACCAACAAATGTGTTGACCTCTTAACCAAAATAAAAGCTTCCTAGTTCTTCTCTCTACTTACTCATTGTTTGTTTGAGCGATAAACAAAACATACTATTTTTGCCTTCTCTTTTGTTGTAATCCATGAAACAAAAACTAGAAATTGTTATATGACTGACATCTCTACAGCTTGAAAATATAAATTTTGTCCATCTTTAATAAATTCAAAATAAAAACTTGCCAAAAATAAATATCCGTGTAATATATTCAACCATAAATACATTATGGACCCTGTATTGTGTGATAAGAAGAGAACAACAGTCTCCAGACGAAAATCTGAGTCTGAAACTTTCTGAGATCTACAATATTCCAAAAAAAAAGAATCTTCAAAGTGTATAAGAAGAAATCAAGAACCTTCTGATATGGATTAGTCTCAACTCTCAAAAGTCTTTTGCTTTAAGCTGTGACACAATCTTGTAAATAAGGATGACTCGAATTCAAAAACTTTAACCAGAAAGGTTTATACCTACCAATAGCCAGCTTTAACCAAGGCTTCATGTAGCCATTATAGTGAATCACAGCTGCTGTTTCGATCAAACGATTATCGATGTTCACATCGTAACCTAAACCTAAGACATGCCATCTTCGGTCTAGTGGCTCGGTCAGACCATAAAAAGCCAATAGACCCGGAGGGAGAGTCCCGAGTTTCCAAAGCGTTCGTTCTCTGTTCTGCTCTTGCCAGTAATGGTACCGAGCAGTCACATCTGCTTTCCTCCAAGCGATCAGGTCAAACACGTTCATACCAAAAGCCCATCCACATGCTTGTGGGTCGAACTTTGAGCTGATTAGCGGATTAGAGAAATTTAGATACTTGTAGTAACGGTGAAAGGCTTCAAGACATGTTTCCACAGCTCCATTGACGTTTCCGTGCAGATCCAAAGAGAAGAGTGGAGTCAAATCTTTCTGAACAACAACATCGTCGTCTAGGAAAACAATCTTTTCTAGCTGCGGATAGATCTCGGGGATGTAGAATCTGAGATGATTCAGCAATGACAAGTACTTTGGGTTCCTCACTTTTGGCTCGGAATTGGAATTTGTATCTTGACCTGTCTGTTCCCCGAAATAGAAAGCTCTTGCATCTGTATCCAGAAGTTGCTTGACCACAGGAGAATAAGAAGCATTCAACCAAGAGAACTCCTCAATGCTCCTGATCTCTATAGCTGAGCCCTGGAAGTCATTACTAAGAAACCAAGCCTGCATAGCTTTGTAGCTCACCCGATTTGTCACTATGTGGAAAACAAGCTGTTTCGGGTGATCAGCATTGGAGACAGTTGAATTAACAACAACCGAGGCAGCTATCACATTATCCGTGAATATACAGAAATGGTAGAGGTTGTTGTCAACAAGTCTGGGTGAGTTTCTGTTCTCATCTGCCAGTTCATGGCGTGATGGCTCAGTTATCCAATCTGATGTGAGTTTGATCATCAAACAGTGGAGGTTCTTTGGCAGTGCCTCGGCGGCTGATTGCCCAAATATTGTGGTCTGAACGGTAGCTGCGTTTGCACGCTCTTCAAGGGCTTGTATGTGAGATTTCATAGTCATCATTGTGGTGGCTATGTCGTAATGTGCATCTTGAGCCTTGTAGATAAGAGCTGATAGACCACTTATAATCGGTTTAGCCTCATCTAATAAAATAGGTTGTCCTCTCATTGCTGCTTTTGAGAGCAAAAGCTGACAACTTCTGATTTTGGAACTCAATTCCCAAGCTAAATGAAGATTATTGTGCTCTTTGGCAATAAACACATAAGCCTTGGCAAGCGTCATTTGCTCTGCTAACTGCCTAGAGAACGAGGACGCACTTGTTACCTCATCTGTGAAGTTTAAACGGGGAGGAGATACATTCTCGATTCTGGTGTCTCTCTCCTAACAAAGAAAAAAAGATATAAGAGAGCTTAACTTAACACAATTCCGCTATGGCATTAAAGCACATTCAACATTGTCATCTCTGAATCAACTACCGACTCTTTCTTGTATACAGATTGGACATAAACAGTAAACCTAAAGGTTATCAAGAAACTTGAGTCATGCAAGAGATTATTTCACGCATTGGAAACAAGAAATGCTCTATTCTTATGAAACATGAATGTAAATCTTGTAAGAAATTTCACTTGAGAATAACCAAGTATGAAAAATCTTTCCATTCAATCGAAAGAGCTTCAACTCGGAAACTTGACTGATTCCATAGTTAGAGCCCAATTGGATAAGGATTTAAAATTGCAGTAAAATTCACAATCTTTCGTCAACACAGCAAGATCCACAATATTTGCTCAGCAATCAATATAATAATCCATGAAAAGCATCGAAATCGACTTAAGACATAGGAATCAAAGAGAGAAAGAAAGACATACAAGTATTAGCTGAGATGGATCTTGTTGATGGTGATGATGCTGAACCATGAAGAGAACCAATCCAACGACGAAGAAAGTAGCAAGGAGAAGCCATATCCAACTCGATAATCTCCGTCTAGCTAGCCGCCGCCGCCTCATCTTTCCTCCACGGTTGTCGATTTATAGTGAAACCCAAGGGAGAAGGGACAAGGAAGTGAATCTATGAAGAGAGTGAACAAGTGAGTTTGTGCGGTGAATGCGATCTGCCTCTTGCTTTCCTTTCGCGTTTCGTGCATCCGATTGTTTCTTCGCTTTGTCCAAAACTCCAAATATATTATTTATTTTTCCCCAGATCTAATTTCATTTAGGAATGCTCACTTTTGCTATAAAAACATGGGAAAATTATGAAAATAACTAAAAAAAAAATTAAAAAGTAGGCAAAAATTATTATAATTAATAAAATAATCTATTCAACATGGAATTTAGAGTGATTTGATTGTAGTTGAGTTTTTTAATGATTTGGGGTGATTTAGAGGAATTATTGTGATTTTAACTAAAATCTCATAGAATCCCACCTAAAACAATAAGATTTGCTTTGTCTCATTTATAACTAAAGAATCCCACCAATACATATTAAAATCACAACAAATCTCCTAAAATCCTCTGCTTAAAAAATTTCCAATAACACTAGATTTTGAAGTGGATTTGAAAATTACAATTTCAATAACAGTGGATTTGAAATGAGTTTTTAAAATTCATGTTTGAATAACAGAGGATTTGTCACTTTAATACAAATCACTCCAAATTCCATTTTCAATACAACCCCACTAAATGTTCCATAATTTCCCTCTTTTTTAATTAAAGATGAAACAAACGTGAAATAAAACTTCGATTGCTGGATGTCGATCTCTTGTAAATATGTTTGTGTTTTTTTAGTTTGGTCGGCTAAGATGTTTTCTGATCTTTCGACTCAAATTTCCGGTTTTTCCAGATCGTTTTGTTTCGTTTATCGGATCTTGTATTATTGCCTTTTGCTTTTTGATTTGGTTCTTTCGATTTCGTTCGGGAGATGTAAGTCCGGCTGAGGTTTTGGGTCTCTTTATCTATCGGTTTGCTTGATTCTTCTCTCATGACAGAGTAATTCATTGCCTTCTCTGTTTGAAGTATTAAGTTGATGTAGTTGACTGAAACATAGTATGAAGATTTGGAGCTCTTGTCGTGTTTTGTTACAGGGAATTGAAGTAAGAAGTGGATAATTGGAGTGTGAGGTCGAAATGTGCCAGTTTGGAAGTTTTGGGTTATTAATTTACGAAGTTTGCGGACATTATGAAGAGTGGGGTTACATTTAAAAGAAAGGAAATACAAGTCAAAAAGTAAAAGGAAGATATATAACTGTGAAGGAAGATTTGCAGAAGGAATAATGACGGTTTTTCTCAGTTTTAACAAACACTTTTCATGGTTTTTCTCTCTTGTAAACTTTTTGAGTCACCGTTGATCTGGGGATTTCGTTGTTTTATGAACGGCGTTATCCGTATCTATATATCGTAATTTGCAAAATTTAAATCCAACTTGTTTTTCTATATCAAAGGTATCAAAGCTCAATCGTGAATCGGACATGGTGGAAACTCGTTCTCAATCGATGTTGAGTGAAGTACTGGTGCAAACCGAGGAAGGTTTGAGCTCGAAGCTTGAGCAAATGACGAAGACTCAGCTCGTCGGAGCTTTGAAGAGGCAGGATGAGAAGATCGCCTCCATCGACGATGCTTTACAAAAGCAGGATGAGAAGATCGACTACATCGGCAGAAATATGGCTGAAATGTGTGAAGCTATTCAAAATCTGCAACCGATCTCTTCCCGGGAAACGATGGCGACTTCGAGTGATGGTAATTTGTCAACTCACCGGAAGAACAACTCATCGGCGGTGACCGAAGCAGTCGTACATCCGCCGGTAACACCAAACCCAAGCCCAATGGTTAAAGACGCTTTGATTATTCCTCAACCCCAGAATCAAGCGTTGCGGGTGATAAATGGCGCTGGGTATAACGGAATCACAGATGGATGAGAGGAGAGCTAAGGGAATTTGCTACTTTTGTGATGAAAAGTATACCCCAAAACACTTTCAAACTCATGATAAACGCAAGGCTCAGTTATATAGATTGGATAGAATAGAAGAAGCCGATGAAGAGGAGGAAACCAGTGAAGAAAATGCGGAGATAATTGAGGAGTTAGATGATGAGGTGTTACCACAGATCTCAGTTAATGCTGTGGCTGGAATTTCAGATTTCAACACAATGAGGATTAAGGGAATACATGAGAAGAGAAGTCTGTTTATCCTCATAGATTCAGGGTCTACCCATAATTTTATGGATGTACAATTGGCAGAGAAGTTGAAATGCAATACAAGATCAGCTGGGTTATCTAAAGTCTCTATTGTAGATCGTGGAAAGATAAGAGTGAGGGCCAAAGTGGATGGTTTTCAATGGTCTCTACAAACGGTATCTTTCTGTGCTGACTTCATGGTAATTCCATTGGGAGGCTGTGATATGGTGTTAGGAATCCAGTGGCTAGTCACACTAGGACCCATTACTTGGGATTTCCAAAAACTGGAAATGAGGTTTGTGTTTGAGAAACAAAAGGTATCACTCCATGGTCTTAAACCTGGGTCAGTTAGAGAAGCTAAACTTCTAAGCTTAATAAGTTAAGAGATGAAGAAGCACAAGTGGCTATGATCAGTTTTCAGGAAACATCTAATCGTGAAGAACATTTGTTGCTTTGTTCTGTGGATAGGAAGGAAGAGATGGTTAAATCAGGCGTAGAGGTGGTGTTGCAGAATTTTGAAGATATATTGGGAGGGTCTAAAATCTATTATAAGATTGATTTACGGGCAGACTATCATCAGGTTAGGATGGATCCTCATGATATCCATAAAACTGTCTTTAAAACTCATAGTGGACACTATGAGTATTTGGTCAAGCCATTTGGCCTTACCAATGCACAAGCTACCTTTCAAAGCTTAATGAACACAGTGTTCAAAGCCTTTCTAAGGAAATTTGTGCTTATCTTCTTTGATGACATTTTAATATATAGTCCCTCTGAAGAAGCACATTTGGAGCATTTATATTTGGTGTTTGAAGTAATGAGACATAACCACATGTATGCTAAGAAAAGTAAATGTGCCTTTGCTACTGATAAGGTGGAGTACTTATGCCATTACATTGCAGCTGAAGGTGTTTCTACTGATCCTGCTAATATCAAAGTAGTTCAAGAATGGCCATTACCCAGTAATCAGAAACAATTGAGAGGGTTTTGGGTTTGCCTGGTTACCCAGTGAAGGGTTTTGGTAACTTGGCGAAGCCACTGACAGCTTTAACTATAAAAGATGCTTTTGAGTGTCCCCTGAAGCTCATGTTGCCTTTGAAGATTTGAAGAAAGCTCTTTGTACATGAAACAACCAACACTTTTTTTATATTTAATTAACCCGAATTAATAATCCCATAATTATTAATTCTCAACGGCTATTTCATCTAAGACCAACAAACAGCGGAATACCAAATAATCAATTGAATCCTTTAAAACCAACAAGCAATTTAATTACAGTAATCAAACAACTCAATTCCAAGGTTTAACAATCTAAATAATAACCAACTTTCAATAACCAATAATTCAACTAGCATTTCTAGCATCCTAACGGTTCTACTAAAATGCAATAACAACATAACATCCTACATCCTCCTTCACCTGCCATAATTTTGCGATCATATTTTTCCTTTACCTGCAACACATGGAAATAAGAGTTGTGTGAGTATTATCACAAATACTCAGTGAGACGGTCATCCCGTCTACCGGTTACATAATAAGGGAAAATAGAATATCAATTACTATGCGATCAATTAACAATCAACACTATTCAAAATTTAGCAATGCAATAAGTGGTGTTGATCGATACACAACCATGGTATCGATCGACACTACAATTCGAAATGCACAATTTCACAAGTGGATGTCGATCGATACCACCGTAGGATGTTGATCGACACACCTATCACCAACACAATTATCGTGACATAAAAGTGGGTGTCGATCGATACTACCTCTAGGTGTCGATCGACACTCCTCGTAGAAACCTAAACTGAGTCAAATCCTCACACGACTCGATTTCATTTCATCTCTCGAGACAAAAACACGATAAATCTCACACGAAAATCACAGAAAACAACAACTAAATCGAATATATTCATCACAACCCAAACAATCGATAACCGACCAATCTATTCTCATAACCACGATAACACACTCAACTCGATTACGAATTGAAATGGACTAAACGGAGAGAACCCCGATATCAGACTCGGAAATAACACAAATCATCTGATTTTCTCTAACAAACGCGAAGAAACACCACACAATAACAAACCTCGCTCTATAAGCCACTACTCAAGCTTAAGAAGAAGCAATTACTCACAAATCACTAAGGATTCTCTCTTTCTCTTTTTCTCTAAGCTTTTTCTGCCTCTCCTAAGAAAAACGCATGTGATCAAATATAAACTTGAGCTTAGGGTTTCTTTCCTAAACCAAACGTAGCAAACCACAATTAAAATCAAACCTGAACCGATTCAAAACATTGGTGTCGATCGACACACCTCCCAGTGTCGATCGATACCCCATACTAAAATGACATTTTGGTTTGCAGATGTTACAATTCTCCCCCACTAATCTGGATTCGTCCTCGAATTCCGACAAACCGTTTAGTCATAGACCAAACCCTGACCCAAACCGGTCAACACCACCCAAGATCCTCACACTCAATCTCCGAGGCTGTCGTCCAGTCTCATATTTATACGTCCGCTTCTAGAAATTTATTACTCTTAACTCATTCCACACCCCTCCCACTCGCAGGACACATCCTTTGAGCTAACGGTGTCTCGTGCCCCATCCACTTTCAGGAACGAATCTTTGAGCTCCGGGTCTCGAGGGGAACTAATCATCCCCTGGAGAGAACTAATCATCCCTCGATACTGACAAATGAAAACTAATAATCCCAAATGAGCATACAGGAGAACTAATCATCTCCTATGGGAAACTAATAATCCCCACTGGAGAACTAATCATCTTCAAAACAAAATGAATGAGTTATTCGGGACCGCATCCCCTAGAGTAATAAATTCTAAAACATCTATAAACATCTATCGACTAGAACTACCTCATATAGTCAAACTCGATATTCATTAACCCGGAATATCACACCAAATACATATAAGAACTACTCATCTTATATAAACAGATAAATAAGGAAAACTTCATCTTATAAATCTCCAAAAAGTGTAATCGTTACAACGAAAACGAAAATACATGAATTAAAAACAACAATAGCAACATGCTAAAACATCTGAAACAAGAACCACAAAGACGAGTAAAGCTCACTCCGCTACCTGCTTGTCAAACCACTTCCCAAACTTTAACTTCATATTTGCCTCTATCTCCCAAGTTTCCTCCTCTGTATCGGCACAGTCCCACCAGACTCTCAACAACAGTATTCTCTTACGACGCAGAACCTTGACTTTCCTCTCGAGAATCCTTACAGGTATCGCTGCCACAGATAAATTAGGCTGCAGAACCTCCGCGCCTCTGCCTTACATTCAGTAAACGCTACGTAAAGATATGCTGCTGATTCTTGTGATCCATGAAAATCTAAACCTTCCCACCATAAAGATAGGATCTATAAATCTTCAAAGCAAATACAACCGCACCCAACTCTAGATCATGTGTAGGATAATTGCGTTCAGCCCCTCTCAACTGCCTCGAAGCATACGCAATCATTCTGCTCTCTTGCATCAACATGCAACCCAAACCAATCCCAGAAGCATCGGTGTACACTGCATATGGCTTACCCGGCTCAGGCAACGCCAACACATGTTTACTCATCAACATCTCCTTCAGCCTCGCACAGTTGTCTTCCCACTCCTGAGACCAAACGAACGGAACATCCTTTCTGGTCAACTTCGTCATCGACTGAACCATACTCGCAAAGCTCCTGATGAATCTCCGATAATAACCTGCAAAACCGAGAAAACTCATGATCTCCGTAGCATTAGACGGTCTAGGCCATTCTCTGATAGCCTCGATCTTAGCCGGGTCTACAGAAACTCTATTTGTTGAAATAATGTGGCCAAGAAAACCTATCTCTCTTTGCCAAAAACTGCACTTGCTCAGCTTCGCAAAAAGCTTCTGCTCCCAAAGCTTCTCCATAACTAACCTCAAGTGTGCCTCATGCTCCTCAGGACTCCTCGAGTAAACTAGGATGTCATCGATAAAGATAATCACAAAAACATCAAGATACTCCTAGAATACGCCGTTCATCAATCTCATGAACGTTGGAGGCGCATTCATCAAACCAAACAGTACCACCACGAACTCAAAGTGACCATACCGCGTCCTAAAAGGAGTCTTACGAATATCAACCTCATCAATCGGAATCTGATGGTAACCTGACGCTAAGTCAATCTTGGAGAACCAAGTAACACCTTTCAACTGATCCAAATGCTCATCAATCCTCGGGAGAAGGTACTTGTTCTTCACAGTTACCCGGTTTAGTCCTCGGTAATCGATGCATAACCGGAAAATCCCATCCTTCTTCTTTACAAACAACACCGGTGCTCCCCACAGTGAAGTACTCGGACGAATAAATCCCTTACCCGCCAAATCCTTGAGCTGCTTCTTCAGCTCTTCTAACTCTACCAGAGCCATCTTGTAAGGTGCCTTAGATATCGGCCTTGTCCCGGGCTCTAACTCAATCGTGAAAGGATCAGACCGAGACGGCGGTAATCCCTTCATCGTCTGAAAAATATCCTCGAAGTCCCGAACAACCTGAATACCTCCAATAGCAACCTCACCAATAGACTATGGCATAAAAATCATCGCCAAATAAGCCTCGCATCTACGCTCAACCAGCTGCACTACCTGAACAGCAGAAATCACGAGACTCCCTGAAGTCGGTCTCACTCCCTGATAAACCAACTTCGGATCCTCGTGCTCAAACACTACACAAACTCGATAGCAATCCAAATTAACTCGGTAACCCTCGAACCAGTCCATCCCAAGAATGACGTCATACAACTCCCCTAGACTAATCACTAAGTTCGCTGGCATCGGCTCTCCCGCAATCTAAACATCAATGTCTCTCGCTCGGCCAAGCGTAGCTAAGAAACCTCCTCCAGCCACCTTGACCATACTTGCTGGCTCACTAGCATCGCTCTAAATGCCACTGCTCTCAGGCCACTCCGGAGTAATGAGGCAATTAGATACTCCCGAATCAAACATAACATGTGACTCATAGCCTCCGACTAATAAGCTCCCTGTACAAACCACATGTGCTAAGAAGCCCTAATAATTCTACCACAGAAAATACAGAAACAGACGAACAAATTTAAACAACAACTACAAGAAATTAATAAGTTTGAAATCTGGAATTTACCTGTGATCATTCTGGCGCTCTGTTGGCCTGTCTCTAATAGCGTATACATCCGCGGTGTACCTCCAATTTGAGCTAACAGCTGCACTGCCACTATCTGTGCCAGTGGCTGCACCACTACTGGCTGAACTGCAGCAACCACCATCTGCTGCAACTTAGGACACATCGGCCTGATATGGCCCGACTATCTGTAGTAGAAACACATGCGCAAATCCTGCTGTTGTGACTGCTGCTGCTGGTCGCTCTTTCGGGGGCAACTCGACAAACGATGCTCAAAGCTCCCGCATCCATAACATGCTCTGCCCCTCTGATTAGGCCTGGAAGCACCATCCCATTTCTGTTTCTGTCCTTACGCAGGCTTGCCACCCTTGCCAGAATCAGAACCGGAACTACCCTGCTGCCTCCTCGGCTGAACAGAAGGAACAACCGCCGCAGGAACTACTGCAGCTGACTGATCCCTTAGGTTCTCCTTAATGAATGCAACCATCTCTATCAGCTTTGCCCTCGAGGCATACTCTGAAACTCTACAGCACAATCCTCAAATATGGCTGAAGTCCCCTCAGGAACCTCTTTACATATGTTTACTCGTCCTACAGACCACAATCAGCATACACAAGAAAATGACTAAACTCGGCGTCGTACTCACGCACTGTACGATCACCCTGCACTAGCTCCACAAACCTCGTTCTGAGATGATCTAGAACCTCCTAAGGAAAGTATTTGGCGTTAAACTCAACCACAAACTCTCCCAAGGACCATACAACACCTGGCCTCCTTGCCTCAATAGCTCTCCACCAACGATGAGCATCACCGCTCAAATAATAGACCGCCAACTCCACCTGATAATCCTCAGGACAACGAATCGACCAAAAGTTATGCTCCATACGCATACACCACTCATTTGCCTCCTCAGGCCTAACATCGCTCGCAAAGAAAGCAGTACTCAAATGCCGCATCTCACCCATCTGTTGGGAATGTCCTGAAATCACACTTGTATTCACTTCAATGATAGTTGTGATGTCAAGATTAGACATTCATATGATACTAGGTGGTCATTACGTTTTGCTAGAAGCCGCTTATGATCTATGAGTTATGAACTCATTACTAGTATTATATGATCCTACAGGGTCACACACCTAAGCAAATAGGATTCACTTTATAAGGGAATGATCATTAATGTAATGATCTAGATGATGTGTATTTGATACACATTATAAACATGTTTTAAAGGCAGCGTCGATCGACACTATAGTAGTGTCGATCGACACGAGGGTTTAACCGAAATAAGATTTCGGTTTAATGACTTAATTGATTCTGAATCGGTTCAGGATCAATTAGGTTTTCTCCAGGACCTATATAAAGGAGATATAGGTCACGACCTGGATATACAGTTTTTGAAAAACCCTATTGACAATCGCCTCTGAGAATTCCCTGAAAGATCCGATTCCAGGCACTAGCATCCCTACGGATTCCTATTTGTGTGCGTGTGGACTATCGGTAGAGGCACTGCATTTGAAGTGCTGCAGATCTCGAATCCCTGATCAAATCTCCGCTGCAAACTCCAGGTATATTCGAGATCCGTTTCATCAGATCTAAAGTTTACAAACCCTAGATCCTAGGAAAAGGAATTGCATCTAGGTTGGTTAATAGAGATTAATCGGGTAAAACCTGTATGAATTCCTACAGTGGTATCAGAGCCTTAGGGTTTAACTAGTAATCTGTATGAACTGAATTCAGATTTGATCGTTTTTCCTTCGTAAAATCGTTTTCGTGAAAATTGCTCAAATCGTGAAAGAAACCTAGTCGTGTCGATCAACATTAAGGTAGTGTCGATCACCACGTCTGTCTTTGCCTTATGATCGATGAACCGGTTCAATTGGATTGAATCGGTTATCGTGCTCGGTTAACAGATCGATTAAACCGGCAAATTTTGGTTTGTTGCGGTTTGGTTGGTGTCGATCGACACAAATGTTGTGTCGATCGACACCGATCGGTAATCGACCCGGTTCAATTAGATTGATCGGTTATCGATCCAGTTCAATTGGATTGACCGGTTATCGATAAATTGAATATGGTTTGGTCAATGTTGATCGACACAAATGTTGTGTCGATCGACACTGACCGGTTATTGAAATTTTGTGTCGGTTCTTGAAACCGGTTCAATTGGATTGATCGGTTTTCGATGAACTGAGACAGAAAGGTAAGTGTCGATCGACACTAAGGTAGTGTCGATCGACAGCCTACGCTGATTGATGGTTAGTGAACCTGAAATCAAATAACCGAACCAAATTTAATGAGATTGGGTTCCTGAATGCGTATATGATATGTATTAAGGATTAAATGTTCAGTTCCTCGACTAAATATCAAGTGTTTTGGATGTCTTCCCGATCTTGTCAGTTGTCAAGGCTCATTTCATTGCATGATAGGCTTGCAGTGCAAGATATCTGCTGTTACATGAGTGAGGCAGTAAGTAATTGAGTTGATGGGCTTGCAGTGCATGACATCAACTATTACATGACAGAAGAGATTGGTTTACTTGAATGGGCTATCAGAAGTTCTGGGCCCAGAGACATCATGTGGTTAGAACATAGGATGTTTTATCCACAACCAAGAGTAATATTGGATATGATTAGCAAAGTGTTGCTTACCTGTATAGCTAAGATTTGAGTTACAGCCAGTGGTTCGCTCGGATTTTAGTGAAACATGGATCTTGGATCATAATATTCTTTGAGGAAACATAGTTTTGAATATAATGCGAGTTTTCTTAATTGTTAAGTTTATTCTTTTATTGAACATCGTAACTTACCCTCTACCTCTTTTGTTTCAGCAATGTCAAGCTCAAACAACACTTTCTCCCTAAGATCCGTCCTTGAGAAGGACAAGCTGAATGGATCTAATTTTCTAGAATGGTATCGGAACCTGAGAATTGTTCTCAGGCAGGAGAAAAGGGACTATGTCCTTGATAAGGTTCTCCCCGAGAAGTACCGTGCCAATGCCCCGAAGACAGAAAATAATGCTTGGGATAAGCATTCAAATGATGTGGTCGATGTGACTTGTCTGATGCTGGCTACCATGAACTCAGATTTGCAGAAGCAATATGAGAACGTGGCGTCGCCCATCGAGATAATCACTAGCCTGAAAGCTATGTTTCAGGAGCAGGCTCGAACTGAGAGATACCAGACGGTTAAATCTCTAGTTGAGTGCAAGCTACCAAGTGATGCTCCATTGAGTCCCCACGTCATAAAGATGCTGGGTTATATTGATAACTTGGGGAAACTGGACTGTCCCATTAGCCAAGAGTTGGCTACTGACATCATACTGCAGTCACTGCCGCCAAGGTATGATACATTCATTATGAACTATAATATGAACAGCTTGACGAAGACGTTGACTGAGTTACATGGCATGCTCAAGACAGCTGAGCCAAACATCAAGAAGGGTGCCCCTAATGTGCTTATGGTACAAGGGGGCAAAAAGTTTGAGAAACCCGGCAAGGGCAAGGGAAAGGGCAAGACTGTCCAGGTTATGAACCAGGACAAACCTGCGCCTCCCCCTAAGCCCAGAGCTGGCCCTTCTGATGCTGATAAGTGCCATTTCTGCAATGAGTCTGGGCATTGGAAGAGAAACTGCAAGAAATTCCTGGATGGTATGAAGAACAAGAAGAAGACGTACGAGACTACTTCTCCAGGTATTTATGTTATTGAAGTAAATGTTACTTCTACAGGTTCTACCTCTTGGGTATTAGATACCGGCTGTGGTGCTCATATTTGTACTAATGTGCAGGCACTAAGCAATAGTAGGACGCTGAAGAAAGGACAAGTAGAGCTGCGAGTCGGGAATGGAGCAAAGGTTGCTGCGTTAGCCGTGGGCACTTATCATTTGTCTTTGCCTTCGGGCTTGGTTTTAGAATTAAACAATTGCTATTTTGTACCTGCGATAAGCAGAAACATCATTTCAGTTTCCTGTTTGGATTTAGAAGGATTTGATTTTTCTATAAAGAATAAATGTTGTTCTTTTAATCGTGATGGTATGTTTTATGGTAGCGGCCCATTAGAGAATGAGCTTTACATTTTAAACCAATCAATGCCTGTTTATAACATAAATACTAAGCGGTTTAAGTCTAATGACGAAAACCCAACTTTTCTCTGGCACTGTCGTTTGGGTCACATAAACGAGAAACGCATACAGAAGCTCCATAGTGATGGGCTTTTGGGCTCATTTGATTATGAATCATGTGAGAAATGTGAATCTTGTTTGATGGGCAAAATGGCGAATGCTCCTTTCAACAAACCAAATGAACGGGCCAGTGACTTATTGGGCCTTATACATACAGATGTCTGCGGCCCGATGAGCACAAGTGCTAGAGGAAATTATCAATACTTCATTACCTTTACTGATGATTTCAGTAGGTATGGCTATGTCTATCTAATGAGACACAAGTCGGAATCCTTTGAGAAATTTAAGGAGTTCCAGAATGAAGTACATAACCAACTTTGCAAAAGTATTAAAGCTCTTCGATCTGATCGTGGCGGAGAATACTTAAGCCAAGAGTTTAGTGATCATCTGAGAGAGTGTGGAATTGTTTCACAACTCACTCCTCCTGGAACACCCCAATGGAATGAAGTTTCCGAGAGGAGGAATCAGACCCTATTAGATATGGTTCAATCAATGATGAGTCATACAGACCTTCCATTATCCTTTTGGGGATACGCTCTAGAAACGTCTGCGTTTACACTTAACAAAGTCCCATCAAAATCAGTTGCAAAGACACCATATGAGATGTGGACTGGAAATGCTCCAAGTTTGTCTTTTCTGAAAATTTGGGGTTGTGAAGCTTATGTAAAACGTTTAATATCTGATAAGCTTGCACCCAAATCTGATAAGTGCTTTTTCGTTGGTTATCCTAAAGAAACCAAGGCGTACTACTTCTACAACCGTTCTGAGAACAAAGTGTTTGTTGCTCGGGATTGTACTTTCCTTGAGAGAGAGTTTCTTCATAAGAAGAATAGTGGGAGTAAAGTACTACTCGAAGAAGTTCGAGAATCACAGGAGCCTGCTCAACCTAATGAGGAAGAGCAGCAGGTGGAACCACAAGGAGTTGTGTAACCAGCACCTATGATGCCTGAAGTTCGCAGATCCGGAAGAATTTGTCACGAACCCGAGAGGTACTACGGTCTTCTCGTGAACGATTGTCATGACCTGCTGATCATTGACAGTGACGAACCTGCGAATTTTGAAGAAGCAATGTTGGGCCCTGACTCCGAAAAGTGGCTTGGAGCCGCTAGATCCGAAATGGGATCCATGTCAAAAAACCAAGTATGGTCCTTGGTAGATTTACCCGATGGTGTAAGACCCATTGAGTGTAAATGGATCTTCAAAAAGAAGATTGACATGGATGGGAATATCCAGATATTCAAAGCTAGATTAGTGGCTAAAGGTTTTAAACAAATTCATGGTATTGACTATGATGAGAACTATTCCCCAGTCGCTTTGTTTAAATCCATTCGGATACTCCTAGTAACTGCCGCTTATTATGATTATGAGATTTGGCAGATGGATGTAAAAACAGCTTTCCTTAACGGAATTTTGGAAGAGGATGTGTATATGACACAACCTGAAGGCTTCACTGATCCTAAGAATGCTGGGAAAGTATGCAAGCTTCATCGATCCATTTATAGATTGAAGCAAGCATCATGGAGTTGGAATCTTCGTTTTGATGAAGCGGTCAAAAAGTTTGACTTCGTCAAGAACGAAGAAGAACCATGTGTATACAAGAAGACTAGTGGGAGCGGAGTTGCATTTCTCGTACTGTATGTAGACGACATACTTCTTCTCGGAAATGACGTTCCATTGCTTCAGTCTGTCAAGACTTGGCTTGGAAGTTGTTTTTCCATGAAAGAGATGGCTGAAGCCGCGTACATTCTTGGAATAAGAATCTATAGAGATAGATTAAAGAGGCTTATTGGATTGTATCAAGATACTTATATAGATAAGGTCTTGCACAGATTCAGTATGCAGGATTCCAAGAGAGGTTTCACGCCTATGTTACATGGTATAACTCTTAGCAAGAAGCAGTGTCCTTCGACACAAGCTGAGCGGGAGCGAATGAATATAATTCCTTATGCTTCGGCAGTAGGATCTATTATGTATGTCATGCTCTGTACTCGTCCAGATGTTGCTTGTGCCTTAAGCATGACGAGTAGATACCAATCTGATCCAGGTGAGTGTCACTGGAAAGCAGTCAAGAATATCTTCAAGTATTTGAGAAATACTAAGGATAAGTTCTTGGTGTATGGAGGAAATGATGAGCTGATCATAAGTGGATTCACGAATGCAAGTTTTCAGACGGACAAAGACGATTTCCGGTCTCAGTCTGGCTATGTCTTTTGTCTGAATGGCGGTGCAGTCAGTTGGAAAAGTTCCAAGCAGAGCACCGTAGCTGATTCCACTACTGAGGCTGAATACATTGCCGTTTCAGAAGCAGCAAAGGAAGCTGTTTGGATCAAGAAGTTCGTATCTGAACTTGGTGTGGTCCCTAGTATCTTAAAGCCTGTGGCATTGTTCTGTGATAACAATGGAGCAATTGCTCAGGCGAAAAAACCAAGGTCACACCAGAAGTCCAAACACATAGAGAGGAAATATCACTTGATACGTGATATAATTGATAGAGGAGACGTGGAGATCAGCAGAGTTCCCACAGATGAGAATGTCGCTGATCCTCTGACCAAGCCCCTCCCGCGACCTAAGCATGAGAGTCATACTGCTGCTATAGGACTTAAGGAAATTAAGATGTGATCTTGATTTTAGTGGGAGTTGTCTTATTTTAAGTTATGCTTTGATGTTCATGTAATCATACTTTGGTTATTTTAATGAAATTTGATTTCAGTATTATTCAAATGTGTTTAAATGATAGTCCCAAAATAATTTATGACATTCTATAGGTCATCAAGTTGAGGACTTGATCATGAAACCCTATGAGATATAAATGACATAGATTATATTTGTCCCTGGTCGAGGTTGTTAATGTGGGACATTGACAACCGCGTGAGACTAGCATGTGAGGTGACTGATGACTAAGTGTCATGGAGTCATTAATAAGAGTATTAAAGTCAATCACATAGATATATGTTAGAGAACATATGATCGGACATGACCCGCTAATGAGAACTCTACAGGAAAATTAAGTGTCATGAGAGGTTCTCATAACGACTATAGAGTATAGTCCTTAGACCTGAGTTCATCATGATTCCTTACATATGAATTGGTCCGTTTTGACTTTGTCAAACGTTATCCGTAAAAGGTGACTATAAAGGCATTGATTGAGCGTATCATGAAGTGTGTGAAGGAACAGGGATGGAACAAGATGGGATTTGTCCCTCCTGTTAAACAGGAGATAAATATCTCAGGGCCCATCGAAGATTTGATACTGAGGAATGTCAGTCGTTTGTTTTGTCAGTATAAATCGGAGTTCGATGAACATGATGTTGGTTGAATAAGGATGACACGGTTCTTGCCTTATGCCAGATTGAGATATAGCGACAAAGGGATTATTGGAATAGTTGATTCCAGTACAAGTGGGAGATTGTTGGGAATGTCCTGAAATCACACTTGTATTCACTTCAATGATAGTTATGATGTCGAGATTAGACATTCATATGATACTAGGTGGTCATTACGTTTTGCTAGAAGCCGCTTATGATCTATGAGTTATGAACTCATTACTAGTATTATATGATCCTACAGGGTTACACACCTAAGCAAATAGGATTCACTTTATAAGGGAATGATCATTAATGTAATGATCTAGATGATGTGTATTTGATACACATTATAAACATGTTTTAAAGGCAGCGTCGATCAACACTATAGTAGTGTCGATCGACACGAGGGTTTAACCGAGATAAGATTGCGGTTTAATGACTTAATTGATTCTGAATCGGTTCAGGATCAATTAGGTTTTCTCCAGGACCTATATAAAGGAGATATAGGTCACGACCTGGATATACAGTTTTCGAAAAACCCTATTGACAGCCGCCTCTGAGAATTCCCTGAAAGATCTGATTCCAGGCACTAGCATCCCTACGGATTCCTATTTGTGTGCGTGTGGACTATCGGTAGAGGCACTGCATTTGAAGTGATGCAGATCTCGAATCCCTGATCAAATCTCCGCTGCAAACTCCAGGTATATTCGAGATCCGTTTCATCAGATCTAAAGTTTACAAACCCTAGATCCTAGGAAAAGAAATTGCATCTAGGTTGGTTAATAGAGATTAATCTGGTAAAACCTGTATGAATTCCTACACCATCATCTCTAGGTTAGTCAGACGCACCTCTGCAACCGCATCCCTTGGTTGCACCTCCGCCACTAGAGGCACCACTGGTGCCTGAACCAGAACCGCCGCTGCAAAACGCTCCATCAACTGCGCCAGAATACCCTCCACACGCTCCAAACAATCTTGAGCTAGAGCAGCACCCGCACTTGGGCCCGCTCCACCACCAGCTAACCCGACACCCTTCTTGGCACCCATAGAACCCACACTGGCACTCCTGCTGGTCTCACTCACTGATCCCATATGATGCGTCGGAGTATCTGACACTTGCATAGCACTCACAACCACGCTACTCAAAGAATCTGGCACTGGTCCTCTACCACAACCTCAACCTCTACCACGGCCGCTGCCACGTCCATGACCTCTAGCTCCTGAATCCATCTCTCTGCACTAATACATAATAGGAAAAGTGAGCTATAAGAAGTCACAATCAGCAAATAAACTTACTGCAAAATCTCTTTAAAGGCTCGAAGAGGATGATCTAAGACTGCTAAATTGACTAACTATTCATAATCAATTTAAATCACATAGTCTCAGTTCACATAACCTACAGCCCTAAAACCGTAAGGGCTCTGAGACCAAAATGAAACAACCAACACCTTTTTTTTTATTTAATTAACCTGAATTAATATTCCCATAATTATTAATTCTCAACGGTTAATTCAGCAACGACCAACAAACAGCGGAAATCAAATAATCAATTGAATCCTTTAAAAACAACAAGCAATTTAATTCCAGTAATCAAACAACTCAATTCCAAGGTTCAACAATCTAAATAATAACTAACTTCCAAAAACCAATAATTCAACTAGCATTTCTAGCATCCTAAGGGTTCTACTAAAATGCAATAACAACATAACATCCTATCATCCTCCTTCTACTGCCATAATTTTGCGATCACATTTTTTCTTTATCTGCAACACATGGAAATAAGAGTTGTGTGAGTATTATCACAAATACTCAGTGAGACGGTCATCCCGTCTAACGGTTACATAATAAGGGAAAATAGAATGCCAAGTACTACGCGATCAATCAACAATCAACAATATTCAAAATTAAGCAATGCAATAAGTGGTGTCGATCGACACACCACCATGGTATCGATCAACGCTACAATTCGAAATGCACAATTTCACAACTGAGTGTCGATCGATACCACCGTAGGGTGTTGATCGACACACCTATCACCAACACAATTATCGTGACATAAAAGTGGGTGTCAATCGACACTACCTCTAGGTGTCGATCGACACTCCTCGTAGAAACCAAAACTGAGTCAAATCCTCACACGACTCGATTCCGTTTCATCTCTCGAGACAAAAACACGATCAATCTCACACGAAAATCACAGAAAACAACAATTAAATCAAACATAT
This sequence comes from Draba incana, assembly GCA_963576765.1. Classification (NCBI taxonomy): domain Eukaryota; kingdom Viridiplantae; phylum Streptophyta; class Magnoliopsida; order Brassicales; family Brassicaceae; genus Draba; species Draba incana. The sequence goes on from OY755208.1 coordinate 18,268,517, forward strand.
TCATCACAACCCAAACAATCGATAACCTAACAATCTATTCACATAACCACGATCACGCACTCACCTCGATTACGGATTGAAAAGGAATAAATGGAGGAACCCCAAAATCAGACTTGGAAACAACACAAATCCTCTATATTTCTCTAACAAACGCAAAGAAACACCACACAATAACAAACCTCGCTCTATAAGCCACTACTCAAGTTTAAGAACAAGCAATTACACACAAATCACTAAGGATTCTCTCTTTCTCTTTTTCTCTAAGCTTTTTCTGCCTCTCCTAAGAAAAACGCGTCTGATCACTTATAAACTCGAGCTTAGGGTTTCTTTCCTAAACCAAACGCAGCAAACCACAATTAAAATCAAACCCGAACCGATTTAAAACATTGGTGTCAATAAACCCCATACCAAAATCGACATTTGGGTTTGCGGATGTTAAAGTACTGCTCTGGTGTTAGCATTACCAAGATTTGATATACCTTTTGTGGTTGAGACATATGCTTGTGGATAAGGAATTGGTGCTGTATTGATGCAAGAAGGACACCCCTTGTCTTAAATCAGTAGACACCTAAAGGGTAAACACTCACCTTGTCTGAATATGAAAAAGAATTACTTGATGTGGTTTTTGCGGTTCTGAAATGGCGCCATTATCTTCTTCAAACCATTTTATTATCAAGACAGACCAAAGAAGCCTCAAATACTTATTGGAGCAAAGGCTTCATACACCGATACAACAACAATGGTTGCCTAAGCTCTTGGATAATGTTGGAGCTGATGCTCTGTCTAGAGTGGAAGGTTATGAGATTTTGCATATATCTATGTCAGTGTTGGAGTGTGACTTGATGCAACAGGGTTATGCAACAAACTTGAAGGTTAAGAAAATGATAGAGGATTTGCAACAGGGAAATCAACCTAGGAAACATCATACTTGGATGCAAGGGGTGTTGCACAGGAAAAGTAAGATAGGTGTGCCTCAGAATGTGGCCCTCCGTAACACTGTCTTGCAACGGTTACATTACTCTGGAAGTGGTGGTCACTCAAGCAGGGATGTCACTCATCAAACAGTCAAGGGATTATACTATTGGAAAGGGATGGCCAAGGATATTCAGGTCTATCTGAGGAGTTGTTCAGACGTGTAAGTATGACACTGCTGCTTCTCCAGGGTTGTTACAACCACTCACAATACCTGAGGCTGTCTAGACTGATATATCAATGGATTTCATCGATGAATTACCTCTCTCTTTTGGTCAATCTGTTATAATGGTGGTTGCTGACAGATTGAGTAAGCCTGCACATTTTATTGCTCTTTTCACCTTTATAGTATTATATCGGTGGCTCAAGCTTTATTGGATCAGATCTTTAAACTCCATGGTTGTCCCAGATCAATTGTGAGTGATAGACACTCGGTGTTCCTAAGTGAATTATGGACTGAGTTATTCTCTTTACAAGGTGTGGAGCTGAAATTTTCAAGTGCTTATCACCCTTAAAGTGATTGCCAAACTCAGGTGGTCAATAGGTGTTTGGAGACATATCTACGTTGTATGACCAATGACATACCTGAGATGTAGAGTAAATGGCTACCTCTTGCTGAATTTTGGTATAATACAAACTTTCATAGTGCTACTCAAAGCATACCTTTTGAAGTGGTGTATGGTCAGCCTCCACCAATCCATTTACCTTATTTACCTGGCGAATCAAAAGTGGCAGTGGTGGCTAAGAGTCTTCAAGAAAGAGAGAGCATGATTCTCATTTTGAAATTTTACTTGCCCAGGGCTCAGCATAGGATGAAGGTATTTGCTTATCAACACAGAACAGAGAGAGATAGTTTGACATTGGGGATTTTGTGTTTGTCAAATTGCAACCATACCGTCAGCAATCGGTGGTGATGCAAAGTAACCAGAAGCTTGCTCCCAAGTACTTTGGTCCTTACAAGATTCTGGACAGATGTGGCAAAGTGGCTTACAAAGTGGCTCTACCTTCTTCATCACAAGTTCACCTGATGTTCCATGTATCCCAGCTCAAAGTGTTGGTCAGTAATGTGACCATTTCTACTCAGTTACCTTCTATTATATGTGATGTTCTCAGCAAGGAACCTGAACTTGTATTGGAGAGGAAATGGTGAATAGGCAGGGTAAGGTAGCTACAATGGTGCTCGGTAAATGGACTCATTTACATGTTGAGGAAGCTACTTGGGAATATCTCTATGATTTGCAGAAAAAATTTCCAACATTTAAACCTTGAGGTCAAGGTTTCTCAAACATGGGGGATTTGTTACTGGGACTTGAAGTAAGTAGTGGATAATTGGAGTGTGAGGTCGAAATGTGCCAGTTTGGAAGTTTTGAGTTATTAATTTACAAAGTTTGCAAACGTTATGAAGAGTGGGGCTACATTTAAAAGAAAGGAAGAGTACAAGGGTCAAAAACTAAAAGGAATATATACAATTGTGAGGGAAGATTTGCAGAAGGAATAATGACGTTTTTCTCAGTTTTGTAAGAAACACTTTTCTTGGTTTTTCTCTCTTGTAAACTTTTTGATTCACCGTTGATCTGAGGATTCCGTCGAGGAGATCCAGCCGGTGAGTCGGGATTTCGTTGTTTTATGAACGGTGTTATCCGTATCTATATATCGTATTTTGCAGAATTTAAATCCAACTTGTTTTTCTATATCATGTTTACTGGTGATCAGGTGAATTCTCTGTTTTGATCAGTTGTGGTTTTGCAGTATGCTGATAGTTAAGTTGAAAATCTGTTTATCTTCACCGCTGAGCAAGCAAATATTGTTTCACCAAGCTGTACGAGTTTTACAAGCAACTCAACATATTAGAGTATTTCGTTCATTGACATATGGATCAGTGTTTTCATTCCCCTTAACATATGTTGCAAATACGAGCATCTACCCTTTGGAAGTTTTCTCATGAGTCCACCAATTTCTGGTATTGAATACAAGAATATCTACTCCTTTGTACTGCCTAGACGACTTCCTGACCAAATCTAACCCCAAAGTCTCTTTCTTGGTCGCATTCTTGTCCGCAACTTCCAATTCTTCAACCAAGAAAGGCGAAGTATAGAAATCCACGGTGTGCAATCATAATCCTATCAATCCACAAAATGATTTGATGCAAAACCCGATAAAAAAATAAAATAGTAAGACCGATTTCAATTGCTAAAAGAAAGATATTTTGAAGACAAAAGAGTACTTAGCCTCCCAACGAAATTGATGCCTTCTATGAGCCTCAAAGACTTACTCTCATCTTTCACCGATCCTTTTAGAATACAAACTAAAGATTCCCACATGACCCTAATAACTGAATATCCAACAAACACAAGCCTTCTTCCTCCAATCATCTCCAGCAATCTACCTTCATTCAACCTTACACACACACATCAATCATTGGATTATTCGCATCAAAAACTCGGTTGACCCATTGTCCACTAAAAACTCACAATTCTTAAGAAACTCGATCTCTCGTCTCAGCGATGACGGCTAGATTTTTTGAAAGAGGTGCTTGCACTAAAAAGTGTTGTTTTCAGCAATTCAGTTCATTGTCCCATATGCAGGGGAAAAATCAAAGGTTGCATTTTGAGTAACCAGAGTGAGATTTACCAGAGCTTGTGGTTGCAATGTGGTAAAATTAGACAGTGAAATGGAAATAGGTTAGGTGAACGAGGCCATGATTTTAAAAGGACAATTATGTAAATTTTAATTATAAAAATGGTATATTTTTTTTAATTGTTTACTTTCAGATTATTTTCATAATTTTCCCTAAAAACATATCTCCACTTCATTTCTTTTAATTTAATATTGGGACATTATGATATCACATACCACTTTTTCCCAAATTTCTTATAAAATCTATGATATTTCTAAACTTATTATTAAGTTGATCATACCCCATAATTGAAAAGACACATTTACCCATACATCTATTTTTTCCCTTTTTTCCTTGTTCTTCTTTCTCTTTTTCCTTCTATCTCTTTCTCTCTTTCTCAAAATAGAAAAAATAGACATAGTACGGGAGATGATGCCCAAGACAGTGATTGACGGCGGCGACGGAGACAAAGATCATGGACAGCGACAGACACGATGGATGTGGACGATAACGACGGTCGTAGACAAAAACGGTGCTCGTGAACGGAGATGAATGGTCGTAGACAAAAACAGTGATATCGACGGTGGCCACGGAGACACAGACGATGGTCGTGGAGAAGACGACGACGATGGATACGACGGCGATGGTGATGGTAGTTGTTTACACGACAGAGACGGTGGTCGTAGACAAAAACGGTGGACAAACATGGTTGCGGTGACAGCTACGGTGGTCGTAGACAAAAACCGTGACGGCGACAATGGTCATAGATAAAAACGGTGACGGCGATGGTGACCACGACGAAGAAAGAGACGATGGTCGTGGACAAGACGACGACGGTGGATACGACGGCGACGGTGACGGTGGCCGTGGACACGGCGGCGACGGTGGCCGTGGACACGGCGGCGACGGTGGTCAAAGACATAGATGGCGACAGTGGGTGCAAACAATTGCGGTAGACAAACATGGTTTCATGGACTAAAACTAAATAGATAATTGGTGAAACTCAAGGGCAATTGTGTTATTTGACACTATTAGAAATTTCAAAATATTGTAAATTTTGTAAGATTTTTGCAACAAGTGGTAGATTCTAAAATATTCCTTTTATATTTGATTATATTGATGAAAGTATTTTATTATTCGCTACAAACAAATCCATAATTTTATAATGTAACTAAAAATATTATTAAGAATAATAAAAAAATTATCGTCCATAATTCAAACAATAGAAAAATTCACGGTACTGTTGGAGCTGGATTTCACACCAGGAATTCGGCACATAAAACTTTATTATTATTAGGCTTAATTATAAGTAAGATTGGCCCAATAACCTACCAAACTTAGATAAAAGCCGATAAATTTTCTGAATGTGTTGGGCTTAAGTCAATACCCGTTCACCGTCCGAGCGGAAGATTCCCCTAACCATTCTATCCAGCGAAGATAGACCAAGTTAGCGCCGCTCCAGCGGTCTAGCTGCATTCCCGATATTTCCAGAGGATGAATCCAAACGTGCCCAAGATCTCCAATGACGAGAAGAGATACGCGGAGCTGAACCTTTAGCTCAGGGGAGGATAAATACGAAGATCTAGAGCCGAAATGGCTAGTTTTTTCCATAAGCTTACACTTATTATAACTTTATCTCTCACGACAGTTCTAGCTAAAGTTATCTTTGTATATTCGATCATTCATCAATATAAATCCAATTTCATTACCTTGCATTTTTTCCCGAATTAACATATAAATTCTTAGTGCAGAATCTAACTTCCACATTTAGCGCCGACTAAGGGGAAGACATACAATTGTCGTACACAGAAGTCTGATCTCGAACCAACCCAGACGAGAATGGATACCGTCAACATGCAAGATTCAGCCCCAATCAACGACTCATCAATCATTGATCTAGTGGAACGAGACGTATCCGAGGTTGTAGTCAACAACCAACCTAGATCGAGTCAAAACCAGGAAGCTCTGGTTGAGAACTCCCCTGTGGACACATCAACAATGGATCCACACCCACAATCTAGATCCAGCACTGCCTCTATCATCGTATCTATGTCGATGGTACCAAGGATAGTTTTTCAACGCAATTCGACCACTAGTGTAATTCCACTAGCACCTTGATAGGAGGACTCCCGCTTCTCCCCACAGGACAAAGAGAGCGCTCCCAAGACGATCTATCGGAGATGTGCCAAATGCTTTTGACTCTGGTAGAGAGAACCCTTGGCCAAGACCTAACCGTCGGAATGGTGGCAGCCCGCCTTCATGGCTTCATGGCGTAGCTCCATGAAATATCCCAGTCAATCGTCCACGGGCTCCCACTTTGTCAAACTTCCAATGGAGAGGTAACTCCCGCAAGGGGTACAACTTTGAGGCGGTGGTTGGACTTTTCAGGGGTCAAAGTGACCCCTACCAGTGCCGCGCACTACCTGACGTTCAACCATAGTGTGAGAATTGAGTCAAACACCGGACGAATTACTGATCGGTGCACATGACCATTGCTAGCACAAGACAAAGCCTTTTGAGCCAACCACCGGACACGAAGATATGGTCGGTGTGAGTGATCCATTTGGCAGTTTCGAACAAAAAGACGTATTTTCCGAAGTTAAGCCCTAGAAGATCTTAGACCTACATATACTTGTTTTTAGCCTCCTGTTTTAGTTTGTGCCAAAAATATAAACACTTTTATTCATAAAAACGACCACGCCTCTCTTGAGGGATTCATCATAGACTTGTATTTTAAGAGCTTTTGGTGGATGATCTTGCTTTGTACTTCAATAAAGAGAAGAATCTTCTATCCCTTACTCTTTTAATAAAGTTTATCATCATGAATTCAACATATTTTTGCTGTTTTCGTGCACCCATGTTTGAGTAATTCACTTGTTAGGTTTTAGGTTTTCAAAGAGTTTCATATTCGATAATTGATTGATGATTGTTTATGGATATCAATAGAGTCTTCATCTTTACTTATACTCTATGCATGATTGCTTACCACGCATTTAGTAATTTGATTTTAGGTAAATATATTCTCCAAAAGCTTTTATATTGCCTGAACTAGTATTCGATGAGCCAAGCGTCTTAACAATTCGAAAGGTTAGTTAAGGAGTTAGGTGAACTTTATCAGAACTTGAACTTTTATTGTGTGTTTTCACTTTGTAATAACCATCGAAAGTTGATTCTATTAGGGCGATTAAACATAGTAGTTGGAGCCACGAAAGTGAAAAAACTATACATTCGTGTTCAGAGTTCTAGATGGTTCGGAATATCTAAAATCTCTAGATTAAATCAATCGTTATTGTTGCATAATTCTCTGCGAACTACCTACGTCCTAACACTTTTCTCCCATTGATTTTAGTTTTTATTTCATATTGCATTCGTGTTATTTCACAATCACACAAATGACTAAACCATATTTTGTTCTTGCTTTATTTTATTCATTATAATTCGTATTGTGATTAACAATTCTATGGGATTCAATCTCTTATCTATACTAATTGTGATTGTTGTGCACTTGCAGGAAAGTTGTAAGTGGTAAAACTTACACCACATAATCAACATATGCGGCGTTTTAATGAGATCAATGGAAACCCCACCACCAGCTCCGAAGAAACCAGCCAGTCCTTGGATGAAGATACCACGCGTCTCAAAGGTTCTAATACTTAGGTCCCAGCTAAACAAGTTGATTTCATCCTCGTGGGATCCAAGCTATGTAGAGATTCGATAAGTTCCATAAGAGCCCACCAAAACCGGGCCAGCGCAGCACATGTACTCCCAACAAAATTTTAGGGAGTAGACCACCAAATCGCCTTCGCAGAAAGCAAAATAGCGCACCTGGACAAGCCACATGATGATGCTCTGGTAATCTAGTTCGAAATGTGTGGCTGCCTAGTTTAAAGAGTAATGATAGACACATGCAGCTAAGTTGACCTGCTATTCTATGATGTATATAAGAAGATGGATCTTAATGACTTTGACTTACAAGGCCAAGGCACGCCGCTAACTGGCTTTGCATGAGAAATGGCCTATTCAATGGGAATGGTTCGACACCCGATAGTAGAGGAAGGAATCCCAAAATTTGTGGATTTCGTTGTAGTAGATGGCCCAACTCTATTTAACGTTATACTTGGACGGCCATGGATATACACCATGAAAGCTGTACATTCAACTTATAACCAATGCGTTAAATTCCCTAGTCCCAACAGGATATGAATAATTAAAGGTAACCAAAAGACCTCAAGAATTTGCTATTTAAACGGGCACTAGCAGCTGTAGAAATCAACCTAATAGCAATTACAGAAGGGGGAGGAGCAAAACCTACGTCAGCTAGCAGAACATAATAACCCCCAACTGGTCAAACCTCGACAGGATTTGGTCACCAAGGTCTGCATTGACGAAGCTCACCCCCAAAATATGTTGGAATCGGAGTCCACCTCCAAGAACCAATTAGGAAGGAGCTAGTCGACTTCCTCATAAAGAATACCAGCTACTTCACATGGTGCACCTTCGATTCGAAAGGAATTAGCATCGCGTCACCTCTCACGAGCTGAATGTCAATCCTACATACAAACCAATTAAGCAAAAGAGACGCAAGCTCGGTCCTGAGCGAGCCAAAGCCGTCAATGACGAAGTAGAACTTTTACTCAAGATTGGATCAATCAGGGAAGTCAAGTACCCAGACTAGTTGGCCAACCCCGTAGTAGTCAAGAAGAAGAACGGAAAGTGAAGAGTGTGTATTGATTTTACTGACTTAAATAAGTCATGCCCAAAGGATAACTTTCCACTCCCACACATCGACCGCCTAGTCGAAGACACAACTTATGATATAAGACCCGGTTAGGAGCCTTATGGTAGTCTGAACCAAATCGATTGATGGGATCACAACGCTGGCTTTCACGCTCTATCGTTCTGATCAGTGGATGGGAATGATAAGACAAGTCTGGTTAAGAGACCTGAATCGATGCGGGAAAAACAAGCTGGCTTTCACGCTCTCTCTTGTTGATCTGTTGGATGAGGATGGATCGATGGCACCACAGAGATGATGTGAGGATCTCTGATACTGCAAACACTTGTTCTTGGTGATTCACACACACAAGGAACAAGCAAAACTCAGAGCTAGGCGGCTGCTAGGTCTAAGAGGAAGAACTGCGTATTTTATTGATAATCAAAGGTAAAAAAGGTTACAAAGTTGCAGGGGGACTTTGTATAGAGTCCATCAGCTAGCCCTAAGGCCAAAATAAAGCAAAAACGACACAGCAACAGGACTGACTCAAAAAATGGAAATCTACTTAAAACAACAAAAGGAAACTTAGCAAAAATAAAGCAAAAACGTGCACACTTGCTGGGGCATGATCTCTGGTCTCTTGGGTGTGTTTAAACCACTATGATAACTCATCTTTACCTGCACAAACCATAAATAATGTAAATACATGGTTTTGGCCAGTCTTGCTTCCATACGCGTGAGTTAGGGTCTTGTATGGCTCTGATCGTTGCAGCTTCAATTCTTTGATGAAATCTTCCTCCTTAAGTCCCTTGAGGTCAGTTTGTAGAAGATCTTTGTGTTCCTTCTCTTGGTTTGCCTCCAGCTCTTCTTCCTGCTCCAAAAGCTCTGTATTGGCTCCATAGCTCGTTTGGAGGTTAACTTGCACCTCTGATGTAGTTTCTGGGGGTTTCTTATTGTAATGAGCTCCTAGACCTATAAAAACGATAGACTTACCTTGGTGTTTGGGTGGAAATGCTTCTTTGATGCTGAGATGTGCAAAACCATCTATTAGCTCCAAATCGGGTGCATTCGAGCTCTTTTGTAAAGGATCAGGTTCTTGAGTGTTATTTAGCATGTCTCCAAGTTCCATGGTACTTAGAAGAGTCTCTACAACCTTGTTGAACCCTTCTCTAAGCCTTCTTGCCCTTGAACGTGTCATTGGTGCTTCTCTAACTTTAGGTACGCTTGGTTTATCTTGGTTTGGTTCCATGTGTGGTTCGATGACCTCATCATTCCCTCCCCCTTCTAGAGGTTTTGTCCTCAAAACTGGATCTTCTGAATCAAAAGGAGATAGATCAGTAATATTAAAGCTATGGGACATGTTAAACTCACTTGGCAGCTCCAAGCGGTAAGCGTTGTCATTGATCTTCTCTAGCACTTTGAAAGGGTCGTCTCCTCGTGGTGATAGCTTTGAAGACTACTCTCTTGCGTCCTTCATCGACTCTCCTCTTGTATTCTTTAGTCTTCTTTATTATGTTGTCTCTAACCTTTTCATGTAGTTTCTTGACAAATTCTCCTCTCTTTAGACCATCCAGATTAATCTGTTCAGCTTGTGGTATAGGTGAGAGATCCAGAGGCGTCAAGGGATTAACTCCGTATATAACTTCAAAAGAAGACATCTTAGTAGCCGAGTGAGTAGCATGGTTATAAGCGAACTCAAAAAATGGTAAACAATCTAACCATGTTTTCATATTCCTACCAAGAGTGACTCTAAGTAAAGCAGATAAAGTACGATTTACCACTTCGGTTTGTCCATCCGTTTGAGGATGACAAGTTATAGAAAACAATAACTTGGTTCCAAGCTTTTTCCACAAAGTTCTCCAGAAGTGACCTAAAAACTTTGGGTCTCGATCAGAAACAATAGTTCTAGGAATACCATGTAAACGTACCACCTCCTTGAAGAATAAATTAGCAATTTGTGTAGCATCGTTGGTCTTCTCACATGGTATGAAATGGGCCATCTTCGAGAACCGGTCCATAACAACAAAGACTGAATCTTTGTGTCGTATTTTGGGTAGTCCTAAGACAAAATCCATCGAAATATCCACCCACGGTGCATTAGGAATAGGTAAAGGTAAATAGAGACCATGAGGATGTAACCTGGACTTAGCCTAGGCAAATGACACAACGGCTGGAATGCTTCTCCACGTCTCTCTTTAGGTGTGGCCAAAAGAAATGTTCAGCTACAACATCTAAGGTCTTGTCTACACCGAAATGTCCCATTAATCCTCCACCGTGCGCTTCTCTAAGCAGTAACTCTCTCAATGATCCTTGGGGTATACACAGCCTCTTATCACAAAATAGAAACCCATCTTATATGTAATATGCTCCGTAAGCACCTTTCCCACATGCTTCAAACGCTCCACTAAAGTCTGGGTCATCTTTATAGAGGTCCTTGATGTGTTCAAACCCCATGACTCTTGCCTCCATTGTTGCTATCAATGCATGTCTCCTGGATAAAGCATCAGCTACAACATTCTCTTTGCCCTTCTTGTACTTGATAACATACGGAAATGTCTCAATGAACTCTAGCTACTTAGCATGTCTTCTCTTGATTGAAGTCTGACCTCGCAGGTGCTTAAGAGTCTCATGGTCAGTGTGAATGATGAACTCTTTAGAGAGAAGGTAGTGTTGCCATGTCTCTAACGCACGAACCAAAGCGTATAACTCCTTTTCATATGTTGGATCGTTCAATGTTGCTCCACTTAATTTTTCACTAAAAAATGCTACTGGTTGCTTCCTTTGATGCAGAACAGCCCAACTAGCCAAACCAGATGCATCACACTCCACTTCAAACATCTCATCAAAGTCTGGTAACGCTAGAACCGGTGCTTGTATGAGTCTCTCTTTAAGGGTGTTGAATGCTATGTCCTGGGCTGATCCCCAAGAGAAAAGAGTGTTCTTCTTGATCACGACAGTAAGTGGTGCTGCCACCGTGCTAAAGTCTCTCACAAAACGCCTATATAAGCTGGCTAACCCATGGAAACTTCTTACATGGCCGATGGTAGTAGGAGTAGGCTATTCACGTATAGCCTTGATCTTCTCCTCATCAACTTGCAATCCCTGTTCACTTACTACAAAACCTAAGAAAACAAGCTTGTTAGTACAAAATGTACACTTCTTGAGGTTAGCATAAAGGCCTTCCTTGCGAAGTGATTTGAGCACTAGTTCAAGATGATTGAGATGGTATGATAGGTTGTTGCTATAAATAAGTATGTCATCAAAATAAATTACTACGAATTTACTTATATAAGCATGAAGAACCTGGTTCATAAGTCGCATGAATGTGCTTGGTGCGTTAGTTAAACCGAAAGGCATAATCAGCCATTCATACAAGCTTTGCTTGGTCTTGAATGCGGTTTTCCACTCGTCTCCTTCTCGCATTCGAACTTGATGATAACCACTCTTTAAATCTACCTTTGAGAAAATGGTAGAACCACTTAGCTCATCCAGCATGTCGTCTAGGCGTGGAATGGGATGCTTATACTTGATGATGATGTTGTTGATAGCTCGACAATCTACACACATTCTCCATGATCCATCTTTCTTTGGAACTAGTAACACTGGTACAACACAAGGACTTAGACTCTCTCGTATGTATCCTTTTTTCCATTAAGTCTCGTACTTGCTTCTCTAATTCTTTAGTCTCTTCCGGGTTCATTCTATATACTGGCTTGTTTGGCAGAGCTGAACCGGGAACTAGATCAATTTGATGTTCTATGCCTCGAATTGGTGGCAGTCCAGGAGGTATATCTTCGGGCAATATGTCTTTGAACTTTTCTAGAATAGCGTGCACCTCGGTTGAGAGTTCTAGTTCTCCCAAACCTGTACTTAAACACTCTTTAAACATCATTAGTAACGCAATGCCTTTAACACTCATGGTTTTATTAATAACACTAGTTCATACATAAAGACTATTTTTACTTACCGCAACCTCCTTGTTCATGTGTACTTGTAATTCGTGTACTTCAGAAGGACTAAGAGGGGCAAGATTATACTTACGGTCGTTAAGTGTAAATGAATAATGATTGGTGCGACCGTTGTGTATTGTTGCTCGGTCAAACTGCCAAGGCCTCCCAAGTAGAAGGTGCCCAGCTTACATCGGTACTACATCACACACAACTTGATCCTGGTATCATCCCACATTAAAAGGTACGGTGACTTGTTCAGAAATCTTCAGTTCTGTCTCATTATTGAGCCAACGCAGCTTGTATGGTCTAGGGTGCTTAGTCTTCTCAAGACCTAACCTGTCCACCATATACTTGCTAGCGACATTAGTACAAGAACCTCCATCTATAACTAGATTACATACCTTTCCCTTGATGGTGCAGCGAGTATGAAAGAGATTCTCTCGTTGAGCTTTTTCTTTGGGATTGATAAGAACACTTAGTATTCTCCTGGTCACTAGAAGCTCTCCACGGTCAGGGTACTCAAAGTCTTCCTCTAGTTCATTCGAATCATCATCTTGCTCATCATGTGACTCGTAATGTCCACTAGGGGTAATAATCATTGTTCTACGATTCGGGGAGTCTCTGGATATATGTCCCCTGCCTTGACACTTAAAACATGTTATATCATGAGTTCTTTGATTATTATTAGGAAACTTACTTGGTTCTGATGTTGTGGACTTAGACAGTTCGTGGTTCTTCCCTTTGAACCTAGAATCAATCTCTACTGCCTTGCCTTTATCTATTGAATTAGAACTGCTTGCGATCCAAGGTTGAGCTGGTTTGTTGCGGTTGTAAGGAGTTTTCTTGCGCTTGTTTTGTTGTTCAACTTTGACAGCCAAATGTAACAACTCATGCAATCCACTATACTGAGCTCTCTCCACCTTTCTTGCAATCCTATCTTGCAAACCGCCTATGAATTGAGCCATCAAGGCTTTCTCTGATTCCTCTAGCTCCAAGGAGTTCATTAACTTCTCAAACTCTTCAAAATAATCATCTACACTTCTGTTCCCTTGAGACAGCTTACGAAAACGTTTTTGTAAGTCTCTATGATAATGATCAGGCACGTATCTAAGTCGCAAGAGAAACTTCATGTCCCTCCATGTAACTACGGGTCCAAAACGTTGTCTCCTCCGTTCAGCGATGTTTTTGTCCCACCATGCAAGTGCATTGTCTGTAAGTTGAGCAGCTGCTACAACTACTTTCTTGCGTTCATCATAGCCATAGAACTCGAAGATGTGCTCAAGACGTCTCTCCCAATCCAAGTATACTTCTGGATTTGATTTTCCAGCAAAGGTAGGTGGTGTTAACTTCAATTCATGGAAAGTCTCACGTGGTCCTACTCGCCAGGCCTGGTCCATCCTCAAAGGGTCTTCTCTACGTTGATGCCGTCTCCACAAAGGATCAGGTGGTATGTCATCTTCACTCTCCTCGTGGTCTTCTTTTTCTACTCGCACGTTTCGCCTTGCTTGTACATTTTCCTCTTCAACTCTCACCCGTGGTTGCTCCAACTGTCCCACTCTTTCTCCAATTCCTTTGATCTCTGTCCTGAGCTCAGTTAGCATCCTCATAAGGGCAGCTTGTGGATTCTCATTTTCATCTCCCATGTTATTATCCAAGTGCTGGAAATAACCTTGCAAAATCTAAAAAAATAGGTCAAAAATACCACGAAAGAACGGAAACGAATTTGCACTAAACTGATCAAACAAACTTTCTCAATCAATGAAATAAATGCACAGATTGCTTGAACAAACCAAATTAACTAAGCAAAACAATTTTTATGGGTTTTTGTTTTATGATGCAAATGAGACTAGCAAACAAAGGCAATCAAACAACTTATGCAGATTAAGCAAAACAGAAATAAAACAAACGCAGAAACAAGTATCAAACAAGCACGTAACGTTTTATAGGATTTTTATTTATAAGCAAACGGAAACAACTCAGACAACTTATGCAACAAAAAGAAAACTTAAAACAGATCAAATACAATATGAATTCAAACGATAACAAATAAAACAGAATGACTTAAGCAAAACTAGATGACTTTTTATGGGATTTTCTTTTCAAATACCAAACAGAATAAAAACAATCTATGAATCAATGACCTAAACAGAACATAATCAATTCAAAACGAAATAGAATAAAAAGGAAACAAAATCAAAATGAAATAGAAACTAAAAGAGATAGGGATAGGAAACCAAAGGCAGGAACCTTTGGCTCTGATACCAATGATATAAGACCCGGTTAGGAGCCTTATGGTAGTCTGAACCATATGGATTGATGGGATCACAACGCTGGCTTTCACGCTCTCTCGTTCTGATCAGTGGATGGGAATGATAAGACAAGTCTGGTTAAGAGACCTGAATCGATGCGGGAACAACAAGCTGGCTTTCACGCTCTCTCTTGTTGATCTGTTGGATGAGGATGGATCGATGGCACCACAGAGATGATGTGAGGATCTCTGATACTGCAAACACTTGTTCTTGGTGATTCACACACACAAGGAACAAGCAAAACTCAGAGCTAGGCGGCTGCTAGGTCTAAGAGGAAGAACTGCGTATTTTATTGATAATCAAAGGTAAAAAAGGTTACAAAGTTGCAGGGGGACTTTGTATAGAGTCCATCAGCTAGCCCTAAGGCCAAAATAAAGCAAAAACGACACAGCAACAGGACTGACTCAAAAAATGGAAATCTACTTAAAACAACAAAAGGAAACTTAGCAAAAATAAAGCAAAAACGTGCACACTTGCTGGGGCATGATCTCTGGTCTCTTGGGTGTGTTTAAACCACTATGATAACTCATCTTTACCTGCACAAACCATAAATAATGTAAATACATGGTTTTGGCCAGTCTTGCTTCCATACGCGTGAGTTAGGGTCTTGTATGGCTCTGATCGTTGCAGCTTCAATTCTTTGATGAAATCTTCCTCTTTAAGTCCCTTGAGGTCAGTTTGTAGAAGATCTTTGTGTTCCTTCTCTTGGTTTGCCTCCAGCTCTTCTTCCTGCTCCAAAAGCTCTGTATTGGCTCCATAGCTCGTTTGGAGGTTAACTTGCACCTCTGATGTAGTGTCTGGGGGTTTCTTGTTGTAATGAGCTCCTAGACCTATATAAACGATAGACTTACCTTGGTGTTTGGGTGGAAATGCTTCTTTGTTGCTGAGACATGCAAAACCATCTATTAGCTCCAAATCGGGTGCATTCGAGCTCTTTTGTAAAGGATCAGGTTCTTGAGTGTTATTTAGCATGTCTCCAAGTTCCATGGTACTTAGAAGAGTCTCTACAACCTCGTTGAACCCTTCTCTAAGCCTTCTTGCCCTTGAACGTGTCATTGGTGCTTCTCTAACTTTAGGTACGCTTGGTTTGTCTTGGTTTGGTTCCATGTGTGGTTCGATGACGTCATCAACTTAACACCAGATGCTATCCTTCATGGATGCATTCTCTGGATACAACCAGATTCGAATGAATCCTGACGACCAAGAAAAGACTACATTCATCAATGGCCGAGGGACCTATTGCTACAAAGTAATGCCCTTCAGACTAAATAATGCATAAGCTACATATCAACGACTGGTTAATAAAATGTTTGCCCAACAGCACGGAAAGAGCATGGAATTATGTATTGACGACATGCTGGTAAAATCAGCAGACCAGAACGACCCCATTACACACCTTAAAGACTATTTCACGTTCTTAAACCAGTACGGGATGAAACTTAACCCCGTCATAGAGCGTGGAATAGAAGATAATCCCAAGCAGACCACAGCATTCCTAGAAATGACATCTCCCAAGTCAACCTGGGAGGTGCATAGACTAACTGAATGGATTGCAGCGCTGAACCGCTGTATATCCAGATTCATTGACAAGTGCCTCCCGTTTTATCAGTTGTTGAAAGGCAAAAAAAAATTCAACTGGGATGCCCGTTGTGAGGAAGCCTTCAAGCAACTGAAAACTTACCTCAACCAACATCTAATACTAGCAAAGTCAGTAGAAGGAGAAACCCTATACCTATATATTGCTGTATCACCAGCCGCTATAACCGGCGTGCTAGTCCTAGAAGAGCAGAATGAGAAGAAACCAATATTTTAAGTAAGTAAATCTTTGGTAGATGCAGAAACAAGATACCCAGCCATGGAAAAACTTGCACTAGCACTAGTTATCTCAGCCCGAAAGCTGAGACCGGATTTCCAATCATTCGCAATTTTGGTGATGACCTCTTGTCCCATAAAGATAATTATGCTTAGTCCTAACCAGTCTGGAAGGTTGGCCAAGTGGGCTATCGAGCTAAGCGAATATGACATAGAATATTGTACCAAAACAAGCGCAAAGGCCCAAGTCCTACCTGACTTTGTGGTCGAGTTGGCACCACAAGCAATCAACAGAACTAAGCCAGCAAAATGTGGTCACTCCACGTGGACGGAGCCTCTTTCAACCAGAGATTTGGAGTCGGAGTAAAACTCAGCTCTCTAGCTGGAGAAGTGTTAGAACAATAATTCTGACTTGGATTCTAAGCCTCTAACAATGAAGCAAAATATGAAGCCCTCACAGCCGGACTGAGCCTAGCTCTCAGAATCGGAGCTAGGGAGCTAAGCACGTTCAGTGACTCGCAACTAGTTACCAGCCAATTCCATGGCGAATATGAAGCCAAAGGCGACCGGATGTACGACTACCTAAAGAGCACCTATGAGCTAGCCAAGTAGTTTGATAAGTTTAAGCTAACCCGCATCTCGCATGATGAAAACACCTCAACAGACGTTTTAGCAGCTGTGGCATCAACCTCCAACCCCTTGGTCAAAAGAATAATTCTAGTGGAAGGGATGGAAAAACAAAGTATTAGATTAGGCCCAAAGGCAGTAGTAAATGTCGTGACGACAAACAGAAAGCAAGAGAATCACAAACTGATCCAAGCTCCCTAGACAGAACAAGCCAGAACAAGCCAGGCGCATGCTAGACAACCAATGGATATTGAAGAATTGACTTATGACTCGTAAGACAAGCTTGATCCCGAAGAATTGAGTAATTCCCAAGAAGCAGAACAAACTGACGCAATTCGTAAAATAAAAAGGTCCGGACTGGAGAATCCAGATTCAGGAATATATCGCGAATGGTGCTACACCACCCGATAAATGGGAAGCTAGGAAGCTAAGAATCAAAAGTGTTTGCTTCTACCTTAAAGAAGGGATGTTAATCAATCAAAGCGCCTCTCGACCGTGCCTCACCTACATCCACGCAAATAAGATCAACAAAACTATGATCAGAATACATGACAGGTCTTGCAGGAGCCATTCCGAAGAACGAACTTTAGCATTCCTCGTAAAAAAAGAGGGCAACTTTTGGCCCACTATGCTAGCTGACTGTGCAGAATTTGCAACTAGATGCGAAAAATGCAAAAAAAACTCCCCAATCCTTCAAAATCTAGCAGAGCTACTACTGTCGTTCTCGAGCCCACACCTTTCATGAAATGGTCGATGGACATAATTGGACCCCTTACTCATTCAGGACCTAAAATACTTGAATATGTATTAGTTATGACTAACCACTTTACCAAATGGATGGAAGATTCTACTTAGTAGCAAGTCCATCTAGAACAAATCAAGAAGTTTGTATGGAAACACATAATCTACCGACATGAGCAGCCGCATGAAATCGTAACTGACAGAGGCACCCATTATACTTCGGCAACACTCAGGATATTTTGCCATAAATAGCACGTTAGACTGACCTACTCCACTACGAACAATCCGCTCAACAATGATCAGGGGAGGATGGCAACCAGACCCCTGCTCGACAACCTCAAAAAGAGCCTAATAGCCACACAAAAATGGAGTGACGAGTTGCAGGGAGTGCTTTGGACCCTATGCACCACAGCAAAGAAGAACACTGCAGAAACTCCCTTCTCACTGATATACGAAGTAGAAGCCTTGGTACTAGTTGATCCTACGATATCAAACCTTCTGGGGGCAACTGTTCCCCTCACTGAAGATGTTTAGTAAAGACTTGCTCCAAGCCGCCGTCAGCCGCGAGCTGGCCAGGATCAGGATTCAAAACTACCAGCAAGCAACAGCTCAACATTATCAACCGAGACATGGATCTTGCAACTTCAGAGTCGGCGACCTTGTTCTGTGCAAACCACATAACAAACACCAAGAGCTTGGCACCGAAGCACTATTAACTCCTTGGGAAGGTCCATGCCATGTGGCCACTATAGTACAACAAAACACCTAAAAGCTAACAAATATCCACAATGGGAAAATAGTGAAGAAGACCTTGAAGAGCAAAAATCTCAAACAATTATATCACTAAGTCCCCACTTAAAAATCAAACTACGAAGTGGATTAATCCCTTTACCAGATACGTAGGCAGGTCGCCCCTCGAGCGCAGCCACACCAACAAAAAAATCACACCTATTTGGGTCCATTGTAAACCTAAATTTATTTGCGTTATAAATTAAGTACGATTATATGCTACTTAGGCCACCGGGCCCCGATCTAAAACATCCTAAGGTAAAACTAACGTCGTTCCAATTGAAGTCGATCCAATAAGCGATCACCTGAAAACTTAGGCCTAAAAGAGTTAAGCCCTAAAACTTTGTTACGATCAAGCGTCAGTAGACAAAAAAATCCACATCGTAAACAACAAGTCCAAACTGGTGTGATTTACTTTACCACACAAGATCCGATTATCATATAATCATCTAGCTCGGACAAGTAAAGGCATTAAGAAGGTAAACACAAACTCTAAATAAAAAGATAAGTCAATAAGATAAAAGAGCCACCGGGCAAGTCATTCAAAACAAGCAAAGTCCCGCGAAAGGGGAAAATGGATGAAAGCCCTTTGAGGCACCAAAAGTTAAAACGAAAGCAAAAGAAAACAAAAGGCCCACCAAGGACAACATTCAAGATATTATTAAGCTAAACGAAAGAGCAGTCACATCGTGGCGTCCTCAATCACTGACTACCTCCATGAGCATCTGGATTAACGAGCTGGTTGGTGCCGTGCTGGTCGACCCCCGCTTGAACCTGAGTTACCGGATCCACCTCCATCGCGGCCATCATCAAGTCTTCAGAGACCTGAGGGAGATTCAGCTTCCCGAAATCAAAACTTGAGATCTTAACTTCCCAAAATTTATCCTCCTCAACTGGGTGAAGAGCCACAGCTTCTCATGCTTTTCCTCAACGGTGAATTCATTCTTTGTTAAGGTATCAAGTAGCAAAAATATTAGCCACGGCCTCCTAAAGGTGAATATCAACTTTGATCTCCACGTCCTTCTTTTGGAATTTCTCACCGATAAAGACAAGGATCTCCTCGTACCTTTTGGCAAGCTCCTGACACCCAGTCCGATTAGCTACACGAGTTGCCGCATCCCGGGTCTCCTTCAGACCTTTATTCTCCACCTCCAACTCCTGATTCAGTGCAGCTACATCAGACATTTGCTTGAGAGCTCCATGGTTCTTGATAAGATCCCACTTTGATAGGTTAAGAACATATCCAGATTCGAGATTCAACAAGGGAATCAATGGATCAATGATGGAATGAAGGGTCACACAAGAGCTGCAGAAGGACTCTTGATTTACCGATGGATCGAATGGTTACACAAAGTTCATGAGAGGAACTTTGATTTACCTTGATCTATTCTTAAAAGAGGTTTTTGATAAAAAGATAAATAAGTTCAGAAATGAGAGTACAAGGGAGTTATAAAGAGAAGAAGGGAAGAAGAAGAGACAAGTCTTGGAACAAGCTCCAAGGCTGTCTCGAAAATGACAGAAAAATTAAAACAAAGTTTGAATCTAAAAAATCAGACCCTTGAACTCTAAAAACATTTTTTCTCTTTAAAATTTGAATAGCATGTTATCAATGAGGCAAATGGATAAGTGTGCGAATAAGCCTCATTAAAAATTTTGTCTAGAAAACCCAATGGAAAAAAGAGCACAAGTCACACACCTCTCATTGATAACCCTTAGTTAGCTTGAATCACAACCAGAGTAGTTGGATTAGCTATGTTACTAAGGTTGCTTTCAGCCTGACTTAGCAATGTGCTAAAGGCTTGGTTAAATAGCTTAGTCCTAGACCGAGTCATAGGTCTAATTGGCGTAACCAACACGTCCTCAACATAAAGCTTAGCTCATTCTGGTTCAAGCTCTAGTTCATGCTCCTCCTCCTTAGAGCTATCCATGATCATATCATCCTCTCCCTCTTGAAAAGGATTTGACATCAAATCCATTTTATCTGCAAGAGAATATATCAAGTTAATACAAAAGTAAACTGAAAGGGTTAGAGAGATACCTCCATTTTGGTTTTGGCTAGATTTTGGCTTGTATGATGCGTTTGGTGGCTCCTCTTTCATCAGCATGAAAGAACTGACGTCTTGGTGTTTATTTAGGTCCAGATAAGGTGGCTTGAATCGTTTGTCTCCCTCCCTCTTTTTGATTCTTCTTGTGCGTTTTAAGGCAGCTCTAAAACCTGCAATTGGCTCTTTTGACAAAGACAAGCGCATTATATCTGTGTGATCAAGGGGCAAACAAATTTCGAAGCCAGAGATACTCACTACAAGAAAGCAGGGTTTTTACGACTGCAACATTAGTAGCAGTTTAGTCGCTAAATCAAGAATTACGACTATTTAATGCAGCCGTAAATCCCTAGTCGCTAAATACATTAGTCGTAAATATAGTCGCTATTTGGCGACTAAGTTACGACTATTTCATGTAGTCATAATTTAGTCGTAATGTAGAAGCTTAAATTTACGACTACCTTACGACTAGTTTGCGATTAATCCGCATGAACAAAGTGTCCTTGTTGCAGTCGTAATGTAGTCGCAAAATTTAGCGACTAATTTACGACTATTTGATGACTGATTAACGACTATTTGGCGACAGCGGTTTTGGTAATTTTTATTTTCTATTTGTATTTAAAATGTAAAAATTGTTTCGGTTTTTTTATAGGGAAAATAATAATTGAAAGAAAAATTATTATATTTAATAGATGAATTACAAAATACACATATTATAGATAGAACATACACACATTTGTATCTAAACTTGTAAAAAATCATCTAGTATTACAAATGCTTGTTCAGATTTTGGACTGTAAATGAGTCACTCTCAAACATCTAGCACCTTGATTCATCAATTTCTTCCGCTTCTTTTTCCCCATTTTAACAGCTTCAGTTTCTTCTCCTCCTCATCAAAATGTGCTTTACACATCATCTATTTATAACAACAATGGTCACAGATCTGAAATCCAGAGATCTCCGAACCAACTAGAAAACAATCACAAATCGATTTGGCTGAAACTTACTTGGAGCTCGTGGCTGGCTACATTTTTTAATATACCTCTTTTAATATTGTATTATGTACCATAAGATCAAATAAGAAATTAGACAAGTACAAAGCATTCGGTTCTATACACAAAAGCAAGAACAACAACTTAACACCTAAAGAGGTCAATACACATAATCAAGAGGAATTCGAGATGCTACAAGTACAATCACAAACATACAAACAAAGACCTGGTCAGATAGACAATATAGTATTTGGAAACCAAGAAAGAGCATTTTCTAGTTCAAAGAGTAATGTTTTACAATCACAAAATACGTTTAAGCTAAATTTAGAATTAGAAACATCCTCAATCAACTACACATATCACCAAATTAAATTTTGTGCGTGAATTTTCTAATCTAAATTCCAAAATTAGAGGAGGAAACATTAATAACCTGCAGGTGAACGATTAATCTGAACATCAAAGTAAATTTTGTGCGCGACTCCTTCTAAATCATCTCCTACCTTCTATACCAATTGCAATGATTCCTTAATCGAGTTGAAATTAAACTGAAAATTTAGAACTCAGAAATTAGGGTTTCAGAATTTAATAGAGAGAGAAGAAGTCAAGCAAGTTATCGTGAGTGTCTCTGCTCACCTGGGTTTCGTTTTGAACCGAAGGATCCGCATGAGATGGCGGCGAATATGAATCTTGCGAAATCGAGATCCATAGATGAAGTAAAATTTGGAAGCTTATGAGCTTAGTCTTTACCCGTGGTGACAGAGGTAGGTTGAGCTTTGGATTTGGGTCTGATATGAAACAGTAAACAAGTTAGAAGTTCTCTGATTTCACAACCACATAGAAATCGAACGGAAATGAAGAAATGGCTTGCGATTGGGAGCTTAGTTTGAGCGAAAATTTAGAGATTTAAAGAAGATTGAAAGAGATAAACACGACAATCAAATCATACCCAAACATTTCTCAAAAACCCTAATAACTTTTCGCAGAGAGAAGGTGAGAGATGATGTTTCTTTTTCGATTTTTTTTTCTTTGTCGGCAAAGCAAAAAAATTAAGAGCGTGAGAGATTAAAATGGGTTAAACGGTCAAGATTGGCTCTCCAAGATTTTGAACGGACAAGAATAGATATCCAAAGTTGTCATGTCATCAATCCTAGTGATTTAACTAAAGTGTTTTAATTGGCTTTCATCTTCTCAAATGTATTTTTGATGTGTTTTGTTAGTTATTTCCTTTAAAACGTTTTATTTAATTTATAATAATATTTCAATTTTTTTTTTCTTGTTTTGAAGACAAATTATGTATCCATAAAATATTTACAAATGTTTGAAACTATATCTCACTTATAATCAAATTCATTTGCAAGATAGTTATATTTTGGTTAGTTTTGATAAGTTTTATGTGTAAGGGTTAGAGTTCATGTACGAGGGTTTGAGATTTGAGTTTCAATATTTTTGAGTTGGAGTTTTGAATTTAGAAATGAGTAAATTTATTTAGATAAGTGTTAGATTTCGTGTTTGGTTTTATAATATATATTATGTTAAAAAGTTTAGGGTTTAATTGTGCTTGGGATATAGAGTTTAGGGCTTACAAAATGATAATACTCAAACCTTTTAAAAGTTTTTAGACCCTAAATAAATAAAAAACATAAAAGTCCATCAAATCTTACAAGTGACTCTCTCTTAAAAAAACAAAAATTAATATTCCCGCTAAACCATACGACCCTTTGCCTCAATCGTATTATAGTACCCTATACTCTTAAACCCTAAACCCTAAATCTCATTATACTTCAAACCCTATACTTTTATACCCTACACCCCAAATCTCAATATACTTCAAACCCTATACTCTTATACTCTAAACCACAAATATGCCCCAAATTTGAAATGAAGGATCATGTTTTTGACTTTTTATTTTGAAACTTTAAATTTTAACTATTGGTTGTGTAGTAATTGGTAATGTTCTTTTTATTAATTTTGAATAGCAAAACAAAAATAAACCGGTTTTGATTATTGAATTATCAGAATGATGACACTTGGTTGCAAACAAGTTTCACATAGAAATTCCACTAAAGAACATCACATTAAATAACTCGATAAGGAATTAATAAGCTTGAGATTTGATTTTCTATGAGGCTAAAGCTCTGGTCTCTCTGAGATGTTTTCTTCAAAATCTTCTTCCACACCTTCATCGGCCGGACCAGTCCAGAACCACAATCTCGAGCTTTTGTCAGCACTTACGACTGTTTTACGACTCGCCGTTTCAGTCGCATATTAGTCGCCAAGTTAGCGACTATTTTACGACCCGCCACTAGAATCGCATTTTAGTCGCCTATTTGGCGACTAGTTGACGACTATTTTCCCCTTGTGACATTTAGTCATAAAGTGGTCGCTAATTTACGACTAATTTATGTAGTCGCATTACACCGACTAATATACGACTAAATATGTGTAGACGTAACATAGTCGCTAAGCAGTCGCTAATTAGTCGCCAAATTTACGACTACATATTTAGTCGCCGAATGTAGTCGTAAAAAGTCTGTTTTCTTGTAGTGACTTACCTTAGTGTATAATGCATCAGGTGGTTCATCTTTGAACATCAAAGAAGTTTTAACTACTCTTCCATTCTCCTTTGGTCCATAGTCAATTTGAATAGTGAGAACTTGAATTATTCCCACCTTTGAGTTCTTAACCTGTCTTTCATTTGCTTTCAAAAAACTAAAGAAAACAAATCAAATGTGCGATTGGAATAATCAAACAAGTTCTAAAGAGGATCAAACAGGCTATCCAAGGCAAGTTTATAATGCTTTTTATCAATTTCATTCAATTTGTCATAAATCAGAAAGTGATTAGAACACCAAAAATCTTTAACAAGCAACTTTTTATCAGAAAGAGAATTATCCTTTGCAAACTTAGAAAAGATTTCTTCAAAAACATGATCTTTGAAAGTTGGTTTGCAAGGTTCATGAAAATCACAAAAAGCGTTTTGTTTTATTTTAGAAAAAGTTTTATTGATTACAAACTCTGTCTTAGTTCTAAACAGCTCAAATGTGTTGCTAAACAAAGAAACTCTCAAAGCACGTTCAAATTCACGAATTTTATCACCTAGAAAACCTTTTAGCTTAAAGAACTTTTCATGTGTAATAATTTCGAAAGTTGAAATCATTTTGTCAAAAACAGAATTTGAAACCCGAAATTCTTTCTCATCTTCTAAACCAAAACGTTTTTCATCTTGAGCAGAAATCATCATAAACAAATTTGGCTCAGTCCTAACCAAATCAATTTCTTTACAATGCTTTCTTGTAGTCACAAGGAAATGGCATAAGGTTGGTTGACTGCTCCAAGTCATTAACTAAAGGCAAACTCTTTTGTGTTTCCTCGAGTGATTCTTCTTCTAAGACCTGTGAAATACAAACAATACTACTCGGTTGCAAAGGGGTTAGTTTTTCAAGCAAAAAATCAGATTGGATAGAGAAAAGAGTACCCTTAGCTTCCAAGGACGATTTGAGAAAGGCGAATTGCTCCACCACTTTGTTCTTAGTTTGTTGATCTGGGTAAGCTTCCAATAGAGATAAAGGAACTAGGGAGATCTTTTGATCCTTAAACTTGAATGAGTACCGGTGGATAAGACCTCGATAAGTAGCTTGGCGATCATAGTTCTATGGCTTTCCTAGAACAATGTGGCAGACTTCCATAGGCAAAACATCACAAAGGATTTCATCCACATATTTCCCAATGGACAACGACACCATTACTTGTTGAGTCACTTCTATCTCCCCATTTAACCAAAGAAGCTTGTAAGGTTCTGGAAGCTTCTTAGTCTCAAAACAGTAGGAGTCGTAACTCGCACAATTGAATTTGTATGGGTTGTTGAGGAAATGCGAGACTTCCGAGTTAATCACTATGCAGAAAAATATTGACACTTGCGTTTGCTGTTAAGAAAGCTTTTATTAATCTTGTTGCGAAAAAGTTCTAATCCCTTTTCTGGATGGATACAATGAGCTATATATAGCTAAATAATTATAGGTCTAAGTGCTAGATTTGGGCTTGGCCCATTAAGTCATAAAATAGCTTTAGACCCATAATATTATTAAAATCATTTAAATATGAATTTTATTCCATTAAGGGCCTAATTACAAATTAGACCCTTATAAGTCCGTTTAAGATTTCTTCTAGCTTTTTGCACAATCGTTCTTGTCGTTACATCAATCTCCTAGGGGTTAAATCCAACCCCTACAGTTAGCTCCCCAGCTCGGTAGTATCGAGTTATGATGATGCCGAGGTTTAAGCTGTTGAAGTCTGAGATTGATGTGATGGACTATGAAGCTGTCAGGCATTGACGTCTTGTCATTGAATTCTAGAAGTTTCAGTTATTGCATGTTGAGCAGATGCTACCGTGTTGTCCAGAATATGCTTCTGGTGTTTAAAAATGAGGTTAATAGATGGAAAAAAACTATTGGGCTCATTTAATTGGACTTTAAAGAACGTTATGAGAATTTATGGAAATTTTTTTGAAAAACCTTATGGATTTGAGGAAATTTTTTTGGTATAAATAGGCCCCCTATGCACTCTATTTTTTTTCACTAAGTCGCTTTTTTTGCAGTAAAAAAAGGTAAAAACAATCGAAACTCTTTTTTTTCCCTCTAGTGCAAATTAGGGTTTTTTTTTTTTTTTTGTCTTCTTGTGAATTCATCCTCTTCATCTCCGATCTGAGATCGGTGCCGGAGCTTTGCCGAAATCTTCAAGGGATCGCCGAAAGTCTTCGCCGTTCGTAGTCGTGGCCTTTAATCGACCGGAGGGGCTCAACCGTCGATGTCTTCGTCTACACTGCCGTCATCATCGTCATCCTCACCGGATCTGTGCCGCCGTTCCGCCATCGTCACCTTCACTGCGACCGTCGATCTTTCCTGTTGCCACATATCACGTAGAGGAGAGCTCTGATTACGCAGAGAAGAAGGTCGAGATTAGATCCCACGTTGGCGCCGTCTGTTCACGCCGCTGCTCGACAGAGGAGGAGCTTCAGATCCGACAACGTCACCACCGTGGAGCTTCAAACCACCAGTCGCTGCGGAGAGAGATCTTTACGGCGGAGAGGAGCTTCTCAAAGGAGAAGCTTCACGAAGGAGAGGAGCTTCACGGATCTTCACGGCAGAGGAGAGATTGGCGGTGGTGAGGAGCTTCACGGACCCGACGGAGAGCTTCAGATCCGGTGGTGGTTGCTCGCGGTTCTTGATTCTAGTACCAACGGAGAGCTTCGGATTTGGCGGCGATGTCAAGATCCGATTCCAGCAATGGGAGGGTCCGATTCCGGCGAATAAAAGCTCCGATTCCTGGTTCGTGGTCAACGAGGGACACTGTTGACTTTTGGTCAATGGAATTGAACTGGTCAACTCTGGTTTGGTCAACATAAGTCAAAATCGATTAGGTCAATGCAAAGTGATATTACTCTGGTTCGTCCATCCAGTCAAATCCATAATTCAGTGATGCTGCATCCGTGAAGTACTTGGTGGCTTTAAGGACATGTCGAAGAGGACGATTATAATTGCATAATGCAGTAAGTGAACAAGACCTGCATACTGCAGTAAGTGGAAAAACCCTGCATATTGCAGTAATGAATCGCACAAGGGCGAAAAAGAAACCGGCAAAGGGCACAAATGGGACTAAAAATGATGAGTAGAATGAAATCAATTACTATCAAAGTACAAACTGATTTAAACCTACATACTGCAGTAAATTTTCTGGAGACGATAAAGAGCCCAACACATGGCACGTTTGAAGAACCAAAATTAACCGAAAAAATCAGACCCAAAACCGCAACTCTTGAAACCAATAGGATAAGCTCACTCGTTCATTAAAAACCTAACCAACATCTGAATCGGAGGGTGAGAAGAAGTGTACCTGGTACCATGGAACAACAACAAAGGTTGTTACATCTAGGAACAACGAATCTGACTTGTAATCTGAGATCTCCAAGCTTAGATTTGGAATTGGAAGAATTTGGGGGAAGCCGATAGTGACCCAGAGGATGGACAAGGATGGAAAACGCTCGATAGATAGAGAAATAGGAGGAGGGTCAGGAGGGACTGGTGGATCTGGAGGGTCGAAAGGCAAAGATGTGCTAAAACGCAGATCTGGTAATCGCCTCTCTCACTTAATAAAAATTCCCGACCATTCTACTAATTACTAAATTTAAATTGAGAAAATATAAAATACAATTTATTCGATAGGTTTGTGTTATTACTTTGCTGCTCCCTCGCCACATTAAGATTGGAGGAAGAAAGTGATTAGTTTATATCAATTTATGTTAGTTTTTTTAAAGAGATTTGAATATCTTGAACCGAGGACATTTTTGAATTTTTAGGACAGTCAATGTCTCTGAATCACCAAGTCAGAAAACTAGTATAGGTGATTGACTGAAAGAGTCTAAAAAAAAAATTACATTAAAAAAACCATTTAGGAAAAGTTGGATAAAAAAAATATGTGACTTATAATTAATTTGCTATTTGGTAAGCAAACAAGAAAGATACATTTATCAAGTAATTCGGTAATTTCTTGACTAAGTAATCACGTAGATTTAAAAAGGTGATTATGGTTTATGAATTTTTAGTATATAAATTTTTGTAAGACTAATATGTTTTGTAGAAGTTGAGTTTTTTTTTTTTTTTTTTTGTCGACAAGCAAAATTCATTGAAAGCCCAATGGGCATTACACGAGATTTTCGAAATCCAGATACAACATTCAAATAAAATCCATCTATTATCCTAAATTAGAATAATAGATATGTCCACCACTGGGATGGTGCCACCGACAACCACAGTCTCCGCCGTTCATCACCACCATTCAGTTGAACCTCCAGCAATTTACCACCGCCGAAAACATAATCAACTTCTCAATTTCGAAAATCACAAAATCTCTTTAAAGGAACCATCAAAGCATGCTCTTCTGAAAGCCTACTCATCTCCATAAACTCATCACCGGCCGCTACTATCTTGACCACATCACTCATCATCTTCGATGATACTATTGATAGGGGATTAAGGGGAATTTTGACTCGCAGCCAGAAAGAACCGGTAAAAGAGTAAGAGACAT
Source organism: Draba incana (assembly GCA_963576765.1). Classification (NCBI taxonomy): domain Eukaryota; kingdom Viridiplantae; phylum Streptophyta; class Magnoliopsida; order Brassicales; family Brassicaceae; genus Draba; species Draba incana. The sequence continues at coordinate 18,297,162 of OY755208.1, forward strand.
GAGATTCGAAAACAACACCACCTAAACTTGGTTCCACCACCCCAACAAAGTTGAAGAACAAAAGCAAGTTCCTATAAAGGAGAAACAAAATCCAAACAGCGTCGGGAGACCAGATCCGAACAACGTCGGAATCAAAATCGGTCAAAGCCGAACCTAGATCTAAAAGATCGGAAAGCTACTATTAAAAACAAGATCTATTTACAAACAAAGAAAGAAAGAAACCCCGACGCCGGCAAGGAGCCGGACGCCGGGTTAAACAGCGGCAATACTCTTTTGTTTACTTTAAGATAGAAGGCTGAGAGTTTTAGTAAACGTGAGAATATTTCAAATGTATTATACTATGGAATAAACTGATAATATATAACAAATAATTTGCTAGACATTATTATAAATCATCATGTATACAGTATGCTCTATTTTTTTTTCTTACAAATTATCATATATTAAGTTCATCCACTAAGACTCAAGTGGAAAAGTAGATCTTTTTTTTTTTGACGACAAAGAGGATTTCATTAAGATTTTTGAAGGTTACATATTTTACTATCCAAATTAAGCCCAAATTAAGCTCATTTGCTATCTAAATCAACATATAACAAAACTTCTAATATAGGAACACGTGTCCATAAGCTCTTCTTGGATTGTAGATGAAGCACCGTCGTCCTCTCCGCCGCACTATTCCGATCACCAACGAAGAAGAGAGCTACCTTAAAACCTTCAAAATCTTCAGATCATCCTACAGGAACAGATCTAAGCAAGTTGCAGATGAAGATCTCCTCACCACCATATAATAAACCATCGACCGTCGCTACACATGACCATCACCCACCGCCTTCACATGAGGCAATAAACTGGGGATTTGGGGAGATCCATCTCCCAGCCAGGAAGGAGCAATACCAAAAGTAGCGGTAAGAGATTCTCCAAACGCCACTGCAAGGTCTTTGATTTCTCTATCACGAACCTTCGAGAAAGAAAAAATCAGTTCTTGTAAAGGAAGAAACAAAATTCAAATCAAGTCAGAACAAAAGATCCGTCAAAGCGGAAACTATTAATCGCCTAAAGCGAAGCAAAATCGCATAAAGCGAAGTCCAATCGAAATCGGAATATATATTACATGCAAAAGATCCGAACAAATCGGAGATCCGTATTTACATAGGTCCGGCTCCAGTGAAACCACCGAACACCGGCCTAAAAGAAAACTCAAATTTGATTAAGAAAGTTTCAGAAGATGGGGGATTCTAGAGAGAGAAAAGGACGGACGCGTGATTCTATAAGTTATGGAAAAGTAGATCTAGATTTTTCAATTTAGGGTGATCAGATTTTGTATTAAATGGTTTATACTGTGAGTATCATAATTTAGATTTAAATTCGAAAATATGTGCCAATATATAACGGCTATATAGTCTAGTGTTTCAATTTCTAATCACTTTCTTTTGTAATTATCTAATCACTTTATTTTTATATTTTTTATTTTTTTTATCAAGTTTGGACCACAACTAGTCGGGATTGTTGAACTCATTATTTTTTTATATTAAGTAGATTTGATCGAAAGTGATTTCTCATCTAATCACTTTATTTAGATAGAGAAAAACACTATCTTGAAAAAGCAAAATATCATTCAGCTTTAGCAATAATAGCATACAGTATATTGAAACAAATCTCAGTTTTTACTTTAGTTTTCTGCATGGTGCTTAAAAAAGATCGTTATATAATGCATTATCTTTCAATCCTTGGAACGTATTTCAAGAAATGATCCTCTCACTTGCTTTACGTCGGTCTCATGTCTGATTATTGGATAGGTCAATCATATATATTAGAGATTGACAGATTTAGGCTATATATATAAATCGTCGACAAGAAAAAATCTACAAATCTGGATTCGATTTTTAGTTGAGCCAAATGATTAGATATATCTATATTAGTATTCTTTATTATCCTGCTCGATCACCATTAGCATGAGTCTGTGAGCCCCAAAGTAAATTAAGTAACACTTAAAATTAAAATAACAATAGTGGTAATAGATGTAACATAATGTAAATATCACGTTCAGATGCTATCTAGTATCTATTTGTACTTGTTCTGCATGTTCGCGATATTTATAAACTATATACACCCGAATTTTTTTTATTATTACACCACCATTTGTTATCCATTTCCAACGAAACACACTTGACGTCCATCTTAGAAAACCAATACAAAACAAAAAACAAAAAGACACGCATACATGACCACAGAATCCAACATGCATGTGGTTCCTCATTATTATTTATTATCTATCCATCATCATTGTACCATCATATCCATCGACATGGTACACATGCCTATATACATACATATATGTATATGATCATATTATCATGATCAAGTGGGATTAAAGAGATACTCATTAAAAAATAATGAGTACCAGTATGTATCTTAAGACATAATGGTATCAATCTCTTCAAAAATGTCTTGCTCACGTTCGTAGACCGGCTTGATATCAGCGACGTCGTTTTCATCTTCCTGAAGAAACCTCGCAAGTTCTTCCATGAACACATTGTTCTCAACACAAGAATCCTCCAACATCATGAAATCTTTGTCATTCATAAATCTTGAGAAACCGATACTATCCCCATGATCATCAATGTTATTGCCAACGAAACTATCAAAGTACATTTGAGGATCGTTAACGGAGTAATCAGAGAACGTGGACAAAGACGACGTCGGATTCACGTTACCGAGAAGATTAGAGGTTGGTGTGAAGGAAAAGCTCGTTGCCTTATCTGATTCAGAGTCAACAGAAACACTTGTACTAGTAGTGTGACTAGTTATTGTAGTAGTATGTGGGACAACACTACCGATAATTTCAAACAGAACACTATGATTGATTCTCTTTCCGAACCTATTAGCTACTATGTTCAAAAATCTAGCTGATGATAATTCAGACTTGTCGTTCTTCTTCTTCTTCCTCTTGATCTCATTGTGATCAATATCATCATCACTCGTTGTTTGTTTTTGCGGGAGTTCTTCTGAATTGATAGTGTCGGAGATTATGGACTTGTGTGTAACAGGATCGATACCTTTCTTGATCAAAGTTTTTTTGATGTGAGTGTTCCAATAGTTCTTGATCTCGTTATCTGTGCGTCCTGGTAATCCACGAGCTATAGCAGACCATCTGATTATAAACACCATATAGATTACATTAAATATTAGTGATGAACAATATTTGGAATCAAAGCATTAAAATGCGAAGAGAGAGAGGGAGACTAACTTGTTGCCATGAAGAGCGTGAAGAGATATGATAGAGCATTCTTCATCTTCAGTGAAATCTCCTCTTTTGATGTCAGGTCTTAGATAGTTGGCCCATCTCAGTCTACAGCTTTTCCCACATCTCTTGAGCCCTACACAATAAAGGAAATCAATTAATTATAAAATAATAATAATAATAATAATTGAGCAATAATGACAACAAAAAAAGATCAAACATTGAATATTCAAAAATGGCGAAACAAATAAATAAATAAAATACCAGCTTTTTCGGGGAGAGTTCGCCATCCACCTTCACCGTGACGGTTAAGGTAAGAGATAAGCTTTTGATCTTCCTCTGGAGTCCATGCTCCTTTCTTTAACCCTAATTCTGCTTTGCAACATGGTGTTCGTACCATTCTTGGTTCTTGTGGTTCTTGGTTCTTGGTTCTTGAAAGAATGACAACTTTCTTGATCGAATTCAAAGGGGGTGGTTCTCAAGGGAAACAGAGAACATAGATCGAGAGAGAAAACAAATTGGAAACCTGAGGAGGTAAAAAAGTAAGGGTGTAATTGAGCGTAAGATCACATAGATCGAGCACATGATCTTTTAATTAATGAATTCAGACATCTGTAGATTCTTCGTATAGACATCTTGTTATTTTGCTATACTCGAGACCGGTTTAACAGTCAATGAACAAGAACACAGAGCAAGAGAGATCTCTAGTTGCTCTGTTTTTCTTACCACAAGGAGAAATCGATTGAGAGAGAGATTTTTTAAGAGTTGTATTGTCTCACTTTGTAAAGTGCGAAACAGTGGAGAAGAACCATCACCTTTATTAATGGGTGTTCGTGGCTGTACGTGTGGCTGCTGCCAACGACGCCGTAATACGCTGAATAACACGTGTCTTGGTCTGAGATTCTATCTTGTCTATTTATTACAAAGAATTGCTTACTTTGTCAGTGGAAAATTTTGAGATACACATCTGATCTTTCCACTGAATAATTATAATTATTTTATTTATCGTCAATTAGGGCTGGGCAAATTATCCGTTAGATTTGCTCCGATCCGAAATCCGTTTTGATTCGACCGAAAAATTCATATATCCATTATGAATCAAAGCAAAACAAATAGTTAAATCCACGATCCATCTAAAGCAAAGCAAATCACAAACACTAATTTTAAAAATCCGAATATCCGATCCGATCCGTAAATTACATATATATACATATAATATAATAGATTTATAATATTTATTCGCATTTTTTAACTTTTTCAATATATTGAACGGATATATAATTCTAATAAATGTATGTAGTTACTAATTTTTTAATTGAAAATCAGTGTTTTCATATTCTTTTCTTAAAAGAATAATAAATGTTTCGTTGTCCACCATTTTTGTCATTCATTTTCATTTTATTTTTAATTAAATCTAATAAAATTATTTAGTTTATATTATTTTTCACTTATTAGTTTAAATATTATATTAAAAGAATAATTAAAAAAATGTTTTCTTTTCGTTTTTTTCTTTAAAACGAATATCCGCAAATATTCGGAAAAAATTCGGACATCCGTACGTCCAAATATCCAAATTTTTTCAAAGCAAAGCAAATCAAATCGAAAAATTTAATATCCGTGAAAAACAAATCAAATCACAAATACTGTATTTTTCCGGATATCCGATCCGCGCCTAGGCCTAGTCAACACATAATAATGTTAAGCCAGCTATTATAGTTATATGTCAATATGATATCTCCCATGCATAAATTGCTATTATATTGATAATAACGAAAATTTGAGCGGAAAGATAATGAATGTCAAGTTTGCAAACAAATATTAACGAACGCTGGTTATATAATCAAATTTAAACCCCTAATTGCTTGGCAAGTAGTTATTTTATTATTTGCATGCCAAAATGTAAAGTTTTCAAGAATTCTCAAAATTTCTCAGAACAGAATTTATACAGCGCCGAAAGATTTGGAACACCAATTAAATTATAGTCTCGTTGAATTTTCTCTTAGATTTTGAAGATATTCGTTTTGACTGTATAGGTCGGTCCAGGTAAAATATTTTTTTGCTTTTCTTTGTTTGACAGTTTTGGAACATAAATCCATTTTAACTCCTATTAAAAAAAGAAAGATGCCGACATAAAAAAAAACAGAAATATTTTAGTTTATAAAATGAGAAAGAAAATATTTAACCGCAATAGGAAAAGAATACCAAGCAAAAAAAAAAAAAAAAATTAATATATGTTATTTTTGACATGTGACTTTTCAAAAATGTCATTATTTAAAATTTTAATATCGTTTATATTTTTGATAACTATGCTATATTCACTGGCGAATCTGGAGCACGAGGAACAGGGGCACTTGCCCATTATAATTTATTTAATTTCTCTTAATATATGTTAAGTAATTGATATTTATTGGTTTAATACCCCTAATAGTTTTTAAAAAAATAGTTTCATGCCCCGCATGAATTTTTTTTGCATTTGTCAGTCACTATATTAGAGTTTAGTTTTTAGGATTTAAGATTTGTTAAAGATCAAAACTTTTTTAATATTGAGAATTTTAAAATATAAAAGTTTTAAAAGGTTTAATAAATTGTAAGTTTGTAAAAAGATAATTTAATAATGATATATTTATAAAAAATAATTTAAGAATGGTACTTTTGAAATTATCCCGTAACCATTTAGATGCGTGTCGTTATCAGGAATGTATTGATTCAACTGTAAAAGATGGAGTGCGGACTTTTCTAATTAGTACGACTGAACATTACTTTAATATTTTTGTAAGATTAAAATAAAATCATTAGGCGACAAATTCAATACAAGGACAGGCAACGAAACACAAAATTGAAAGTTCGAGGAAAGGTAGTAATATTATACGAAAAGTAGTCGTTTTTGAATTAGATAAATTAAGCAAGACGACAAAAAAAATATATATACATTAAGCAACAACTTGGTCACACTGGACTTGGACATATCGAAATCCATCACACCGTGTAAAATTATAACGAATCATAAAAGAAAAAGATAATATATTTTCTATTACATACAAATAATATTCAACATTGTCTTTTTGTGATACGAGGAATAGGAAATTTCTAGCTAGATATATAGGTATTGTGACACTCTGATTTTAGAGCATATATGATATATGCGGTATATGCAGAGAGACTTAAAAGAATTGATTTGGCTACCTATATCACCAAAATGCACTTATTTTTTCGGTCACAGGTCTTGAGAGAACTTCAGAGTTAAACGTGCTTGAGTTAGAATAGTTTCAGGATGGATGACCTACTGGGAAGTCATTTCCAGTACCGTGTGAGTGAGGTCAAAACACGTGAAAAAATCGCGTGGTGATTTGCAGGGTTAGTAAAAATGACTTCCGAGCCTCCCGGACTAACGCACTGACCGTCAGATAGGGTGGACCAACGGGTCTGAGAGTAGACGAGGGTCCATAAGAAGGGCGGTCGGGGCGTTATAGGTATATTCCGTAACGGTTCGATGACTTTGACTATTTGAGTGTTTTGATTTTGGCCATAACCATCCAGTTTTCTAACGAAATGAAATTTGGAAAGGAAAACCAGGAATGACCTATTCCACAAAACTAAAGAAATTTGCGGGGATCAAAAGACTATTTTCTTCCTTCTCATTTTCTTACATTCTAGGTTCGGATAATCATAGAACCGACTATTTGACCCATCTCACACGTTCTACCTTTCATAATGTTAATTTTGTTTGTTATTCCAGTAGAGCTTGTTCTATCACCTCAAGTTTGAGTGACAGGAAAACTCTTTTGTCAAATAAAAAAAAATGTAATAATTTTTGAAAATAATTAAAGTTTTTATTACTTTTTTAACGGTGTTTTTTACTTCTTTAAATATTAGGCTTTTATAACCAGATATAAGAAAATAAAACCATGCCATGTTTTCATTTTTATTTGCATCATTCAGATTAATTTTACGTAATAAATTGGTTAAGAATTAACACCCTTACATCAAATTTGAATAAACATGAGGTTACGAGAGTTCACCAGATTGGTTACAGCAAACCAACTCTTTTAGATGATGAAACATCCTAGTAAATCAATCATACACTCGTCCACCACTATGCAACAATGTACATACAATTTCACACTAAAAGAACAACTAAATGACAAAATTCATCTCTTTAGTACAAACACTAAATATAATTTCACTTATGATGATTCGAGAAATAATCCTTAAAACCCCAAATTTCTCAAAAAAATTCTTAACACCCTATCTAAATCAATAAAACCTTCCTTTTTTTTTTCTCCTTTTTATCTTTCTTTTTTATATTATAAAATAAACCAACAACTAATTAATTAGTATGCAACAACCAAAAATAATCAGAACCAATGGTTATGTGCCACGTGTCAAAAATTAATCTCTCTTCTTCTTCTTCTTCTTCTTCTTTGTTTTTGGATCCGACGCAGGTGGAAAAAAAACCAAAACAGAGGAGAAATATTAAATCTCTCTGGCTTTATCTCTCTCTTTATTCGATTTCTCATTGTTGGGATCTCTCTTTGTTTGGTTTCTCATCTCTCTCTTTGCTCGGTCCTCATCTCTTTCTTTGTTCGGTTCTTCATCGTCCTTCTTCCTCTCCATCTCGTTGTATTAAAAGGTTGTTCTTCGCTTCCTTATTTAAACAATTGAATCATGTAATATACTATGTGATGTTTATGTTTTTTTGTAGTTTCATGTTTAAGACTACAAAAGGTTTTGGAGACTGGTTTGTAAATTTGAAAATTATTAATTTTGTATAGTTATTTGGATAATGGACTTGTTTTACAAGTTTTTATGGTGATTTGACAGATTTTATGGTAAAATAGCAGATGAATCGTTCAGATTCATACAAATTGAGAGTAACTCGAAATTGCAGAGATATAACTCGTATAACTGATACTACTGAGTGTAATTGTTATTTTCGTATTTATTGCAGGAGACGATGAATGAGAATTGCACAATCATATGTTTTGATTATTGAGGATGTATTCAAGGGAAGGTGATTACATAAGATGGTGCTCATAAGAAGATCGAATTCACACTTTAGCGATACAAAACCGCACCGGAAGAAGCGACTTATTCGACGTTGGTTGAAAAAATTGGTAGGAAGATGAAGATATATGAAGCTACAACGCATAATGATTATGAATGTTGAGCAACCATCAGATGTCTTAAATAACTGATATAACTGGATATAACTATGTATGGCGATGTGTTTCTTATTTTGTAATTCTCTCTGTCAGATACTACTATGTACTACTATGTATAACTGTGAGACTTCTTTTGTGTGTTCTTTGTGTTTACGTTTGGTTTACTTATTAGTTCATTTATGTACCCTTTATTCATTGGTTAATGTGTGTCTAATTGATTTTTTGATACATATCATTATAAATTCAAGAATTAAAGTGAAACATAATTTATGACTACAACTATACCTTATACATATGTTAATGTATGAGTAGTAACACTCATTGTTGTCTCAAACAAACAAACTTTGTGTTTTCCGACATTTTAATATACGAAACTATAGTAAATATATTTCAATGGATCAACTGGATCAATACTACTAGAAAAATTATAATTTTATGAAGGTACTACTGATAACATTAAAAAAATCCATATACCTAATAACATTAATTTACTCTAGTTTTTTACTACCTAAGACAACAATTAATCATTGCAAAGATAACATAATTCATATGCTTGGTCAGTTTCTTTTTCATTTTCATTGTTCCAAGCTGATTTCCTTTTCCTTTTTTCTTTAACTTCAACACATTAAGTTTAGGGCTATCAAAATTCCAGCATAAACACATTGACCAAAATCTAATTTGGTTTTGATTTTCTCATCTTCTTTGGATTGTCACTCTTCTGGTTTCTTTCTTATTAGAGCTTCAATCAATCCATAAGTATTGTACTTGATATATCCGCAATAACAAAAACCAAGTTGTATCCAAAGTATCAATGTAAAGCTATATATAGAGAATAAACATTGAAACGGATCTAGCCAAGAGTAATTGGAATCAAACGTTCAGTGGGGAGTCCAAACCGATTACTTTTATTAAGACAATTAGACAACTATTGAATGGTAGAAAATCATTCTTTTCTTCTCTTTCTGGTTGTCCATTATTTTTCTAACTACATCACAAGAAACATATTTCATATCAAACCAATGTAAACGTGCATGAACTATATATGTGAGAAACCAAACAAGAAAAGATTTAAAACCAAGTAGTTGTATCCCAGTGGTACTTGAGGGAGGTAATTCCCAATAAGGTCCCGGGTTCGATTCTTGGCCACTCCATGTTTACGTGCGTCTTTGAAAGGAAGACGAACGGAGAATACAAATTATTAGAGTGAGATACTTATAAGGGGAAATGTTTGGTGCACTTGAGAACTTCGCTTTCCATGGAACCATTCTTCATATTCCTTAATTTTTCCTTTGAGAAAAAAAAACCCAAAATCAAATTAATCTTGCAACAAAGTAGTGTTTTTGTCAAGAAACCTAGAAGTTGTAAAGAGGTTTTCTTACTGATAAAGTAAGAGCATGAAAAATTGGATTTGCTGCAAGACTAATCGCAGAGAGACTATCCGAATGTAGAGTAATTGGACAATGTATGGCGATACCAAGAGTGGGAAGAAGTTCGCAGAGCCATAAGATTTCTTGAATCGTGTCAGCCATATCGCGATATTCTGCCTCAGCCGATGAACGAGACACACCATCATGCTTCCGTGTTTTCCAAGACAATGGAGAATCACCAAGTTGAATAAACCAACCAGTTAAGGATCGTCGTATTAGAGGACAAGCCGCGTAATCAGAATCACACCACGCAGATAAATGTAAAGATGTGTTAGCTTTGAGGAGAATACCTTGGCCTGGACTATTTTTGAGATAACGAACAACACGAAGAGCAGCACCTCAGTGAGCAGGTTTGGGATTACTCTTAAATTGGGAGAGAATATGGATTACATAGGACATCTCAGGACGCGTAGAACCAAGATAAATCAAATGTCCAACTAGACGTCTATACCTCTTAGGATCGGTAAGAGTTTCATAATCTGCAAGGGCTAGCTTATGATTTTGTTCAAGAGGAAACGTAATAGGTTTAATACCAACTAATCCATTTTCAGAGATGATATCAAGCGCATATTTTCGTTGACATAGATAGATACCAGTAGGGCTGCGAGCAACTTGAATACCCAAGAAATACCGAAGAATCCCGAGGTCTTTCATACGGAAGCACTCACTCAAATAGCTCTTGAAATCTTCGATTATGCGCAAAGAACTACCGGTAATGATAAGATCATCAACATACACCAAAACATGAAGCCAAAAATCCGATTTCTCAAGTGTAAAGAGAGAATAATCTGAGTAGTTTTGCTCAAATCCGTAGTTCAGTAAGGCTGCCGTGAGTTTTGCAAACCAGCATCGAGGTGACTGTTTCAAACCATATAACGATTTATGAAGACGCAACACTTTTGTTTTATCTCCGGTTCGAAACCCATGAGGAAATTGCATGTAAACTTCCTCATCTAAGTCTCCATGAAGAAAGGCGTTATGCACGTCCATTTGATGAACCTCCCAGTCGTTAGACGCGACTTGCTGAAGAAAAGCTCTAATTGTAACCATTTTAGCAACAGGGGCGAATGTTTAATTGAAGTCTTCACCCTCTATTTGATTGTTGCCTAAAACCACAAGACGAGCTTTATGTCACTCAAGCTCTCCATTTGAATGAAATTTGAGACGAAAAACCCATTTGCAGCCTAGAGCTTTCTTTCCCTCAGGTAAGTCAACAACTGAAAACGTACCTAGATCAATTAAAGCAACAAGTTCATCCTCCACGGCATGGTTCCAATTTTCGTCCTTAATGGCTTCTTTATATGAGTTTGGTTCAATTGCCTATGTAATTGCCAACAAATAAGCTTGATACCCAGATGAGAATTGAGAACTCGAGACATAGTTATCAATTGGATACAGAGTAGCCGATGGATACAGTTGATGAAGCAATGTAGTAACGTAATCGGCGAGTTTGGTTGGAGGCTTCTTAGATCGTAATCCACGACCAAGAGCTTCTGGTGCAGCATGAGAAGGTGGTGATTCATGTGCTTGTGTTTGATCTAAAGTCGGAACAGAGTCTATTTGAGAATCCGCCGCCGACGACATAGATGGTGATATAATCGGTGTAATGTCTAGTGTAGGCACCGAAATGTTCTCTGCTGTCTCAGGAATTGGAGTGGATGAGATAGATGGAGAAGACGTAAGTACTACATTTTCTGTTTTAAGCTCCTGTGAACTCGGTGGATCAATATTAGAGGAAGTGTTGATGATGATCGAAGAAGGCGTAGATGAGACAGGTCGTGGTAATGAAAGAAAAACATCATTGTCGAAATCCATATGAGAAGGAAGAGACGGGAGTGATTGATCACGAGAGAGAGATGAGTATGATTCGTGAAAAGGGAATGTTGTTTCAAAAAAAGAACATCTCTTGAGACCGTAACTTTCTTTGTGTCCATATTGTAGACTCGCCATCCCTTTTTACCAAATGGATATCCAATAAACACAGATTTATTGGACCTTGATTCAAACTTATCACCACCATGTCTTTGATTATGGACATAGCATAAGCTACCAAAAACTCTTAAATGTTGCGTCGGAGGAGCTTTGTTGTAGAGTAGCTCATACGGAGTCTTACCATTAAGGAGTTTCGATGGTGTTCGGTTGATCAAGTAACCAGCCGTAAGAGCGCAATAACTCCAAAATTCGACGGGTAAAGAAGTTTGAAATCGAAGAGCTCTTGCAACATTTAAAAACGATGTTTTCATTATACTCTTCCATTTTGTTGTGGAGTTCCAACGCATGAGGTTTCATGGATGATACCTTTGTCTTGAAAGAAGCTTTTAAGGCATATAAACTCAGACCCGTTGTCTCTGCGAATTGTCTTAACTTGAGTTTCAAACTGCCTTTCTACTAAAGCCACAAAATTTTGGAGATGACGTGGTGCTTCTTATTTTGATGGCAAGAGATATATCCATAGAGCTCTAGAGTAATCATCAAGAATTCTTAAGAAATACTTGGAACCACAAATAGACGTAGTACGATAAGGACCCCAAAGATCGCAATGAACTAACTTAAAAACCTTAGTTGTTTTATTGCTGCTTAATGGAAAGATTTCTCGCGTTTGTTTAGCTCGAATACAAATGTCACAAGTTTTAGAATCAAAACCATCACTAGCTAAATCTGATAAATGCAAAAACTCCAACGCCTTTGAAGAGGGATGTCCAAACCGACTGTGCCATAACTCCTTTGATGTGGGAGAGCTTGAAACTGCTGAGACAACATCAACTCCTCGGAAAAAATAAAGTCCATTCAGCTGTTTACCTGTCCCAATCAACATCTGTGTGATGCGATCCTGAATAACACAAAGCCGATCAGATATTTGAAACATACATCTTCTATCTCTAGTCAATTGAGAAACTGAAATCAGATAACAATGCAACCCATCAACAAAGAAGACGTTATGCAGAGTAAGAGAGGATCCCAAAAGTGCCTTTCCATGTTTGTTTTATGTTGTAAACCGACCATCAGGGAGTTTAATTAACATTGGTGCCATATCACGTACTTCAACCTAATAGTTTAAACTATCAGTCATGTGATTCAAAGCCCCTGTATCAATTATCCATGATTCGATAAAATACGTACCAGAAGGTTTTGATGGAGCTGATGACTTGCGTTCGTTCAACATATGCACCAAAGTTTGCCATTGTTGATCACTTAACCCGCTAAATCCAACGCGATGAGAATCTATAATTGGTGAGAATGCTCCATCAGATCCCGATACGACATGATTTGCATGAGCAACATTAGAACCTCTGCCTCATGAAGGCATCGAATTTGAAGAGCTTCGGTTTGGTGGTCGCGATACAGAGCTTTGTGAACCGGAGCTGGGTTTTCCCTTATTACGATCACCCCACCACTCCGGGTAGCCAACCTTTTTAAAACAAAACTCCGCTAAATGACCATTGCGACCACAAAGAGTGCACGTTAGAAGTCCAGAGGATGCAGGACGTGCATCTTGGCGGGTATTTGTTTGGGTTTGAACGGCGAAACTAACTCCTCCTGCTCTTTCTTCGTGTAGTCGAGCAATAGATTTAACCTCTTTATCTTGAGCCAAGACATTGTATGCCTCATCCAGGGACGGTAAAGGAGTTCTAGATAACAAAGAAGATTTAACCCCTCCGTACAAGGACTCGTCGAGTCCCATAAGGAACTGATGCAGCTTATCTTCCTCACGTTCTCTATGTATTTCTTCTAAGGTTTTTCCTTGTTGATAATCGGCCAGGCTGGTCCAGAGTCTGGTTAGCTTTCCGTAGTATGCCTCAATTGCTGAACCGTTCTGACGACATATTGCAAGCTTGGTTTTGAGTCTTTGCACTCGCTGTCCATTTTTTACTCCAAAACGTCTTTGAATTTGTGTCCAAAGACTAGAAGCATCATCACTATGTGAGAGAGATGCACATAGTGTTTCATCAATGGTGAGTTTGATCCAAGATACTACTAGAGCATTATTAGCACACCAATCTTCATAATCTTCAGAGTCTTCATCTGGCTTTTGTATTGTGCCATCTGCAAACCCGAATTTCTTCCTTGCTTTCAACGCCAATCGTATACTAGCTGACCATTCATCGTAGTTAGGTACGCGTAAAGAAGGGCGTGAGATTATTGTTCCCGGATTATCGCCGGCAGTAAGATCATAAGGTGAGATCGTTTATCTTGTGAGCTCAACTTTAGATCTTGCTTTTGTGATGTTCGATCCTGATGATTGATCATCATCACCTGCCATCGTTTAAGAAGTGAACGGTGACGTAATAGTTTTTAGAGATGTGTAGCAGAATTGATAACCAAAGATCGAAGCACTAAACCTTAGAGTAGTTAGGTTTAGGGCTCTGATACCATGTTAAGAAACCTAGAAGTTGTAAAGAGGTTTTCTTATTGATAAAGTAATGAGGCTATTAGCCTTATATAGATATTACATCATGACCTAAGTGTAGTGTTAAGCCTATGATTACAATGGGCCATAATATGGCCTAATAGTTTGATACAAAGTCCATAAGCAAATTTGCAAGAACAATGAATCGAACCTAAGCGGAAAACCCAACAATCATTACATAAACATGAATTGAGTGAAAGAGGCCTTCACTTCCCAAATACAACCATAGGCTCAAATTATAAAACCTCACCTGCTGAATCGAGTGAAGGAGGTCTGAGTCAATTGCACGAACATGGATGAGTTTCCACTGAGTCAGATCCAAGCCATCGACACCAGAACAAGAGGCATCACCACAAACACACAAGAGGAAGATGTTAGTAAGGTGAGGAGAGAAGAGACAATGGGAGAAGATGTTGTAACTGGGAAGACAAAGAAAGGAGAAAAGGAGAAAGAGATGAAGAGATGCGATTGTGAAATGATTATCTTAAATTGCTCTGAAATGGAAGAAAGAGGCAGAGACGACAACGGCGGCGCGGCGACGGACAGAGACGACGGCGGCGTGGCGATGGACGGAGACGACAGCGGCGTGGCAACGGACATATACGACGACTTAGAAAACTGTACTCCCTCCGTTTCACAAAGATAATTTTTTTGAGTTTTTCACACATATTAAGAAAAATAATTAATCTTATATTGGTTTCTACAATAAACAATTTTCAAAAAAGTTCAACCAATAGTCATTGAATCTTTTTTTTTGGAAACTACGATCTTTTAACAATAAATGATAAAAATCTATCTTCATGAAACAAATTTAAAAACCCAAAAAATTTATCTTTGTGAAACGGAGGGAGTATTCGGCAAAGAAAAGAAGAAGGAAAGATAAAAAAAAAAATTGATAAAAGGAATTTGGGAATTTTTGGATGGTTGGGTTGGTAATTCTGCAAAATTATTAAGGGTAATGTAGTATTTGAACAGTTTTTCATTTAAAGAAAAATGAAAACAAAAGTAAGTTTTAGAACTAGGGTGATTGAGAAAAAAAAAAAAAAATATGGGGTTTTAAAGATTACTTCCATGATGATTCTTGTCTAAACCTCCAGTAGAATTATTGACGGCCACAGTGGAAGCTAACTCCATCAATCGCTCATAGTCGATCTCAGTATATTTGAACTTGATTTCATACCATCAGTCCCAGTAATTGTGGACAATAGTCACTACGTTCTTCTCTGCATAACTCAACATCATTTTGTTCTCTAGAATATCCTCAATTCTTTCGAATTACCAAGTCCAAATACTTGCTAGCCTACACCGAAATAAGCCATTAGATACAAAAATCGCAGAACTTGATGATGACAAATGGGTCAAAGTTATCGAAAGCTTACCTTGCACAAGATGTTGACTATACGATAATTGGCACTCCAACGAGATGAAGCATTGACTGGAAGTTTCCAGTTGCCTTCTTGATAAGTTGTTGTCAACTGAATGAAATCATTTGATGGCTCCATGAGCGCATTTAACTCTTGTGTGAATTCTCTAAACTTTGAGATTATGGGCTTTATAGTTGCTAACCCCTCATCTATAATATCATTCAATGTTTAAGCGACACATGGAATGTAGCAGAAAGGCAAGACCTTTTAACCATCCACGTACTTCTTCAGGCTTTGGCAAGCTTGAATAGCGTTCTGGACGTTGTCATGTGTACAACACATAACCTTGTCTTCAATGACATATCTCTTAAGGACTTTTAAAAGGGAGTTATCAATCTCATAACCCTCAAAGGGATAAGGAATCTGACATATGTCGAGAAAATGTTTATGAGAGGACCAATTCCGGTTTATCCACCGACTCATTGCGCTCATATTAAATATATTTTCATATGAACTCCAGAAACTCAAGGTGAGTGAAAATTTGGAATGGATAAGTTCCAATGATGTCTTTACATGCTTCTCAAAATCTCATGGAGTATAGCTTTATATTTTTCAGCCGGCCATAGTTATAAGGTTGGGTTAAGAAACTTGAAGGAGTTTCCAAACCATATTTCGTCTACGGTAAATGGAGGAAGTAATGTCAAAGCGATCCACTTGAGAACTAACCAATTAAGATGATCATAATCGAGCAGTGCTTTCGACTGGGACTGTGGCGGTTTTACAACAACCGGTGGTGACTGTGGTACCGAGTTGGTGACAACATCTGCTGGTTTATCATAGCCTGGATGTCAATTATTCAGATAGCTTCCAGGATTACCTTGAAAAAAATGAAAACAAAAGAATGAACAGATTAACAAATCATGGGGGAAAATCTCTAACCAAGCTTAAGAATAAATTGCAAAATTAGGGATTGAAAAAAAAATATGGAAATACCAGTGAAGTCTCAAAACATTTGGGTTTTACTATCCGGTGAAGTCTCAAAACATTTGGGATACACAAAAGTAATTGTCTTCTTCCGTTTATCAGGAACACAATTTGGCTTATCAGAATTTTCATACTTTATACATTACCTTAGTAGGTTTTGAATGCATTGTTTACATTCCACTCCATTTGATTATAAGCTTTCTAAGTTCCACTCTAAGATTAGATTCCATATCGGTAAGGGACAACTAAATCAAAGTCAGAGCTTAAACAAGATGTGAGAGACATACCAAGAAGAATTGATGGTGAAGACAGAGAAAGACCCGACAGGAGCAAACCAAGAGAAATATGGGTTTTCTTTATGGAGGAAAAGCAAACAATAGCCATAGAGAGGGATGATCGGCGCTGGATATCTGACCCACATATTGGAGCTGATTCGAGAGAATAAGGAGAAAAGCGAATATGAGCTAAGGGAGGCCGCATGTTTTGAAGTCCGATGGATCCTGTCGGCGACCATGTGATCGTCGAATTTGACGGAGATAAGATCCTAGAGGAAGGAAGCTCTGCATTTGGGGTTTACGTCAGTTTAGTCAGACTCAGCTAAGATGACTCCAGAGAATGGCTCGGGCTAGTTTTATTTCAACTTTCCTAGCTTTTTTTTTTTATAGGAAAAAGACATTTTTACATTTGTATACAAAAGAAATTCATGCTTAATGCTCACGACAAAAAAAAAAAAAAAAAAAAATTTCATGCTCAATGCTCATTAAGAAATTTGTTTTTTTTTTCCTTTTATATACAAAGGAAATTTTCCCAATATGTCATGAATTTTAAATAATTAAACCCAATTGATATTTTGTAGTTTAGCTCATTCTAGGCTCATATTTATATCCATTTAGCATCCTTTACACGTCTTAACTGCATCCTTAGAGTCATATCACGCTAGTTTAGCTAGAATTGAATTTGAGAGTTTAGGATTAGGATTTTGCACGTATTGCATGTTTTTATTTATTTTGAGGATATTTGGTATCATTTGAAGCTAATCTAGCCTGGGGGAGCTTAGAGGATAGAGCAGTGGAGCATGGAGCAGAAAAGGGGATTAAAAGGAGTTGATTTGAGCTAAGGTGCCATATATCAGCCTCTACTTTTCAGGTTGGAGACCGATACCTTGGGCGTGAACCGCGGGACGGATCTATCATGCTTGGAGATAATCTAATTTGTAAATGAAATTTTAGCTAAATTCGGGGATTAACAAAGTAATTAGTACCACAAAAGTGGGCTAGTTTGTATTATTACACTACTAGAATTAGGCAGTTTTGTGACAACCAACTGTGACACTTTTTTATCGTCGCTAATATTTGTGACGCTTTAGTGACATTTTTGCGACAACATTGCGATCACAAGAAACCTAGTCACAAAAACGTCACAAATTACCGACAAAACTAAATTGTTGTTAACTTGTCATATTTTTGAGACACAGTAACGACTCTTATTACATCCGGAAACAGTTGTCACTAAGTACTAACAAAATCATGTTTTCCATTTCCCGAATTTGTATAAATGTATTAATTTTTATGAACGTGTCACAAATATGTTAGTAATTAGCCACACCATTGCCACTATTTTGTCCCACGAAAATTTATTTGTGACACTTTTTTTTCTACTTAGCGACGTTGTCTCTTATTTTCAAAATACAAGAAAAGAAAGAAGTTGTTAATCTCAATTAAGTGCATATAGTTGTACTTGTTAGAGAGTATAGTACATTTGAATTCACAAAATTTGTTCTTAATTTGTGCTCATATCTTACATACTTAAAATATGTATATATAAATTACATATTTATAAACTAGAAAAAGTGTGTAGAATGAATTTTGAAAAACTAACAAAATTCTTAATTTGTGTTACTTGATTATAGAATATCAAAAATTTACTCAGTATCCATAAAAGATTGATTGTTTAAGCATGTATATCCAATTTTAAGTGCAAAAAGTTTAGGGTTTAGGGTAGAAATTGTCACATTGTACAATCGTCACAAAACAGTTAGTAATTGTGACAGATTTGCAACAGTTCTATAACACAAAAAAGATTTAGTGACACATTTGTGTCTACTTAGGGACGCTTTCATGTTATTTTGAAAATACAATAAAAGGGAAGAAATAACTTATTGATTTACACTTTTTATATAGATTTGTACTTGTGTCCACACTATAGAACATGCTAATTCAAAAAATTTATAATTTTTTGTAATTACATATATGTGCATCTCATATGTTTAATAGATATGAATCTAAAGCTGTTACCAATGCTCAATGCTTTCTGAAATTGAGTCTTTGGATCACCTTGAGAGAGGTACTTTTCTTTACTAATTTATGTTAATTTGCAATCAATTTTTATACTTGAACAATCAGATAAATGCTTGTGTTAATTTGTGCAGAGTTTCAAGACCTCAACTTCATAGAAGAATCCTAAATGACTTTGTTCTTCTTACTAGTCTCAGATTCAAGGTAATGAAAATTCTCATTAGTATTATGTAATTGTTTTGTTACACAGACATTTCAATTTCTCATAGTATTATTCTCTGTACTTTGCATACACAGGATTGAAGAGAAGATGGTTTCATTGAACTTATATGGCTAGGATAAGAAGATCGTGGAGAAGAAGAACATGCTTATTGTTTCACTTTGAGTTTCGGTTTTTTCCAGTTTGAGTTTCAGTTTGTTTTTTTATTTCATTTCATTTGTTGGTTATTTTGACATTTCAATTCCAATAAAAGATATTCTGCTTCTATGGATTTATTACTGTTTTTGTTTTTGCTAAAGTTAAGCTCAGTTAAGTTCAATTAGGTTACTTGATTCTACTAATTTCTTGAACTGCAAGTCTGCAACAATGACATTATTTTTTTGGTTTATATGGTTATAACCGATCCGAACCCGATCCGATCAAACTTTGGATCACTATTGGATCCCACATATAGTATTCAAAACCGATCCGAACCCGATATCAAATAACCTATTCCGAACCGAAAATAACAAAATACCCGAATGGTCTTCATGAGCCAATTTTTGAAAATCCGAAAATCCAAAATAACCGAACCGAAACCAAATGGTCAACCGAACGCCCACCCCTAGTAGGATCCTTTCTGAAACCGCCAAATTTTTTTTTTAATTAATACAATTAACCCGAATTAATAATCCCATAATTATTAATTCTCAACGGTCAATTCAACAATTAATAACCAGCGGAAACACAAATCAATTTAAACCAATAATTCCATTAACAATTGAACCAAATAACCAATTCAACAAGAACGATTCAACAATAATCTGAATACCAAAATAAATTAAGCTAGCAACCTAATACCAGGTTCTACTTAGTTCAACAAACATAAACAAAACCCTAATCATCCTCTTCATACACCATGATACAGCGATCACACCTTTCTTTTACCTACAACACATTGGAAAAAGAGTTGCGTAAGTATTATCAGAAATACTCAGTGAGGCGGTCATCCCGTCTACCTGTTACATAATAAGGATAAAAGATGCCAAATACTACGCAATCATTCAACAGTCCACAAGTTCAATTTACCATAACAATAAAACAATCAACCAAACTTATGGACACATAAATCAGTGTCGATCGACACACCACCACGGTGTCGATCGACACACCACCACAGTGTCGATCGACACACCACCACGGTGTCGATCGACACACCACACACAATTCCATAATCATCAAAAAGGTGTCGATCGACACTCGTCTAAATCGAGCCAAATCCATCGAGCGATCATTCAGAACACAAAACATCACGATTTATACTCAAATCATACAACAATCACAAGAAAAGCAATTAACAATATCAATTCCATCACAACCATCAATCAATAACCTAACATCAATTATCCATAACCACGATCACACACTCACCTTAGCCTAGAACGATTGAACGCAAGGCTACACCAAAATCAGAGCCTCCTACTCGACCCAAAGCTACTGATTCTCCTTCTCTATCACCTATAACTCAACATTAAGATTTTCCCCTAAAACGAATTAGGATTTTTTTTAAAACAGAACCGACTCATTGACTTCAAATCAGCGCTGAGGACAGACCTTACCTCCAAATAAAGATCAGGAATATAATTCGGAAACTAGACACAAAGAGCTTTCCAACGATATATAAATCGTTGCCAAACTCTTTCTAGAACTGTGGCAAAACGGCCTCGAAGTGGTCTGATCACAAACCCGGTTCTGCACAGACCTCTCTCACGAAAACAAAGATATCTCTTAGCATACAAAACCAATTGACAAACAGATTTGCCTCACGGCTAGCTAAAAGAAAGGAGAACTTACCCATAAAATTTCACGATGATCAGAACTGATTTGATCATTCGATCCTCTTCTCTAACACAAGACAACATAACTGCCTTAATCTCCCAATCATCAACACCCAAGACACAAGCACTACCTCTTCCTCTCACATCTCCAAAACTCACTCAAAATCATCAAAACGCAGAGAAAGAAAGGCTACTTGCTTTTTATAACTTGAGCCTAGGGTTTCCTCAATCCCTAAACCGCAAAAAAACCGCAATTAAAATCAAACCAAAACTGGTTCAGAACATTGATGTCGATCAACACACCACATGGTGTTGATCGACACCCCTTACCAAAATCACTATTTTGGTTTACGGATGTTACAATTCTCCCCCACCACTCTGGATTCGTCCTCGAATCCCGCATAAAACGTCTATCAAAGACCAAAAATCATGGCCTAACTGGCCAGTACCACTCGAGATCATCCCACTCGATCTCCAACACTAATGCCCACTAAAGACCATCACCTGACCCAGTTTGGTCAAAACAATCCGAGATCAACTCTTTCGATCTCCGAGGTCTACATACAGTCTAATGCTTACTTACGTTTTCAGACATTAATTACTCTTAAATCATTCCACACCCTGACACTCGCAGGATGCATCATGGGTGCTGTCAGATCCACACCCTGACACTCGCAGGACGCATCCTGGAAGCTATCATGTAACATACCGCTCGCACTCTCAGGGCGCATTCCTCGAGCCAGCGATATCTGGGGAGCTAACCATCCCCTTAAATGAATGAGCTATTCGAAACCGCAACCCCTAGAGTAATCAATTCTTAACGTCTCTAAGCACCTATTGACTAGATCTTCCTCACATAGTCAAAAGCAAGATATTTCCTAAATATCAACAATAATAAGAACTACTCATCTTATTAAGCACATGAAATAAATATGGGAAAACTCCATCTTATAAATTCCAAAAACAAAAAATCGTTACACAGAAACGAGAATACACAAATCAAAAGATAAAACAGCCCCACACTGAAACAACCGAACTAGAACCACAAAGAAAATGAAGCTCGAACTACGACATGCTTGTCGAACCACTTCCTGAGTTTCAACTTCATCCTTGTCTGAGGTTCTGAAATCTCCTTTTCCAAAACAACATAAACCCGCAAAAGTCTCAACAATAGAAACTTCTTCTGACGCAACACCTTAACTCTCCTCTCGAGAATTCTCAAAGGTCTCGTCGCCACAGAAAAATCTGTCTGAAGATGCCTAAAATCATAGCCACTATCTCCTCTGAAGTGCGCAGACACTTTCTCAACCTTGGTACAAAAACATCTTATGACCTGCTGTCATAATCGGGTTAACTCTAACCGGTACACCACCGATCCAATTCGCTCCACCACTGGGAACACACTCATAATCTCACTAATAAATCTTAGACTCATAAATCTCAGACTCAGCTGAGACTCCGCAATCGATTTATTAGGACCTCGCAATATGGCCATCCTGAGATACGCTTTATTTCCAACCAAGGATATCCACAATGCAACGTTTCCTAATCCCGACTAGGTCTGACGAATTGATCGCGCAACAATCAAATAAGAACATGCACTACCAACTGTAGACCCAGAATTGGATCAATCGATCGCGCACCAATCAAACAAAAACATGCACGACCAAAGATGCCACATCCGTTACCAGGGTCATCTGAACCGATGTTCCAAACGAATTATCCATCCTAGACTTGATGCCCACATACACAACCTTTGCAAAAATTCCATTTCTGAATTGTCCTCTCCAAAAATGACGTAACTTAAGGTTCATGACTGAACCATGCGGGCTGGCATTCCATGCAGCTTCACCATCTTCTCCACGTACTTCATAACCAAACCGCTGCTCCTTCGGTCTTCTTAATAGCCAGAAACTGCTGACTTATTTGGAAGGTCCACCAAAACCTAGCTAGCATTAAACTTCTGTGAGTTAGGTAATTTCACCTTGAAATCCATCGAAAACATATTCCACTTCCACTCTGGAATGGGCAACTCTGTATCCAACCCCTTGGAGCCTGACACTCCGATTTCACTAACTGACACTTATCGCACGCTGCGATCTACTGGCCAGTACTACACGGTATTGCACACCCGAACCTTGAGGTCCATATTCCATCTTATGCTTATGCCACGATCAGACATTGAGTACTCATACTCAAACCAACATCATCACACTCTCAAGACGTCTCCCTCAAGCTCTAGATATATGTAAAAAACACTTCTTTTAGAGTAATCAATTCATACGTGTACAAGCACCTGAAAAAGCACATAACGCAACTTACCAACCCCGCTGAGTCCACTCTCCGCCGACTCAAAACATTTGCCATCAGGTTTGCCTAACCCAGATGGTATAACAATGCCCAGATGAGCACCTGCCAACAATTTTCCCCAATGCCTCAGCCTTACGCTCCTAAAGCTAGACAAAGGAAACATCCTTCTCTGTCAGCTTCGCCTTAAACTGCGCTATACTCGCAAAATCCTTTACGGGTCTCTTGCAATCCTACCAACCCAAGACTCCGGATCTTGATAGCGTTACTCGGTCTAGGCCAACTTTGCCGGATCCACATACACTCGTTTTACAAAAACGAAAAAGGCCAAGAAACCCCATTTCTCGCTACTAACAGTTATTCTTATTCATTCTAGCAAACAGCTCCTGCTCCCGAAACTTCTCCAGATCTTCCTTAAGACGAAATTCCTGCTCCTCAGGACTCCTCGACTACACTAGAATATCATCAACGGAGATGATCCCAAACACATCCGAGTAACCATCCTGAAACACTCTGTTCATAAGCATCCTGAATGTTGTTGGTGCATTCGCCACCCCAAACAGCATCGCCATAAACTCATACCGACCATACCTCGGTCTCTCGCGCTCAACCCCTACGCGACCTCGATGACAATTCTGATGAACCCTGAAAAATCCAACCAATCCATACTCAGAATGACATCATACAGCTCCACCGAAATAATCTCTATTTCCTCTTCTGTCCCTGCGGAGGCTCAGGGCCTTTGTGAGGACCCGCCTACTGTTGTTGCTTCCTCGGCTGAACATCTAAAACAGCAGGAAAAACCCTTACTACTGCATGATCTCTCAGATCCTACTTAAAAGGAACAACTTACTCAACCAACTCGGCCGAAGTCTTTACAATAACCTCTTCTTCTGCGTCTACTCGTCCTCCATGCCTCTACCCGCATAGACCAAGAGCATGCTGCACTTAGCATCATATTCCCTTGACCGGTCTCCCTGAACCAGCCCCACAAATCTCGCCTCAAGACGATCTACTGCCTCCTGAGGAAAGAACTTAGCATCAACCTCTGCTAAGCCTTCTACCCAGGTCCACACTGCCTGCCTTAGCCTGGCCTCAACACCTCTCTACCAGAGATGCACATCACCATCAAGGTAATGAACCGCCGAACCCAACCCGGTATCCCTCTGGACACCAAAAAGAATGGACAATCCGCTCCAATCTCAACCTCCACTAAAGCCTCCTCAGGCTTAGCGCTACCCGAGAAGAAACTCAAACCAATACGCTGCATCTGCTCCAACATCCTAACCTATGACATAACCTCCTCTAGAGCTGCAGCCCTCGGCTGCACCTCTGCCTTACGTGGGGCTACTGGAGCCTGCACTAACACTGCAGTCGGTAACCACTCCAACAACTGAGCCAACAGATCCGCCAGACAATCATCTCAACCCAGAGTCACAACGATGGTCGCACCCACACCAGGGCCTCTCGCACTACCAGTCACACTCGTACCCTCACTAGTACCACCAGTTCTCAAACTAGCTCTAACACTGGCTGTACTCCTGGATCCCTCATGAAATGTCTGCGAATCTGAAATCACCTCATGCGTCGCACTCGATGCCACACTATCGGTGGACTCACTCTTGGGTCCCCGATCCTAACCTCGGCCCCCACGGCCATGGCCTCTAACAACTCTAGCCATCACTCTCTGCATTTCCAAAAATACAGACTACCAAAACTAGAATTCAATAATAGAAGTCACCATCAACAAATAAATTCTTACCGCGTAATCTCTTTAAAGGCCCGAAGAGGATGATCTAAGACTCAAAACTGACTAATTACACATAATCAATTCTAAACACATAGTCTCAGTACACACAACCTACTGCCTTAAAACCGTAAGGGCTCTGATACCAAAATGAAATAATCAACTTTTTTTTTAATTAATACATTTAACCCAAATTAATAATCCCATAATTATTAATTCTCAACGGTCAATTCAACAAACCATAACCAGCAGAAACACAAATCAATTTAAACCAATAATTCCATTAACAATTGAACCAAATAACCAATTCAACAAGAACGATTCAACAATAATCTGAATACCAAAATAAATTAAGCTAGCAACCTAATACCAGGTTCTACTTAGTTCAACAAACATAATCAAAACCCTAATCATCCTCTTCATACACCATGATACCGCGATCACACCTTTCTTTTACCTGCAACACATTGGAAAAAGAGTTGCGTAAGTATTATCAGAAATACTCAGTGAGGCGGTCATCCCGTCTACCTGTTACATAATAAGGATAAAAGATGCCAAATACTACGCAATCATTCAACAGTCCACAAGTTCAATTTACCATAACAATAAAACAATCAACCAAACTTATGGACACATAAATCAGTGTCGATCGACACACCACACACAATTCCAGAATCATCAACAGGGTGTCGATCGACACTACCAGTAGGTGTCAATCGACACTCGTCGCATAAACCTAAATCGAGCCAAATCCTCCATGAATCGATTCTGTTCCATCGAGCGATCATTCACAACAAAAAATAGCACGATTATACTCAAATCATACAAAAATCACAGAAAAAGTAATTAACAATATCAATTCCATAACAACCATGAATCAATAACCTAACATCAATCATCCATAACCACGATCACGTACTCACCTTAGCCTAGAATGATTAAACACAAGGCTACACAAAAATCAGAGCCTCCTACTTGACCCAAAGCTATTGATTCTCCTTCTCTATCACCTATAACTCAACATTAGGAGTTTCCCCTAAAACGAATTAGGATTTTTTGAAAAATAGAACCAACCCGCTGACTTCAAATCAATGCTGAGGATAGACCTTACCTCCAAATAACAATCGGGAATATGATTCGGAAACTAGACACAAAGAGCTTTACAATGATATATAAATCGTCCGCCTAACTCTCTCTAGAACTCTGGCAAAACGGCCTCAAAATGGTCTAATCACATACCCGATTCTACACAGACCTCTCTCACAAAAAACAAAGATATCTCTTAGCATACAAAACCATTTGACAAACTGATTTGCCTCACGGCTAGCTAAGAGAAAGGAGAACTTACCATGATTAGAGCTGATTTGATCATCCGATCTTCTTCTCTAACACAAGGCAACAAAACTATCTTAATCTCCCAATCATCAACACCCAAGAACACAAGCACCACCTCTTCCTCTCACATCTCCATAACTCACTCAAAATCACCAAAACGAAGAGAAAGTGAGGCTGCTTGCTTTTTATAACATGAGCCTAGGGTTTCTTCAATCCCCAAACCGCCAAAACCGTAATTAAAATCATACCAAAATCGGTTCAGAACATTGGTGTCGATCGACACACCACATGGCGGCGATCGGAAATGGAGAAAACTCAGATTAATTCCGAATTGGGTTCTCATCCCAACAAGGATTCACTGATCGATCAAATCGCTATGGCTAAGTTCTTATGTAGCCGATTTTGATGAAATACGTTACTTCAAACTTGATATATAAGAACTGTTTTTTTTTTGCTTTATGATTAGCTCAATTTCATCACTTCTGGGTTTCATTCCTTGCAAATCGTCATTTTGGATTTGAGTCGGTTTTGGATATTAGGTTTGATGCGAGAAAACCTAATCTCTGGCGATTTCTTTGTTTATTTTGCTTTGTACATTTGATATTGATTTTGTTTGTAAATCTATAAGCTAATCGCTGATTGAGATCCGAAATAATCTGTTTGCTTACACCTATATCTGTAAATTTTTGCAGGAAGTCGCTACAAAGTCATTGAGACTGCGAACAAGAATAAAGCTCTGAAAATGAGTTAAAACCTCTAAATAAATCCATTCTAAAGCATGGCCTTCTCAAAAACCGAGTCTTCTTGAAGCTGAGTGTTTTGGTCACTAAGATTTATCTGATTTTGGCATCTGAGCCACCTTTTGAAGATAAGTATCTCTAGGTATGAATAACTCTTAAGCAATATACATGTTTCTGCTATGCTTTTTCTTCAAATAGATTCTCATTTATGGTTCCTTTTTAAGTAGGAATTTGCATTTGTGTGTGTATGAGGTCTATTCTAACATGTCCCAACACAATTTTCAGGATATCTTCAATGTAAGGTAAGTGATGAAACAATGTCTTGTTAGTGATTTCACTACTACTCCGATATTTGTTGCTAAATATTGAACTACATTAACAGGGTTGTTTTTCACTTGTCTTTGTGTAGCTTACACATGAAATTTGAATGGTTTTATTCTCTTGGTTTGGATTTGGCTAAGACATAAAACGCGTGTCATATCTAGCTCTTACTTGCAGGATTGTAGCTGTTATGTTAGTTATGTTCAGTAGTAGAGCTTATACTTTTAGCGTACTCTTTCTTATAGGTTTATGTTTTGTATTCAGTTTTTATTTTGTTGTCTGTGTTGAATTTGTGGATTGTTGGTATATCCTGAAACGCATAACCTTTTCTTACTCTTCTTGTAGTCCATTGTTTGTTACATGGAATAAAATCGTGAATGGTGGTGATAGAACCCTGGCTAGCTTGGACAAAAGAGCTAAGGAACCAAACGAGCAACATGTAGCCGAGGAGCAGCTCGTAGCCGAGGAGGTTCTTAAAGACGCAAATAACTTGCAAATTCCGAGAGGACCTATGACGAGGTCAAGGAAAAGACAACTTAATTAAGTCATCTCTTTGCTTATGGTTAAGATCACTGGTCAACTTTCTTTGGTTGCTCATCAAACCACGTTGGTTATGATTCGAGTCGAGGAAGGATGATGATGGGAAGTGCTCGGACTTGTATTCTTTTCCCCTCTCTTCGGTTTTTCCTTTTTGGGTTTTTCGAAAGAGGTTTTTAATGAGGCAAGTATGCACACTATTTCATTGCCCCATTATCATAACTTAGGCCTTTTTGGAAGCCCATTTGATGATTTTCGGCCAGCCCATTTATCCTTAGTAAAAACAGATTTTTATTTAAATAACTTAGTCAAATAATAGTTTAAATGTGTTCACATGTGTTCACACTTTAAACCTTTCAAACTTCTCTCTTTATTATTGTGTTTTTCCGTGTATTTGAGAAGTGTAAGGGGTTTGTCCTTTCACTTTCTCCCCCTATAGAATGTGGCCGAAATCCTCAATAATAATCATCAACATTTTTATCAAAAATCTCTCTCTAAAGTTGTTGATCAAACCGTAATTGTGTGGCATATCAATTACAACTCTTTCTTTTTGTAGTGCATAATATCTAAGTTTAGATCGAGCCTCGTAGTCTAAAAGATCCTTCATATCTTTTGGAAGTACACTTCGATCCATTTGTTCTATCCGTTCATCTCCCATCATATCGGTTCATCTCCATCATTTCGGATCATCATCATTTTACTTTATTCTGCATCTCTAAAACCCTTTGAAGTGATCATCGGTCATAGATCCTCACAAGGATTCTATCAGGTGGGGAGCCTCGATTGCGTGGATGTATTGGTACACTGGAAGCACGCCGCTTGATCAGTGGCTTCAAGGACTAGATATGAAGAAGTTCTCATCGCTGAGATGAAGAATTCTCAACGGGATGCGGAGCAATGGGCAAGTGAAGCTCGCATCGCTGAGATGAAGAAGTTTATCACCTCCATCAAGCACTACAAGAAAACAGTCCAGAAGTGACTACTGTTTGTGACTGCAAAATCAGTCACTAATATTTGCGACTGACTTGAGACTGTTTTGTGACTGATTTGCGACTGATTTGCGACTACAGTAAAATCAGTCGCAAAGTAGTCGCAAATTTGTGACTAATTAACCTAGTCGTAACGGAGTCGCAAATTAGTGGCTGATTTGTGACTTTGTTGCGAAGGTTTTGATGTAGTCGCAGATTAGTCACTAATTAGTAACTCCTTAACGACGGATAATATCGTCACAAATTTGCAACACAATTGTTACGAATATCTCAGTCACAGATTAGTGACTTCATTTGTTGAGTCACAAAAGAGTCGCAAAAGTTATTGCGGCAAAAGAAGATGGTCATTTTAGCAAATATTTTGTGACTGATTTGTGACTCTATAGGGTTTGGGGTTTCGAATAACACCCCCTAATTAGTGTGTAATAATTTTTTATGTGATCTTAATTTGTATTTTTATGTGTATTTACATATGTGAGATGTTAGTGTATAAAAATATTTTATAATGTTTATAATTGAATAATTCTAATAGCACAATGGCCTAACCCATTAAACAAACACTAACACCACCCGAGTTCGAAACATGTGAACCACACTCTTTTTATGTTTTCTTAAACTTGTTAATAAATACCTATGCTACTTACACATAACGAATAAGTTACAGAAGTACACCGGTTTAAGACATATATGAGAGCAACAGATGTCACACGTTCGAATCAAGGGAATAACACTTAAAAAATATTTTGTGACTCTATTGAATTTTGATAATAAATACATTTAATTATTATAACCAAATGAATAAGTTACGATAGCAAATTGGCCAAAACACACATATGATTGACATTGAGTTCACGAGTTTGAATCCAAGGAACAACAATAAATATTTTGTGACTCATTTTTATCACTATTTTGCCTCATATATAAGACGCCTACCTACCCTTGTGACTGATTTGTGACACTTTCCCCACTGCCTCTAACTTTTCTAAACTTGAAAAAGCTAAAATGTTTGGCTCTATGATTCATAATTGTATTTAGAGTTTACTAAAATCAATGCAAAGTAGTAATATGTGTTAATACTAAATTACTCAAACACAATTGCAAATTTTCAATAAAACAACATTTTAGTTCCATTAATATTAAAGTTACATATAAGTATACTATGATATTCAAAATTTGATGTTTTATCTAAATTAGATTTGTTAGGACTAGTGTAATGAATATATCCATCAATTTAGGGTATAGGGTATAGGGTAAGCGTAGATGACAATATTTTGGGGTCTAATTGTTTAGGGTTTAGGGATTTGATTTGTGACTACTTACTAGTTGTCACAAATTGGAGACTACTTTGAGACATATTTGTCACTAAATAAGTATCAACTAGTAGCCACCATATTCCTTGGCTAAAATAAAATAAATGTACGCCAAAGTTTTGGAAACAAATTTTGGTTTACAAAAAATTTCATCTTCCGCCTAATTTTTCAAGTTACTTTATCTCCTTTTTATTTTATTTTCCTCTCATTTCCTCTCTTGTGTCCCAGATCTCTTCTCCTCTTCTCTCCTCGTGTCCAAATCTACTCTCTTTTTCTCCAGATCTCGCCTCCTCTTCGATTTCCTCTTCTCTGTTTCATGGCTCTCTCTCTCTCTCTCTCTCTCTCTCTCTCTCTCTCTCTCTCTCTCTCTCTCTCTCTCTCTCTCTCTCTCCCCCCCCCCCTAAGGTTTGCACAAATCCCTAATTTGTACATGAATCGCTTTGTTTCCCTAATTTGTTGGTCATCGTCGCCACCATCACAATATCCTTAACCATTGTAGTCGGGTAAACTCTTCTATCTCCCTCACATCCTCGCTTAATTTTTAGATTATAAATCGGTTTAATTATCCCTTCTTCGATTTTGTGTTCTACGTTTTGGGGATATTTGATCTCAAACCAAAGGTGGTTGGTGAGCTTGAAGATGAGTACCCTTGAGACCACGAGAGCTGAGCTTAGTTTGGTTGTTCTGTATTTGAACAAAGCGGAAGCGAGAGACAAGATTTGTCGAGTTGTTCTGTTCTCTCAGCTATTCGCTTGCGCTGATAATTTCGATTGGGTTCTTATGATTCTCGGCTCTATAGCTGATGCTGCTCATGGTTCTGCTCTTATTATCTATTTGCACTACTTTGCGAAGATCGTTGATGTCCTTGCTTTCTCTAATGACTCGAGTCACCAGAGATCTGAGGATCAGTTTGATCGACTCGTCTTGTAAAGTTAATTATGCTCAAAATGTGTAGCTTTCGCTGACTATTGTGCACTAGCCGGGGGTGTTTTTGTTTCTGGTTGGATTGGTAAGTTTGGTTTTTGGCTAACAGATATGTAAATTCTAGTTGTATGAATCTTTTCCCTAAGTTACTTGTTCAATGGGGTCACTTGTTCAATGCTATATCGTGAGAAACCGAAGCAATCATACTTGTTTCTTATGGGTGAGGTTTGTTCTCTGCCATTGAATTGTTTCTTATGTCTAGTTCGAAGGCAATACTACAGTGTAATAATGCCTAGTAACTTTTCGTTACCAATGTTTAGATTGGGGAGCTTACTAGGCTCTCAACATCGATTAAGAAGTTAGAGAAAGAGATTGGGAACAAGGATAAACACCACCACGTAAGCTTTCCTCAAGATCTAACCCATGATTGAGTGAGAAGAAATTGTGATCTTCTTGATTATGTTGTAAGTGAATCTCCCTCTTTAAGCTAGATACTCTTGTTTTATCTTTTCTGATCATGGTATCATCTTTCTACGTATCAGTAGACTAAAGTTGATTAATAAAATGGTTATATACTCCATTGATTAATAAAAGATCCTTGTTTTTAACTCAGCGGCAATGGAGTATAACTAGAGGAGTGCACTCAATTTGGAGTAAATTTGCAGCCTGATCAAGGAGATATCTTCTCAGATTTTGTGTCATATGGTCTTATTTTGCAGCAAGAACATGAACAAGTATTCAACTGTGAAAGACCATCGTATATAGCAACGATGAGATTGCTTCTCAAACGCCTGAACTTTTTGTACATTGCTTCTACTTTTGCCAAGCTATATATGCTTGTTTTGCACTATAACTTTGCATTTCAAGTTCTTTTTTCATTCGCAACATTCGGTAATTGTAGAAAACACAAACAAACAACAACAAACCCTAATTAGTTAGTTATAAGTGACTGAAAAGATTTATAATTCAGTGATCTTTAAACCAAGGCGTTGCAAATCAGTAGCAAATTAGTGACCAAAATGTGACTACCCCAAAATGTGACGACAACAATATAGTCTCTAATTAGAAGTTAATTAGTCGTTAATTTGCGACGAATATAGTTAGTCATAACTTAGTCGCAAAATCAAAAGTCGCTAATTAGTTGCTTATTTGCCACGCATAGTACAGTCTCAAATCCGTTGCTAATTAGTGACTACCTACCTGAGTCACACAAGTGTCGCTTATTTGCGACTGAGTTATGGAGTCCTAAATCCGTCGCAAATTAGCGACGGAAAAAACAAAAGTCACAAACACGTCGCTAATTTGCGACAGATTGGAAACGTCGCAAATTTGCAATGCACATTTAGCGACGACCACAAGTCGTCGCAAAGTTGTCGCAAATAACTCATTTGTAACGAATTTGCGACTCTTTTGGTAGTCGCAAATGCCCTGTTTTCTCGTAGTGAAGGCTTGTGGTCCTATTGTTGTAGCTCACACCACTGAACCAGTGATCGAACCAACTGCGACAACCTCACCAATGACCCAACTTAAACTCTATATTCTATCTCTCTTCTCTAAAAACTTATGATGTTTTTCAACAATTCTTCTCCCTTCTCAAACTTATTTCTTATGTGTGAATGCTTTTAACTTTTGGATTTGTATATTATGCTTCAAGACTTAATTCGAAATGCTTTTGCTTTTATTTGTGATTTCATTGCTTTAGTTTAGTTTAAAGAATTTGTATGCTTTTGGTTTTGATTTTAATTGTGATTTCAATGCTTAGGATAGTGGTGAATCGGTTGTAAATATACAACAACAAATGTTGTTTTAAATCAGTCTCAAAATAACAACTCCCACACATGGTCATAAACTTGTTGCAAATAAACCACACCTTTAGGTCGTGACTAAGTTGTTGGAATTTGAGACGATATTATGTTGTCACAAAAGTGTTGTAAATTTGTGACGCTTTTAGTTTGTGACGAAAGTTTTGTGACACTTTTTGAGTCTTTAAATCGTCGCAAAATGTGACTTAACAACACTTTTGTGACGCTTTTGGGTGTTGCAAAGCAGCTGTTTTTTAGTAGTGTTGGTGTTCCATGTTCAAGGATTGAGCTTTAATTACGAACCTTTTCATCATTAGGTAAATCAAAAACAAACCACCCATGGTTAATTGCTAGGCCCATGACTCAATATTCTCATAACATTATTAAAATCGCATCTTTACTTAGTCGTTTTGAATTTGAATTTGTGAACCAACCCTCTCCTTATAATTTTGCTTAACTTAGGATTGAATTAACATAGTTTAGTACTTTAAATCATAGATTCCTTGTGTTCGATTCCTATGCTATACTATAGACGAATTATGTCGTTTTTTGGTGTGACTTAGTTTATTTGATTAGAATATTAAGCAAACTGAGGCTTGTGGCCCAGTGGTAAAGGGGTTGCAGCTGTAACTACCGCCACCCGGGTTCGAGTCTCGGCCACCGGGGAATTAATATTTGGGCATCGCCGGCGACACAGATTAGTCTCTTGGACCTAGAAAGCCTTTGGGGAAACTGTGTATAATTCAAAAATATTAAGCAAATTGCTACGTCTCCAATACTATTTTCTTTGGAAAAAACAGTCTCTTGAGTTGGTTTTGCTACATATGAATAATTTATAAGAAATTTTTAAATCATATATTTGAATAGACCTAACCGGAACCAAACTAATTTATGAGTGTAAATGGTAACACGAAAAACCCATTTATCAAGATTCACCAGTTTAGCATACACCACCATTTGCTATTAAAAAAAATTATGCTAAATTAAGTTAGTGAGAAATAACAGAGTAAAAGAACAATGATTTAAGAAGTTTTACTTTTACCTATTGTGCGAGCTGGAATTTCACACAATAGAACTTGTGAAGATTCTTATGAAAATAGAGCTTCTTTAGGGTTTCAAACACAAAGACAGATTTCGAATTAGGGTTCTTATTAATCAAGATCAGAGCTTTTACAAAGATTTTTCCGGATCTCTCACAAGTGAGGGAGGTACATGTTTATTTATAGAGAAAATAAGTCGGTTCGGATGAACACTGATGGGCCGTTAATGGGCCTCTGTCTTCTGGGCTTGACTATTGGGCCGTTTCGGCGAATACGACGTCGTTTTAGGCTTATTGATTCTTCTAGGGGGGATCCGACCCCTACAGTTAGCCCCCCAGTTCAACAGTTTTATAAATAAAAATGTTGAAGTAAGGGTGTCCAAATGAAAAATCGATTTCCGTTTAGACGGTTTACGTGTTGATGATGATGTCGAGCCCAGATGATCCGATTGCATCGAATTCAGCGAGTCGATCTTGAAGTCGCGAAGTGACGAGATGAGCTAATCCAAAACCTGCGAGTCGTTTGAAGACACGAGGCGACTCGAACGTTTTGATCGCGAGAAAGTGAAGTGATTTTGGCGAGGCCATCTGGATGAGTGCGCGGATTTGTTTTGGATTCGCCTCGATCCCGCGACGGGTTACCATATAGCCGAGGAACTCGCCCGATGTTACGCCAAAGCGACACTTAGCCGGATTGAGCTTCATGTTATACTTGTTTAACAGCGCGAAGCATTCTGCGAGGTGGCCGACGTGGTCTTTTTCCTCGAGCGACTTGACGAGCATATCGTCTATGTAGACTTCCATCGTCTTGCCGAGGAGGCCCTCGAACATTTTGTTGACGAGTCGTTGATAAGTGGCCCCAGCGTTTTTAAGGCCAAAAGGCATGACCTTGTAGCAATAGATCCCGCGATCTGTAATGAAAGAAGTATTTTCGCGATCGCCGGGGTGCATGAAGATTTGATTGTAGCCAGAGAAAGCATCCATAAACGATAACAGCTTGTTCCCAGACGTCGCCTCGACGAGGCGGTCAATATGAGCAAGAGGGAAACTGTCTTTTGGACATGCCTTGTTCAAATCGGTGAAATCTACACAGACTCGCCACTTGCCATTTTTCTTTTTTACGACTGGGTTAGCGAGCCAGTTCGGATATCTGACTTCAGAGATTGAGCCGGCCTGTAAGAGTCAGTCGACTTCGTCGTTTACTGCTTGAGCCCTATCAGGACCGAGTCGCCTTCGCTTCTGCTTTATAGGCTTGAAGGTTGAGTCTACGTTCAACTCATGACTGATGATGCCGATATCGATCTCGGGCATGTCTTCTGCAGCCCATACGAATGTATCGACGTTCTCCCTAAGGAACTCGACGAGGTCGAGCCTGACGGCTTCATCCAGTGTCACGCCTATCTCCACGCATTTCTCTGGGGACTCGTCGTCTATGCAAACAGATATGACAGGTTCGCATGTCGGGCAAGCTCCTTCCTCTTCTGCGGCTTCCGCGATCTGTAGTTACTATAGCAGATCCGAGATCTCTTTGACGGGCTCCCTGTCTGTCTTGATCTTTTTTCGCGGTTCATTCGGAATCGGTACTGTCGCCTGACTCCTTAGTTTATGCGCGGTCATGAAGCAAGATCGTGATGCCGACTGACTCCCCCTGATTGTTTTGACTCCGCCTTTGGTTGGAAACTTAAGGCAGAAATGATATGTCGAGGCGACGGCACGCATCGAATTGAGCCACGGGGTTCCCATTATCACGTTGTAAATTGACGGGTTGTCCGATACCGCGAACTCCACTATTTTTGTTACTCCTTCCGCACATACAAGAAGTTTAATCGTGCCGAGTGTCATTGTCGTCTCGCCATTGAAACCGGTCAACGGCTTAGGATGGGATTCGACTTGAGCGAGGTCGATTTCCATACGCTTAAGCGCGTCAGTGAAAATGATGTCGACTGTGCTACCAGTATCAATCAAGACGCGACCCGTGTCCTATCTTGCGATGGAGAGTCGGACGACAAGCGGGTCGTCATGAGGTTTGTCAATGTCATCGATCTCATTCTCTTCGAACTCGATGACATCGTTAGGGAATTTGGACGGTATGGGTTTGTTTGCCCCAACCTCGGCCCGTCTTTGATAAGCTTTGATAGACGAGACGGTGTTCGAGCAATAGCGCGAGCTACCCATGATCATGTTACAGACTTTTTGCTTCGAGCTGCTCTGGCCCCCATTATCGTTTCGCCTGTCTCGTTTGTTGTTACCTTTGTTAACTTCCCCGATCGGGTTGGTTCCTTCTCTTGCATTGTCGAATTGCTCGAGCTGAAAGTCGTTAACATTTATGTTTCCTCCGAGTTCTCCGGCGGCTAGCTTTGCTGCGAGTCGTATTCCGAGCACTCTGCAGTTAGCCGTCGAATATCCTTCCATTTTATGCAATTCACAATATGCGGATTCGTCGTATTGCAAGTTCCTCGTCCATGTGTTGCCATTACTACGGCCCGGAGTGAAGCTTCCACGGCCTGGGGTGCCATTTCCGCGGCCTCGCCCTCTTCCTCGACCATAGCCGGGCGAG
The DNA here is from genome assembly GCA_963576765.1 of Draba incana. NCBI lineage: Eukaryota > Viridiplantae > Streptophyta > Magnoliopsida > Brassicales > Brassicaceae > Draba > Draba incana. The sequence goes on from OY755208.1 coordinate 18,333,687, forward strand.
TCCACCTGATAGTTATGGGCACCCTTAAAACCTCCCTCGTGCTGCATAAAGTTGCTTGGCTTCTTCTTTGCTGTAGCTGGGGCTTCTCACGGATTGGGAATTTTAGCCTTTCCGTACTTCTTGCCCAGAACTCTGGTTTCATCTTCGCTTTTTGTGAAGCCGTTGGCGCGATGAAGCGCATCTTGAATAGACGAGGGCTCGTTGATCGTCATCTCCTTTCAGAAATCCGAGTCGTACCACAGAGCCTTTCGAAGCGCGCTCAGTGCGGACTGGTCGTCAATACCCTTCACCTGAGTAAGCATCACCTTAAAACGTTCGATGAAAACTCCCAAGGGTTCGCTAGCCGCTTACGAAATGGTGTAAAGATCAACCTCGGACGTCCTACGCTTGATTAAGATTGCGTACTGCTTTAGAAACGCTTCGGAGAGCTGTGCGAAGCTGTCGATCGAATTCTTCTTCATTCCCGTGAACCAATAGAGGGCTGCCCCCTTGAGATGTTCCACGAAGAGGAGGCAGCAACCAACGTCGATCTCGTCGAGCCAGAAATTAGCTCGCCCCATAGCGATTGAAAAAGCCTTGATGTGCTCCGTGGGGTCGCCCTTTCCATCATAGGTAGGAAGTTTGAGCTACCCCGGATCCGATAGACGCGCCTTCGTTATTCGCTCGGTGAAAGGAGTGGTGCGAGCTTCTTCAAGAACACGGTCGATCTCTGGCGCCTTGCTGGTTGCGCGATGGACTTGCGATCGCATATCTTTGAGATCGCGAGCTGTCTGCTTCATGATGGCTTTGAGTTCGTCCATCTCCCTTTGCTGCGAAGCGATAGCTCCGCGATTGGTCGGGGCTTCAGCCTGATCCATCCATCGCATGTTTTCTGCGTTTTCGCCCTCATCCCGACTTTGGATTCGACTGGTCGGCCGACTGGGTCGAGCGTCTGTGATTGCAACCATACCGCCTATTGCATCTGCGACGAGGACGGCCCCATCTCTGAGAGGCGTTGGCGTATGATCTTCGCGAGCCCTGCGAGCTGAAGGCGAGGCCGCTGGGGAGAAGTCAAGAGCGATCGGGGTGACACGACGTCCGACATCCTGAGGTAGACTTTGAGGCTGACGAGTTGTCGATAAGGCCTTGATTTCGGCGGTCAGGTTGCTGTTGATAGTTTCCTGTTTCTGCGACTGCTTGAGCAATTGCTCGAGCATCGATTTGAGCTCGCTGAAAGCATGCGGTGTTGCCGGGTCGGTCGAGTTCGCACTGGCGGTTGCCAGGTTTTCTGTAAGGACAGATCTGCCTGCTTTACGCCTCCAATGCGGACTGACTGTTTATGTTCGGTTGTCCACTCTCGGCGAGTTCCCTTGGATCTGAACCGCCTTCTGTCGCTGGAGACTGCGGGTTCGTTATAGACATCTCGGCGAGTTTGTCTAAGCGTTTGTTTCGTGTATGAAGCTAGTGTTGCGAGTAGCCCCTCCTTCTAGCGCCAAATTGTGCGAGCTGGAATTTCACACAATAGAATTTGTGAAGATTCTTATGAAAATAGAGCTTCTTTAGGGTTTCAAACACGAAGACAGATTTCGAATTAGGGTTCTTATTAATCCAGATCAGAGCTTTTACAAAGATTTTTCCGGATCTCTCACAAGTGAGGGGGTACATGTTTATTTATAGAGAAAATAAGTCGGTTCGGATGAACAGTGATGGGCCGTTAATGGGCCTCTGTCTTCTGGGCTTGACTATTGGGCCGTTTCGGCAAATACTAAGTCGATTTCATCTTCACAAAATCGACTCGCGACTTCACCTTCATGAAATCAACTCGCGACCTCGCAGCTTCATTCCATCTAATAACTCAGAGAACGCGCGAAGCTAAAATCGGGGACTCAGCGACAGCGGCAATTCGAACGAGTGTGCGACTTGTGCTCTTTTCCCCTTGGTCTGTTTTTTCCCACCGGGTTTTCTGGCCAAGGTTTTTACCGAGGCTCATTCACACACTTATATGCTTTCATCTCGCCACTTCTCGTCTTCTAGCAGTGCAAATTTGGGATATTTTCGCCTCGTCGCCTCTAATCTTCATAACGACTCGCGGATTTTGATCCTAATCAGCTCGCAACTTCGTCACATGACTCTCCTTCTAGCGCCAAATTGTGCGAGCTGGAATTTCACACAATAGAATTTGTGAAGATTCTTATGAAAATAGAGCTTCTTTAGGGTTTCAAACACGAAGACAGATTTCGAATTAGGGTTCTTATTAATCAAGATCAGAGCTTTTACAAAGATTTTTCCGGATCTCTCACAAGTGAGGGGGGTACATGTTTATTTATAGAGAAAATAAGTCGGTTCGGATGAACAGTGATGGGCCGTGAATGGGCCTCTATCTTCTGGGCTTGACTATTAGGCCGTTTTGACGAATACGACGTCGTTTTAGGCTTATTGATTCTTCTAGGGGGGATCCGACCCCTACACCTATCCTTTTGAGTACATGGTTACACGTATGTATATATATATATATAATCCTCTAGCTTGGAAGAGTAAATGAGAAGATACAAAGTTATGTTAGAGATATGTACTATCATATCAAATAAGTAAAAAAGATAACATAGATTGCCATTAATGAAGGAGATTATCGAAGACGTGTATATCAAATGTAAGCCCATTGGGCTTAATACATCCTCTCAAGCTGGAGCGTGGAGGTCCCAAATATCCAACTTGACTTGAAATTCTTAAAATGCTTTTTGACCAAGTGGGTTTGTAAAAATATCGGCCAATGGAGAGTGGGTGTTGACATGAACCAGTGTTTGATTTCCGCGGTGAATCTCATCACGAATGAAGTGGCAATCGTTCTCGATGTGATTTGTCTGTTGCGACCTTACTATCACAATGGACAAGCATAGGTTGATGTTGAGGACATGTAGATCTTTGAGTATCTTTTTAACCCACATCAGTTCTTGTGTGAGAAATGCCATCTTACTGTATCCTATTTTTTTGTTTTCCAAGAAATTGGAGAATCACCTAGTTGAACAAAATATCCGGTAACCGATTGTCGTGTGAGAGGACATCTTGCCAATCACTATCACACTAAGGAGACACTTGAAAATCAGTAGTAGCATGTAGTAAAATACCTTGGCATGGGCTCTGTGTGAGGTATCGAATAACCCGCAAGGGTGTTTTCTAGTGTTCTTCTCGTGGTGATTGTATAAATTAAGACAAAACATGGACTAAAAATGCAAGATCAAGCCGTGTTACGCCCAAGTAGATTGGACGACCAATAAGACGCATATATAGTTCAACATCAGACAACAACGATGATTCTGACAACGCTAAGTTGTGATTTTGTTCAAGTGGAAAGGTAGCAGGTTTAGCTTCCAAAAATTATGTTTCAAAGATAATATCCAAAGCGTACTTTCGTTGGCTCAATAAAACCCTTAAAATTTCTTAAGACCTAGATTTCCCAAAAAATACTTCAAAGGACCAAGATTTTTCATTTTGAAACAAGTGGACAAGTGTTCTTTAAACGTAGTCAAAGCTTCCATTGTACTCCCTCAGATAATCATATCATCAACATATACAGAAATATTCAGTTGTATACCTTTGTTCTCATATGTGAATAATGAGTAATCGGATAGTGATTGCTCAAACCCATAAGCACAAAGCACTGAATGAAGCTTTTTGAACCAGCACCTAGGTGATTTTTTAGCCCGTAGATCGGTTTTTGTAAGAGACATACTTGTGAAGGATCATCAGTTTGAAAACCAGGAGGTAATTTCATATAGACCTCTTCATTAAGATCACCATGGAGGAAAGCGTTGTGTACATCCATTTGATGTACATGCCATCCGAGACCCACCACAGTCTGAAGAAAAAATTGAATAGTTACCATTGGTGGTACCGGGTTTGGCACCCTTTACCCGTACCTGATTCATGATCCGACCGACCCGATTACCCATCAGGAAGCAGCGAGGTGGGCCTAAGACGACTATGAAAGCCTATTATGAAGATTAGAGGCCGAATATATTCCAGATTCGCCGACCTCGTAATACTTGGAGAAAAGGTCAAGAATATATGAGAATATTGTGTAAATCTTCTTAGTTATGATACTTTCCATGCATTTGTAGGGTTTACTCTGAAAAGATTATTTAGTATAAATTTGTAACTCATTTCACCCAAAAAGAGATCTACAACTCTCTTGAGCAATATACTTCATTGGAAACATTATTGATCTTTCTTTAAGCTTTTCATATTGTTTTTCCCTCAAAACCAAAATCCTACTTGTTTGAAGGAGACTGAGATTGTTTACACGAACGCAGTACTTTCAATTGGCACTATGGGGCCTCTAGATTTGTTGGGCGCGCAAGTAAAATATGTTTACAAGACAATCCTAATGACAATGACAGTCATAGAAGAGCAAGAGAACACTACCGCAAACATGGTGAATACCACATATCGAAATTACAATAATCCCGAGAACAATGAGGACGGCAATAAGGCGGCCAACCTCAATGTAGAAGAGAATGTTGAAGATCGGAGAGAGATGACTCCGCCACAGGAAGAGGAGCCAACCGCCGCGGACGACATCCCTATGATGATGAAACAAGTCACAGAAAATCAGGAAATAAGAGATAAGATCACTCTTTTAGTAAATCGGTCCAAAGAGAAAGCTCAAATTACCAAACCAAGAGTTAATTATGTGACAACTGCGAGGCCAAATTGGCTAGAGCAAAATCTCTTCCCAGACACGCAGACCCCGCATCACTTCCCAACCATAAATTGATCTACTGTCTTTGTAACCCCATCAACTACGGACGACGCAAGAGACATTGAGATAGCCTTCATGAATGAGACAATACGCACCATGAAGTCAAGAATGCACCGCGTGGCCAGCTCGACCCCCGAGCTCGACCGGGTGCTCAAGGAAACTAGACAGACTCTGTTCATGGCCCGAATTGTGGACACCCCGGTTGAACATCTTGCGAAAATCAAAATCATCCCCTACAACGAAACAACCGACCCGACTTAGCATCTCATGGCGTTCAATATTGCGATTGGAAGAGCGTACTTCCCTCTCAATGAAAAAGAAGCCAACTACTGTCAGTTTTTTGTAGAGAACCCGAAGGGTGACGTATTGGCATGGTTCTCTCAACTGGAGAGAGATTTCATCGACATTTTTCATCAGTTGTTAACAGTATTTTTAAAACATTGCTCGATGCATATCAAGAAGCGAGCTTCGACGGTCAGCTTAAAAGTTGGGAGAATCACTTCGGTCATTTATGCGGTGTTTCAAAACGACTGTATCCAGGATAATCGTGTCAAACGAGGATCCATGTAAGGTCTTCAGAAAGCCCTCCTCACAAAAACACAGTTTTGGAGAGAATTAATGTTAAATCAACATGATACCCTCGAAGATGCCACCCACAAGACATCCCGCTTTATTGAGTTAGAAGAGGATTAATGAACTAGAAACGAACTGCAATTACGCAGCCCAATCCGTCAGAGAGGACTAATAGCTGAGGACGTACAAAGCAGAATTTTTAGATCGCAGAGGAAGAAAACGATCCAGAACCTAGATTTGAGGAAAAACCTACTCGAGGAGGTGACACAGGCGATCCGAGGAGTTGGTGTGAGTACAACCAAAAGTACGGTCATACCATGACCCAAAGCCGCCACCTTTAGAACACACTGTTGCTAGAATACAAGGCCAGAAAACTCCCTATGGTCGGATATCATAAAAACGCTGCTACAAAACGAGGCGAGAAAGAAGAGGAGGCGCAACGCCAGAAATCTCCCCAAAAAGGTTCAAATCCACCAAAACGGGACCGAGACGATCTTCACGGAGACAAAAAAAACTCAACACCCCGAAAGTGCATCAACATGAACATGGGTGGCTTAGAAGTATGTAATGACTTGATAAGGATGATCCATCAATACGAGGGCTTGAACGGCACGTCACAACGCTGCACGATTCCATTGGATGAAGAATTAATTGTAACGTTCGACGAGCTCGATACCAAGGAATTAGATCGGCCTCATAGCTATCTGCTAGTAATAGAACTCATTATTAACGATTGTGAGGTCGGAAGGATCATGATCAACACCGGTAGCTCGGTCAATTTAATCTATAAAACAACGCAAAAAAGTCTGGAATCGAACGATACAATGATAACTATTAAAACAATCAAACTCTTAGTTTACATCGCATGAATGGCCCGAAAGGTCAAGTTCGTGGTCATCGATACTCCTTCGGTATACAACGCTATCCTGGGAACTCCTTGGTTGTACACCATAAAAGTTGTATGATCCACATATCACCAGTGTGTAAAGTTTCCCACCGCGGGTGGAAGCTACACTATCAAAGGAAGTCCAGAGCAAGCTCGGCATTGCTTTGCTATCGAAAAGAAAAAAATAAACCAAGCCGAACTCGCTCTCCATAACACCAAGAAGGACGAATCTCTAATTCGGCAGGAAGAGAAAGCAAGGAAAATCACCAAGAACTTCCTCGAGGAGATCGCTTAAACGAAAGTCGTACCCGAGCCCTAGCAATTCAAAAAGTCACACCAATTCGGGAAAAGAGCAGTTCCACCGTGACACGTTTTGCCAAAAAAAAAAAAAATTCACTTATGTATAAACTACGAGTGAGTTGATTCTCTTCGACAAGGGATATGTAAGCAGCTTTGTTACTAAAGAAAAATGACAAAAACCATTTAATTAAATTCTCCTTCGAAAGAAGAGTTTGTTTATCCAATCCCAAAAGCGTATTCAGATGTATTTACTAAGGTCGGCACGACCAGTTCGTCCATCTACGACTTCAAACGTAGCAACTCCTCACATCATTACCCTGGCCAGGTATCCGATATTCTACGTATTTTCCGCAAAATACAGTGCGATATTCCCCTTACTTTAAAATAAAAGCCGAACCAGTTTCGCATAAAGCCTAAGTCTGCTTAGGTAAAACAATGCCAATCCTCCATCGCATACCTATGTACTAACTTAGAGTAGACAATCTCACGATCTTAGTGAAAATTATACACTTAAGCGTCTACCTAAAAGAAAAATCCTAAGTCCCTAAAATTTGGACTTCAATACTAAGAAAAAAGGGGTTGAGCTAGAAAGAAACTTTATACTAAACTAAAGTAATATGAGCCGAGCAAAAAATATAGAGAGCAATTTAGTGGAGTCATCGACTCCGCCGACGAAACAAAAATAAAAAACCCTCAAAAGAGGCAATGTTTACAAAACCAAAATCAAACCCCTTAAAAAAGAGGACCATGTTCGAAACATAAATTTAAAAGGCCACATGCCGTTGGTGACAAAATTTTGTAAAGTGACAGAAGGACCACATTCTAATTGTTCTTCTACCTCAGACGATTCTGGATTTGGTGTAGGATCTGTCAGAGGCGAGGGATTTGCTAGTGATGGCGTCGGAGTAAAAGTCGGAGTCGAGATAGAGGAGTCGGAGTTCGATCGCTGAATCATAGAGTGTAAAACTTCTCCTTCTCCTAATTAGGCCGAAGGCATAACAAGGCCCACCTGATTTGAGGAACTTAATCCTACATGATAATGATGAGCTTTAGTGGACTACATCTCCAACTAATAGGCTTAAGGAAACTGGAAACCATAAAAATTGATCTTTTTCTTCATCGTTGTATGATGACAACAATTTTCCAGACTTGTAAGGATATTCATCTTCAGAGAAAATAACATCTCTTGACACAAGAAATGTTTGTGTTTCAAGATCAAATAATCGCCATCCCTTTTTCACATAAGAGTAGCCAACAAAGAGACAACGACAGCTTCGTGAGCAAAAATTGTCCCCATTCGTATTCTGATTTTGGGCGTAACATAGACTTCCAAATACTCGAAGATGTTCATATGGAGGAGGCTTGTTGTAGAGCTGCTCATACGGTGGCTTTCCTCCTTGAACTTGATTTGGTATCTGATTAATCAAGTAACCGGCCGTTAAGATATATTCACCCCAAAACTTTATGGGAAGATTTGCTTGAAACCGTACCCTCGCTACATTGAGAATGTGGTGATGTTTTCTCTTTGCGCGACCATTTTGCTGCGACGTGTATACAGACGAAGTTTCATGAACAATACCCAAATTGAGAAAGTAGTCTCTTAAACATAAAATTAAGACCCCTTGTCACTTCGTACGGTCCGTATTTTTGCTTCGAATTGTCGTTCGTTCATCGAAATAAATTGCTTCATATACTTGGATGTTTTGTTTTTGTTTTAAGAAGATATAGCCAAACACTACGAGTATATTCGTCCACAATAGTAAGAAAATATATTCCACCAGAATATGATTACGTGCTATACGGATCCCAAAGATCGCAATGAATTAACTCAAAATTACTTGTAGTTTTGTTCTGACTAGTCGGAAACGATAATCGTGTTTGCTTAGCGCCTTATTTGAATTCTCAGAAGAACCAAAAATGGAAACATCAGGAAGTAAATACATGATTTAAATAGACGAAACAAAATGGAATAAAAGTGTCAGTGTTCCTTTGCATTCCTTGCGAGCAAATCACCTTTCACATTTTTATCTCTAGGTTGGTAGACCAGCTTGAAATTCTGTACGAATTTTGTAATTCTGTCTAATTTTGTAATTCTATCTATTCATTCAACTTTGTTTGATAACGTGGTACTCTCTCCGTATTTGCGAGCATCATAGTGAGATCCTTCTAATCAGTCACAAACAAAATACTAAAATTTTCTTTTCGGTTCAAACTCGACATTGCCTATAAGAGACTCTAAACATAAAACAACAACGTCAATTATTAAAAAAAATTTAGTAAACTTAATACTTAAACACTACATGTGTTCTTAAAGTAATAAAACTACAGAAGTTGTCTAAAAGTTTATATAGTTATATAATAATTATCGAAATCTTTTCAATAACATTTTGTATGTAAATTATCCAAAATTATTTGTAATTTACCTAAGTACTCGAACACGATAGGTTTCTCAACTGTTTCATGGATTTTAAAATATATGGATTATATATCAAATCTATTTTAAAAATACATTTCAAATGTAATACTCGATATCCTAAATATCATTTATTTGCTCTACATGATATTTTACCAAAAATAAACATGTTTCTATATTATTTCAACAAAGAAACATGTTTATATATCAATTTATGTTGAAAAAATTACTAAATCTAGTTGTTGGGTTTCATGGATTTCTATCTCAAAACCAATTGTTTCATGGGATTAACCAATGTTAATGAAACTTAACAGCTAGATTTAGCAATTCTTTCAACACAAATTGTTTGTCTTTTTGTTAGAAAAGAAGACAGAATCAAACCAAAATTATACTAAACCAAAACGGTAGGTTTTTCGATCTAACTCCATTCCCAAATCAAAACGTAAAGAAAAACCAAATACTCTCACTGTATAAAAAAAATTGAAAAACGAAATGATGTGGGCCATTCAAAGCTCAAATAGCGGGCTGACAAAGCAATTTTTTGACCGTTACAATCACAAGTTTCGAAATAATCCTTTTTATTTCTTTTTAATATTTGTTTTCATTCTTCTTCGAGTGATAAAAAGAAAAAAGAAATCCAAAAACAAGAGTGAAAATAGCAATTAATCTCTACACTCTGAAAGCTTAATTTTGACCAAGACACAAGATCAGTCATAAATTTAACTCTGAAAAGATCCTCTTTTCTCCTCCTCCTCCTTCTACAGATCTTTTTTCTTCTTCTGGGTTTTAGGGTTTGGATTCTCAGGAAAAAAAAACAAGAAAATGCCGGTATCGACCCGATCTAAAGTGATGAATGAGGAGCGAAATGAGCAAGAAAACACGAATCAGAATCTTCCGTTGAGAAATCCACATCAAGGGTTAAAGGAAAAGATGAGAGCTTTGACTCTCTTGTACGAGCAGCAAAAGAGAGCCTCTTTCTCTCTCAGGAACCCTAATCCGAAACCCCAAGATGATAGATTCCAGCTGCTTAATTCTTGCAAGAAAGGAGACGAATTTGAAGAAACCAAAGAGAACAATCGGATTTTCGGGTTTAATTCGGTTCCGGTTAAGCCTAGTGGTGTGATTAGGAAGCTCTCGATGGAGAATCCTGATGTGAGTCGGATTTCGGTGTTTGTTAGGCTTAGACCAATGGGGAAAAAGGAAAGAGAGAGCGGTTCACGATGTTGCGTCAAGATTTTGAATAAAAGAGATGTTTATCTAACGGAATTCACCAATGATAATGACTACCTTAGGCTTAAGAGGCTCCGTGTTCGACATTTCACTTTCGACTCTTCATTTCCTGAAACAACGACACAGCAACAAGTCTATTCCACCACGTAAGTGTCTATTCAATCAGAAATTGAGCTTTGATGGTGACATTAGCAAGAAATTCTTAGATATCTTTCGGCTTTGGTGTCATTCAGAACAGGAGAGCTTGTTGAAGCAGTGCTTCAAGGAAGGAATGGTTCGGTTTTCTGCTACGGTGCTACGGGAGCAGGCAAGACTTATACAATGCTAGGGACTGTGGAGAATCCAGGTGTAATGGTTTTAGCAATCAAAGATTTGTTCGCTAAAGTTAGACAGAGAAGCTTAGATGGGAATCATCTTGTCCATCTATCTTATCTTGAGGTCTATAATGAAACTGTTAGAGATTTGCTTTCACCTGGTAGGCCTCTCATACTCCGCGAAGATAAACAGGTAAGTGTACAACTGAAATCACTTTTCTTTCTCTCTTTTAGCTTTAGATAACAACACATTCATTTGCTTATTGTTTGGCTATGAACAAAATTAGGGAATTGTGGCTGCTGGTCTCACTCAGTATAGAGCTTATTCTACAGATGAGGTTCTTCTTCTAATCTATGCATTTTGGTGTTTTTTGAAACATGTTGAGAAACTAATGGTTTATTGCAGGTTATGGCTTTGCTCCAAAGGGGAAACCAGAACAGAACTACTGAGCCAACTCGTTGCAATGAAACATCTTCTCGCTCGCACGCCATCCTTCAGGTTAAAAATTGCATCTTTCTCAGATTTTGAAGCCTGTGGAATGTCTTAAGTTGATCTCTTGTTGGGATTCTTTTAGGTCATAGTGGAGTATAAGACTCAAGATGCTTTCATGAATATGGTCAGTCGAGTTGGGAAGCTATCTCTCATTGATCTTGCGGGCTCTGAAAGAGCGTTAGCAACTGATCAAAGGACGCTTAGATCCCTTGAAGGAGCCAACATAAACAGATCTCTTCTTGCCTTGAGTAGTTGCATCAACGCGCTTGTAGAAGGCAAGAAACATATTCCTTACCGAAACTCAAAGCTCACTCAACTACTCAAAGACTCACTAGGCGGCTCGTGTAACACGGTGATGATTGCTAATATAAGTCCAAGCAATATTTCATTTGGTGAAACACAGAACACTCTCCATTGGGCTAATCGAGCCAAGGAAATTCGCGTGAAGGGATGTGAAGTAAATGAAGAGGTGGTTCAAGTGGGTGAAGCAGAAGGGCCTGATCAGGCCAAGCTATTGTTAGAGCTTCAGAAAGAGAACCGTGAACTGCAAGTTCAGCTCGCGAAACAACAGCAGAAGCTTTTGACTCTTGAAGCACAGACAATAGCAGCTGCTAATATACCTCAGACACCTCCATCTATCTCATCTCTAATGACTCCACCATCTGCATTAACAGCTCAACAGAAGAAGAAGGCGAGGCATTCATTGTTGTCAGGGACATGTTTCACACCAGAATCAACCAAGAGGAGAAAAGCAGAGGAAGTTGTGAAGGAGCTTGAGCTAGCTGTTAAGGCATTGAAGATAGAGATGGAGAGAATGAAGAGGGAGCATGGGTTGCAGATGAAGAAGCAAAAAGACGAGCTAACGAAAGAAGTTTGTGGTAGAAAGATGGAGAAAACTCCAGAAACAAGGAGGGTTGTCACAAGAGGGAGCTTGAGACCAAAGGAGAAGGAAAAGGAGTTGAAAAGCCCGAGTCATCGGTTTGCATCTCCAGCGGCAACAGCTAAAAAGAGAAGCTTTTGGGACATAGCAGTAGCGAATAGTCCTTCGTTGGATAGGAGGAAAACGAGAAGCCATGTTCTTCTTGTTAATCAAGAAGCTCCTTCGTTGCTTCTTCAGGTAACTTTACTATAATGATGCTAAAACAGTGAAGTTGTTCAACAAGACTCTGTCTCTACATACATGCACTGATATGTTTGGTTGGTTTTTGGTGCAGCCGGGGTTTGCTCGTCCAAACATGAAGAAGCATTAACAAGGTTGAAGACTCATCTTGTTTCCCCACTATTTGCTAACATCTGTATTACAATAGCAGAATTATTTGTCTCTTTTTACTAATTTTTATTTTTTAAATCATTTGTTTTCTGTACACTCTATGATTCATTTTCTTGTGCTTATGCTTGGTGTTCTGAACCAACATCTCATTGACAAAAAAAAAAAAACCCAACGTCTACCTTAGAGCATGTTTATTGATAGTAGTTATAATTGGGGTGCTTGTTATTATTTTGAATAAAAAAATGTGTTGGAGTAAAAATTAGAACCCTAAAAAATTATGTAGTTTTGGTCGATTATTGGTAAGTGCTAAAAAGAGGTTCTTAAAAAAAAATTGAAAAATAGAATTTATTAAAATTGATAAGATATTACATTTAATAAAACATATATTGAATGAAATTTAAAACATATATGAAACAAAAATATTTAAAACATAGATTTCAAAATCATAAATGAAAATGAACGATCAGTTGTTGTTTTTGTTTATTTCCATTTATGATTCTAAAATATATGTTTTGAAATCATAAATGGAAATTTGAAAAATAGAGTTTATGAAAATTGATAAGAGATTACGTTTAAAAGGAACGGTCAGTTGTTGTCTTGATCATATCGAAATTTTTGCCATCTATGCTCAACCAAATCAGCTTTTTAAGAAATTTTCCCGATATAAATAGGTCCCTTTTTATCCCTTTATATTTACCAAGTGATTTTGCCAAAGTAAAAGGTAAATTTGTTTTTTTTTTTTGGTCTAATAGTAGATTATTGATTTTTGTTTTATTATTTTTTTTTTCTTTTGGAAAAAAAAAACTTTCCTCTTCTTCTTCCATAATTAACTTTCGTACGTTCGCCGTCTGTTGCTCCGGTCGTCTTCTCCGGCGATCTCGCCGTCGCCGTTGCTACCTTCGTTGCTGTGCAGCCGATTAATCGAGGATCCATCATCGATCTGCTCCGTCGCCGCTTGGATCCGTCGTCGATCGTGGCAGCCAGATGATGCCACGTATCCATAAAAAACCGATTCTTCAGATGTTATAATTAGAACCGGTAGTTTAATTTTAAGCACCTCATTTTATTAAAAAAATGTTTTTTGCCACTAAGAAACTCACTAAATACTGCCGATAAACATGCTCTTAGTAAACACTACCAAAAAAAAAAACATGCTCTTATTAAACGTATACAGTATGTTGAAAAAATCATGTCACAAGAATATCTTTGGGTCAAAAAGCCAATAAAGCTTTGGGTCACCACAATATAAGAAGGCCCATTTAAATTAAACCCATAAGAGGTCCATTAGGTTATTCTGCTGCGATGATCCTTTATATTTAAGAGTCGCCGCCTCTCACCCATTTAGGGTTTACGCCACAGAGAGATTGTTGTCAGTGAGAAGATGCCGGCGAAGCAGAAAACTCCCAAGGTTAGCAGGAATCCTGACCTAGTCAGGGGTGTTGGCAAGTACTCGAGGCATCACATGTACCACAAGAGAGGACTGTGGGCTATCAAGGCCAAAAACGGCGGCGTTTTCCCCCGTCACGACGCTAAGACCAAGGTCGATGCTCCGGTTGAGAAGCCGGCCAAGTTTTATCCGGCGGAAGATGTGAAGAAGCCGCTGGCTAACAGACGCAAGCCAAAGCCGACTAAGCTCAAGTAAGTCTGAAATGTTAATTGTGTTTGTTTTGGATCTGCTGGGATTGGAATATGAATCATTGGAATCGTTGTTATCTCTAGGATTAGATGAAATGTAGAATTCATGGAGATTTGTTATTGCAGATCTAGCATCACTCCCGGAACTGTGTTGATCATCCTTGCTGGTAGATTCAAGGGCAAGAGAGTCGTCTTTCTCAAGCAGCTTGCTTCCGGTCTGCTCTTGGTAACAGGTGAGTTGTGTGATTGTTTCCTGAGCTTTATGATGTTGTCGAATCTTTCTTCTTATCCTGTCTTTGTTGATCAGGACCATTCAAGATCAATGGTGTTCCTTTGAGACGTGTTAACCAGGCCTATGTGATTGGAACCTCCACAAAGGTCGACATTTCTGGACTCAGCATTGACAAATTTGATGACAAGTATTTTGGAAAGGTTGCTGAGAAGAAGAAGAAGAAAGGAGAAGGCGAGTTCTTCGAAGCTGACAAAGAGGTATGCATATCTTACTAAACAAAGCTTCTCTTTGTTTCCGCACTACATTTAGTTTTAACCGGAAATGACTATATTTCGCACCATTACCTAACCAAAAAGACTATGGTTTGATCTGAATCTATTTGGTTTCCGCAGGAGAAGAAACAGATTCCACAAGAGAAGAAAGATGATCAGAAAACCATTGATGCAGCTCTGATCAAATCCATTGAAGCAGTCCCAGAGCTCAAGACTTACCTTGGCGCCAGGTTCTCATTGAAACAAGGAATGAAACCCCATGAGCTTGTCTTCTAGATTTCCTTTCTTTTTTTCCCTTCAGTTTCAAGAATATCTGTTTTCCCTGAGTTTGCTCTACTCTTTAATCATCGCTGGATCTTATAGACACTATTTTATCTGATTTATATGTCAAATAGTCCCTCAATCTCGCTTTAAGACATGGGGCTTATGAAAAAAATTGAAACAAAGAAATCGTAAAAGTGTTGATTGATATCCTCAAATTTACCATGAGCACTTTCTCAAATTAAAAGATCGTAGTAGTACTTAGGGATTGAATCCACAAGGAATCATAATTACACAACAGACTTTGAATTCGAATTAAGTTAAGCAATAAAGATATTAAGTAAACAGCAAAAAATATAAATAAACAATGATGGTTATAAGAAACAAGCGTTAGGTCTTATGGGATTCACATGAATGATTACAAATTGAAGAATAAATTTACTATAAATATAGTGGGTTGTTAAAATATAAAATTATTAAAATTTGAGTAAAAGGAAAAAATAGAGTCTTTCTGTGGGGTTTATTGAAATATAAAATTAATAAAATTTGAGTAAAGAGATGAGATAGTGGGTGTGTTTAAATATAAAATTAATAAAAGTTGAGTAAAAGAAAGAGATAGTTGTTTATTTAAGAAGTTTTGGAGAGTGTTTTTGAAAGGAAGAGAAAGTGTTTAAATATAAAATTAATAAAAGTTGAGTAAAAGGATGAAAGAGAAGGTATAAAGTTGAGTAAAAGAAAGAGAGAGTGTGTGTTTTAATAATTTTATATTTTATATTTACACTAAGAAGCCCCCTAAAACCCCTCTATAATCATGCTCTAATGTAAAATAAACCAATTGTCGTTGCAAATATTATCTATGTCTAAACCATAGAAAGCCAACTGTGGTTGCGAATTCAGATTGATTTAAACAAGCATTAAATTCAGGTTCGATTGTTCACAAAGATCCAAAGCCAACTGTCGTTGCGAATCGAATCTTTGCTCACCTATGATTCAGTTTCGGTAATTCAATAATGTTGTCGCATCTACTAAACAACCTAATATTTATAATCTAAGGTGATCAAACTTTAATCAGAGTTAATGCAATCAAGGTGAAGAATTACATATGATGCAATCCCAATAGTAAATAAATTCTAACAAATTTTCATCATCCTTTGAAAACCCTAAAACCTCACTAGAAGATTACAAAAACAAATTATCAATAGAAAATCAAGCTCTCTGTCTAAAGTGGCTAAAAACGTGTAATTATAGGTCTGAATTCGTGCTGGTCAAAATCCCTAGCTAAACCAAGTCAAATTAGGAAATACTGAAGTTTTCCTTTATTTTCGTCGGTTTAGCCAGATTGACATGTCTTCACGAGAATTAGAATAACTCTTTGCCTGTTGATCCAAATGACTTGAAACTTCTTTTGGATGAAAGCTGACTCGGATGAAAGCTGACTCAATTTTCTTTCTCGTGTCCAAATTTCAGATCAATCCAATTTCTTTAAGGTCTCCAACGGTTGCTTGACATTTGACGCTACAGAACTGTCCAATATCTCGATTTCTTGTCCTTTTTTCCAATTGACCTGCAAAAGACTCTAAATACTACAAACACACTAAAACTACCACTCAAGGCATAAAACCCAATAAAAACCAATATATATAATAATAAAAACCATATTAAAAACCATAAAAACTATGTTAATTAATTTTTATACCGAAATAATCAACAACAGATTTTGCCATAATTGAAGCAAATTCTCCGAAGCTAATACCGCCATCACCATTTGTGTCAGCTTCTTTGATCATCTCTGTTAATTCTTTATACGTCAATGGTTGTCCCATTTTAGCCATTGCTCCGGCCAGCTCGGCTGCGCTGATGAATCCATTACCGTCTCTATCGAACGATTTGAATATGTCGAGTAATTGCTCCGAATTGATAAGGATCTCTTCGTTCATATCGGGAAGAATCGTGCCAACGAGCTCATCAAATTCAACAAAACCGTTGCCGTTTGCATCCATGCTTGCTAACAAAACGTGGATTTGGTCGCCGGAAGGTTTGAGGCCGAGTGACCGGAGAAGCGCTGCGAGTTCTAAGATCGTTAAGCTTCCGTCTGCGTCCATGTCGAACCGATCGAAAATGTCTTTCAATTGTCTTACTTGATCCTCCATAATATGTTTATCTTCTTTAGGAACGCGAAATCAAAATCTATCAATAAACCATGTATTTGATGGGATTTTGGATTATCAAATGAGAGGATATTAAGATTGATTTTTTTCTTTTCCCAGGAGGATTTATAATTAAATCCTTAATTTGTTCTTAAACTAAAAAAAAAACGAAATTCTTAATTTGTTTTACATGTTTTTAATGCTTTGTTCATTTTTTGTGTGTGTGTGGGTTTGTCATTTGTTAGTGATAAAAATAGAAAAAAGGACAGTATTTAGATATGTGTTTGGATATTAGAAAATAAAATTATGTAGTCAATTGTAATAAAATTCATGCCATTGTACTAAGAAACCAAAATTGTTGGAAAACAAAATTACCAACGAATGATACGATACGACTAATGAAATGTGATAACTATTATATAAATTTTTTTTTAAATTATTCGTAATTATTATATATATTTGTTAAACCAGAAATGGAATTTTCTTTTCTTACAAAACGAAAAGATAATCAGAGATGTGAGAAAGTTATAAATGGTTAAAAGATGTAGGAAATTATAGATATTGTTAAAAATGTTTGAATAATTATAACAAAAACGAAATACGAAGTAACGAAATGTGATAAATTCATGATGATTGATTGATAGTTGTGAAAACAAGCATAACACTGTCCTAACAAAGCTAAAAGATACTAAAATAAACAAACATAAAGTTGAAAAACGTAAACAAAACACCAAATTAAGATTAAATAGTGATTAAGTAAAATCACTTTTCCTAGAGGCACGATTGTTACGACGAGCACAGCAACCGCAGGAATAAACGGCGATAAGGAGAATGATGAGACAAACGTTGAAAACCAAAAGATTCCTCCACTTCTCTCTTATGTTCATTAACACTCCCGCTTTGCATGCGTTGCAGTTAAAACATAACTCCGTTTGCACGTTACTCCACGTACCGCAGTCGCTGTTTTCAACGGCAGCCGCTGTTTCATTTTTCGTCTTCGGTGGAATCCAGAACGTTGCGTTTCTGAACTCGAAGTTGCAATCCGATGGTGGCTTACAACAACCCGACTGCTCATACAACAACAACAAAATTGAATTACTCAGAAAAAAACAAGCGTAAGGGCTGAAATTATTTCATGCACGTAATAGAAACTAATTAGGCCAAAATTGTCTATGTACTTTACTATATATGTAAACAATAACAAAATAAAATCGAATATAACTAAGAACTAAAAGATGAATTGATTATTGTTTTGAAAAAATGTATTTGATTCAGTCATTATTGTATTTTGATATAAAACCAATTACAATCCTAAAGAATGGCAAACTATTGTCTTTTTTACTATATATATATTTATATATATTTGTACACGTTATCATTTCTACTATAGGTATGTCTGGAAATCAAAAATGAAATCGTATCTACCGTTGAAACCAAATCTATACATTTTGATATCAAAACCAAATCCGTACGAAATTCATCCAAAGTTAATAAAAAAAACCAAAGCCAAAATCCTAATCAAAGATGCTTAAAATATACAAACTAAAAATAAAAAATAGTAATACCTGGATTGGAGACAAGTTCTTGTGATAAAACGCATCAGCGATCTGAGTAACACGACCATCACTCAAATCATTGCAAACCCTAGCCTCGGCCAAACAAGACCTTATCCCAACCCATCTCTTCCCACCAACGAACCCCTTAAGCCAAGTCGAGAAATCCACCGTCCGATACTCTATACCCTCGACCAGAGACCACATGACCGGCTCCTTTGTTCGTCACAAAGAAGAGAAATATCGAGAAAACAATCAACGCAACAATCCCCGTAAACAATATGATCAAGTACATAACCATTGCGAAGTTCTCCTTAAAACAAGAACCTATCACTCCGATCAAAGACACTACGAAGAGGATGACTCCGGTCGTCAGAAGTGGTGTCCGAATCGCTGATTCGCAATCGGTCACGCCTTGATGAGCGAACATGTATATCGAATAACCTATGGCCGAGGCGCCCACCAACATGACCAATGTGTTGGCTAGACCCACAACGAAATTGCTTACTCGAAACATTTTTGTGATTTTTGTGTGTGTGTGTGTGTTTGATCTCTCTGATGAATGAAATCGATCAAATGGGATCTTAAATAGAGAAGAGAGGTTATTTGTTTGAATTTGATACTTTTATTTTTTTATTTTTGTAACGTTTTAGAGGTGCTTGTTTTAAAGTTTGTGGAGTCGTGGTTTGGGGGTAGAGGGAACGGTTGATTTTGGGTGGTGGTGGGGGGGGGGGGGGGGGGGGGGATAATTAGTTAAGATTAATATTAGTCCATTCGTTGAGTGTTTAATTACTGGTTATGCCACTAGACGTGTGGGGGTTAAGAAGAAGATCCTTTAATTTAGAGAGTCGTTAAATTTGATTTTGAAAATGTCTTAATTAAAACTATTTAAACGGTCAGTAGACTCTCTAAACCCTGAATATTTATTTATTTATTGATAAGGATTTTATCGAATCTGAGATTGTTCGATTTTTTTTTTTGTGTGGTTTTATTGGCGTCAGAGAAAATGTATGTAAAAAAGAGAATAAAATTTAAATTAGAGAGCTACAAAAAAACTATAGAACGTATCAATATCGTACTTGAATAAGAAATCAAGTATAGACAATTCAACGTTATAAGGGGTAGTATTCGTTAGAGTGATTTATAAAGAATCGATTATAATGTTTTGTAGAGGAATTAATAGATTCCCATCAAATCTCCTTTATATAAAAGGGAGAGATTTTCTGGTTTCTAAGGTTGTCCACGTAGGCAAGTTTATTCTGAATATTTCTAGCCAATTAAATTGACATGTCAGCTAAGTTTTTTCGGTTTTGGCCAATGAAATTGCATTAAAAAACATGTCAGATTCATTTTACGTTTGGGCTTACTAAAACCAATAGACATAATGCTTTTAGGCCCAGCCCATGAGATCTCTTCTTCCCCGATCTCCTCACCATCGAAACCGCCGTCGACTATTCATCTGCTTCACGATCATTCACCTCCTCCATTTCTAACCCACTGTCACAGAATCGTTAATTGCAGACCACGATTTATATCCCTAACACTTACTCCTCCTTATTGATTACGAATCTTTTCAACTTCTCTCACTCTCAACTCTCCAAATCACCGCTCTAATCAAATACTAATGGCTCCTCCACCGCCGCAGCCACTCAAACATGTATATATACAACCCAATTCCTCTGTAATCCAGAGTGAGAGACCCATTCATCAATTTGGTATTTATACAACTCGTGTTCATACTTCAGTACGACTTTAGTATTTTCCAGGTTTGATCTTTTGGTGATGGTTCGATCTCTACTTTATTATGTTCTTATAATTCTGACGATTTTTAACGCTTTCTGTTATTGTTGTTCCTCTATTTACAGGTTTAGCATTTCCAATTCTGCGATTTCATGTTAGTTCTCTAGACTTTATATTGTTTTTAGTTTCATCGTTTTGATGTATTCGTATCCTATTGTGTTCTCATATAATATTGGTAACAATTGTTGTAACATCCGCAAACCAAATTTTGTGAATTTGGTAAGGAACTGGTTCAATTTTAAATCGTTCGGTTGGTTCGGTTTGATTCGGTTTGGGTTGAGAACCCTAGAATCATGTTTATAACGCTGAGCAGCCTCCTTTTTTCGTGGTTAAAGTCAGAAAATATGTTAGAGAGGTTAAGAGAGGCTTTGCTGATTAAGTGAGGAAGAGGCAGTTGTGTTCCGTTCTGGTAGAGAAGAGAAACGGATAGGAAGATCAGTTCTGATCATCGTGAAATTTTAGGGGTAAGTTCTTCTCTCTCTTAGCTAGCCATGAGACAAATCTTTTTGTCAATCGGATGCGTATGCTAAGAGATATCTTTGTTTTCGTGAGGGATATCTGTGCAGAATCGGGTTTGTGATCAGACCATTTCGAGGGCATTTTGGCAGAGCTCCAAAACGAATTAAGCCCTTCGTGTCTAGTTTCCAAATCATGTTTCATATCATGATTCCGAGGTATACTCCATCTTTTATGGTCATTCGAAGTCAGTATGTCGTTCTATTTTTCAGAAATTCTGATTCGATTGAGGGAAAATCTTGTTGATGAGTTTTAGGGGATAGAGAAGGGTTAACCAGTGACTTTTGGCCTCGTTGAGGCTGTGTTTAGTGCTGGTTGTGTGGTTGTTGGATTTCCTTTTCCCGAAAAGCTAAGGTGAGTTCGCGACCATAGGTTTCTAGGCGATGACGGATTGTTTGATGATTTTTGTGATGTTTTGTGATGGAATTTCGTGTGATATGGATGGATATCATTGCTGTGTGATTGTGGATTATTATTGTGTTGATCATATGCAGGTTTGCGACTCGTATTCGCCGGAATCGGGTTGAGAGAGGAGAAACTCGTTTCTGATGAATACAGGGATGTGTCGATCGACACCAGGAGAGTGTCGCTCGACACGAGTGCAGTAGTCGTGTCGATCGACAATTTTTGGGTGTCGCTCGACATGAGCACTTGAGTCGTGTCGATCGACACCTTGCTGGTGTCGCTCGACAAGACCTGTTTGGTTCCGAAATGATTTTTAAAATACAATGTGGTACATTTGATGGATTGTGATAATTATATTGTTGTTTGTTATGTTGCCTGAGCGTGCTTGTTATTCTAGTAGATGGTATGACCGGCTCACTAAGTATTTATGAAATACTTACGCAACTCTTATTTCCATGTGTTGCAGGTAAAGGAAAAGTGTGATCGTTGAATCATGGCAGTAGGAGGAGGATGATAGAAAATTTATTATTGCTTAGCCTAGTGAACCTGGTGCTTAGGTTGCTAGAGTTTATTTGAGTTATTGAATTCTGGAATTGAATTGATTGATTGAATTAAATTATTTATGGATGATTTAAATTATGTGTTTTCCGCTGTTATTGATATTGTTGAATTAGCCATTGAGAATTAATAATTATGGTATTATTAATTCGGGTTAATTAATTAAAAAAAAGTGTTGGTTGTTTCATTTTTGTATTAGAGCCCTTATGGTTTTAGGGTAGTAGGTTGTGTGAACTAAGACTATATGTGTTTAGAATTGAGTATGTGTAATTAGTGAGTTCTTGAGTCTTAGATCATCCTCTTCGGGCCTTTAACTAGATTCCGCAGTAAGTATTTATTTGTTGTTGGTGACTTCTATTATTGAATTATAGTTTTGGTAGTCTGTATTTTTAGGAAATGCAGAGAGTGATGGCGAGAGTTGTTAGAGGTCATGGCTATGGAGGCCGAGGTCGGGATCGGGGACGCGTGAGTGAGTTCATCGATAGTGTGGCGTCGAGTGAGACACGTGAGTTGATTTTGATTCGCAGACGTTTCATGAGGGATCCAAGAGTGCAGCCAGTGTTAGTGCTAGTCTGAGGACTGGTGGTACCAGTGAGGGTACGAGTGTGACTGGTAGTGCGGGAAGCCCATGTGGGGGTGCGACCGCCGGTATGACTCTGGGTCGAGATGATTGTCTGGCGGATCTGGTGGCTTAGTTGTGTAAGCGGTTACCGAGTACGGTGCCAGTGCGGTGCCAGTATCGCCACGTGTGGCAAAGGTGTAGCTGAGGGTGCAGCTGCAGAGCAGGTTCCGTCATAGTTGAGGATGATGGAGCATATCCAGCGTTTTGGTTTGAGTTTCTTCTCGGGTGCGCTAAGTCCGAGGAAGCTCAAGTGGAGGTTGAGATTGGAGCGGTTTGTCCATTCTTTTTAGTGTCCTGAGGGATACCGGGTGAGGTTTAGCGGTTCATTACCTTGATGGTGATGCGCATCTCTGGTAGAGTGGTGTTGAGGCCAGCCTGAGGCATGTAGTGTGGACTTGGGGAGAATGCTTAGCAGAGTTTGATGCTAAGTTCTTTCTTTAGGTGGCAGTATACCGTCTTGAGGTGAAATTTGTGGAGCTGGTTCAGGGAGACCGGCCAGGGGAGTATGATGTTGAGTGCAACATGCTCTTGGTCTATGCGGGTAGAGGCATGGAGGATGAGCAGGCGCAGATGAAGAGGTTCTTGTAAGGACTTCGACTGAGTTTGAGGGGCCCAACAGGTCAATTTTAGAGAATAAGCTGAGTCCGAGATTTATGGGTCCGTTCCCGGTAGTGGAGCGAGTTAGACCGGTGGCTTATCGGTTAGAGTTGGTGGCTAAGATTCCGTAGGATCTTTAGCCTTATTTGACTGTAGCGGCAAGACCTGGGAGGATCCTTGAGAGGAGAGACATGGTTCTGCGTCGAAAGAGGATACCGTTGTTGAGAGTCTTGTGGTACTGTAGCGATACAGAGGAGGAGGCTTGAGAGCCAGAGACAAAGATGAAGTTAAAGTTCAAAGTGGTTCGACAAGCAAGTCGCGGTGCGAGCTTTACTTTTCTTTGTAGTTCTAGTTTTGGTGGTTTAGCTTATTGATGCTTTGTTGTATTTTGTATTTTTCGCTTCGTTGTAACGATTTATACTTTTGGAGATTTATAAAATGGAGTTCCTTATATTTCTGTGTTATAAGATGTGTGATTTTTTTTGTGTGGATATTCTGAGTGAGGGAATATCGAATGTGGACCACATGAGGTAGTCTAATCTTAGATATTTATAGGCGTTCTAGAATTTATTACTAATAACTCATTACTTGGAGACGGTGGTACTCCAGAGTACTTACTTGGGACAGTGGTTTCCAGTGTATGTACTGAGAGACGGTGACTCTCTCTAGGGGACGGTGGGTTCCTGTGTACTTATTTGGGATGTTGGTTTCTAGTATAGGTATTGAGAGATGGTGGTACTCTCGAGGGGATGGTGGTTTCCCTGGTTGGCTTTGACTCGAAGGATGTGTTCCTCACAGTGAGTGTGTGTGGTAATGAGTTAAGGGAAATAAATGTCTAGGAACGTACGTATAAATAGGGGATTTATGGGTCTTGTGTATGAGGGTATTCCAGGCCAGGGAATATCGGGTTTTGGGAGATGTACTTTTTCCAGAGGGACGAGGTTCGTCCGGAGTGTAGTTGGAGTTATGTATGTGGGCGTCCAGTCTAGGGTTGATATTGCGTTTGGAAATTTCGGTTCGGACGACCCTGGTGATGGATGTAGCTTCTTTGGTCGTGTATGTTCTTGTTTGATTGTTGCATAATCAATCGGGCAGGATGTTTCCAGGTGAATCTAGTGGGGTTGAGGACGACAGTGTTAACCTTAGTGAGATGGAGTAGTTCCTTATTTATTTGTGTTATATAAGATGAGTAGTTCTTATATGAGAGGTTGATGGCGTTGACCAGTGTTGGTCATGTGGTTTTTGATATTCTGGGTTAGGGAATATCAGATTTTGGCCACAGGAGGTAGTTCTAGTCGATAGATGTTTATAGACGTTTTAGAATTTATTACTCTAGGGGTTGCGGTCCCGAATAACTCAATTATTTTGTTACGGAGATGATTAGTTCTCCTGTGAGGATGATTAGTTCCTCAAAGGAGAAGATTAGTTCTCCTGTATACTCTTTTGGGATGATTAGTTTCCATTACGAGTATCGAGGGATGATTAGTTCTCTCGAGGGGATGATTAGTTCCCCTGTGTACCTAGAGCTCAAGGGATGCGTCCTGAGAGTGGATGGGGCATGAGACACCGACATCTCAAAGGATGCGTCCTGCGAGTGGGAGGGGTGTGAAATGAGTTAAGAGTAATAAATGTCTGAAAATGCGCGTATAAGCATAAGACTGGACGAAAGCCTCGGAGATCGGGTGAAAGGATCTCAGGAGGTATTGACCGGTTTTGGGTCTTTGATAGACGTTGTGTGAGGATTCGAGGACGTATCCAGATTAGTGGGGGAGAATTGTAACATCCGCAAACCAAATTTTGTGAATTTGGTAAGGAACTGGTTCAATTTTAAATCGTTCGGTTTGATTCGGTTTGGGTTGAGAACCCTAGAATCATGTTTATAACGCTGAGCAGCCTCCTTTTTTCGTGGTTAAAGTCAGAAAATATGTTAGAGAGGTTGAGAGAGGTTTTGGTGATTCATAAAAGGTTTGATGATTAAGTGAGGAAGAGGCAGTTGTGTTCCGTTCTGGTAGAGAAGAGAAACGGATAGGAAGATCAGTTCTGATCATCGTGAAATTTTAGAGGTAAGTTCTTCTCTCTCTTAGCTAGCCATGAGACAAATCTTTTTGTCAATCGGATGCGTATGCTAAGAGATATCTTTGTTTTCGTGAGGGATATCTGTGCAGAATCGGGTTTGTGATCAGACCATTTCGAGGGCATTTTGGCAGAGCTCCAAAACGAATTAAGCTCTTCGTGTCTAGTTTCCAAATCATGTTTCAGATCATGATTCCGAGGTATACTCCATCTTTTATGGTCATTCGAAGTCAGTATGTCGTTCTATTTTTCAGAAATTCTGATTCGATTGAGGGAAAATCTTGTTGATGAGTTTTAGGGGATAGAGAAGGGTTAACCAGTGACTTTTGGCCTCGTTGAGGCTGTGTTTAGTGCTGGTTGTGTGGTTGTTGGATTTCCTTTTCCCGAAAAGCTAAGGTGAGTTCGCGACCATAGGTTTCTAGGCGATGAAGGATTGTTTGATGATTTTTGTGATGTTTTTGATGGAATTTCGTGTGATATGGATAGATATCATTGCTATGTGATTGTGGATTATTATTGTGTTGATCGTATGCAGGTTTGCGACTCGTATTCGTCAGAATCAGGTTGAGAGAAGAGGAACTCGTTTCTGATGAATACAGAGGCGTGTCGATCGACACCAGGAGGGTGTCGCTCGACACGAGTGCAGTAGTCGTGTCGATCAACAACCTTCGGGTGTCGCTCGACATGAGTACTTGAATCGTGTCGATCGACACCTTGCTGGTGTCGCTCGACACGACTTGTTTGGTTCCGAAATGATTTTTAAAATACAATGTGGTACATTTGATGGATTGTGATAATGATATTGTTGTTTGTTATGTTGCCTGAGCCTGCTTGTTACTCCAGTAGATGGTATGACCGGCTCACTAAGTATTTATGAAATAATTAAATTATTTATGGATGATTTAAATTATGTGTTTTCCGCTATTATTGATATCGTTGAATTAGGCATTGAGAATTAATAATTATGGGATTATTAATTCGGGTTAATTAATTAAAAAAAAAAGTGTTGGTTGTTTCAATTGGTAACGATTTCTTCTTCTTTTGCGATTCGAATTGGGTACCTAATTGATCTCATAAAGTTATTCGACTGTACACTTATAGTTTTTGATTCGAGAATGATATATTCTAAATGTTCTCTTGCAGTGAAGCTTTGAATCATGGACCATGGCCTCTCCGATTGCTAAAGAAGTAAACTCCTTCTTTTTTCATTTACTAAGGGAGTGTGAGATTTTATTCCATGTTTTATGTTTTCAATTGATTCTATTTTACTTTCTGCAGTTAACTGGGAACACTCCATTGATGGATATGAACAATGTGGCTGAAGGATGTGTTTGTCGTGTTACTGCTAATCTCGAGATGATGGAACCGTGCTCAAGCGTCAAAGACAAGTTTTTGCTATAAGTCCAGAACTATGTGCTGCTTTTAGGCTTCGAGTTTCAGTTTTGTCAAAAGCTTGCAACTTTGTTTCTTCATGCAGGATTGGTTTCAACTTTTAAATATCCTCGTATGCTTATGCTTTAAGTATTCAGGTACAAATGGTGTGGATTTCTTCCAAGAACTTAAAAGCCACATACCTTTGGACAAGAAAGTTAGTCAATGGATGTAACACTTCACCAGATAGGTATGTGATCACGCAGCTTCGGGTTACAACATAAAGTAGTACTGCAGAGATAATTCAATATATAATTCAACTCGCTTACTTAAACTATTACTTTAAGGTCTTGACCTTGTAAAACGCACGGATATGACTTTAGTCTCTATTGTAGGTTAATGATTTCTCTTAGTCGCACTCTGTTCTTGCAAGCGATGGTCTTAAATTGTCTTCTCTTTGAGAAAGTGATGGTCTTCGTCAAAGTTATTGCGTTATGGGAGTCCTGATACATCAGTAGATTTTCTTATCAGTCTTATGTTTTTCCTTATCTCTCTACACTTACTGTTTCTTATTAGTCACTTTTGCAGGTTAAAGATTAATCTCAGTATCATTCTTTTCTTTCGGGTTAGTAGAACCAGTTGTTTGTACATAAAATGTTATTGTGCTTGCTTTATTCAAATGTCTTAATAGTATCTTACATCTTTTCATTTCCTATCTTATCAGAGATATTTTAATGTCAGAAACTGGTTTTCAAACTATAAGTATCAATCTCCTGAGCTTTTGGACGATGACGATTTTTGACACTAAGAAGCAGAGATTGTTTAAAATTTGAGTGGAGAGTAATGAATAATTATGGACACATATTCTCCTTGCTTGAATCACCAATGCCAAGCATCTAAATTGAAAGGAAAAAATAGGTACAGAGATCTATAGATCAAAGTTATAAACTAAGAGGAAATAAGGTATATCTCTGAAAATCAAAACTAAACTAAAACCATTTTTTCCCATCTTTATATGACATTTGCACAATACAGAGGAAAATGATTCAAGTTAAGAATTACCAACATACTCAAAGAGATATATTACAAAGCTCATACGGCAATATAAGTGCATAGACCATGTATTTCCATAATCGAGTTTGCTAACTAAAATTTTCATATAGGTAAATTAGGGAGAGAAGATAATTCCATCATATAAATACACACCCTAATCAGTTATAAACTAGCAACGTTTTGATTAAGATATATGTTTTCTTGTGAATCATAAATATGATTATGTGTAAATTGATGGATAAAGTTGCTTCTTATTTCGAAATACAAAAATAAAACATTCCATTTAAAACCAAAAACAAAGAAAAAGTGAAATAAGAAGCTTACATTTTGAAAGTTTTCTCTTATTCAAGTTTCATAATGTCACAAAAATGGTCGCCCAAATTTTAAACCTAACATCTGATAATACAATGCATACATCATGGGGATAAGTTTATTTAATAACTTATTCAACAAAGTTAATTTGATACAATAGACCCACTACGGACAATAAACTAATACTAGAAAAAACACAAAATTACATAATTTATTTGCCTATGGGAAATTGGCATAGATAACTCAAAAAAAACTATAACTAATTTTGTAACAATTTAACATAAATCTAAAGGTTATTATTTGGCTACATAGGGTCATTTTTGCTATTTGGTTGATTATTACTTTTTTGTGTTATTACGCAAATTGACCCCTTCTCTGTCTAACTTACTTGACCAAAAATCTATAATAAAAAAATAACAATTACCATATCTGATCGATAAAGTTAATAGATTCCTCCCATTCAAATAATGACACCAAATACAACATAAAAGTAAAATATTCAAGAGTTCACACCAATTTATTCGAGTACTATTTAACACATAAGAGTAAAATTAAATATTCATTGTTTCGGATAAGGAAAAACTGGATATGAAATCAATACCAATTTCAATCAGTTTGAAAATTTATTTCTCACCACAAACAATACACCATTTCTTATATGACAACAAAATAAAAACATATCACCCCAAAATCAATATTTTCTACCAACACAATACAAAAACAGATAAAGAAAACATAAACAATAAAATAACAAACAAAATAAATATATATATATATATATATATATAAATGAATCATATGTTATAAATATAGCATAATTTTTAAATAAATCATTTATACTGTTTACCACCAAACCCACGCGTAGCGTAGGAATCCCATAGTCTCTTTTATATAAAAGGAGAAGATTTTCTGCTATCTATCTATGGCTGTCCACGTAGGCAAAATAATCCCATAATTAATCAACCAATCATTTCACATCTATCACACACGTAATCACACACGTAATGAGCCGCTACATTTTCTTTCATTCCAATCAGAATTGATGAGGCCAAAGAAGCCCGAACAATATCAAGGATCATCTTCCTTTCCCTTCTTCTCCCTTATCGTCTCCTCCAATTCCCATTACCGCAAATCAAACACACAAGTTATCCCGATCTCTTTCACTTCCTTCGCTGTTAACGCCCAGACTATAGACATTAGGTCGTACTTAATGACTTCACCATTAACGCAAACAATCCATCCTACAAAACCGGAATCGTCGAGACCATACAACTCAAAGACCCAGTTTGCAATCGCTGAGAGGATGAAGGAACTAAAAAGCCGAATAATCGATCTTTCTGGCTGGTAATCTCCTCCACACCTATCAGTTATCTCCTTCTTTAGTTTTGAGGGTTCTCCTTCCTTTAAATTGGATCCAAATATCAGTTCCTGCTAATATTGTTTTGCATATGCGAGTCTCTTGCTAGCTATCTCCAGGATTATCAAGTAATCTTCTCTCTTTTATGTTTCGTTCAATGTTTATCATATTTCAATCGTCAAATCTGCATTCACAAGAAATTGATTCCCTTCGATGATGGAGATTGGAAGGTTTGATGATATGAATGCACAACTTTCAAATCAAATTTCAGTAAACGGTAAGATTATTAGATACTAAACTACATGTGGTTCTCTGCATTAACCTAGAAAACATATATTAAATTGTTGGTTCTTCAACTTTCTTTGTTAAAATTACTACTATTTTTTTCCAAGTTGGGTTGAATGTTTATTAAATACTTGCTACTGCAGGATCATGATCTAGAATAATAGAGTTTGAAGAGGCTTAACCAAAATTGTGGACTGTGAGAGCTGGTGTTGAAAAACTTGGAACCAGAAGAAATGGTCTTGAGATAACAAGTGGAATGAGGAATTAGCCAAGCATCGGGTTAGGGATTCAAACGTTGGTTTCCACAACACTCTGTCATGAGGCGAAGAAAGAAACAACTAGATTTTGTCTTTTTAATATACTGTTGTCATTTATGTTTCTTTGGTTTTTTTGCTAGCTTTGTTTGAAACTTCACAAAATGCTTTGACTGTAGGTAGTATCACATTCAAAATCTACCTCGGAGATGGATGGTGTTTCCAAGAAGTAAGTGAATATAATTAATATACAAGACATGACTCAAGTTATGGGTGTTGGTACTCAAGTTATAGTCATCATCAGTGTTTCACCAGTGAAGAATCATATGGTCATTTCTCATATGTATTCAAGATTAGCAGATGATGTGCACATTTACAATCTATTCTAGGTAAGGGATGAGTAAACGTTTTGCAAAACACAAGAGTTAGAGTACCTTTTTTATGCTTAAATTATGTTCGACAATTTTTCTGATTTAGCTGATTTTGCATGTATACAATAAAGGAGGAGTGGAGAAAAGGCTCGCTCAAGGGTTTCATGGTTTCTCTTATGCAAAATGTTTATTCACAATTTATTACCGCATTATTGTTTTATTTATCTCTTTTACCACTTTTGCTTTGAGGTTTGTTTCGTATATCTTGTTCAAGTTCGAATTACTAAACTAAATAAGATGTGTTTTTGAAATACATAAATTACGGAAAATTACTAGAATCCCATGGAACTATGGAAAAATGACTAGAATACTATATATCTTTCAAAAATTACTCAAATTTTTTCACACCCCTAGTAAATTACGATAAACACCCTTGATTAGTTTTTCTTAAATTGAAATTATTAATGGCTGAGTTATGTGTTTGTTTGGCGGCTGACTTACCGATATTCCATGTCATTAGTTCCGATTTTCCATGTCATCAACTCTTATTTTCCATGTCATCTCATTTAGATAACTCAGCCTTGTCATTTAGATAACCCAGCCGTATCATTTAGATAACTCATCCCAAAATAATTTATATAAGATTGAAGACTTACAAAATTATAATTAATATAAAATGAATATAAATCAACTGAATGTGTATAGTTTCTTCAATTTATACAATTTATACAACTGAATGTGTAAACTCAGAACGTTTAAGTGTTATAACTCAAAGGAAAAAAAGAAAAAAACCACAAACTTTCTCAACTGTCTTCTCCGTTTAACTTAGGGGTGGGCAAAAAATCCGAAACCAAAAAACCAAACCGAAACCGACCCGAAATTACCCGAACCGAACCGAACCCGATTTTTAAAAATAACCGAATGGGTTCCAAATATCTAAAACCGAAAACCCGAACCCGAACCCGAACCGAACCGAACCGAAAAATAAATGGGTACCCGAAATACCCGAAACATAAAATTAACCTACATATATTTAGATATAAGATAGAATATGTTCATATACTATAGCCAAATTTTATAGTTTTTATAATTATTTTTAGTCAACTCGAAAATTATAGGTATATTTTACTAAAAATAACCAATTTAGTGAGGTATATTATTTGAAAATTTCAATTTCTTTTTATTATTTTCGGATAACTCGAGTTAAAAATAATTAAATCGAACCAAAATCGGGAAAATTTTACGTAATTATGAGTATCTCGGATAACCGAAACTGAACCCGAAACCGATACTAACCGAACCAAAACCGAACCGAAATTTTAAAATACCCGAATGGGTATTATATTCCTAAAACCGAAAACCCGATAACCGAATTAACCGAACCGAAACCTGAATGGTTACCCAAACGCCCATGCCTAGTTTAACTTCTTCGTTTAAGATTCTTTCGACATTGTTTCTTTCCTCGTGATCGTCTTCTCTCCGCAATCGAAATCGTCTTACCTCGTACTCGTCGTCGCCGAAAATCGTCTTCTCTCGTAATCGTCTTCTCCGCAGTTAGTCGCCTGTTATCTTCTTCGAAAGGTAGGTTGTTGCTGATTTGGATTTTTGCTATTGCGGCTGAGTAGTAAACTATGTTGTGTCTGAGTCAGGGTTTTTTGCGGCTGGGTTATCAATTGTATTGTGGCTGAATTAGGGTTTTTGCGGCTGAGTTATAAATTATGTTGTGGCTGAGTTAAAAATTATGTTGTGACTGAGGTATAAAATTGTGTCTGAGTTAGGGTTTTTTGCGGCTGAGTTATAAATTATGTTGTGGCTGAGTTATGGTTATATTGCGGCTGAGTTATATATTATGTTTTGGCTGAGTTAGTATTGTGGCTGAGTTATTTAAGTCTTGTGTGATCAGATGGAACAACATCAAGCACCTGATTACCCTAGAAGATCAAGACGCGCTTCCAATCTAGAAAATAGAGCGCTTAATCACTATTCCTATATGGGAGATTTTTGTTTTGTTAAAGATCAATTAGGACTTGAGGTGTGGGAAGAACTGAAGAAGTTTCCTGTTGGAATAATTGCTAAGATATTTGAAGGAAAATGCGGGTGGTCTGCTAGGACTGTACACTATCTACTGTGTTGATAGCTGAATGTAGAGAAGAAGGAGATTTGGAGTGTGGTTGGTGATCAACCTATCAGGTTTAGCTTACTCGAGTTTGGTGAGATCACTGGGTTAAACACAGATCCAGTGCCAACAGAAAGTATTGAACATGACCAATACAGAGAGTTCTGGGAGGAGTTGAATGTGCCGCATGGGTTTGGACCCAAGCCTAATAACTGAGGGCAAAAGTAAGAGGCTGTCGGGCCTGGAGTTTTGAAAAGCGTAAATGGTTAGGGCTGTTAGTTCTTCAAGCCATGAGAATTTATGCTTTGCATCATAATTCTAGGACACCGTTTGAAACTGCAATAAGAGTATTCGATGATCAAGCCATGATGACTTATCCATGGGGTCGGGCTGCATTTGAAGTCGTTGAATCCAGCAGGAAAGACATACTACATCAACGACATGAGTTACGCTTTATTGGCTTGGTCATATGAATCTGTCAGTTGCTTTCGAGATTGTTTTGGCAAACAAGTCGGTGAGGAAGAAGAAGTTCCGCTTCTTCGATGGGATGCAACGCGAACACGTGCAAGTTTTGATAGTGTCCTGAAGAAGGAGATTAAAGACCATGGTCATGTAAGGTTTTAGGCTGAGTTATTCTTTATTTGATGGCTGAGTTATTTTTTATTTGATGGCTGCGTTATAATTTATTCTACGGCTGAGTTATTATTTATGTGATGGCTGAGTTATGGTAATTTGATGGTTGAGTTATGATTTGTTTGATGACTGAGTTATGATTTGTTTGTTTGATGGCTGAGTTATTCTTTTTGATGGATGAGTTATTCTTTTTACGGATGAGTTATGATTATTCGATGGCTGAGTTATGAGTTACTGTTGTAGGTGCGTGTGAGGCATATGGTTTCAAAGAAGTTTGTAGAAGACATGTTTCCTCAGTGGCCGGGTAAAGACGATGACCCACAACTGAATAACCTGATAAGAGACCTACATTCTAGTAGGTATGTAGCAGGTGATTATTGGGATGTGCAGAGGAAGGAGGAGAAGAAAAAACCCAAGTTGGCTGTAGTTCCTTATGACTCTGAGTCTGGGCCACCAAAAAAAAAGCAGAAGAAAGATAAGAAACACGAGGGTGAAGCTGCTGATATAGAGAAAAAGGAGGATGCAAAGGGAAAGGGTTTAAGCGAGGATGCGGCGGCTCTGAATACTATAGTCGCTACGCTGGGCAAAATTGCGAGTAAGTTTGAGAGCCATGACTCTATGTTTGGGAAGGTTAAATCTATTTTTGAGAAGATTGGGTCGAAGTTTGAGGCCATTGATTCCAACGTTGGAGAGTTAACCCAAAAATTTGCTGATGTGGAGAAGAAAATTGGTGATTATGCCAAAGATACAGTGGATGAGCGTCTGAAAGTTCTGGGTTTATCGGAAAGTGCCCAAAACTATGGTCCCAGCCCAAAAACGCAAACATTACCACGGCATAAGTCAGTTAATAGTCCAACGGTCCTTAACACGGAATCTAAGACCCCTGATAATGTTGTGTTAACGAAAAACACTTTGGTTGATGAGCCGGCTAAGGCCGAAAGTCAAACTCCGCAGCAGTATTTTCCAAAATTAAAGGCCGAAATTCCTAAGGGTACCCCTGATGAGCTTGATAAGGCCAAAGAGAAGGTTGCGGGGTCAAAATTGAAGGCTGAAATTCCTAAGGGTACTCCTGAGGCGAAAAAGAATTTGTTTGGTAGTGGTCTGCCAGATTTCGTTTCTATTTCTCCTGCTAAGTCTCCTACTAAGCAACCAGATTTACGACGCCGCTCCAGTAGGCAAAAACCAATAGAAAATGAGGCTGCTTTGAAAAAGAAGGTTGAGGCTGCTGCTAAAAGGAGGGAGAACGCTGCTAAGAAGAAGGAAGAGAAGGCAGCGACTGAGTTTAAGAAGAAGGAAGAGAAGGCAGCTGCTGAGTTAAAGAACAAGGAAGAGAAGGCAGCGGCTGAGTTAAAGAATAAGCCGGCTGAGTTAAAGAAAGAGGTCCAAACAAGAATAAGAATACCTATTATTCCACTTACTCCTGAGAAGATGAAGGGGAAGACAGGAGGTGAAACTGATCTTGAGGATGTGACCGAGGAAGCGATCGAAAAAGGAAATGAATTGTTACCGGAGTCTGACGAGGACGAAGATGAAAAGCTTAGGTTAGCGAAAATTAAGACTTATCGGGCGAGGGATGTTCAATTTGGTCCAACTGGGTTAGCAGCGAAGTCAAGCCGTCCTTTATCAGCAGTTTTTCCTTATCTTTTTGGAGACAAAGGGATGATGTGCATGAGGAAGGATGTTGAACCTTCATCAGCAATCTATGATCCTCTCATACCTGTTGACCCGGATAAATTGGCTAAACTTATGCAACATCTAAGGCGATTCGAGTATGGACTTTTACACCATTTTATTTTATTTTATACAGCTATTAGCAATATTTGCCTAAACTGACTTGTGTTTGATTGTTAGGGACATTCCACTGACATATGGTAGTTACGAGGAAGTTAATTTCTACAGAGTACTCATTAGTGAAAGAGCGCAGTGGCCGAAGCATGATTATGGATGGTTGTTTAACACTGTAAGTATAAGTTACGGCTGAATTATGATTATTTATGGCTGAGTTATTAGTTAGTTAATGGTTGGGTTATGATTATTTATGGCTGAGTTATGGTTGTTTGATGGCTGAGTTATGGTTGTTTGATGGCTAGGTTATGGTTGTTTGATGGTTGAGTTATGGTTGTTTGATGGCTGAGTTATGGTTGTTTGATGGCTTAGTTATTTTTAATAATGGCTGAGTTATGATAATGGCTGACTTAATATTCTGTGTACAGCATATTGCTTCGTATATCAGAGTCCTCATCAAAAGGTCTATGCAAGATCTCAACCCATTTTGTTCCAAGCGCATTGCCTTTGTGGACCAATGGTCCATAGGATCATGGATTGGGGATTTCACTCAGTTCAAGATGAAGCCAAAGATGTTCAAATTCAAAGACTCAGGCTATGAGCCACTCATAAACGGTGCGATTCCCTCAGACCTTCAGACAAACAAAAAGTGGTTAAAAGATGTCGATCACTTGTACGGAGTTCTTCATACTGGAGGCGATCATTAGGTGGCGTTTCACGTGGATCTTCTGAAGGAGAAGATTGATGCCTACGATCCCATCATTGGACAGGTAACTCCTGAAAGTCAACAAAAAATGCTAGATGCATTTAGGCCGCTGATGCAAATGATCCCTGCAATGATCAATGCTGTAATTCCTGGCAAAAAAACCGTTTGCAAAAAACAATTTGCGTTCAGATGGAAAAGCGGCAAAAACATTCCCCAAAACACCCAAGTTGGCGATTGTGGGGTGTATTCACTGAAGTTTGTCGAATGCCTAGCGCTTGGTGTAACTTTTGATGGGATATGCGATGTAAATATTCAGGGTTTACGGGTGAAGATGGCAGCAGAGATCTTCGATGAAGATGACTTTGATATGTATGCGCAGTTCAACAGATTTTTTTATTATTAGGATTTGACTGTAAATGGTATGTTTTTAGTGTATAACTTATGGTTTTTATGATATATTACTCAGCCATTGCGTTTAGATAACTCAGCCATACCCTAAAATCGGAAATGTAATTTGAAGACTTATGGTATGTTTAGATAACTCAGCCGTGTCATTTAGATAACTCAGTCGTATCGTAATACCATAACTCAGCCATGAAGTTATACCATAACTCAGCCGTATCGAAATGTTTGATGAGTTAGTCCCTGACTTATGTGATGGCTGACTTATGCTAAATTTAAATCTCAGAAGAAGTAAATATGTAAATGCGCGGGAAAAATCCCGCTAAAAATCCACAATAGTGCCGTTGAACAGTAAATGGCCCAGATTAAATATTGCAAGTTTCATTTGAGCCTATATATACTTGTTATATGGCTCATTTGTATGTATCCAATTATCAAATAAAAATCAGAACAGTCTTTGTTCTTCCCCTTATGCGCTTAATCTAACACATATTTGGGTGATTTCTCTTGCAAGCGAATGATTGCCTAAATCATGGTGTTAAGTTCTCATACATGGTTGAATTTACACTGGAGAAGAAAAAATGTTGGGACGGACGGCCGTGAAAATATCTTGAAGAGTTGAAGAAGAAAATAGATTGGGACGGACGGCCGGCCAAGGACCAAACTTGAAGAATTGAAGAAGAAATTGGCTGGGTTATAATGTAATGGCTTATTTATATGCGTTGTAAGAAGGAAGAGATTATAAATGTAATTGGATGGGTTATAATATAATGGCTGATTTATAATGATTAAGTAATTGTGTAATGGCCATAATATAAACATAAATCAGACATCACATAAACATAAGTCTGCCATAACATAAACATAAGAATAAGTCAGCCATCATATAAACAAAAATCAGCCGTGTCGTGACGTTTCGTCTTTCTATACCATAACTCAGCCGTGTCACAACTTTTCGTGTTTCTATACCATAACTCAGCCATGTCAATTAAAGCCATGTAAGTTCACTGCTTTGGTAACCCCTGTTGAGGAAGACGGTCAAGCTTCGAGCTTTAAGGTGGTTAGAACTTGTGAGACTAGTGCTAGTGAGAGGAAGGAATGGAGAGTTTGTGTGTATTCGTCTGACTCGGGTGTATGGAGTCAAAAGCGGCTTTTCCCGTCGTTAGATTCTGAGATCATCTATCTTTGGCCCTGAATCCGCCGTATCGTAATACCATAACTCAACAATTTTTTTTTTGGTATTAGGATTTGACTGTAAATGGTATGTTTGTTGTGTATAACTTATGGTTTTTATGATATATTACTCAGCCATTTCGTTTAGATAACTCAGTCATACCCTAAAATCGAAAAATGTAATTTGAAGACTTATGGTATGTTTAGATAACTCAGCCGTGTCATTTAGATAACTCACCCATACCCTAAAACCATTTATATAAGATTTAAGACTTACAAAATTATAATTAAGCTCATTTTATTAATATAAAATGAATATAAATCAACTGAATATGTATCTTCAATTTATACAACTGAATGTGTATGAAATCAAAAATGTGATCTAACTTGATCTTGAGATATATGTTGTCTTACAAGTACTTCAAACATTATCCCAAAATCATATACAATAAACCATATACAATATTTTCAATTGAATGTGTATAATTTGATTCAGTTGAGACTATAAATCATATACTTTTTAAACGTTATACATTAAACCCTAAACCATGATCCCTAAACCCTAAACCCTAAATCCATAACTCAGCCGTCAAGTTCCTATAACTTAGCCGTCAAGTGTAAAATTTTAAGTTGCGACGTTTCGTCTTCCAATGAAGTTGGTAGTAGTTGCGGGTTAACGAACAGTCATTTAGGAACGGGTGCCAAGAAAAAGTTACAAAACCAATGAACTAAAGACAACACGCAAGGATTCAATGAACACTTCCCCAAAATTGGAACGGGTGCCAAGAAACAGTTACAAAGCCAATGAACAGTCCTTTATATATATCCAAATTCTCTTAACTTCCACTACCATCATCCATATCCTCCAAACTTCTAAAAAGAATTTTCTTTCCTATCAAATTTGCAGGAACCATGGTCTGGTTTTGGTTTGTTCTCGTACTGCCTATTCTAGCAATAGTTCTGTTGAAGAGGAAAAATTCCGCCAAACCAACAGTGTATCTGAACTCGTTGCCAAATGAGATTCTCGAAGAGATATGTGCAGTTGTTGGGTCTTCTTTCATTTCCGACATCGACAATCTCCATCAAGTGTCAAAGGCTTTCAAAAATTGTTGCGACAAAAAATGGGTTGTAGAAAGAGTAACACTTCGTGACGTTCCATTCCTTCCATGGTTTCCTCACACTTTTAAAGCATTTTCCAAATTCTTTGATAGGTGCTTAAGGAATGGAAACCCTGAGACTCTATACCGCAAAGGTGTCTATAACTATTTTGATATTGGCCAAAATGTGCTTTGTCTAGATGATGTAGAAGGAGATAAAGGCAGAGCATGTTTAGCTAAAGCTGCAAAGAAAGGCAATCAAAAAGCTCGGTATGTCTATGGAATGGTTTGCATAGCAGAAGGAGCAACGAAAGTGGAAGGTCTAAAAGTATTGTCTTCGTTATTAAAACCTATGATGTCAACGACAATGGAGGAGATGCCGAAACTTTGAAAAAATGTTCGTGATGAGATTGAATGGGGTGACAATCGGAAGATGAGAGAGCTGAAAGAAAGTTACACTTATGGAGGTTGCAATTGCAATGGTAGGGCGAAGAATTTCTTGAAAAGCAATTGTGCTTGGAATGGTTATGGTATTAACGAAGACATAAGTACTTCTTCTGCTTCATTTTGTGAGATTTGTTTTTGGGATTATGAAATAGGGTTGTTTTTAGAAATTGTATAAGGATAATGTGGATGTGATTTGTTTCTTCTTTTTATTTATTAATGTTTTTGGTTTAAACATAACTCAACCGTCTTAACCATAACTCAGCCGTCTTAACCATAACTCGTCGAAATGTTTGATGTGTTAGGCCCTGATAATTTTTAGTATGGACAATATAACTTCTCTTAATTAAATGTTTTGTTCTTGTTTACAAGTTTTAAAATGTAAACCATAACTCAGCCGTCAAGTATAATAACTCAGCCGTGATTAACATAACTCAGCCGTGATAACTTATAACTCAGCAGTGTCGCGACGTTTCATCTTTCTATACCATAACTCAGTTGTGTCGCGACGTTTCGTCTTTCTATACCATAACTCAGCCGTGTGGCGACGTTTTGTCTTTCTATTTTGGGCAGGAAAAATCTGGCAAAAAATCCATAACTCAGCCATAATAATGAATCCACAACTTAGCCGTAATGTAAACAAAATCCATAACTCATCCATAATAATGGAGGCGACGCCAAGAGGAAGACTTCCAGAGGAGCTACTGACTATGATACTTACCGGTATACCTCTGAAAATCCTGGCCAGATTCAAATGCATTTACAAACCATGGAAAGCCCTAATCGAATCTCCCTACTTCCGCCGTCTCTTCATCTCTCTCCACATGGACTTATCTACCTGGTCACTCATGGTCCCTAACGCACATGTCGAATTTGGTTTCCACTGTTGCGAGTTATGGAATATTTCTAACTCTCCAGGTTCTTATCTCACCCCAGATCCCACGAATCTCCCTACTTTCTATCGAGCTACTTCTAATAGATTGGTTTTGGTCGAGATTGGTCGCGATTCTCTCAAATCCTTTGTTGGTAATCCGGGTTTACATAATTGGGTCGAGATCCCTCACCCCCCTCAGCCATGTAAGTTCACTGCTTTGGCAACCCCTGTTGAGGAAGACGGTCAAGCCTCGAGCTTTAAGGTGGTTAGGACTTGTGAGACTAGTGCTAGTGATAGAAAGGAGTGGAGAGTTTGTGTGTATTCGTCTGACTCGGGTGTATGGAGTGAAAAGCGGCTTTTCCCATCGTTAGATTCCGAGATCATCTATCTTTGGCCATGAATCCGTTTGATTCCGAAAACATTGGTTTTGTGTTTGTTTATTTAAACTTAGCCGTAATATAAACAAAATCCATAACTTAATACCATAACTCAACAATTTTTGTTTTTGGTTTAAACATAACTCTGCCGTGTCACGAGGTTTCGTGTTTCTATTTTAGGCGGGAAAAATCCATAACTCAGCCGTGAAGTTCGTATAACTCAGCCGTCAAGTGTAAAATTTTAAGTTGCGACGTTTCGTCTTCCTATCTCTCCCTATTGCGACGTTTCGTCTTCCTATCTCTCTCTTTCTCTCTCTCTCTCTCTCTATATATATATATATAGCCCTTCTCATCAAACCTAATATCATCAAAACCTAAGAAAAAAAAAACTAAGAAAACATAAGAAAAAACCCTAATCTCATCAAAAACCTAAGAAAAAAAAACCTAATCTCATCAAAACATACATCATGTCGATTGTCCCTGCATATACATCCAAGTTCGAGAGCATGGTCAATGCCATACACAACATGCAAGATCGGGATAACCTCCCTCTTCTAAACCCTGGTGCGGGTGTCTGGTGTGACAAAACCACTGTTACGTGGTTTAAGTTTTTACACGATCTCTCGCAGGCGATCCCGGATATTCTTTGAGAGGGATGGGTTCAGCCGTGGCCGACTTACCGATTCATTCCCGATGATGTTAAGGGACAGTGGTTTCTTAAACTAATTGTAAGCATAACCGATAATGTACTCTTATTAGATTTAACTTTTTGTTTCTTTTTATAGCGAAAATACAGATGGGATCCGAGGCATGATTTGATAGTTTGGACACAGTTTAATCTGCTGGCTAGAACGCTATTTCGCACTCAAATACGCACGTTGAAGAGGATATGGTTTCATGGCGGCGAGAAGCCTGATTGGATGACTTATAGAGTTTGGCTTCCTCTCGTCGAAATGTTTGATGAGTTAGGCCCTGATAATTTTCTGTATGGACAATGTAACTTCTCTTAATTAAATGTTTTGTTTTTGTTTATATAAATGAATCAGTCGTTTACAACAATTTTTTTTTTTGTTTACAAGTTTTAAAATGTAAAACATAACTCAGTCGTCAAGTATAATAACTCAGCCGTGATAACTTATAACTCATACATGGTTAAAGTTACACCGGAAGAAGGATCAACTCTAGAACATATATTCAATGGTGGAATGATGATGATGATGATTTATATGCATTCTAAGTAGGAATAGGTTATAAATGTAATTGGCTCGGTTATAATGGACTGGCTAAATTAAGTAATTCTGAAATGTTACGGCTGACTTACGAAATGTTACGGCTGACTTATGCAATGTTACGGCTAACTAATGCAATGTTACGGCTAACTAATGCAATGTTACGGCTGACTTACTTATGAAATGTTACGACGTTTTGTGTTTCTATACCATAACTCAGCCGTGTCACGACGTTTCGTGTTTCTATTGTGGGCGGGAAAAATCTCGCCAAAAATCCCGAATCTATGTATTTAATGCGCCGATTTGACAGTGACCTATACACTCGCCGAAGAGCCGCTACACCTAGCGTAGGTGTGCTGTGACCTATACACTCGCCGAAGAGCCACCCAAAATCCCACCCAAATGTCTTAAAGAGTACAAAGTGAACAATCAAACCAAAGTCTATCCAAAATCTCTATTTGTTTTGTTAATCGGGTTCTTAACTATCAAATAATATGGATTTAGGAAGGGGAATACCTAGAAGGTGTGGATGTGGGGCGGTTACAATTGTGCTAATGTCTAAGACAAAATCTAACCCGGGACGAAAGTTTTATCGTTGTGCCATGGTATCTGGGCCAAATCACGTATTTAAGTGGGTCGACGAAGCTCACGATGAAGAATTGGAGATTATCGGTGAGAGGCATACGACTATGTCCGACGAAATTAATGAACTTAAGGAGGACATCGCCGATATGAAGGCTGACAGAAAGGAGATAGTGCAGGTGCTGCAGTCTATGCTTTCTAAGTAGGAATATGTTATAAATGTAATTGGCTGAGTTATAATGTAATGGCTGATTTATAATGATTAAGTAATTCTGTAATGGCTGATTTATAATGGACTGCCATAACACAGCCGTGATAACTTATAACTTATAACTCAGCCGTTTACAACAAATTTTGTTTTTGTTTACAAGTTTTAAAATGTAAAACATAACT
This sequence comes from Draba incana, assembly GCA_963576765.1. Classification (NCBI taxonomy): domain Eukaryota; kingdom Viridiplantae; phylum Streptophyta; class Magnoliopsida; order Brassicales; family Brassicaceae; genus Draba; species Draba incana. The sequence continues at coordinate 18,375,389 of OY755208.1, forward strand.
CAGCCGTCAAGTATAATAACTTAGCCGTGATTTACATAACTCAGCCGTCAAGTTTAAAAACTCAGTCGTGATAACTTATAACTCAGTCGTATCGTGATGTTTCGTCTTTCTATACCATAACTCAGCCGTGTCACGATGTTTCACGACGTTTCGTGTTTCTATTTTGGGCGGGAAAAATCCCGCCAAAAATCCATAACTCAGCCATAATAATGAATCCACAACTTAGCAATGTAAACAAAATCCATAACTCAGCCGTATCGTAATACCATAACTCAGCCATAACATACAACAGTAAATGTTGAACAGTACATATTGCAAGTGTCGTTGAATAGTACATGGCCCGGATTAAATGTTGCAAGTTTCATTTGAGCCTATATATACTTGTTATATGGCTCATTTGTATGTATCCAATTATCAAATAAAAATCAGAAAAGTCTTTGTTCTTCTTTTATATCAGAGCAGTGCTCTTGGGTTTGTGATTTGGAGTATTCGGTTTTCAAAAAGTTTTTGAAAATTTTTATTTTAAACTTGTTAAGATTAAATCGTTATAAGTGTGGTTTCCATTCCCCTTATGCGCTTAATCTAACACATATTTGGGTGATTTCTCTTGCAAGCGAATGATTGCCTCAATCATGGTGTTAACTCCCACAAGTTCTCATACATGGTTGAAGTTACACCGGAACCCATTGGGGAAGAAAATTTTTCACCATCCGTAGCCAAACTTGAAGAACTGGTGAAGGAATTGACTGGGTTATAATGTAATGGTTGATTTATATGCGTTCTAAGTAGGAATAAGTTATAAAATTACTCATTTACGGGGTTTGAGTTTGCAGGGAAAATCCTCTATAACACAGAACATCCATGCTACTTCCCGCCAGAGCTAGTCTCCCAGTTTCCAGCTCAGTCGCAGACAACATACCATTTGGGTGATTTCTCTTGCAAGCGAATGATTGCCTCAATCATGGCGGTAAGCCTCAATCACTTACCGCAATGATATCAGAATCATCAGACCAAGACTCAAGATCTTCTCAACCTTCACATTTACTAGTAGCTCCTCTTCAGGGACAGTTGTGGATTCTTTTGGAGTAGCCAGAACTGGAGGATCCAAATCAGATGGATCATTTTGCACATTCGCCACATGCTTTGTTTCCGAATCTTTAAAAGAATAGGTTATAAATGTAATTGGCTGAGTTATAATGTAATGGCTGATTTCTAATGATTAAGTAATTCTGTAATGACTGATTTATAATGGACTGACTAAATTAAGTAATTTGTTGTATTACGGCTGACTTACGAAATGTTACGGCTGACTTATGCAATGTTACGATTCAGTTTCTTGAGAACCATTAATCAAATTGGGCGTGAATATCGATGAAATGTAAATAATCGTAATTCTAATTGGGCATGAATCCATAACTCAGCCGTAATGTAAACAAAATCCATAACTCAGTCGTAATACAACAAAAAATTAAAGCCATAACTCCGTCGTAATACAAACTTTCTACATTGGACAAGTTCTTGCATTATGTCCAACCTGTTTACAAAGAGAACATGTGTGTTCTTTCCTAGGACGTTTCTTCTCAAGTGCAACTTCTAGAGCAGATTTCATCCTACCTTTCTTAGGCCTTCTTGGTGGTTGACGAACAACCGGGGGAAAGCACGGTTGGTTAGCTACGTTATCTGGAACTTGGAGTGCTGAATCTTTCGGCATGATCGACTCAGCGTATGCGTTTACTAAATAATTGTTGTGATAGTAAGGACTGCACAAGGATATACGACATTTATCCATGTACTCGGCAGCTGCGATTGCATGTACACATGGTAATTTCTCCCTTTCAAAATGCCGGCATGTGCATGTTTTTCCGTCCAAATTCACAACATGCAAAGAATCCCCAGAAGATCCATATATAACTTCAGTGTGATAATCATCAATTCTTTGTGCCGTCATAAGTCTGGCGGCAGTAACACGGCCCTATTATAAATACAGAATAAAAAAATGTTATGGTTGACTTATGAAATGTTACGGCTGACTTATGCAATGTTACAGCTGACTTATGCAATGTTACGGCTGATTTATGTAATGTTACGACTGACTTATGCAATGTTACGGCTGACTTACATGTAGTTGTTTCTCGACACCACGCGAAAGCGTGAATAGCTGCGATCTAGCATCCTCTCTCCGTTCAACAAACCAACAGGTCATCATAACCCGTATCGATTCTAATAGTCGAACAATGTTAAGACTTCTAGCATTTGACAGTGCATGGTTCATTGATTCCGCTATGTTCGTAGTCATCAAATTGTACCTTTCTCCCGGGAAATGAACACGCGCCCACAGTCGGACATCAGCTCTTTCGAGGTAGGCATGGAGTTCAAAATTAATCGCTTGAATCTCCTCGTATATCATAGTAAAGTCAGCCATCCTACAACATCTTGCCGCTTTCTTCACCAGACAAAAGACATCTTTTCCGTTGTACGTTCCCAAAATGTTCTTATATAAATGATAAGTGCAAATTCCCCGAGAAGCCAATGGATACACATTCCCAATTGCTTTCCCTATCGAGTTATGCCTATATGAGATTATCGCAAGACCCTCATCGTCAGGAATCGCAAGTTTTAGCTGCGTAAAAAACCAGTGCCACGAATCATCATTTTCAGTGTCAACCACACCGAAGGCAATTGGGAAAATCTGAAAGTTACCATCCTGGGCTAGTGCTGTGAGAAGCGTCCCTTTGTATTTACCCTTAAGAAATGTACCGTCGACAACGACAACTTTGCGCATGAAAGGAAACCCATTTACGCTCGCACCAAATGCAAGGAACACATACATGAATCTTCCAAACTCATCGATTTGAAGACGCGTAATTGTACCCGGATTTGCCCTTCTTATCTTGTATAAGTAAGAAGGCAAGTCTTCAAACCCACTCTCAGGAGTTCCCATCTCGATTTTCCTTGAAAATCTTAGCGTTCTATGTGATTTCCAATAATCCATCTGACCACATGGAAAATGATACAAATAAGTCATCCGCATCGTAACAATAAGTCAGCCGAAACGTACTAGTAACTCAATCTTTAAGTTGAAATAACTCAGCCGTTAAGTTTATAATATAACTCAGCCGTTGAGATTAAATAACTCAGCCGACTCGTTTATATAATTCAGCCGTTAAGTTTATAATATAACTAAGCTGTAATATAACTATAAATCAGTTGCATCCTAAAATTAAGTCAGCCGCAACGTACTAATAATTACCTTTACACCAAATTGCTTCTGGATAGATATTCCGACACTCCGAGGCCGAGAAAGTCCTTGTACAACTCTCCTAAAATAGCCGCTGTTGCTTTTCGAGATCGACCAGAATGCTCAGTTACGGAACATGTATGATCCGAATCGTAAACACAAACATAAAATACCGGAGGATCCCCTAGTGTAGTACCACGAACTCTCCAGAGACATCCACCAACCCAACACTTAATAACGAGTGTATCCGAATCGGATACGTCTACATCAAAATCAAATCGATCCCTCACCGTAAGAAGTTTCAGTCGTTTCTCCAAATCGGCTTTACTTTCGTATCGTTGCCCTACCGAGAGGTTTAGGGAAGACATATCTAACCTTGGAACCTCTGGATTCCCTTTGGATTCGCTCGTCGACAAGTTATGAGGTTTCTTCTTAGGAGGTAGTGTCGGTGAATCTTCGTCTTCGTATAAACTGAAGTTATCATCTTAAGATGACTCACCATCCGAGTCGTCGAACATATCAAATCGGCTGTCAAATTCATCATCTTCTTCGTCTTGTTCGCCTACTTCATTTTCTTTGACTACTTCATTTTCTTCACCTACTTCATCTTCTTCTACTTCATCCTCCAAATTGAAAGCATCATAACTCCCACCGTAATCTTCAGATCTAGATTCAACTTTTGAGCTATAAGTGAATAAAGTTTTATTATTCTCTCTCGCTCCGTCATTCAGACTAATTTCATTCTCCGTAATCTCCACACAAAGACGTAAGTGTTCAATTTTTCTAAAGCTTAAAAAAACTTGCAACTGTTGAGTATTGGAGAGGTAAACTGGTGGAGTATCGTGCGCCATTGTTTTCAAAGCTTTATTCGAGAACATGTAGCTCAGTTGAATCTGATGGCTCGACTCCTTTAGTCCGTAATCATCGAGTACTATCTTTGCAAGTTCGTCTAGTGTTGTTTTCTCATCTATATGCACAACTCTACACCCTCTACCGTCGGCGTTGAATACATATCTGTGTTCTTAACCCAGTTACCGGAAACAATAATTACCGGATCCATAAGATCTCTGATGAATGAAAATAATGAAAAAGGTAGATGAAGAAGAATAAGAAGAAAGTCGTAGATGTAGAACCCTAATTTGTAAGAGCTGATGACATGGAATATCGGAACTGATGACATGGAATATCGGTAAGTCAGCCGCCAAACAAACACATAACTCAGCCATTAATAAACCAGCCATCAAGTATAATGTAAGTCTGCCGCAACATGAATAGTATTTCAGTAATTAATCTTTCGCTAATAAATCAGCCGTAATTAGGCTAGGAAATATTAAGTCAGCCGTATTGTCAAATAAATCAGCCGTCAAATGAATGCTATTCTAGTAATTAATCTTTCGCTAATAAGTCAGCCATAACCAGGTTGAGTTATTGTTAACCCAGCCAATTACGGCTGATTTACGTAAGTCAGCCGTAACTACCTCTCATAAGTCAGCCAACCGGAGAACATAACTCAACCGTTTCTTATCTAAAACTCAGCCAATTTTCCACAAATCAGCCCGCCGTTGTATAACTCAGCCGTAACTTGTGTTCGTTAGTCAGCCGTTATCTCATAAGTCAGCCAAATTTCTGTAAATCAGCCGTTAGTTACGGCTGATTTATGTTTGTAAGTCAGCCGTTATCTCATAAGTCAGCTAGATTTCTGTAAATCAGCCATAACTAATGGCTGATTTATGTTCGTAAGTCAGCCGTTATCTCATAAGTCAGCCAGATTTCTTTAAATCAGCCGTAACTAATAGCTGATTTGTGTTTGTAAGTCAGACGATCTCTCATAAGTCAGCCGCGTTTTTTAACTCAGCCGCAACGTAACCATAATTCAGCCGCAACGTAACCATAACTCAGCCGTAGCGTTTTACGGCTGAGTTCATAATACATGTCAGCGATTTCCTACGTGGTTGCTTACGTGGCTATGGTATTTTTGTAATTACGTTTTTTATCACAACGTAACAAAATGGCACGCTGGGTATTAAAAAAATGTCAGTAATAAAAAAAAGTTTTATATGATTCTAGTCATATTACCTGATTTCTGTGGGATTTGAGCAAAGTACCCCATAAATTAAAGTCTTTTATTGGTTTCTCTTTGTGATAATGAAAAGTAATATTAAATGAAGTTCTTAATGCATTTATGAATAGTAAATCAAGAAGCAGAAAGATATAAAGAGAAAGACATACAACTGCAGAAGAAGTGTCTAGACAGAAAAGAAAATTAGAGTTGTGAAGGAATGTTTTCTTTTGCTTGATATCAATTAAAAATTCCAGCAGGTCATCTTTAACTTATTTTTGATATAGAAAAAAAAAGAAAATTTGCACTCGAACTCGCTTTCGGTCGAATAAATTCGATGAGTATCTTCAAATTTTTGTTCAAAAATCTCAACGAATTCCTTGCAAAAAAATGATGGTTGCATTTGATAAGGTGCTTAAAGCCATAAAAGTAAACATTCAGTATCGCCCAATATCTTTTGGTTAAAAAATTAGAAGACATAGAAATGTGTGATAGTAGTTCGAGGTTTTACTCCTGCACTCAACCATTCAGAACATGTGTTCACGTACAAAGCTAACCCACATGTTTCTTAGTAAAATACAAAAAATTTGCTCATCCAGATTTTACTTTAACTATAGGAACTAATTTTCCAGTCAAGATCCAATTACAATATTTTGTTCATACAGTGTTTGGTTCGTTATTGGATTGAAGTTCAATTTGAAACTCACAAGCTTACTACTATACAGGTTTATCTCAATTGATTAATGGATAATTCTTGGGTTCATCCCTAGGGGTGAATCCCTTTGTTCAACTCCTCTTCTTAGATCCAATGAAAAACTGCCATATAATAAAAGAGTGAAAGAAACAAATTAAAAAAACTAAATAGTTAACCCAAACTCAAGCCCTAAACCCTAAATTATACCCTAATTTGAGAATAATCAACCCAAAATAAATTTTAAATCCCAAACTCAAATCTTAAACCCCAAAACTATACCCTAATTTGGGAATAGTTAACCCAAATCTAAAAATTTTAAATATAAATCCATTGAAAATTACTTTTTGTAGTTACATTTTTTGGGTTTGGGTTAACTATTCCCAAATTAGGGTATAGTTTTAGGATTTAGGGTTTGAGTTTGGGATTTAGGATTTATTTTAGGTCAACTATTCATAAATTAGGGTTTAGCTTTGGGGTTTAGGGTTTGAGTTTGAGTTAGGATTTATTTTGGGTTAACTATTCCAAATTAGGATATAGTTTTGGAGTTTAGGGTTTGAGTTTGGATTAACTTTTCTCAAATTAGGGTATATTTTTAGGGTTTAGGGTTTGGGTTTAAGATTTATTTTGGGTTAACTATTCCCAAATTAGAATATAGTTTTGGGGTTTAGGATTTGAATTTGGGTTAACTATTCTCAAATTAGAGTATAGTTTTGGGGTTTAAGGTTTGAATTTGGGTTAACTATTTAGTTTTTTTAATTTTTAATTTGTTCTTTAGGGTGAACAAAGGAATTATCCTTGATTAAATGCTTTTGAGTGCTTCTTTTTGTTGATTGTGCTATTTAATTTGGTCAATTTTTAATCATTGTAACACGTGTAATTAAACCTTTTTCAAAAGAAAAAAAAAATACACAAAAAGTCAAAAATTCTATGATGGGAAATATCAACTTCCTTTCATATCTATTTGAAGGAGGTTCGGAAAAGTAAGGTTTGTAACTATGCCACTTTTTCCCTTTTGATTATCGTCTTGATTAAGAGAACATATGAAACCTATTTAGGTTAAAAATAAAGAACTTATAGTGTAGTGCGTAGTATTTGAAGCTATTTGTTTCTCTGCCCAATTTTCTCTTCCTATCACAATAGAGAATCTGTTTCTTCTTATAGAAATACACATTACAGTGTTTTCCAATCATGAAAAACCTTATTTTCATTCTTAGTTTTAATATCATGAAAATAAAATATTACAACAATTTAAATGTAGGAACATTTAGGGGGTGGTATTCGTTAAAGTGATTTAGAAAGAATTGATTTTAATGTTTTATAAAAGAATTAATAGATTCCCATCAAATTCATAGTGAAAATGGTAGGAATTGACTGTTCACAAATTTTCCGTAGAATTCTATTAAATTTCTTTGAAAACTAAAAGAATAAAAGTTGCAGAAAAATTGAATAACACTTGAATTTGATAGAATTAAGATTCTAATCAATTGAATAACACAAGAATTTAAAAGAATTAAGATTCTAATCAATTGAATAACACTAGAATTCTCTAAAAAATATAATTCTCTCAAAATCAATAAAATTCTTCAATTGAATATATATTATTGGATCTCCACCAAAGACTTATCATCCTCTTTTCTAACTCAAAACATGTGGTCATGTTTTAAAACCTTTGTTCCATCAATTTTTTTCTTTCCCAAAAAAAAATCTTTAACGTACTAAAACAGAATTCTGGGAGTGACATGTGTCATTCATACTCTTAAAAAAAATAAAATCATTTTAGTTCCCGATTAATCATTTTTCTTTTTATAACCCAGAAACATCTTCCCACAATCTTCTCAACGTCCCACAATCTCCCTTCTCAACTCCCCACTTCTATCTATTAAAGTCAAAAGGATCCAAACATTCATCTTTCTCTAATTGATCTTTAATAAAAAAATCCAAACATTTCTTCTTTCTCTAATCGATCTTTCTAAAATTCTAAAAAAATCTAAATAATTTTGGGTTTGTTTCTTAAATTGTGTAGTTTTGTTGAGATTGGATGCGTAAATAGGAATTAGAACATCACCAAACTTCGATTTGTACATCAGAAGGCGTGAATCAATTCAGCATCATTGCAATATTCCAGGATTATCATGGCTTACCCAAACTTACAAAAGTAAGCGTATAAACAACTCATACAAATTCTTCACTTTTGATTGATTTGATTTCAATGTTTTTTGACTTTATTGCTGTTGCTTTCTCTAATTTTTCTCAGGCTAAATCTATATATGGAGAAGCCAAGATATAAGAAACTTAAGTTTGATCATGACCGGATTGTCATGAGCGGCAGCGCAACCGGCGCACACGAAACAGTTGCTTTCTATTTAGCAAATCTCGACTATGGTTTCTTAGTCCCTACTCATTTTCCAGAGTATGTTCAAAGATTGAAATTTTGGTCACTAAATCACCATTTTTATTTCATATTCTTACATATATTTAATCGACAATTCTCTCTTTCAAAATCAAAATTAGGGTTTCACCGTTTCACACAAAGTATTGTGAATCAATTCTCTTCCCAAATGAACGTATGAACCTCGACACCTCTGCTACCAAAAGGGGTAAGACGATCATCCTCTATATCTTTATAACTTCTATCTTTCTTTACGTAAGAAAACCGATGACAATTAATCGATGACAAAGCAAAAACATGTTATGAAGCAAACATACTTTTGGGAGTAAAATAAAATTATGTTATTGACTACATTTGAAATGGTTTTTAAACTTGATGCTTTATCTCTAAAATTGCATAATAACCATGTGCTCGAAATGTATTTGTTATTGTTGATTAATAGATTTCATGGAAGGATGGATTTGTGATATTTCTCGCTCTCATGTGATGAAGCAAGAGCATGATGAAGACCATTGTAGAGTTAAAACAATGATGTTAGCTAGATTTGAAGAAACTGATCTTCGTTTATGAAGGAATTAAAGCAATTTAATTTGTTACGGAGAGTTTTTTTCTTTAAGAAAGTGTTCTTCTCTTTACAGAGCGCATGTGTACTTTTTAGATCATAGTTTGCTAAGTTTTTTTGTTCATCTGAATTTCATTAAAATATAAAAAGGGAGATTAACATACACAAGATGGTTACAAACCAAACCTAAAAGGTAACCTAGACAATATCAGTTGTGTTAATCAGAGGGAAACCCTTTTCCAAAAAATTATTCTTCTCCTAAGTTTGAGCATTCATTCTCTCACAATCAAAGAGCTCATTTAGCCATATGGCATCATAGTTTATTAAGTATTAATAGAAAAATAACCTTTTGGTTAAAGAAAAAATTCATAGTCTCGATTAGCAAAAAAAAAAACATTTAATTGTAACGAAAAGTGTATCCCGTGCATAGCACAGGGGGAAATACTAGTAATCTAATGAAGCATATGTTTTCAAATCTGACCACATATTACAAAAAAAGGAGGAGATGAATAACCAAGGAAAAGTATATGGCTGTGACTGTTAAACGTTCTCAGAAGAAAAGAATAGAGAAAATTTATTTTTTTATCACATGTACACCACCAATCAAGAAGAAAAGAAAGGAATAATTTTTCTACCACATTTATTATTTAAAAATCAAAACCAAGTTGAAAAGTGAAGAATTTTTTCCTCTACAGTTTTCCAGTAGAATTTGTTTTCATCCAACAGTAAATTTTCTTCTCTTTTTTCTATTACTTTCTTTTCCTCTCAATTCTACCCATTTAACAACCATTCACAGCCTATATGTATCAATGATAAATTCATTTTTCTATCATCATTGTTGGATTTGAAATTTTTAAGAAAACTGCAAGGACATACAAAAAAAAAGGACAGATGGAGAAAACACAAAAATCAACCTAACTTAACAATAGACCTAGATAGGTTGATTTGTACTGGAAATCAAGATCGATCAGAACAAGCAAAAGAAGAGAACTAAAAACGTGATAAATTCATGCATAGTGAAAAAATCTATGATGAAAAATATATAACAGAAAAATACTAAAAACTTTTATAGCGCATTGTGCCACATAAACTATCAATATTTATCGTAATTTGACTGAAAAACATAAATAAATGAGAATAAAATAAAATTACGGATGCGGCACTTAGACGAGAAAAATAAAAAAAATTGTTGAATCATCGTCAAAGCTTACGAAAATTTTAAATTTTACACTAACACATAAAAAAGGATGAAAAATCAAAATAAAAAGGGGGAATTAAAAATATGCCACATTTTGAAAATATTTTTTTCAAATATGGCACATTTGAAAATTTATTTCAAACATGCCATTTTTTATAAAAAAAACAAGATAAAATCATTATTTTTTTTCTCTCTTCCACGAAAGAATCAAAACTCAAACCCTAAACAATACTTCCAAAAACTATGCTCTAAATAAAAAATAGTTAACTCAAACTTAAAAATTTTTAAAGGTGGCATTCTTGCAAATATTTTTAAACGATGGAATAATTGTAAAATGGTATGCCAAAAGTGATATATCTTGAAAATTCTCAAATAAAAACTTAGATAACTTGATGAACCATCAGCGGAAAGAAGTGAAACCAAAACAAAAAGAATCGAAGAAAGGATGATGGACAATGGAGAGAGACACACCATGTTATATAGCGGGAAAAAATCAAAACAAAAAACTTTAGAAAGAACATCGTAATCACGTCTAGAAAGAACATTGTAATTCAGGCTGGTCAAAATTATGGGCTCATTAGCCGTATATTGAATACGTATGACTATTGGGTTTCAATTTTGTTGATCTCTTCTCTTTTTATGGTAGTTATAATAACTATTTTATAGCAATCTACTATATAAAAGCTCATTGGCATATAGAGGAGTAATTGGAAACGACAAGAGTTCTTAAAAGACAAGATAATTTGCAGATTGAGGTTCTTGACAGACAAGAAAAAATGAGGTTATTTGCCATTTCGTTACCAAACATTATGAAGTGTTTGAATCCAATTTTTCTTTTTGTTTTTCTATCAATTTTAGTTTGGTTTCATGTTTTTTTTCCATAAAGAGAATGAAGGATTTGGGGTGAAATCGATTTTAGGAATTTACAAATTTTTAGCTTGGTTTCATCTGGTTTCTTTGACGGGAAAGAGAGAATAAAAAATTGGAACCGCGGATAGAGTGTCATCGAGACACGATACGAGCATCCTCGACCCGCAGTACGTGCGACATCGAGTCGCAGTACGCAGGTCCGTGTATAGGAAGAATCGAGATGCGGCATCGAGGACATCGACCCGCATTACGTGCGGCATCGATCCGCAGTACGCGAGTCCTCGAGGCACAGGACGCGTGTTGTCAGTACACGCGGAACGGTGCCATTTTGGTCCTGCGTTGACCAAAACACGCGGAAGTCTCATGCGTTGACCCGTCCCGATGTCACGAGGATCCAAGTGATTGTGACGTCTCCTCGACCCGTGCCTCGATGCCGATAGTGACCGCGGGTCATGATCCGTCAGAGCCATTTGGATCAATTTGACCGTTTGATTCAAACGGTCTCTTTCCTCTTTTAGAATGTCCTAAATTCTATTTAAACCCTATAAATCATATTTGTAAAATTATCTTGAATAAATTAAGTTCATACACTTTCTCTCTTTATTCTCTCTCTATCCGACACTTCTCACAATCAATCACTTCTATTTCCGCAAATTCTAACATGGTATCAGAGCAAGATCCGTGATTACAAGTTCCAAATCTTTCATACTTTCTTATAAAATTTCGGTTACATTCTCTAAACTTCTCAGAAAATTCAAATTTTTTCTTTCCCGGTTCTTTTAAAATTCAAATTGTCTCTTCCAAAGATTAAATTCTTTGAGTAATCTCTCGAAATCCATTCTCTATCAATTTCTCTTCCGAATCATTAAGGAAAACTCATGGATTCATCTAAGCCCATCGTGGTTCCGGTTACTCTCAAAGGAGAGAACTATCTCTTGTGATTGAGAACCACTGAAACAACCAAGCTTTTTTTTTTTTTAAACTAGCATTTCTACTGCGGAAAATAAACATTTAAACCAATATAATAAACCAATAAATCCATTAAGTAAATAATTCCTTTAACCAAATAAATCAAATAACAAGATTCAGGAATGATCAAATAAATAAACTAGCTACCTAAAACGTTTGGTTCGCTAGACTAAAAAACAACAACAACAACCCTATCATCCTCTTCCAACGGCCTCGATTCCACGATCACACTTTTCCTTTACCTGCAACTCAAAAAGAAACCGAGAGTTGCGTGAATATTATCATAAATACTCAGTGGAGCGGCCATCCCGCCAACATGCAACATATAAACACAAATAGCCAATGAAAAGCAATCGGTTCAACATTTTTAATCCAATTTCCAGTTAATATTAAAAACACAAAATTCAGCAATTGAAAACAGGGTGTCGATCGATACACCACCATGGTGTCGATCGACACTCGCTAACCACGAGTATCAATTTTAAGGTGTGTCGATCGACACAGCCTCTAGGTGTCGATCGACACCTCATTACAGAAACTAGGACTCGAGCCTGTCCTCACGTGGCTCGTCCGGGAAACATTCATAACCAATTCAAATCGCAATTTCACACAAATCACAAATAACACAGAGACAAAAGCGATCCATAACAATCAAACACCAATCAATTAATCAATCATTACACCTATAACGATTCCTAGAATTCCCTAAGCGATCACGTACTCACCTTCGCGATTTAGGATCAAAACGGTGATGATCACGAAGAACACAGTCTCTTCGAGGCTGAAACGACACTGGCTCGCACTGGAAATCACCCGAAAACACCTCACAAGCGATCACCGAGAAGAACGGACAAGGAACTCACGAGAACACGAAGATCGCACACAATCTCTCGATTCTCTCTCAACCCTAACTTTCTCTGCATTTTTCTCCTTTTTCACGCGGCCACAAGTCTGCTAGAGGCTTAAATAAGCGAACCCTAGGCCCTTAAACTGCAAATGAACCGAGCCAAAAATCTAATTAACCTGAGTTCTGCAACTCTGGTATCGATCGACACTACCCTTGGATGTCAATTGACACCTCGACCAAACTGCAACTAATCGGTTCCGGGATGTTACAACCACTAAAATCGCCCTAAGTGGCCGAGGCTTATGGAACCACATCGACTTGAGTCTTGTTCCAAAGGTGGCCGAAGACTCATCATCAGATAAAGAAGAAGAAGATGATGAGGCTAAGCAAGCTAAAGAAGTCAAATGGTACTAAGAGGACCAAACCATTCTAGCCATTCTCCAAAGTAGCCTTAAAGCGTCCATCCTTGAGGCCTACTCAATAATGTCTACGGGAACATCACCAACTTCACCCGAGTCTTTGAGGTTAAGAAGGCACTCAAGAATCTGAGCCAAGAAGATTTGGAGTTCACCAAAAACTTTGGCAAGTATCGGTCCCTTTGGGCCGAATTGGAAATGCTCCAGCCTTTCACGATGAATCCGGAGGCACTCAATGAAAGGAGGGAGCAAGATAAGGTGTTCGGTCATCTTCTTACCTTGAATCTGGTCTATAATGACCTCATCAAGCATCTCCTCCGATCCGACAAGCTCCCAAGTCTTGATGAAGTGTGCTCACAAGTCCAAAGGGAACGAGGTTCCCATGGCTTATTTAGCGGTAAGGGGGAGCTCCCTATGGCTCACAAGGGAGCTTATGACCGATTTGAAGATCGGCAAAACAACAACCATTCCAGATACCAACAACCTTGGTGTGAACATTGCAAGGTCCACGGCCACACCAAGGCTAAGTATTGGACTCTCCATCCGTATCTGAAGCCTAGAGGGCAAACCGACCGTAGAGAGCCAATAGCCAACTACGGATACAACAATGGAGACCAAGGCCAAACCGGTCCATCAACCAAGAAGGAGGAGGCAAACCATGGTGATTTCGTGAAGAAATCCGACTTGGAGGCCATCATCAAATCACTTAAAGACTCTGGTATCAATTTCTTTTCTCATAAATCTAATAACTCTTTAATTGTGGATTTGGGTGCTTCACACCATATGATTAGCAATGAGAATTTACTAGAGAATATTGAAAAAGCGAATGGTAATGTAGAAATTGCAAATGGTGATAAAATTCATATCAAAAGAATCAGTAATTTAAAATTATTTGACAAGAACTCTAAGGCATTCTACATGCCAAATTTCACTAGTAATCTTTTGTTGGTTAAGAGAGCTACAAAAGACCTAAATTTCTATGCTATATTCGGTCCTAATGATGTCCATTTTCAGGATATTGATTCGGGAAAAGTCATTGGAGAAGGTGGAACCAAAGATGATTTATATGTCATTGAGGATTTTACACCAAGGTCAACTAGATCATTTTCTTTTAATTCTTGCTTAGGAATTTTGAATACTACAATGTGGCATGCTAGACTAGGTCATCCTCATTCTAGAGTTCTTGAGATTATGTTACCGAATGTGGTATTTGATCATTTAAATTGTGAGTCTTGTATTTTGGGAAAACATTAGAAAACCATATTTAATAAATCAACAACTATTTATGAAAATTGCTTTGATCTAGTACATTCGGATATATGGACATCTCCATGCCTTTCTAGAGATAACAACAAGTATTTCGTGACTTTCATTGATGAAAAATCAAAATATACTTGGGTTACTCTCATGACATCTAAGGATCGTGTTTTTGAAGCATTTAGAACATTTAGGAAGCATATTACTAACCAATATAATGCCAAGATAAAAGTGTTTAAGACCGGAAATGGTGGAGAATACACAACTCATGCCTTCCGAGACTATTTCAATCAATACGGAAGCCTCCATCAAACGTCATGTTCATACATCTCTCAACAAAATGGTGTCTCAGAGAGGAAGAATAGACACCTCATGGAGGTGGCTAGGTCTATGATGTTTCACACGAACATCCCAAAGGCGTTTTGGGGAGATGCGGTCATGACTGCATGCTATCTAATCAACCGAACACCGACTAAAATCCTCAATGACCGGTCACCATTTGAGGTACTCACTAACTCTAAACCTCCTTTAGATGATCTAAGGGTGTTTGGTTGTATTTGTTTTGTATTAGTCCCCAGAAAATTGAGAACCAAACTTGATGCCAAGAGCACCAAGAGCATATTCATCGGTTATTCAATGACCGAAAAGGGATACAAGTGTTATAATCCGGTGAACAAGAAGTATCTAGTCTCTCGAGATGTAAAATTCATGGAGGATCGAGGCTATTACGAGGAGAAGAATTGGGAAAGCCTAAAGGATCTAGCTACACCAACGGACAAGGGAGCATCTCTAAGGTTCTTACTTGAACACCTCGGGATCCCTACCAAATCAACCAAGGAAACCACCAAGGAGACCACCGAGGAGGCCGCTGAAGAAACTACTGATGAGGCCGCCGAAGAGACTACCGGGGAGGCCACCGAGGTGATTGTTGGGGAAATTACCGAGGAAGCTACCGTGACCGAGAAGACCGGTGGAGAAGCCACCGAGGAGGCCACCGGAGAGGCCAAAGCTTTAGTTCAACCACTTAGGCAAAGTGAATGGATAAGGAGTGATCCATCCACATGGAAAGACAAGAGGGTCTTCTACAACAATGAAGCCGTAGCCCATCCAGTCCAAGCGGTGTGTTCCCTCGCTCTTTTGCCTTCAAACCATCAAGCGTTCATGGGGAAGATCGACGAGCACACCATTCCCAAGACCTATGAAGAGACCATAGAGAGTGAGGAATGGATAGTTGCGGTCGATGATGAAGTGGTCGCTATGCTCAAGAATCATACATGGGACGAGGCCGACCTTCCGGAAGGAAAGAGTGTCGTGAGCTCCAAGTGGGTGTTCACTATCAAACACTTGAGCACCAGTGAGATCGAGAGGTTCAAGGCAAGGCTAGTAGCACGAGGCTTTACCCAAATCTATGGAGATGACTATACCGACACATTTGCACCCATTGCCAAGCTCAACACGGTGTAGGTGGTCCCTGGTTAGCAACCAACTTGGGGTGGAACTTGTGGCAAATGGATGTGAAGAACGCCTTCCTCCAAGGTGACCTTGAGGAGGAAGTCTACATGACTCCACCCCCGGGCCTAGAGTCAATGGTTTCCCCCGGGAAGGTTTTACGCCTAAGAAAGGCGATCTATGGCTTAAAACAATTTCCCCGGGCTTGGTACAAGAAGTTGAGCACGAACCTCAAGGAAAAAAGGTTCAAGAAGTCCAAGTTAGACCACCCTAATCACCCTTCAAGGACCGCAAGGGATCATGGTGGTTCTCGTACATGTCAACGACTTAATCATCTCCGGAAATGACAAAGAAGAGATTCAAGCTACCAAGGACCATCTCCACGAGGCGTTCGATATCAAGGACCTTGGCGAGCTCAAATACTTCCTTGGGATTGAGATTTTTTTGTTCACCAATGGCCTACACATCTCCCAAAGGAAGTACACCCTTGATCTTCTCAAAGAGACCCGTCACTTGGCTTACAAACCGGCAAAGACACCACTTGACAAAGTCTATAATACCGAGTGAAAGGGGGAGAACAATGACTCCGAGGCCTATGAAGACTCATCAAGATATAGGCGGTTGGTCGGGAAGATGATCTACCTATGTCTCACAAGACCGGACATTTGCTTCATGGTGAATCAAGTATGCCAACATATGAAGGAACCCAAAATCCACCATTGGCATATGGTGGAACAGATACTAAGGTATCTCAAAAGAAGCTCCGGGCAAGGTATTTGGATGGGCAAGAACGGCAATGCCGAACTAGTAGGCTATTGTGATGCGGATTGGGCCGGAGACCGCAAACACCGCAAGTCAACAACCGATTATTGCACTTTTTTGGAGGAAACTTAGTCACTTGGAAGATTATGAAGCAAAAGGTGGTCTCATGTTCAAGCCCGGAGGCCGAGTATAGGGCAATGAAAAAGCTCATAAAACGAGCTCCCATGGCTAAAGGGGATCCTCAAGGACTTGAGGGTTGAGACCCCAAATCCGATCACAATGCATTGTGACAACCAAGCCGCCTTTCATATAGCAACCAACTCGGTGTTTCACGAAAGAACCAAACACATCGAGGTAGATTGTCACAAGGTCCGAGAGAAGATCGAGCAAGGAGTCACACTACCGTGTTTCACAAGGAGTGAAGACCAATTGGCGGACATCCTTACCAAATCCGCAAGTCTTAAAGTTTGCAATCACATCTTTAGAAAACTTGGACTTGTGGATTTAACCTAGCCGTGATCAAGTCCTCTACCCACGACCATTATACTCTTTTTCCCTTAGTAAAGTTTTATCCCATGAGGTTTTACTTACTAAGGTTTTTAATAAGGTAATGTGTTGTGGGTTTCCAAACTTAGCCTAAATCCTTTATGCTAAACTTGAGGGGGAGTATTGATCATAAGGAATAAAGGCCTTGGGTAAATTTCCATTACATTGGGAAAATTACCCAAGGTAAAATAAACGGAGGAAAATCAAGCATTGAAAAATTGGAACCGCAGATCTAGTGTCATCCAGACGCGGTACGAGCATCCTCGACCCGCAGTACGTGCGGCATCGAGTCGCAGTACGCGGGTCCGTGTATCGGAAGAATCGAGACGCGGCATCAAAGACATCGACCCCCAATACGTGCGGCATGGATCCGCAGTACACGGGTGCTCGAGGTACAGGACGCGTGTTCTTGGTACACGCGGAACGGTGCCGGTTTGGGCTCGCGTTGACCAAAACACGCGGAAGTCTACTGCGTTGACTCGTCCCGATGTCACGAGGATCCAAGTGATCGGGACGTCTCATCGACCCGCGCCTCGATGCCGATAGTGACTGCGGGTCACGATCTGTTCGAGCTGTTTGGATCAATTTGACCGTTTGATTCAAACAGTCTCTTTCCTCTTTTTGAATGTCCTAAATTCTATTTAAACCTTGTAAATCATACTTGTAAAATTATCTTGAATAAATCAAGTTCATACACTTTCTCTCTCTATTCGACACTTCTCACAATCAATCACTTCTATTTCCGTAAATTCTAACAAAAACAAGCTTGTAATTTATGCTAGTCAAAACTATAGATTTATAGGTCTATTTGGTATGCGGTATATTACATGCGACATGACTATTGAGTTTTGATTTTGTTGAGTTATGCTTTGCTATGGTTGTTATAATAATTCCTTTATAGTTATTAATTATACACTAAATCATATATAGGAAAGTATGATGGTCTCTCTCTGTCCTTGCGCTACGTCAGCACACCCAAAATTGACAATTGTTTTTATTTTATTTTATTCATTTATTTAAAATTACTAAAAGAAAATTCGTATTTAATATGAGTAATTTAATTTCAAGTTAATAATTATTCCAACATTTAATTCAAGCCAAGGAAACACTCACTTTCCAATTTCCAATGAGTAATAGCATTCGTAATTTTTTATATTTAATTGCAAAAATAAAATCAAACCTTCTCATATTTTGTGTTATTTTTGTTGATACATTATATAAGATATTCTTGCAAACAAATACCAATCACATATTTTGTGGATGACAAGTAAAAACCTAGGTAGAAACTAGGATTATAGCTCATAGTTTTGTTTATAAGATTTTGATTTTTCCCCATAATTGAGAAGAAATGGTATAAATTGAAGGGTCTTCATGATATGATGAGGTAGAATCGGATGATAACAAATACCAAATTTTACTTTATTTATTTATTTAAATAATTGGTTTAAGTCATTCTCTCCCTATTTGAATATGTTTGTAAACAAAGCCCTTAGTAGTTTAATCACGTATGTGTTTTTTTCTTTGTTTGTAAGAATTAAGAGCCGAATGGTTTCAACCTTCATTATAAATGAAAAAACATGAAAACAAGAAAACCATGGTCAGTGTTCAAACTACTGAACAATTTAATTGTAAATATGAATATACACACATTTAAAAAATATATGCAACAAAAACCCCCGAATATGCAGGTACATACCTAGTAAAATTGATTTCTGAAACCTTTTTTTAAACTTAAAGAGCCAATAACTATAGTAAAAAAACTCTTAAAATTTTAGTAGAGAAATTCAAAAACAAACTTATTGTTTTGTGAGGGAGGGAGCTCTCCCTTCCCTCAGTGTTTGCATCTTATCACAGAGCTTTGCATCTCTTTCTTTCTCTGACTCAAACATCACACATGTAGTTTTACATATTTTTTTTTGACAACCAAACTACTTAATTAGATAAAACTCTCCCGATTGGTTACCCAAACAGGGGGTAAGTTGCTTACATAAGTAAAAGAAAAATCTCTTTGCCGACTCGACCGAGCCAGGGAATCCGCCTTGATGTTTGCAGTTCGGGGAATCAATGATTGAGAGAATAAAGGGATTCGAGCACAAAGTTTTTCAAAGCGGCTTGCAGAGATGGCAAGCGCCTGCCAGTCCTCCGTTGATTCGATGAAATTTAGCATTTCCACACAATCCGTCTCAAACCACTCACACATCACACATTGGAGTTTTACATATCTTTCTTAGCTTTATTCTGATTCTTCAATGTTATATTTTCTTTTGTGGGGTTTCATGTTGGTAGATCTACCAGTAGTAAAATGCGTTAGTTTATAGTTTATAGATTATCTACTATTAAGCATAGGACATGTCATTTGTTCATTGGTGAATATGTAGTTTTTATTGTCTCAAAAAGAATCGAACAAAAAGAAATTCCA
This sequence comes from Draba incana, assembly GCA_963576765.1. Lineage (NCBI taxonomy): Eukaryota > Viridiplantae > Streptophyta > Magnoliopsida > Brassicales > Brassicaceae > Draba > Draba incana. Next base: position 18,395,064 of record OY755208.1, read on the forward strand.
AGTGTTGATCATATGAAAAGCTTAACCTCTCGGTCAAACATCTAATTATCTATATCTTTCTATATTTAATCCATGACCAAACCACTTATGATTTAACCAATAAATTCGTGGAAATTCGGCTACTGTATTTATTTTTAAGATTCAGTTTGATCTATCCAAATCAAATAATTTGAGCTGTACAGAACAAAAGTGATTAAATACGTCAAAAGAATCCAGGTAAAAGAAAAAAATTATTATGTACAATTAGATATTGAAAAATGAATCAAGAATAAGAGCCTCGATACTCATCGGGTTCATCGAAAGTGTCTATTATGGATTTGGAAATGGCGAGGCAGAGACAGACGAGGAAGAGACAAGAATAAGAGTACATGGAGAGATATTTCCATTGTTGAACAATGGCTTTCAAGATGCTGAGCTGGCAACCTCTGCAACTTAGACAGTATTCGTAAGAACATTCTTCAAGGACTTTGTTCTCTGTGTGTTGATGTTTCTAACTCCATTCTCCTGGTTGCCCGTACATTGTCTTTGATCCACATCCTTTTGGTTGCGCACAACAAAACTTCCACACATTGCTGTTTTGGGTGGCAATGAAGTTACAGTCATGGTTATGAATGATATTCCGTGATTCTTGCGAGTTTACTTGCAGGGACTAGCCGACCAACCAATTGCTTGGAGTTCGGGTTTCCTCAGCCGGGTTCTTGGCGATTCCAAAGGTGGTGTTGTATATGAAGCACTTTAAAGAGTAGCCACCAAGGACAATCAAGGCCAATATCATCGCATATATGTAAACAGTGAATATACGTTTTGAGCGTAAACAAATTGCGTAAAGACCAAGCTAAGAAATTACCAGCAAGATCAGACCAAGAAATATGAATCTGCTATCGGTTTCTCGGATACAATGCGAGACTGTACCTTTGTAAAATAATCCTGTTCCGATCATAGTAAAGCCTAGGCATGTGAGTATTATCATCGCCATTGTTAGGAACCCAATTCGTACCTCTGACATTTTCTTCTTTCCCTTTTTTTTTTAACACGAAATTCTTTAAATTTCAGAGAAATGTTTTCGAGTCTTGATACATGAAAAGGCTGACAAAGAGACAAGAAATTAAGAACAGAAAGCTATCAGGTGTTTTTGAGTTATAACACCTGAGTTTAGTCAAATGACAGCTTTTTGAGGCAAGTAATCATTGTTTTAACGGTTGGGTTATTCCTTAATTTTAAAATCACGAGCATAATTATTTCTAAATATAGAGCTACAAGTTCTATAAATATCTAGTAAACAAACTCTTTTGATATGGAACTTTGACAAACAACAAGCAAACTCTGAAACTCCCCTTATTACCAAACTATGTACCTGAAACACACCTAACTTTCGACTGACCAGAAAGATTTTTAATTCAGGCAGGGTCACTGTTGGATTGAGAAGGGATTTTGTGGGAGATTTTACTTGGAATTCGAGCATTTTGTTCAAAGCTCCCACATTGCTTTGATGCTCGACACCACAATGTCCATTCATGCTCTAGTTCCACTGCAAATCACGAGACAACTCATTCTATGTTAAAACTACTTAAAACAACCAACATTTTTTTTTTTTACTAATCATTTCTATTGCGGAACTCATAAAACCTAATAAACCAATAATTTAAATAATAAAATCCAGTACATATTTCAATAAATAAAATCTAATAAATAATTCAATAAACCGATTCAGGAATGATAAAAAGATCTAAACAATAAAATCTAATAAATAATTTAATAAACTAAGTTCGCTAGTCTGAACAATAAAAACAATAAATCCTATCATCCTCTTCCTACGCCTTGATTCCGCAGTCACACTTTTCTTTTACATACATCACATGGAAATAAGAGATGCGTAAGTAATTAATAATTACTTAGTGAGACGGTCCTCCCGTCTACAGGCTAAGTACGCATATACTAGAGCATCAATAACAATCAATTTAAAATAATTAACGCAGGAAAAACATGGGTGTCGATCGACACATCCCACGGTGTCGATCGACGCTAAATTAACAGGTGTGTCGATCGATACACCACAAGGTGTCGATCAACACTCGGTTCGCAGAAACAGACCAGAATGCAAAATCACTCGATAAACACGACTCACAAATCCAAAACACGATTTCTTTCACAATCAACAACACAAAACAACCACGAATCCATCACGCAATCACGTGAATCAACTGTTATTAATTCCCTAGCATAAACGAGCCTACGGTCGCGCACTCACCTACGGTGCAAATCAACGACGAAACAGGAAACCTTCTCCTCTGGAAACACCAAGAATCACTGCACCACTATCCTTCCTCGCCACCAAAACCCTTGTCACGAGCAACCGTAACAAAGGAATCGAGAATCCTTCGAATCACTCAAAAATCTCTCTCAAAACTCTTCTCCTTTCTCTCACGATCAAAAACTTCCTTCTCCCACTGGAAAAATGCGACTCTACCTTATAAACTCGAGCCTAGGGCTTCAGCCCTAACCAACATTAAACCGGACGATTTAACATAAAACTGAACCGTTCACAGAACATGGTGTCGATTGACATCCCCTTCTTAAGTCAACACTTTGGTTGCAGGATGTTACAATTCTCCCCCACTAGTCTGGATTCGACCTCGAATCCCACAAACCATCTAATCCTATATTTATACACACGTTTAACCATACGTTTACTACTCCTAACTCATTACCTGGCTCTCATAACGCATCCTGAGCGACCAACGTACCATCTACTCATGGTATACAGGGAACCATTTTTCCCTCTAGACTCATATTGAGACCCACCCGTCTCAAATAAGTCTCTGGAGACCACTCTCTCGAAAAGAAATGCAGAGGAAACGTATCCCCTCAAGAGATCCACTGATATGATCATGGGAAATATCAAGAAATTATGAATAAATCCTCAAACCAGTAGTTGAACCCGAGCTCAATCAAACCGGATGCATAATTCTAATCTAACCCGAATGGACATATACTCACTGGTTGAAGCGTATCTTCTCAACCACGACAATTCAAAGCATGAGACTACTTGGAAAGTGTGTTCAACTCAATTACGAAACACCTCGAAGAAAAATCAGATCAAACGGAGTTGAAACAAAGAAGTTATTCAATTTACAAGTCAGGTGATTTCCAGTTTACCGGATTCAGACCTGTGCGCATTCAATGACGAATTCCGACCAGACCAGAATGAGTTTGGATTCAGCCCAAAAACATCAAGATAAGAGAGAATTTCTTTCACAATCAAAGGAGCATTAATTTAAGGAGTCTTTTCTCTCTTACATGCAATTTTGAGTTGTATTTTGGTTTTCTAGATGCTTTGCATATTGAGCAATTATTGTGAACGTTTTTGATGTAATTTCCTCTATATAATGAGGCCCATTGTCATGAATAAAATCATCCATCTTTTTTTATTAAAAACCCTTTTAAGATTGGATCAAAGGTAAATCAAGAGTCTTCCGCAACTCTTGTGCGACCATTCGATTCCCCGGTAAATCAAGAGTCTTCCGCAACTCTTGTGCGACCATTCGATTCCCCGGTAAATCAAGAGTCTTCCGCAACTCTTGTGCGACCATTCACTCCACATCCCTTGTCATTGATGCTTCACCGTTTCATTGCAGCAAGGTTTATCCAATTACCAACTGTAGAGTGCAACGTCCTTGGGAGGATCTCGTCACCCACCCGTCTCTCGATACTCATACTGAGACCCACCCGTCTCTGATAAGTAAGCATTTCACGATACTACACGGTGACCCACCCGTCACCGGTAAGTATAACCTCGATACTATACTGAGACCCACCCGTTACAGATAGAACCGTCGGAGACCCACTTGTCTCCTAAAAAATGGTAATGAGTTATTCGGAAACGCTACTGTTCCTAAAGTAATAAATTCTAAACGTCTATAAACATCAATGATTAGATCTGCCCCACATGGCTAATCCCGATATCCCCCACCCGGAGTATCCTCTAAAACACGACCCATTCCGGTCCACCAATGATGGGGTTTTATTTTATGCAAGCTTTAAATTTATAAACCCTAGATATCCTGCAAGTGCACAGCAAACGCAGTAGTATTTAGGGGTCGAACCACTGAGGACTGGAAAGATGATACGCCACGAATTTATGAGATGCAAGTTAAGCTAAGACAAAATATGATTGGGTTTTTGTTGTGATGAAAAGAAAGTAAATAAAAAGGGAAATCAATAAGAGAAAGCGTTAAGAGTTAGGAAATCGCAGAGAATCATGCAACAATAATAATTGATTTAATCTAGGGACCTTAGGATATACCGCACCAACCAGAACTCATAACACGATTGTATAGTCATTCTACTTTCGTGGCTCCGATTACTATATTCATTCACCCTAATAGACTCGGATTTCGCGTGGTCATTACAAGGCGAAAATATGCAAGAAAAGTTCAAGTTATGATATTGTTCACCGAACTCCTTAACTAAACTTTTGGAATGTTAAGACGCTTGGCTCATCAAATACTAGTTCCGATCAATATAAAAGCTTTTGGAATCTATATCAACCTAAGATCAAACCGCTAAATAGCTCTTTTAGAAGTTATGCATAGAGTACAAGTAAAGATGAAGATTCTATTATTATCCCTAAACAATTATCAACAATTATGAAACTCATTGAAAACCTAAAACCTAACAAGTGAATTACTCAAGAATGGTGCACGAAAAACAACAAGGAAACATTGAATTCATGATAAAGAAACTTTATTAAAAGAGTAGGGATAAGAAGATTCTTCTCTATAGCGAAGCACAAAGCGAGATCCTCCTCCAAACCTCCTAAAACAAGATCTATGACCAATCCCTCAAGGGGATGGCGTGGAAGCTGCTATCTATCAATAAAAGTGTTTGTATTTTCGGCACACACTAAAACAAGAGGCTAAAAACAAGTATTTATAGGACTAGAGTCTTCTAGGGCTCATCGTGGGCAAAAACGTCTTTTCGTCATAACTCCTCAAACCTAGGATCATCAAAACGGCGGCGTGAATTTGGGCTCATATATGGGCTTGAAAACACTCCATATTGAGCTGAGAATGGTCCATAACGCCGGCCTTAAGGTCCATCAATGTTTGACTTCATTCTGCACCTTCTTCATCTTCGAGGCAGTTTGACATGTCTTCAGTAAATCCAGTGTATCTTTCTGCTCACAGCTCCAAATAAGATAATTCCAACTTCATTAGAAAGCTGACTCAAAGAACTTGAAATGTAACCAAGTATCATAAGAATACAAGTTGATTTGATATTCCTTCTGTAGCAAAACTTTAGACTCTTTGGTTTTGTCCAACTTGGTGAATTGTGTGATATCTTGAGAAATTCTTGACTTGGACTAAGTCTTTTGCTTGATAAACTTGCTGTAGCTTAGAATACACCACTTCAAGCTCTTTTTGCTCCATTTTGATGTTTTTCCCTGTTAAGATTCTAAAACTACATATACGAGGAAAAACTACCTCTTTGGTGTAAAACCTTATTAAAATACTTATAAAATGCATTGAGAGAGATAGTAAAATAGGTAAACTATGGAGTATATCAACTCCCTCAGACTTAAAACTTGCTTGTCCTCAAGCAAAATTGAAGAATAGAAAAGAGGTTTGAAAACACGGAAACTCACATATTCTTTGGAACTTGCTTCGATCTCTAAACATGTAAGCCACGTAAAGACAAGGTGAGTTCATAAACGCTTTTCATTGTCTCCCATCGTGAATTCGAAAGTATGTCCGAAATTGCTGTCCCTGCAAAATCTCAACTTGAAATCAATCGACTCTTTTACCCTCTTAGATTCTCAAAGATCTCCGATCAAGGATATTTACAAGGAATACGGCTAGGTGTTAGGAAAGGCTAATTTTAGTGGTGAGGGTAAAAGTGTTTAGGGTTACCAAAAACTCCGGGTGCGAGATATTATGCAAAATCGCAAGAGAGAATGGATCTATTGAAGTCCACAATTTCCCAACCACTTTCTTGACTCCTTTCTCCCCCAGATTTAGATTTTTCTCCGGGAATCACTTTAAAACTCTTGAATTCATCTCTCCTTTACATCATGATCCTCCTTGGGTATTCTTTGGCCATAAGACTCTTTGAAAACCATTTTCCTTTCCCTTATGATTTTTCTTTTCTTTTTCTTTGGAATTTGTTTTTTTTTTTTTTTGAAAGGGGGAAAATGGTTTCATAAGATATGAGTCAAGTAAGGCACAAAATTGTTATCATGATTTTAGCATCCAAGGATCGGCTAGGCTCTTCTGAAAATTGTTGTTGTACGCCTTCCTTCTATTGTTGATCGTCGCATCTTCTAGTGATTGGAAAATTCCGTCGACCCTACTCTCTCCGATTTTTTTACATATATCTGCATAAGGGACATAGCAAAAGAAGTGCATCAGGTCTGAAAGAAATGTTAAGGGCTTAGGTAGGGTACCAACTAAAAGTGAGTTGGTCATCCATGACAACAGAGAGTGATAAAAAGAGGATAAGATGTCATGAATATGATTCATTCCTTGATCTAATATCCTTAACAAGAGATAGTCAAAAATTTTGTTAGTAAACCAAATTGAGAGTCGAAATCTTATCCATAAAAATAGTGCAAGTAGCAATCTCCTTGGATAAATTCGGTCACTAGGTGTATGAATCAATTGTTCGGAACAAACCCTGTAATAATGGTCACTTGGTTTTCGAAATCAAAACGTTTTTGTTCCTAGAAAAGTGTCATCATTCCCAACTTATTTTGACTCAATAAAACGGTTTTTGAAAACAAATTTTCAAAAATCTTTTTGAAAACTTAAAAACCAAACTCGAAAAAATGCGTTAGTTAACAACAATCCCCCAGACTTAACTTACACCGTCCCGGTGTAAAATCAAATCGAATTAAGAGAGAATGCTGTAAAATAAAATTGAAATTGAAAAATTAAAAGGTAGAGAATAGAACGAGGTTACCGCGATAGACACATAGTCTTGAAGTTCGATAAATGACCCGAATTGGTGTGTATAAGGCATATTTTGATTCAGATCGAACCAGGGGTCAAGTAGCACCAGAGTCGGGCCTAAGCACAGGCCAATAAAGCCCACGCTTTGGGCCTCCGTTTCTAAATGGCCAATTTTAGGCTTGAAATTTTTTTTTTTTTTTTTTAAAGTAAATTTGGGCCTCCATTTCGATTTTGCTTGGGGCCTCCATTGCTCCAGGCCCGGCCCTGTAGCACTTCAAAACTCTTCCTTAGATCATTATAATCAATTCTTCTTTAGGCTCTAACAGCTGGTTCCACACGGTTTGAAAATTGGCCCATGGTATATTGATTTTGGTTACCAAAGATGTTCATAGGGCTATCCTTCAATCCGTGGTATTTTCACCGAACCATATTGAAAATCCACTGAGTAATATGATGTTTTGAAGCTACTGGAGAAGTTTCAACTTGTTTGCTCGGCTGGTTTTAGTTTTGGTCCACGTAGGAACGATTCGTCGCACCATAAGGTGTGTATCAAGCCATCTGCAGAACAATATAGAATTTATCGAGCCATATTGAAAATCTATCATAAAACATACCTTTTTAAGTTATGCAGTGAAGTATGATGTCCTTCTCTCAAGTGGTTTGGTTGGTGTCCCATAAAAGTGCTCCATGTGGTCCGTTTGTGAGGTAAGATCGAAAATTTTCCAAATTTGTCCGGACAAATTGGATTATTAGTCGAAGAATACCCTTAATTAAGTATAACCAAGGATGGTGTTTCCATCTTCTCTTCCTTTCTCACACATCTTCTTTGAATTGACGGATTATGCTTAAAACGATTGAATTGTGTATCCACAACGAAATGTCTTCGGACAAACCCTGTTTAAGCACAAATTATCCTTTCAAAAACACTAAAAATCACTTGTTAAAAGCATCTTGGAGCTAAGTTCCCAATACATGTGTATTGAGTTCAAAGTCCAAGGAATAAGAGAATAGCATATAAGGAAAAAAATAAATCCAAAAAGAGTCTAAAATGCTTAAAATTGCTAATCAAAGTGAAAAAAATGAATGGATAATTCCCAAGATGTGTTAAGTATTTAAAAACCAATTCTAATTCATCAAAATTCAAATTTCTAATGCAAAGTTTGAAAAATCAAATAATCTATTCAATAAAGATTTTAATTAAGCATATAGATTAAAAGATCAAATTGCAAATTGAAAAATAAATTAAGTGTTAAAAATTTGTAATGAAGATTGAAAATTGGTTTTTAAAATAAATAAAAGAGAAAATTATGAAAATTTACCGTAAACCGGACCGTGGTTAGGTTGTCGGTTCGATGGTTCATACTGGGTTGAGACGCATGTCATGGTCATGTCGAGATGCGGGAAGAGTCAGGTCAGGTGATGGGACGGACGCATGAAAGGCCATAGGACGTGGGACGGGCAGGGGACGCGGGATGGGTCAAGGCATGAGACGCTGGCATGCGGGACGACTTGCGGGACGAGGACGCAGCGTCATGGGCTTGGCACCGGTTGCTATCCCATGTCCGGGGTCTGGGACATGAGTGTACGAGGTTTGGGATGCAGGTTGTGGCGTCGCACCGGTCACGGACGTGGATCGGTGCGGGGGATCGGTGCGGGACACTTGACACAATCTCACGCCAGGAACGATATCCCATCTTGCGATCGCCTTTTATCCTTCTACAGACCTTGGATTTGAAATCCAAAAGATGTCCCGTACTCCTGAGACTTAGATCTTTCCAATGGTGTGATGATTGTCTTCTGGTTCCTTACGGTTCATTGTGAAAAGAAGTTTGAAGTTGACCCATTGTAACTTCGTCTCTTTCTTCGTTGGTCTTGGGAAATCAGTCATAACTTTCACACCGTAATAGAAAATTACGTTCTTCTTTTTCTTGTAGCTTTGTATGACTGTCTTCTATTTGTCCACCAATTTCCATATTTTTCTGGGTTGCTATGATAATCCTTTTATGTCGTGAACCGGAACAGGTCTTGTTCTACCTCCTTCTCTTCTTTCTTCTTCAAAAACACATTGTTTGTATTTGTATATTTTTTTGTAAAAACCTGAAAAATGCATAAGTAGATAAATCAATGTAACATGAAGATTTTAAAATTAAAATTATGATGAAAAACTTAAATTAAAAACTCAAATAAAATCAAATATGGGTTGCCTCCTATAAAGCGCTTGTTTTAAGTCTTTTAGCTCGACTCCTTTCTTTTTAAGAGTGGGATGGCTCCACTAAAGGAATTGGGGTTCCTTTAGCTTCTCTACACTCAGGACCGGATGGTTTGAGGCTCCATCTTCTAGTATCTTGGTGGTTTCCACAAAGAACAATCTCATCGAGAAAAAATTTCACCAAATTGTTGATTTTTTCTTTGTTGAACTCTTCACCTCTCTCCTTTAAATTCATGGGGATCATTGTGCTACTCTTGCAGAGGATATTTGAGGGCCTTTTGAGTTGAACAAAACCTTCTTTACATTCCATAGGAACTAAAGTCGAATTTGCAACACTTGGAGTCATCTCGCCTTTTGATTTTGTCGGTTTGACAATATCTTTAAATATGGTTGGAGGGGTTGGTATCTTGGCGTCTTGAAACTCCTTTGTAGCATCTCTTTTATCTCCTAGATCAATGTCAAAAGTTTCATTAGTGTACAAATTCATACACAAATAAACCTTACCTTTAAATGCCGGATAGAACACTCTTTTGTCGAGTTCGGAGGGATAGATTTGATGATTTGTGGAATCCACAAAATCTCCAGAGGCTACAAGGGTTGGTGAACCAAGGGGAAAGGGAATGGGAGGGTCATCTTTAGTGTCTAGAACGTGGGAACATGTTCTAAACTCTTCTCTTTGGTCGCGCATCTCCTCCGGCTTAATAATTGTGATGCTCGGTTTGTCTTCTTGGAGAGCTTGTATTTGTATGTCTTTGACCTCCTTTGTGGAATCACCTTGTAGAGCTGGATAGAATACTCCCTTGTTCTCCGGGAGTTTAGAGAAAGAGAGTTGGTTGTTTGTTGAATCCACAATTGCTCCAACTAGCTCTAGGAACGGTGAACCAAGAATCAAAGGCTTATGAGGATCATCTTTCATCTCCAAAACATGGAAGCTTGTTCTAACATCATAGTGTGCAATTCCAACTAGTAGATCCACAACAAAACCATGTGAGATTGTAGAAGAAGCATCTTGACGCGACATGGGATAATTGCAAGGCTTGAACTCTTTAATCCCCAACTTCTTTGCTATGCCTTTAGACATGATGTTAACTTTAGCTCCTCCATCACACAAAGAATCCTTGAACGTGACTCCATTGATAGAACAAGGAACAACAAACTTTCCGATCCCTCCATCGATTTTCTTCAAATTTTCTCGAGTGGTTTCTTATTCTTGTAGTCGTCGTACCTCTTGTCCAAGAAGGTCTAATCTTACCTCAATCCAATGAGCTTGACTTACAGCGGTAGCTAGTCTCATATTTAAAATTGAACTAAAACTCCTTATCTTTGTCTCAATCTCTCGGCCGAAATCTTTGATTCGTTCCATGATTTGACACACGAACGCTTCTAGTTCATCCTCCCTTTTTTTGCGTTGGTACATATGAGCATTGTACCGAGTTTTGTTGGAGTATGGTGATTGATTGGACTCATAAATCATAGAGGAATAACCCCCAATGGTCTCATGAGAATAAGGGCTCGCCATTCTCCTAGGATAGTGCTTGTAGTGTTCCATCGATCAATCTCTGAAACACACAAAAATAAAAACGAAAATTGAAAAAAAAATAGCAATAAAATTGAAGAAGCAAATCTTAGACTTAATATGAATCGAAAACTCGTAGGTAACAAATCACTCCCCGGCAACGGCGCCAAAAACTTGATGGGGTTTTATTTTATGCAAGCTTTAAATTTATAAACCCTAGATATCCTGCAAGTGCACAGCAAACACAATAGTATTTAGGGGTAGAACCACTGAGGACTGGAAAGATGATACGCTACAAATTTATGAGATGCAAGTTAAGCTAAGACAAAATATGATTGGGTTTTTGTTGTGATGCAAAGAAAGTAAATAAAAAGGGAAATCAATAAGAGAAAGCGTTAGGACTTAGGAAATCGCAGAGAATCATGCAACAATAATGATTGATTTAATCTAGGGACCTTAGGATATACCGCACCATCCAAAACTCATAACACGATTGTATAGTCATTCCACTTTTGTGGCTCAAACTACTATATTCATTCACCCTAATAGACTCGGCTTTCGCGTGGTCATTACAAGTCGAAAATATGCAAGAAAAGTTCAAGTTATGATATTGTTCACCGAACTCCTTAACTAAACTTTTAGAATGTTAAGACGCTTGACTCATCAAATACTAGTTCCGATCAATATAAAAGCTTTTGGAATCTATATCAACCTAACATCAAACCGCTAAATAGCTCCTTTAGAAGTTATGCATAGAGTACAAGTAAAGATGAAGATTCTATTATTATCCCTAAACAATCATCAACCAATTATCAAATTATAAAACTCATTGAAACCCTAAAACCTAACAAGTGAATTACTCAAGCATGGTGCACGACAAAAAGCAAGGAAACATTGAATTCATGATAAAGAAACTTTATAAAAAGAGTACTCCTCCAAAGCTGCTTAAACAAGATCTATGATCAATCTCTCAAGGGGATGGCGTGGAAGCTGCTCTCTATCAATAAAAGTGTTTGTATTTTTGGCACACACTAAAAAAAGAGGCTAAAAAAAAGTATTTATAGGACTAGGGTCTTCTAGGGCTCCTCGTGGGCAAAAACGTCTTTTCGTCATAACTCCTCAAACCTAGGATCATCAAAACGGCGGCGTGAATTTGGGCTCATATATGGGCTTGAAAACACTCCATCTTGAGCTGAGCATGGTCCATAAATCCGGCCTTAAGGTCCATCAATGTTTGACTTCATTCTGCACCTTCTTCATCTTCGAGGCAGTTTGACATGTCTTCAGTAAATCCAGTGTATCTTCCTGCTCACAGCTCCAAATAAGATAATTCCAACTTCATTAGAAAACTGACTCAAAGAACTTGAAATGTAACCAAGTCTCATAAGAATAAAAGTTTATTGGATCTTCCGTCTGTAGCAAAACTTCAGACTCTTTGGTTCTGTCCAACTTGGTGAATTGTGATAACTTGAGAAATTCTTGACTTGGACTAAATATTTGGCTTGATAAACTTGCTATAGCTTAGAAGACACCACTTTAAGCTCTTTTTGTTCTATTTTGATGTTTTTCCCTGTTAAGACTCTAAAACTACAAATACGAGGAAAAACTACCTCTTTGGTGTAAAACCTTATTAAAATACTTATAAAATGCATTGAGATAGATAGTAAAATAGGTAAAATATGGAGTATATCAACTCCCCCAGACTTAAACCTTGCTTGTCCTCAAGCAAAATTGAAGAATAGAAAAGAGGTTTGAAAACACGGAAACTCACATATGCTTTTGAACTTGCTTCGATCTCTAAACCTGTAAGCCACGTAAAGACAATGTGAGTTCATAGACGCTTTCCATTGTCTCCCATCGTGAATTCAAAAGTATGTCCGAAATTGCTGCCCCTACAAAATCTCAACTTTAAATCAATCGACTCTTTTACCCTCTTAGATTCTCAAAGATCTCCGATCAAAGATATTTACAAGGAATATGGCTAGGTGTTAGGAAAGGCTAATTTTAGTGGTGAGGGTAAAAGTGTTTATGGTTACCAAAAACTCCGGGTGTGAGATATTATACAAAATCGCAAGAGAGAATGGATCTATTGAAGTCCACAATTTCCCAACCACTTTCTTGACTCCTTTCTCCCCCACACTTAGATTTTTTTTCTTGGAATCACTTTAAAATTCTTGAATTCATCTATCCTTTATATCATGATCCTCCTTGGGTATTCTTTGGTAGATGAACTGCCAGAACTGTCAAATCTGGCCTCAGATCCTCCCGGATCTTAGCCACCAACTCCTCCGACTCATGTAGGCACTTCCTTAACATCGACACATGAAACACCTTATGAAATGCTTTCATAATTGGATGTAACTCAAGCCGATACGCCACTGATCCAACTCGCTCCACTACTGGAAATGGACCCATAAAACGCAGAGTCAGCTTGTTCTCACAAATTTTGACCCAAATGAATAACCATCAAGTCCTGTGCATTTTATGCCAATTACAAGCCCAAGAAGAGCCCAAAACAAGTGTCTAATTTGCTGGCCAAGAGAAGTGACGAAAATGGAAGATCAAGGGTCATTTTTCAACTTAGATTTATTGTTGTTATTTTCTAGACAGTCTGCATGTAGACTTGTCTTTCCTATTTAACTTCTTTGTTTTCCTCATTGCAAAACTATCAAACATTTTATTAGAAACCTCTTCTTTTTCTTGTTTGATCTGAGATTGGTGAGTCATATCCTTTCTCAACTTGTGAATGCTTTTAGTGTGTAATATCCAACCAATAGCAACCCTGAAAGTTCAAAGGCCTTTCACATCCTTTGAAAGTTTCTCTCAATCCATTTTGTTCTGTTCAAGTGTTCATAGATCCAGAAATTCAACCCTTCATCCGCTGCATCAATTCTCTTCGATCATCCATTCACCTTCCATCAATACATCATTCCATCTCCATTCATAATCCTTTTGTGTGATCTGCTGCAATCCCTTGAAGAAATCATCACTTCAGAGTTTGATCTCTTGATCAGAGACTCTGCACTTACCAACTTGATCAAAGGAACGGTCGTGGGCTAGATCTCTTCGAATATTGTGTCATTTAGCGACGCACTTCTTGGAGGGTGATGCACGTCTATGGTGGAAGATTGTTGAGGCCCGGAGGAAGCGGACGGTGTGGACTTGGGGGGAATGCTTGGTTGAGTTTAATACCATGTATTTTACTTAAGAGACGGTAGATCGGTTGGAGTCGCAGTTTTGGGAACTGGTTCAGGGAGATTAGTCAGTAGGCGAGTATTATGGTTAGTTTGGCGAATTAGTGGTTTATGCAGGTAGAAGCATAGACAATGAGCGGGCTCAGATGAGGATGTTCGCGGGAGGACTTAGGTCGGAACTGAAGATGTCGTGCATAGCTTCCAAGTTTGCCTCATTGATGCACGGCTATGGCGGCGGCATCGATCGAGAAGGAGCTAAGAGCGCAGATCGAGTGTAACATCCACAAACCAAATTTTGTGAATTTGGTAAGGAACTGGTTCAATTTTAAATTGTTCGGTTGGTTCGGTTTGATTCGGTTTGGGTTGAGAACCCTAGAATCATGTTTATAAGGCTGAGCAGCCTCCTTTTTGTGGTTAAAGTTAGAAAATATGTTAGAGAGGTTTTGGTGATTCATAAGAGGTTTTGTGATTCAGTTCTGTTCCGTTCTGGTAGAGAAGAGAAATGGACAAGAAGATCAGTTCTCATCATTGTACGAGCTGGAATTTCACACAATAGAATTTGTGAAGATTCAATGTAAAAAGAGCTTCTTTAGGGTTTCAAACACGAAGACAAGGTTCGAATTAGGGTTCTTGAACTGTTCTTATTATTAGCTAACTGAGAGCTGTTTTTGTCTTATTCCAGTTTAGAATTTTTGGATCCCCTCAAATGGGGGGGGGAGGGGGGGGGGGGGTACATGCTTATTTATAGAGAAATAAGTCGGTTCGGACAAATAGTGTTGGGCCGTTAATGGGCTTTTATCTTCTGGTCTTTGACTGGTGGGCTGGTTTGTAATAAACCTCCGGTTCTGTCACCGGTTAACCGAATCCTCGGAATTGCCGGTTTAACGTGTATTTAGTCGGTTTAGGCTATCAATTCTTCTAGGGGAGATTTGACCCCTATAGTTAGCCCCCAAGTTCCACAGTTTTATTAAGTAAAAGTGTTGAAGTAAGGGTGTCCAGGTGAAGAATCGATTTCCGTTAGACTGTTAACGTGTTGACAATGGTCCTATTTCCGTGGTTAAACCCATGTTGATGAAGATTGATATCAGGATATGATGCCGAGCCCAGATGACATAGTTGTTCCCAATTTGGCGAGTTGGCCGACGCGACATTACCAGCGACTCGATCTTGAACTTGCGAGGTGACGAGATGAGCGTGTTATAAATCTGCGAGCCGTTCGAAGACGCGAGGCGACTCAAGAGATTGATCGCGAGATGGCGAAGTGAAGTCACACCGATTTTGGCAAGGTGATGAGATGAAAATCTGTGGGGTCGCGAACTTATTTGATGACTTGTGACGCGAGCTGCTGAATGTGGCGAGCCCATCGGAGTCCGTCATCTTCATAATTTTCTCGAATTCCGTAAGAACGCCGACCTGAGCGGCAAGAAGTTATATAATCTGGCGAGCCGACCCCAATATAAGATTATAGACAACTTCCCAAACAAATACCATAATTGGCGAAAGTCATTTTTCTTTGTGCCGATATCGGCCGCGTCTGTTGAAGAAGAACACCCGGCGGTTGCGAAGTGGGGAACTCTTGTTAGAATTCCTTTATCGCGCGAACTGCTTACTTTATACGCTTTATCTTAACTTGCTATATACTTGTTTTTACAGTTCACAGACCGCTAGACACTCCCGCCCCCGGAATCGACAATCTATTCAACAAGTTAAAGGCTCGCAAGTGTTTTTGGAATCGCCACTTCAATCTTCAGAGAGTCATTCGAGCTCGCGAGTTTGCCTTAATTGACGAGGAAGATTTTCTTTATCGAAGCGAGTTCGAAGATCTTGACATCATGCCGAATCGACCTACTTTTTGTGACATCGCCAAGAAAAAAGCTGCGAAGACCTAGAAAAAGGCCGATCCGAAAGCAGCTACTCCTGTTGCCGAAACGTCGGAGCGGAGTGTTGCCAAGGAGAATACTTCTGTCGTAAAGAGTGACGAAGCGGCAGCTGCAGATGCGAGTGATCCTTTGGCCATCATTCCTTCTCAGGCGATTACCATCACAGACGAGCCCGTCGAGTTTGAGAACCAACTGGTTCGAAAGCGGAAACATTCCACCTCTGATAAGGGTAAAGGTAAAGCTGTCGACGTGAAGAAAATTCGCCGCGAGCTCCCGACTCTGCCCCCAGGCGAGCCCATTCCTCCAGGTCCACGATCTGGAAGATCCGTCGAACTCAATGACGACCTGTCTGCCGCGGCCACTTTAATGGCTAAGATCACATACCCTGGCGACAACATTTCGATTCCGGAAATGTTGATAAAGAGCAAGCTCTACAAAGAATTTGCCTCTCGCCAGGCTAAGGTACGTTCCCATTTATTCTATCTGTTCCGACTCGCTTCCTTTCTCATACTTCAACTTTTCTGCAGGCTGTCGCTCATTGCAACAGAATGATCATTGCGTATGATCAAGAGGCGAGGTCTAGGCAGGCCTTTATCGACGAGGCCAGGAGGAAGGAGGAAGCTGAGAAGAAGCAAGCCGCAGAGAAGATGAATAAACTCACTGCCGAGCGCGATGCGTATAAGAAGAGCTCTGACGACTTGGGCATTCATCTTCAAAGAGTTGGTCTCGAGAAGAAGAAGGCTGAGGAAAGAGTTGCCGAACTGGAGAAAGAGTTATCGCCTCTGAACGCGAACCGCGAGAAGGACCTTGAAGTGGCTGCTTCATCGGCAAGACGATCTGCGGCTGCAGATGTTCAAGCTCAACTGAACAGTGCCTACGAGCTGTTTTATCGAATGATGAAAAATCCGATCAGGAATATGGTCTATCTTTCGCAAGCGGAAGCAATCTGCGCGAGCCGGCTCCTTCTGAACAGGATCCCAAGACTGGCGAGGTTGCGAGTTCGGCCGGACCTTCCGTGCCAACTGAAATAGAAGCAGCAAAGGAAGACGGCGAGGTGGCGGGTTCGACTAGCATTGTTGCTCAAGCCGAGGATAAAGGGATCGAAGAAGGCGAGCTAGTCGCCTAATCCAAATCTTGTTTAGTTTTTAGGATTTGTTTTCTGTTTTGTTTAAGGTTTTTAAGACTTGTTTTTGTTTTGGTGCCTGGACGGCTTTATCCAACTTGTGACATTTTTTCATGCCTAGTTGGTCGAACAGAAATTTTAATGAATGCTTTCAAGCGAATTCATAAATGTTTTAAGATTCGCCGTTTTTTTTGGCGAGGCCTGTTAGAGCTCGTCAGCGAGGCCTGTTATAGTTCGTTACTTGTAACAAATTTCGGTGTCATCGAGTTCCATGGAATCTCCGACCCGATTATAATCTCTGACCAGATTATATTTGCCAAGTTCGACCAGTGTTAAGTTTAAACTGGGTTTTGCGAGACGAACACCCTGGTTTACAGACGTATTCCCGTGAATACATAAGCTCCAGTGATGAACTCTAAATTTATATAGCGTGCTTTATCCGTTATGGATGTATAAGGGATATACTTCGCGATGAAGTGTTAGAGATCGCCATTATGGTCAGTAAATGACGACGATTCGACATCGAAGTCGCGGTTAGACGATTAAGTCATTTACCGATTGTCGCGTTTTAGACATTTAAGTCGTTTGCGAGCTGTCGCGTTTTAGACAGTTAAGTCGTTTGCGAGCTGATCGAGTCGTAATAAACTTTTAGTTTAGTACACGTCGAGTTTGGGAGTATGAATATATGGACCCACTCCCCCCCTTTTTTGAATAGGGGGCGCAACTGAACTCGTCCGAAGATGAGCTGCCTACGTACCCTTTGAAGGGATCAAGTCGCGCCGTAGTTCAAGTCAAGTGACTTAGTACTTTTAGCAGTAGTACGGTTTCAGATGTCGCGCATTCCAGGAACGCGTGATCATTTCTCCTTTCATGTTGGCAATTTCGTAGACGCCTGGACGAACCACCTTTGTGATTTGGTAAGGTCCTTCCCAGTGGGCGCCGAGTTTGACGGCATTCGATTCGGCCGTATTCTGAAAAACTGCGCGAAGGACGAGGTCTCCTTCGTAGAAACGCCAAACCCGCACTTTGGAATTGTAATACTTGGATGCCACAATCTGATATTTGGTCATCTTGACGAGAGCTCAATCGCGCCTTTCTTTGATTAGGTCGAGCTCGTCGAGCATGAGGAGGTGATTCAGACCTTCTTGTTCCGGAAGTAATCGTCGGCGAACTCCTAGAAAATGGACCTTGGGAGGAATCACACACTCTGTTCTATAGACGAGGGCGAAGGGTGTTTCGCCTGTAGGGCGACAGGGCATGGTTCGATAGGACCATAAAACGCCTTCGAGTTCATCTGCCCAACGGCCCTTCCTAGAGTCGAGTCGAGTCTTTAGTCCATGAATAAGTGTCTTGTTCGATGCCTCCGCCTGACCGTTGCCCTGTGGGCAGCGAGGTGTCGACTTGCTGACTCTGATTTTCCATTTGTCGCAGAAAAGTTCGAACTGCTTGGAAATGAACTGCGAACCGTTGTCTGTGACTATTTCGTAGGGCATGCCGTGTCGACAAATGATATTCTTCCAGACAAAGTTTTCGACGTGCTTGTCCTTAATCGATCCAAATGCTTCCGCCTCAATCCACTTGGAAAAATAGTCCGTTAGGACCAAAAGATATCGCTTCTGTCGAGACGGATGGAGCGGTCCAACTATATCCATCGCCCATCTCATGAATAGATAAGGCGAGGTGACCGAGCTCAAAAACTCCGTTGGTTGATGGATGAAAAGACCATGACGTTGACACTTCTCACACTTTGCCGCGAACAACTCGCAGTTTCTTATCATCGTTGGCCAGAAATATCCATGTCGTTTAATTCGAATGGCGAGTGAGCGACCTCCTGAATGGTTACCGCATTATCTGGCGAGCTGCTTCCCCCTCGACGCAGATGAAGAGCGGTCCGTAGAGTCGCCATTTGAAGACTTCGCCGTGAAATAGAATGAAACGTGATGACTGCGCCTTTAATTTGCGAGCCGCCCATTTGTCGATTGGCACCTTGCCGTCCGTGAGATATCTGCGAATGTCAGCCATCCACTTAGTGTCACAACCATAGACTGTGGTCTCATCGTCAATGGGAATGTCGACGACTTCATGCTCTGGTGGTGGCTCTTCGCTACACGGGTAAGCATCATCTGGTGATTCTTCGAGTTATTCGGGGAGGAAACCACGGTCAAAAGTTATATTATCCGGATCGAGCTCGTTGTCTTTTACTATCACATCCGTCGTTTTATCTGTGCCGACTGCGTCGGACTGGTCGAGATCCATCAGGATTGGTTCGATGATATCTTTGGTCTGGTTGAGGTCCATCAGATCTGTCGTGGAACGAGTAGGCGAGCCGTTGCTTAAACCCGCTCTCCGCTTCTCGGCTCTTCGATGAAATCAACTTTGACGATTCTTTGAAGAGCTTTGTCTAGCTGCGCCGACGAGCCGAGTGATGCGAGAGCATCTGATTGCGAGTTCTCTGCCCTTGGAATTCTTGTTAAGGTAAAAAATTTGAATTCCGCTATTAATGTCTTGGCGAGGGCGAGGTATGCTTCCATGCGTTCGTCCTTTGTCGCGTATTCGCCGTTGAACTGATTCACGATGAGTTGAGAGTCACAAAATGCTTCTATCCTTGTCATTTTTAGCGCTTTAATCAATCGAAGGCCTGCGACTAAGGCTTCATATTCTGCCTCATTGTTTGATGCTCTGAAACCAAGGCGAAATGATTGTTCTAGAGATTTTCCGTCTGGTGATGACATTCGAATGCCTACTCCCGACCCGTGTTTAGATGACGAGTTATCCACATGCAATTACCAGATTTCGGATGAGTCTTCATTTTCTGAAGAGGCTGCCGCCTCTGGCAGTTCGATTAGAAAGTCAGCCAACACTTGTGCTTTGATTGTCGTTCTACTGCGATACTCGATATCAAACTCGCTTAATTCAATAGCCCACTTGGCGAGTCGCCCGGATTGTGTTGGACTGTGGAGAACAGCTCGTAGTGGAAAAGTACAGAGAACTACGATTGAGTGGGATTGGAAATGAGATCGAAGCTTGCGAGCCGACGTAATAACCATGAGTGCTAATTTCTCTGTTAAAGGATATCTTGTTTCCGCATCGGTTAACGACTTGCTAATATAGAAAACGGGCTTCTGGACTGTACCGTCTTCGCGAACTAGAACTCCACTGACTGCCGATAAGGAAACCGCGATGTAAAGATAAAGCGGTTCGCCACGAATGGGTTTTGTCAAAACGTGTGGAGTAGCGAGATATTGTTTCAACTCCTAGAAGGCCGCTTCACACTTATCTGTCCATTTGAATGCCTGACGAGCTGCCCCCTTTTTGTCCTTGAGCGTGTCATAAAAAGGCAAGCATTTATCGGTAGAGCGCGAGATGAATCTGTTCAACGCTGCCACTCTTCCCGTCAGTCGCTGGACCTATCTTTTCATCTTCGGCGAGGCCATCTGGATGAGCGCATGGATTTGGTTCGGGTTTGCCTCGATCCCGCGACGAGTCACCATGTAGCCGAGGAACTCGCCTGATGTTACGCTGAAACGACACTTGGCCGGATTGAGCTTCATGTTATACTTGTTTAATAGTGCGAAGCATTCCGCGAGATGGCCGATATGGTCCTTCTCCTCGAGCGACTTGACGAGCATATCGTCTATGTAGACCTCCATTGTCTTGCCGAGGAGGTCCGCAAACATCCTATTCACCAATCGTTGATAAGTTGCCCCAGCGTTCTTAAAGCCAAAAGGCATGACCTTGTAGCAATAGATCCCACGATCCGTAAAGAAAGATGTTTTGTCGCGATCACCAGGGTGCATGAAGATTTGATTATAGCCAGAAAAAGCATCCATAAATGACAACAGTCTGTTCCCAGATGTCGCCTCGACGAGGCGGTCGATATGAGGAAGAGGGAAACTGTCTTTGGGACACGCCTTGTTTAAATCTGTGAAGTCTACACAGACTCGCCATTTACCATTTTTCTTCTTCACGACGACTGGATTAGCGAGCCAATCTGGATATCTGACTTCGGCGATTGAGCCAACTTTCAGAAGTCTTTCTACTTTGTCATTTACCGCTTGAGTTCTATCCGGTCCAAGCCGCCTTCGCTTTTGCTTTACGGGTTTGAAAGTCGTATCAACATTCAACTCGTGACTAATGATATTGATATCGATCCAGGGCATGTCCTCGGCTGCCCATGCGAAAGTACTAACGTTCTTCTTAAGGAATTCGACGAGGTCGAGCCTGACGGGTTCATCTAGCGTCGCGCCTATCTCCACACATTTCTCCGGGGACTTGTCGTCTATGCAAACCCATATGACAGGTTAGCAGGTCGGACCCGCCCCTTCCTCTTCTGCGGCTTCTGCGATCTGTAGTTACTATAAAACATTCGAGAGCTCTTTGACAGGCTCCCTGTCAGCTTTAATCTTTTTTTGTTTCTCGCTCGGGATCAGGTCTGTCGCCTGACTCCTTAGTTTATGCGCGGCCATGAAGCAAGATCGCGACGCTGCCTGACTTCCTCTAATTGCTTTGATCCCGCTTTTGGTTGGAAATTTAAGGCAGAGATGGTATGTCGAGGCGACGGCACGCATCGAGTTGAGCCAAGGTGTTCCCATTATAACATTGTAAATCGTCGGGTTGTCTGATACTGCGAATTCTACAATTTTAGTTATCCCTTCCGCACATACCGGAATTTTGATTGTTCCGAGTGTCATTGTCATCTCGCCATTGAACCCGGTCAAAGGTTTAGGATGGGATTCGACTTGAGCGAGATCGATTTCCATTCGCTTAAGAGCGTCTATGAAAATGATGTCTACCGTGCTTCCAGTATCGATCAAAACGCGACCCGTGTCCCAACCTGCGACGGAGAGTCGGATGACAAGCGGGTCGTCGTGAGGTTTGTCAATGTCTTTGACCTCCTTCTCTTCAAACTGTATGACATCGTTTGGGAACTTGGACGGATTGGGTTTGTTCGCCCCTATCTCAGCTCGTCTCTGATAAGCTTTGATTGACGAGACGGTGTTTGAGCAATAACGCGAGCTGCCCATGATCATGTTGCATATTTTTTGCTTCGAGCCGCCCTGGCCTCCATTATCGTTCCGCCTGCCAGGGTGGGCTTCGTTATCGTTCCGCCTGTCTCGTTTGTTACCTCTGTTATTGTCCCCAGACGAGTTGTCTCCTTCCCTTGCATCATCGAATTGCTCGAGTTGGAAATCATTAACACTTATATTTCCTCTGAGTTCACCTGCGGCCAGCTTCGCTGCGAGTCGCATGCCGAGTACTCTGCATTTTATGCAAGTCGTAATATGCGGATTCGTCATACTGCGAGTTCCTCGTCCATGTGTTGCCATTACTACGGCCCATAGTGCTACTTCCGCGGCCTCGCCCTTTTCCTCGACCATAGCCGGGCGAGTCCACCAGGAAGTTATGGGCACCTTTAAAACCTCCCTCGTGCTGCACAAAGTTGCCTTGCTTCTTCTTTGCTGAAGCTGAGGCTTCTTGCAGGTTAGGATTTCTGGCCTTTCTATACTTCTGGCTCAGAATTCTGGTTTCATCCTCGCTTTTTGCGAAACCATTAGCGCGATGAAGCGCATCTTGAATAGACGAGGGCTCGTTAATTGTCATTTCCTTTTGAAAATCCGAATTGTACCACAGGGCCTTTCACAACGCGCTTAGTGCGGACTGGTCGTCAATCGCTTTGACCTGAGTAAGCATCGCCTTGAAGCGTTCGATGAAAACTCCCAAGGGTTTGCTGGCCGCCTGCGACATGGTATAAAGATCCGCCTCTGACAACCTGCGCTTGATTAAGATGGCATACTACTTCAGAAATGCTTCGGATTCCCCTTTAGCCCCGTAAACCAATAGAGAGCTGCCCCCTTGAGGCGTTCCACGAAGAAGAGGCAGTAACCTACGTCTCTTTCCTCGAGTCGGAAATTAGCTCGCCCCATAGAGATTGAGAACGCTCTAATGTGCTCCGTGGGGTCGCCCTTTCCTTCGTAAATATGAATCCTTATTTTCCCGGGATCGGATAGACGCGCCTTGGTTACTCGCTCGGTAAAAGGAGTAGTACGAGCTTCTTCAAGAACGCGTTCAATTTCTGGTGCCTTGCTGGTTGCGCGATGCACTTGTGATCGCATATCTTTGAGATCGCGTGCTGTCTGCTGCATGATGGCTTTGAGCTCGTCCATCTCCCTTTGCTGCGCAATAATAGTTCTGCGATTGGTCGGGGCTTCGGCCTGCTCCGTCCATCACATATTCTCCGCGATTTCGCCCTCATCCCGACTTTGGATATGACTGGTCGGTCGGCTAGGTCGTGCGGCTCCGAACTCACGTTCTACTGGATCGTCTGTTATACCAATAACGTCGTCAGTCGCACCTGCGACGGGAACGACTCCATCTTCGAGAGGTGTGGGTGTATGATCCTCGCGAGCCCCGCGAGCTGAAGGCGAGGTCGCCGGGGTGAAGCTGAGAGCGATCGGGGTGACGCAAAGTGCGGCACCTTGAGGTAGTCCTTGAGACTGACGAGCTGTTGACAAGGCATTGATTTCGGTGGTCAGGTTACTGTTGATGGTTTGCTGGTTCTGCGACTGCTTGAGCAACTGCTCGAGCATTGCTTTGAGCTGATCGTAAGCTCCTGGTGTGGCCGGGTCAGCCGAGGCGGTATTTGTGGTTTTCTGGTTTCCTGTTGGGGCATATCCGCCTGCTTCCGCCTCCAATGCGGACTGGTTGTTTACGTTGGTTTGCCCATGCGAAGCGGACTCCCTCGGATCTGAACCACCTTCTGTCGCTGGAGACTACGGGTTCAATATTGACATATTGGCGAGTTTGCCTAAGTGTTTGTTTGGTGTATGAAGCTAGTGTTGCGAGTAGACACCCTCTTTCTAGCGCCAAATTGTGCGAGCTGGAATTTCACACAATAGAATTTGTGAAGATTCAATGTAAAAAGAGCTTCTTTAGGGTTTCAAACACGAAGACAAGGTTCGAATTAGGGTTCTTCAATTGTTCTTATTATTAGCTAACTGAGAGCTATTTTTGTCTTATTCTAGTTTAGAATTTTCGGATCCCCTCAAATGAGGGGGGGGGGGGGGGGGTACATGCTTATTTATAGAGAAATAAGTCGGTTCGGACAAATAGTGTTGGGCCGTTAATGGCTTTTATCTTCTGGGCTTTGACTGGTGGGCTGGTTTGTAATAAACCTCCGGTTCTGTCACCGGTTAACCGAATCCTCGGAATTGCCGGTTTAACGTGTATTTTGTCGGTTTAGGCTATCGATTCTTCTAGGGGAGATTTCACCCCTACAATCATCGTGAAATTTCAGGGGTAAGTTCTTCTCTCTCTTAGCTATCTGTGAGGCAAATCGTTTTGTCAATCGGATGCGTATGCTAAGAGATATCTCTGTTTTTGTGGGTAATATCTGTGAAGAATCGGGTCTGTGATCAGACCATTTCGAGGGCGTTTTTGCCGGAGCTCCAAAAGGAATTAAGCAACGATTTATATATCATTGGAAAGCCCTTCGTGTCTAGCTTCCAAATCATGTTTCAGATCATGATTCTGAGGGGACAGAGAAGGGTTAACCAGTGACTTTTGGCCTCGTTGAGGCTGTGTTTAGTGCTGGTTGTGTGGATGTTGGATTTCCTTTTCCCAAAAAGCAAAGGTGAGTTCGCGACCATAGGTTTCTAGGCGATGATGGATTGTTTGATTATTTTGTGATATTTTGTGATGGAATTTCGTGTGATATGGATGGATATCATTGTTGTGTGATTATGGATTATTATTGTACTGATCGTATGCAGGTTTGCGACTCATATTAGTCGGAATCGGGTTGAGAGAGGAGAAACTCGTTTTTGATGAATACATAGGCGTGTTGATTGACACCAGGAGGGTGTCGCTCGACACGAGTGCAGTAGTCATGTCGATCGACAACCTTCAGGTGTCGCTCGACATGAGCACTTGAGTCATGTCGATCGACACTTTGCTGGTGTCGCTCGACACGACATGTTTGGTTCTGAAATGATTTTTAAAATACAATGTGGTATATTTGATGGATTCTTATAATTATATTCTTGTTTGTTATGTTGCCTGAGCTTGCTTGTTACACTAGTAGATAGTCTGACCGGCTCACTAAGTATTTATGAAATACTTACGCAACTCTTATTTCCACGTGTTGCAGGTAAATGAAAAAAATGATCGCGGAATCATGGCAGTAGGAGGAGGATTCTGAACCTAGTGCTTAGGTTGCTAGAGTTTATGTGAGGTATTGAATTCTGGAATTGATTGATTGAATTAAATTATTTATGGATGATTTAAATTATGTGTTTTCCGCTGTTATTGATATCGTTGAATTAGCCATTGAGAATTAATAATTATGGGATTATTAATTCGGGTTAATTAATTAAAAAAGTGTTGGTTGTTTCATTTTGGTATCAGAGCGCTTACAGTTTTAGGGCAGTAGGTTGTGTGAACTAAGACTATGTGTTTAGAATTGATCATCCTCTTCGGGCCTTTAAAGAGATTATGCGGTAAGTATTTATTTGTTGTTGGTAACTTCTATTGTTGAATTCTAGTTTAGGTAGTCTGTGTTTTTGCAAAATGCAGAGAGTGATGGCTAAAGTTGTTAGAGGTCGTGGCTACGAAGGGCAAGGTTGGGATCGGGGACGCGTGAGTAAGTTCGCCGATAGTGTGGCGTCGAGTGAGATGCGTGAGAGTATTTCTGATTCGGGGATCCAGGAGTGCATGCAGTGTTACTGCTAGTCTGAGGACTGGTGGTACCAGTGAGGCTACGAGTGTGACTGGTAGTGGGGGAGGCCCATGTGGGGATGCAACTTGATGTGTAAAGTTTTAACACAAAATAAATCCGCAAGTGCACAGACAATTGCAGTAGTATAAAGGGTATGGAATCCACAGAGGCCAAGGTTACACTATGAAATTATGAGATTAAAGCTAAGATAAAATATGGTTTTGGTTGAAAGTTTCGTAACAATAAAACGGCAAATAAACGATATGAAACTCAATAAAAAGAAGCACTAGATCAAGGTAATTCACCGGTGACTTCGGATTAAGGACTGAGCAACTATTCAAGATTCAATTTAAGTACGGTCTAGAACTCAAACATAAAAGTAATATTGCCCCACTGTCGTGATGCATCAATATCTTCGTCTAATAACCTAAATACCTAAACTGTCGTTTGGATTCATCGATGAAAACAAGCATTAATGAATTGGTTCAATTTGTTCACAATTAATGGTAACAATCAACTGTCGTTGGTTACACACTAATTGCTCACCAATGGTTTTTTCTAGCAACCTAGAGCACTGTCGTGAATAAGTTTAACTTGAAATCATAGACTAGGCGATCAAATTAGTCTAAGCAATACGAATCCCAATTGATGAAGACAAATTATTTCATTCCTATTTGACTCAGTCACTAGCATCATAAATCACCAATGAAAGCGCCTAATCTAGCTATGAGACTACTCGACCATGGAGATTAAAAACGCAGCAATCAATGGAGAAGAATTCATAATGATAATAAAAGAGATAAGGATTTTAGAATTCTTCTCAATAGATGTCTGTAGGAATTCGTACTAGGTTACCCAGATTAATCTCTATTAATCCACCTACGTTACAGTTCCTTTTCCTAGGATCTAGGGTTTGTAAACGAATAAACTGAAAAACTGGATCTCGATTATACCTGGAGTTTGCAGCGGAATTAGCAGGGAATCGAGATTACGAGCACGTCAAACGCTATGCCTCTACGGATAGTCCACACGCACACAAATAGGAATCTGCCGGAATGCTAGAACCGGTGATCAGATCTCTTTAGGGATTTAGTGTTTCAGAGTGACGGCTATCAGAAAGATTTTTTTCTTTTTCTTTTATCCAGGTCGTGCCTCATATCTCTATATATATGGGCTCTGGAGAAAAACCTAATTATCCTGAACCGAGTCAGAATTAATTAAGTCGTTAAACCGAAATCCCTATTTCGGATTTAACTCGTGTCGATCGACACAACCCATGTGTGTTGATCGACACACTCTTTAAAACACTAAAATAATGTGTATCAAATACACATCATTTGGATCATTACATTAATGATTATTCCCATATAAAGCGCATCCTATTTGCTTAGGTGTGTGACCCTGTAGGATCATATAATACTAGCAATGAGTTCATAACTCATAGATCATCAGAGGTTTCTAGCAAAACGTTATGATCACCTAGTATCATATGAATGTCTAATCTCGACATTACAACTATCACTGGAGTGATTACAAGTGTGATTTCAGGACATTCCCAACAATCTCCCACTTGTACTGGAATCAACTATTCCAATAATCCCTTTGTCGCTATATCTCGATATGGCATAAGGCAAGTACCGTGTCATCCTTATTCAACCAAAATCATGTTCATCGAACTCCGATTTATACTGACAATACAAACGACTGACATTCAGCTCGTTCGAGTGCGGCCACACATTCCTCAGTATCAAATCTTCGATGGGCCCTGAGATATTTATCTCCCGTTTTCCAGGAGGGACAAATCCCATCTTGTTCCATCCCTGTTCCTTCACACACTTCATGATACGCCCAATCAATGCCTTTATTGTCACCTGTAACGGATAACGTTTGACATTGTCAAAGCGGACCAATTCATATGTAAGAAATCATGATGAACTCAGGTCTAAGGACTATACTCTATAGTCGTTATGAGAATCTCTCATGACACTTAATTTCCTGTAGAGTTCTCATTAGCGGGTCATGTCCGATCATATGTTCTCCAATATATATCTATGTGATTGACTTTAATACTCTTATTAATGACTCCATGAAACTTAGTCATCAGTCACCTCACATGCTAGTCTCATGCGGTTGTTAGTGTCCCACATTAACAACCTCGACCAGGGACAAATATAATCTATGTCATTTAATTCTCATAGGGTTTCATGATCAAGTCCTCAACTTGATGACCTATAGAATGTCATAAATTACTTTGGGACTCATTATTTAAAAACACAGTTAAATAATACCGAAATCATATTTCATTAAAATAATCAAAGTGTGATTACAAGAACATTAAAACCTAACCAAAAACAAGACAACTCCCACTAAAATCAAGATCACATCTTAATTTCCTTCAGTCCTATAGCAGCCGTATGACTGTCATGCTTAGGTCTTGGGAGGGGCTTGGTCAGAGGATCAACGACATTCTCATCCGTGGGAACTCGACTGATCTTCACGTCTCCTCTATCAATTATATCATGAATCAAGTGATATCTCCTTTCTATGTGTTTGGATTTCTGGTGAGATCTTGGTTCCTTTGCCTGAGCAATTGCTCCATTGTTATTACAAAACAATGCTACAGGCTCCAAGATACTAGGAATCACACCGAGTTCAAACACGAACTTCTTGATCCAAAGAGCTTCCTTTGCTGCTTCCGAAGCGGCAATGTATTCAGCCTCAGTAGTGGAATCAGCTACAGTGCTCTGCTTGGAACTTTTCCAACTTACTGCACCGCCATTCAGACAAAAGACATAACCATACTGAGACCGGAAATCGTCTCTGTCCGTCTGAAAACTTGCATCCGTGAATCCACTTATGACTAGCTCATCACTTCCTCCATATACCAAGAACTTATCCTTAGTATTTCTCAAATACTTGAGGATATTCTTGACTGTTGTCCAGTGACACTCACCTGGATCAGATTGGTATCTACTCGTCATGCTTAAGGCACAAGCAACATCTGGACGAGTACAGAGCATGGCATACATTATAGATCCTATTGCCGAAGCATAAGGAAACCTATTCATTCGTTTCAGCTCAGCTTGTGTCGAAGGACACTGCTTCTTGCTAAGAATAACGCCATGCAACATAGGCGTGAAGCCCTTCTTGGAATTTTGCATATTGAATCTGTGTAATACCTTATCAATATAAGTATCCTGACACAATCCAATTCGCCTATTTAATCTGTCTCTATAGATTCTAATTCCAAGAATGTACGCGGCTTCACCCATGTCTTTCATGGAAAAACAACTTCCAAGCCAAGTCTTGACAGACTGAAGCAATGGAACGTCATTTCCGAGAAGAAGTATGTCATCTACATACAGTACGAGAAATGCAACTCCGCTCCCACTAGTCTTCTTGTATACATATGGTTCTTCTCGTTCTTGATAAAGTCAAACTTTTTGACTGCTTCATCAAAACAAAGATTCCAACTCCTTGATGCTTGCTTCAATCCATAAATGGATCGATGAAGCTTGCATACTTTCCCAACATTCTTAGGATCAGTGAAACCTTCAGGTTGTGTCATATACACATCCTCTTCCAGAATTCCGTTAAGGAAAGCTGTTTTCACATCCATCTGCCAAATCTCATAATCATAATAAGCGGCAGTTGCTAGGAGTATCCGAATGGATTTAAGCATAGCGACTGGGGAATAGGTCTCATCATAGTCAATACCATGAATTTGCTTGAAACCTTTAGCCACTAATCTAGCTTTGAATATCTAAATATTCCCATCCACGTCAATCTTCCTTTTGAAGATCCATTTACACTCAATGGGTCTTATACCATCGGGTAAATCTACCAAGGACCATACTTGGTTTTCTGACATGGATCCCATTTCGGATCTAGCGGCTCCAAGCCACTTTTCGGAGTCAGAGCCCAACATTGCTTCTTCGAAATTCGTAGGCTCGTCACTGTCAATGATCAACAAGTCATGACAGTCGTTCACGAGAAGACCGTAGTATCTCTCGGGTTCGTGACGAATCCTTCCGGATCTGCGAACTTCTGGCATCACAGGCGCAGGTTCCACAACTCCTTGTGGTTCAGGTTCCACAACTCCTTGTGGTTCCACCTGCTGCTCTTCCTGATAAGGTTGAGCAGGTTCCTGTGATTCTCGAACTTCTTCGAGTAGTACTTTACTCCCACTATTCTTCTTGTGAAGAAACTCTCTCTCCAGGAAAGTACAATCCCGAGCAACAAACACTTTGTTCTCAGAACGGTTGTAGAAGTAGTACGCCTTGGTTTCCTTAGGATAACCAACGAAAAAGCACTTATCAGAATTGGGTGCAAGCTTATCGGATATTAAACGTTTTACACAAGCTTCACAACCCCAAATTTTCAGAAAAGACAAACTTGGAACATTTCCAGTCCACATCTCATGTGGTGTCTTCGCAACTGATTTTGATGGGACTCTGTTTAGTGTAAACGCAGACGTTTCTAGAGCGTATCCCCAAAAGGATAATGGAAGGTTTGTTTGACTCATCATTGATCGAACCATATCCAATAGGGTCCGATTCCTCCTCTTAGAAACTCCATTCCATTGGGGTGTTCCAGGAGGAGTGAGCTGTGAAACAATTCCACACTCTCTCAGATGATCACTGAACTCTTGACTTAAGTATTCTCCTCCACGATCTGATCGAAGAGCTTTAATACTTTTGCCAAGTTGGTTCTCTACTTCATTCTGGAACTCCTTAAATTTCTCAAAGGATTCCGACTTGTGTCTCATTAGATAGACATAGCCATACCTACTGAAATCATTAGTAAAGGTAATGAAGTATTGATAGTTTCCTCTAGCACTTGTGCTCATCGGGCCGCATACATCTGTATGTACAAGGCCCAATAAGTCACTGGCCCTTTCATTTGGTTTGTTGAAAGGGGCCCTTGCCATTTTGCCCATCAAACAAGATTCACATTTCTCACATGATTCATAATCAAATAAGCCTAAAAGTCCATCACTATGGAGCTTCTGTATGCGTTTCTCATTTATGTGACCCAAACGACAGTGCCAGAGAAAAGTTGGGTTTTCGTCATTGGACTTAAACCGCTTAGCATTTATGTTATATACGGGCATTGATTGGTTTAAAACGTAAAGCTCATTCTCTAATGGGCCGCTACCATAAAACATACCATCACGATTGAAAGAACAACATTTATTCTTAATAGCAAAATCAAATCCTTCTAAATCCAAACAGGAAACAGAAATGATGTTTCTGCTTATCGCAGGTACATAATAGCAATTGTTTAATTCTAAAACCAAACCCGAAGGCAAAGACAAATGATAAGTGCCCACGGCCAACGCAGCAACCTTTGCTCCATTCCCGACTCGCAGCTCCACTTGCCCTTTCTTCAGCGTCCTACTATTGCTTAGTGCCTGCACATTAATACAAATGTGAGCACCACAACCGGTATCTAATACCCATGAGGTAGAACCTGTAGATGTAACATTTACTTCAATAACATAAATACCTGGAGAAGTCGTCTCGTACGTCTTCTTTTTGTTCTTCAAACCTTCCAGGAATTTGTTGCATTTTCTTTTCCAATGCCCCTGCTCATTACAGAAATGACATTTATCAGCACCAGAAGGGCCAGCCTTTGGCTTAGGAGTCGGCGCAGGTTTGTCCTGGTTCATAACCTGGACGCTCCTGCCCTTTCCCTTGCCTTTGCCGGGTTTCTTAAACTTATTGCCCCCTTGTACCATAAGCACATTTGGGGCACCCTTCTTGATGTTTGGCTCAGCTGTCTTGAGCATGCCATGTAACTCAGTCAACGTCTTCGTCAAGCTATTCATATTATAGTTCATAGTGAACGTATTATAGCTTGGCGGCAGTGACTGTAGTATGATGTCAGTAGCCAACTCTTGGCTAATGGGACAGTCCAGTTTCCCCAAGTTATCAATATAACCCATCATCTTGATGACGTGGGGACTCACTGGAGCATCACTTGGCAGCTTGCACTCAACTAGAGATTTAACCGTCTGGTATCTCTCAGTTCGAGCTTGCTCCTGAAACATAGCATTCAGGCTAGTGATTATCTCGATGGGCGACGCCACGTTCTCATATTGCTTCTGCAAATCTGAGTTCATGGTAGCCAGCATCAGACAAGTCACATCGACCACATCATTAGAATGCTTATCCCAAGCATTCTTTTCTGTCTGTGAATTATTGGAACGGTACTTCTCGGGGAGAACTTTATCAAGGACATATTCCTTTTTCTCCTGTCTGAGAACAATTCTCAGATTCCGATACCATTCAAGAAAATTAGATCCTACAACTTGTCCTTCTCAAGGACGGATCTTATGGAGAAAGTGTTGTTAGAGCTTGACATAGCTGAAACAAAAGAGGTAGAGGGTTAGTTATGATGTTCAACAAAAGAGTAAACTTAACAATTAAGAAAACTCGCATTATATTCAAACTATATTTCCTCAAAAGAATATAATGATCCAAGATCCATGTTTCACTAAAACCCGAGCAAGCCACTGGCTGTTACTCAAATCTTAGCGATACAGGTAAGCAACTCTTTGCTAATCATATCCAATATGACTCTTGGTTGTGGATAAAACATCTTATGTTCTAACCACCTGATGTCTCTGGGCCCAAAACTTCTGATAGCCCATTCAAGCAAACCAATCTCTTCTGTCATGTAATAGTTGATGTCATGCACTGCAAGCCCATCAACTCAATTACCTACTGCCTCACTCATGTCACTGCAGATACCTTGCACTGCAAGCCTATCGCGCAATGAAAGAGCCTTGACAGCTGACAAGATCGGGAAGACATCCAGAACACTTGATATTTATTCGAGGAACTGAACATTTAATCCTCAATACATATCATATATGCATTCAGGAACCCAATCTCATTAAATCCGGTTCGGTTATTCAATTTCATGTTCACTAACCATCAATCTGCATAAGCTGTCGATCGACACTACCTTAGTGTCGATCGACACTTACTCTTCTGTTACAGTTCATCGAAAACCGATCAATCCAATTGAACCGGATTTGATAACCGACACAAAATTCCAATAACCGGTCTGTGTCGATCGACATGACCAAACCAGATTCAATCTTCGATAACCGGTCAATCTAATTGAACCGGATCGATAACCGGTCAATCTAATTGAACCGGGTCGGTTTTGGTCTCTGTCGAGCGACACAACATTTGTGTCAATCGACACGAACCAAACCAAATCAATTTTGCGATAACCGGTCAATCCAATTGAACCGGATCGATAACCGGTCAATCCAATTGAACCGGGTCGATTCTGGTCTCTGTCGAGCGACACAACATTTGTGTCGATCGACACGAACCAAATCGCTATAAACCGAAATTAACCGGTTTAATTGATTTGTTAACCAAGCGCGATAACCGATTCAATCCAATTGAACCGGTTCATCGTATGCAAGGCAGATACAGACGTGGCGATCGATACAACCATTATGTCGATCGACACGACTAGGGTTCTTATGCGATTTGAGCAGTTTAATGACAAAACGATTTTGCAAATTTAACTAGATCAAATTTGATTACTGTTCAACAGATTAATACGTTAAACCCTAAGGCTCTGATACCACTGTAGGAATTCGTACTAGGTTACCCAGATTAATCTCTATTAATCCACCTATGTTACAGTTCCTTTTCCTAGGATCTAGGGTTTGTAAACGAATAAACTGAAAAACTGGATCTCGATTATACCTGGAGTTTGCAGCGGAATTAGCAGGGAATCGAGATTACGAGCACGTCAAACGCTATGCCTCTACGGATAGTCCACACGCACACAAATAGGAATCTGCCGGAATGCTAGAACCGGTGATCAGATCTCTTTAGGGATTTAGTGTTTCAGAGTGACGGCTATCAGAAAGATTTTTTTCTTTTTCTTTTATCCAGGTCGTGCCTCATATCTCTATATATATGGGCCCTGGAGAAAAACCTAATTATCCTGAACCGAGTCAGAATTAATTAAGTCGTTAAACTGAAATCCCTATTTCGGATTTAACTCGTGTCGATCGTCACAACCCATGTGTGTCGATCGACACACTCTTTAAAACACTAAAATAATATGTATCAAATACACATCATTTGGATCATTACATTAATGATTATTCCCATATAAAGCGCATCCTATTTGCTTAGGTGTGTGACCCTGTAGGATCATATAATACTAGCAATGAGTTCATAACTCGTAGATCATCAGAGGTTTCTAGCAAAACGTCATGATCACCTAGTATCATATGAATGTCTAATCTCGACATTACAACTATCACTGGAGTGATTACAAGTGTGATTTCAGGACATTCCCAACAATGTCGTGGGATGAATCTCCAAATCTTACAAGCAAATCCAATGGAATAAAGAACACTTGAAGAATCTCCAAAAACTTGGAGGAAATGAGTCTCAGTCTCTCAAAAATGTGCAATAGAAAATGAAAAGTGAATCCCCGTTTTAGGAGGTGGATCCTCTTATTTATAGTAAAAATTAGGGCAACTTAGTTCTGGGTGACCGACCGGTCGGTCTGGTTCCGGACCGGTCGGTCTGTCTTCAAGCAGCTACGGTCTTCGGGTCTTCGAGTATCGGGACCGGTCGGTCCCTTTATTCGGATCGGTCGGTCCAGATTCCAGAGAACTTTGGCTTCGGGACTTCGAGTGTCGGGACCGGTCGGTCCTTGGAAGTGGATTGGTCGGTCTCAATTCCAGGGACTCTTGGATCTTCGGGTCTCTGGCGAGCAGGTGCTCCTCTTTGGGCGAGCAGGTGCTCGGTATAGAGAAAATCACCTTTTTGCTCCAATTTTCTCTCTTTTGCTCCAATGATCCCCAATAACTCCAATCCATGCTCGAGAGCCTCCTAGAACCTGAAAAGACTCAAAAAGAACTAGAAAGAACCGAAAAACAATAGAAAACAATACGTAAAAGAGGCTAAAATATAGTATATCAACTCCCCCAGACTTAGACCTTTGTTTGTCCTTAAACAAAACAAGATCAAGAATAGAAGAGTGTCTGAAGATCGCATGGAAATCACTTGCTTGTTGGAAAAATTTCTGGACTTCATACTTTTGTCACCGAGCCGTAGAACATGCACCGTAATTAGCTATGGGATTAATAACCTAATCTTAGTCACCCACAATCTCAGCAGAAACTTCGGAATCCTCTATATCATCTCTTAAATAGATTAATGAAAATAAAAGTACAGTGATCTTACCCAAGGAGAATCGTTTCAAGGGGTGTCGACTTCTTCAAACCAAGACCCTCTCCCGTATACTCCTTTTCTCAACTCTTTTCCTCTCCTATGACTAGTTCTTATTATTATTATTATTAAATTTTTTTTTTTTTTTTAGTCTATGAGGTCACACAAGAGATACGGGTTTACGCATCGTCCCCTGGTTCATAGAGAAGTTTTTTATGGGACGAATCTAATGAGATCACAAAGGAGATACGGGTTTACGCATCTTCCCCTCGTTGACTTCAAAACTTTTAGTTTCCCTTACAACATGCTCTCCTGAGGTCACAAAGGATACACGGGTTTACGCATAGTCCCTTGGTTCACTTGGGCATGTTGCTTTGGTTAAAGAGAAGAGAGATAGAGAGTAAAAAGTAAACTTGCTGGAGAGTTGCGGTGTCTTGTGTGGTTCGAAAAAGTCTTGCCCAATGAACATCAAACCACTAAGAAAGAAATTAAAGATCAAGGTTAAATATCAAATAAAAATTGAGATGATATTGGATCAGCCTAATTTCCGACAAGTGTGGGGAATATTTAATCCACCCATAACCTTTCTGAAACAGAACTTTGGCCAAGTAAGTCATATAAGTAATCCCTAGTCCGAAAACAAATCCAATAGATCAAGTTCATAATTCCATTTCCTAACAACCTTTTCTTGACTCGATAAAACACAAAAACAGACTCAAGAAAATGAAAAAGAAAATAAGAAAATAGAAAACATAATTAGTACTAATAGCACTCCCCCCAGACTTACTTCACACCGACCCGGTGTGAAAATAAATCCAAAGGAAAGAAATATTAAAAGAAAGAAAATAAAATGAAAAGAAAAAAGAAAAAGTGAAGAAAATCACTTACCCGGGTCACTGGACCGACCGGTCCCAATACTGGACCGGTCGGTCTTGTGACCAGACCCTTACCTGATCCGCGGGACGATGGGGATCGTCTGGTCTCGGACGAGATGATGCGGGACGAGGCTGATCCGCGGGACGATGAGGATCGACTGGTCTCTTTAGGGAACCGACCGGTCTCAATCCCAAGGCCTCGACGGATCATGTGGGCACGACGGACCGACCGGTCCAGTAGTAGACAAGCCGATTCGGATGTCAGAATCTGAATCCAAAGTGCTGTGACGAAAATTCCTAAGGAAAACCAAAGAGAAAAACAAAAACAAAGGTAAAATTGAAAAATGAAGAATGAAAGAGAGTATGTACACTCACCGGTGGGTTGCCTCCCACCAAGCGCTTTGTTTAACGTCGTTAGCTTGACGTGCGTGCCCTTCAGGTGTGAGCAGAATCCATATGAGGATTAGAGACTTTCTTGTCCGGATCAGGGCTCGGTGGAGGTGGGTTGAGGCGTGGTCCGCTTGCTCTTTGATCACATATATCTAGTTGCAGAACCTTGCTCTGCATACTAGCCATAGCTGCTTGAACTTTTTCCTTAAACTTAGGAGTAATGATGGCTTTGACTTTAGAGAAAGGCCTAGACATACCTTTGCCCTTTAGCTTATACTCGATTGTGTCTCCAACACATCTCTACGGTGTCAAGGTTATACGCGAACCTGTAATATTTTTCTCGCGCTTTGGTTTGTCCCGCTTGTTGACTTTCTTGGGCTTCCCAGCATAAGAACGAATGTCTCCATCCAAGACTTCATTAACCTCATTCTTATTGCAAAGCACTGCAGCTGGCAAGACATTTACCTTCCCTGTTACATCGTCTATGGCAACACAAGAGCCATATTTGCCGCCATCCTTGTCTGAAATGGCATTGTAAGAGATTTGCTTGTCGGTGCTAGAGAAAACTATCCTTTTGTTTGGTAAGTCAACAACTGCACCTACTGTCGCAAGGAAAGGTCTCCCTAGAATCAAGGGCATGTATGAACCGTTGTTCATCTCCACAACTTGGAAATCAGTCGGGATCAAGCTATCCCCAATCTGGATATCTAAATTCTCAATTAACCCTTGTGAAGTTGTTACTGAGGCATCCTCAAACCTAATAGACATCTTAGAAGTCTTTATATCAACAATACCCAAAGATTCTGCAGTATCCCTTGACATGAGGTTAACACTAGATCCAGAATCGCATAGAGAATCTTCAAAATCAACTCCAAATATGAAACATGGAACAACAAACTTCCCTGGATCTTAAACCTTAGGCAATATCCTCAATGGTGGTAGTGTACTCCGTGCTTCTGCAAAGATTGCCTTAATATCCTCTTGAGTCTCTCTACGATTCCGAAAGAAATCATGTGTGGGACGATTTTTCAAAGCCTCTTTAAAGGAGATTTCTTTAGGAATCCTTCTCACCATCTTCTTAAAAATATCTAGTTTCTCTGCATTGATGGGATCCCTCTGATATCTAGGCGGAACTGGGTAGGGGACTGGCGGTTTGTAGACATGCGACCGAATCTTATCAACAAGCTCATTAGGCCGAAGCACTGTAGAAGATGGTCCAGCAACCTCTTCGTCCTTTTTCTCTCCTGGAGCAGGTGCTCCTTCCGGGAGCGGGTGCTCCACAGACTCTTCTGGGCAGTTTTCAGCCGCTGCCCCTATAATCGGTGGAAAAGTTTTTCCACTACCCAGCGTGATGGCATTCACAAACTCTCTGGGGTTTGCAACTGGTTTACCTGGCAGGACTCCTTGTGTACTCTTGACTGCCTCGGCTGTTTGAGCGACCTGATATCAAGATTCTTCACATGAGTGCAAATAGCTTCAAACTTACTGTTGAGATCATTGTACATGCTGTCCACCTTGGCATTGATCTCATTAGCAGATTTCTGCTGGCTGAGTAAAACCAACTGCATAAGGGACTTCAGTTTGTCTTGAGAGTTAGATGCATGAGCTTGAAAGCTTTGATTCTGCACATAGTCTTCACCCACATAGTTCACCTCAGCATACTGCTCATCTCCTTTGTTCTCACAAAGCTTGACACTTCTCTTATTTCTTTTTAACAACAGGTTCACTTTCGTTGTAAGCTCATCAATCTTCAGTGACTCAACACTGCTGACATATATAGGCTCATCATAGTCATGTCAGCGATTCCTGGAACTTGCAGCCAAGTTCTCTATTAATTAATGTGCTCCTTCCATGGTCCTAGCCATAAAATTACCATTACTCTCAGCATTCAAAGTGTTCCTATAATCACGATCAACACCATCATAGAAGATACCCAGCAAATTCTCATCGGTAAACCCATGGTGTGGACATTCTCTTGTACTCTTTGAACCGTTCCCATGCCTCACAAAAGGACTCTCCTGAATGTTTCTGAAACGTGGAGATCTTGTTCCTTAGACTCGCGGTCATGGTTTTGATGTAGAAGTGGTCCAAGAACGCTGCTCTACATTACGGCCAAGTCATGATGGATCCCGCTGGTAGCGACTTGAGCCAACGGGTAGCTTTATCCGCGAGTGAGAAAGGGAAAAGCTTGCACTTCAAGAAATCCGGGTTCATCCCATTAGAGCTCGTCGTGGAGCAAATCTCCTCGAAGTTCTCTATATGGTCCATCGGAATTTCAGCAGGCAATCCATGGAACAAATGCTGCTTAACCAGCAATATCATCTGCGGTTTGATCTCATAATCATTCCGGTCAACAGGAGGGGGAACTATAGCAGCTCGGTTCCGGTAAAAAGCATGGGGATTGTCCATATCCCCTATGGTTTGTTGCTGCTCATGCGGACGCTATTGCATTTGAGCAATTTGTTGTTCCAGCCTCCGAATAACAGCAGCTACATGGCCATCTCCAGCTCGGTTGTCGGTTTCGTCGCCCATGTTGACTGGATTCGACTTCTTGTTTGTCGATTGACTCGTTCTAGTCTTGCGAGTTCCATGTTACTTAGAATGACAAGGGGGTTTTAGATATTTCTCCTTGTGGTCATACACCTGAAACACACCAGAAACAAATAAAAGAAAACAAAATTAAAAAAATTCTTAGACTATAAATAAAATCAAATTTCAAAGGTAACGCAATTGGTCCCCGGCAACGGCGCCAAAAACATGGTGTGAGAAGTTTGAACCCAAAATAAATCCGCAAGTGCATAGACAATTGCAGTAGTATAAAGGGTATCGAATCCACAAAGACCAAGGTTACACTATGAAATTATGAGATTTTAAATTAAAGCTAAGATAAAATATGGTTTTGGTTGAAAGTTCCGTAACAATAAAATGGCAAATAAACGATATGAAACTCAATAAAAAAAAGCACTAGATCAAGGTAATTCGCCGGTGATTTCGGACTAAGGACTGAGCAACTATTCAGGATTCAATTTAAGTACGGTCTAGAACTCAAACATAAAAGTAATATTGCCCCACTGTCGTGATGCATCAATATCTTCGTCTAACAACCTAAATACCTAAACTGTCGTTTGGATTCATCGATGAAAACAAGCATTAATGAATTGGTTCAATTTGTTCACAATTAATGGTAACAATCAATTGTCGTTGGTTACACACTAATTGCTCACCAATGGTTTTTTCTAGCAACCTAGAGCACTGTCGTGAATAAATTTAACTTAAAATCATAGACTAGGCGATCAAATTAGTCTAAGCAATATGAATCCCAATTGATGAAGACAAATGATTTCATTCCTATTTCGCTCAGTCACTAGCATCATAAATCACCATTGAAAGCCCCTAATCTAGCTATGAGACTACTCGACCATGGAGATTAAAAACACAGCAATTAATGGAGAAGAATTCATAATGATAATAAAAGAGATAAGAGTTTTAGAATTCTTCTCAATTGATGTCGTGGGATGAATCTCCAAATCTTACAAGCAAATCCAATGGAATAAAGAACACTTGAAGAATCTTCAAAAACTTGGAGGAAATGAGTCTCAGTCTATCAAAAATGTGCAATAGAAAATGAAAAGTGAATCCCCGTTTTAGGAGGTGGCTCCTCTTATTTATAGTAAAAATTAGGGCAACTTAGTTCTGGGTGACCGACCGGTCGGTCTGTCTTCAAGCAGCTACGGTCTTCGGGTCTTCGAGTGTCGGGACCGGTTGGTCCCTTTGTTCGGATCGGTCGGTCTAGATTCCAGAGAACTTTGGCTTCGGGACTCGAGTGTCGGGACCGGTCGGTCCTTGGAAGTGGATCGGTCGGTCTCGATTCCATGGACTCTTGGATCTTTGGGCCTCTGGCGAGCAGGTGCTC
Source organism: Draba incana (assembly GCA_963576765.1). Lineage (NCBI taxonomy): Eukaryota > Viridiplantae > Streptophyta > Magnoliopsida > Brassicales > Brassicaceae > Draba > Draba incana. The sequence continues at coordinate 18,435,045 of OY755208.1, forward strand.
CACTTTGGGCGAGCAGGTGCTCGGTATAGAGAAAATTGCATTTTGCTATAGTTTCCTCTCTTTTGCTCCAATGATCCCCAATAACTCCAATCCATGCTCGAGAGCCTCATAGAACCTGAAAAGAGTCAAAAAGAACTAGAAAGAACCGAAAACAATAGAAAACAATACGTAAAAGAGGCTAAAATACTAATATATCACGACTGTCGGTGTGACTCTGGGTCAAGATGATTGTCTGGTGGATATGTTGGTTTAGTTGTGGGAGCGGTTACTGAGTGCGGTGCGAGTATTGCCACGTGTGGCAGAGGTGCAGTCGAGGGCTGCACCTTCAAAGCAGGTTTCATCATAGTTGAGGATGATGGAGCTGATCTATCGTATTGGTTTGAGTTTCTTCTCGGGGTGTGCTAAGTCCGAGGAGGCTCAAGTGAAGGTTGAGATTGGAGCGGTTTGTCCATTCTTTTTGGTGTCCTGAGGGATATCGGGTGGGGTTTGGCGGTTCATTACCTTGATGGTGATACACATTTCTTGTACAGAGGTGTTAAGGCCAGCCTGAGGCAGGCAGTGTGGACCTGGGGAGAATGCTTAGCAGAGTTTGATGTTGAGTTCTTTCCTTGGGTGGCAGGAGACTGGTCAGGGGAGTATAATGTTCAGTGCAACAAGTTCTTGGTCTATGAGGGTAGAGGCATAGAGGATGAGAATGCGCAGATGAAGAGGTTCTTGTAAGGATTTTGACTAAGTTTGAGGACGTCGTGCAGAGTGTCCAGTTTCGCCTCGAGGGCGGAGTTTGTTGAGTCACCTTTTGATTTTGAGTAGGATCTGAGAGATCATGCAGCAATAAGGGTTGTTCCTGTTGTTCTAGCTGTTCAGACGAGGAAGCACCAGCAGCAGGCGGGTCCTAGCAAGGGCTACAAGCCTGCACAGGGACAGAAGAGGAAGTGGGGATTATTTTTGTGAAGCTGTATGATGTCATTCGTAGTATAGATTGGTTGGAGCGTTCAGAGTCCATCTGAATGGTCATTGAGGTCGCGTAGTGGTTGAGCGCGAGAGACTGAGGTATGGTCGGTATGAGTTTATAGCGATGCTGATTGGGGTGACAAATGGACTAATATTGGATCGTGAGATTAGCATGTGACTGGATTTAGACCTCGAGTTTAGTGAGTGTGAGTCCAGGTGAGCAAGATGGTGAGTCGCAGAGTGCGATTCGAGTCAGCTAGTAAGGGTCTTAGCATAAGTTTCCGAGTGGATTTATGTAGTGATTGCCCATTCCAAAGTGGATGTGGGAGATTGATTGTGATGAATTTTTAGAGTTTTAGGCGTGTATGTTAAACCCAAGTGGGGGAGGAGCATTTTTTGTGCTAGTTTTGTTCAGGAGATGACGGAGAAGATCCGTGTCTTGCGGTTGAACATGAAAGAGGCTTAGGATCGGCAAAACAGCTATGCCGATAAGAGGCGGAGAGAGTTAGAGTTTACGGTCGGAGATAGAGTGTATCTCAAGATGGCCATGTTGCGAGGCCCCAACAGAGTGCGAGATTTATGGGTTCGTTCCCGGTAGTGGAGCGAGTTAGACCGGTGGCTTATCGGTTAGAGTTACCTCCGATCATGAAGGAATCTCATAAGGTGTTCCATGTGTCGATGTTTTGGAAGTTCCTGCATGAGTCGGAGGAGTTGGTGGCTATGATTCCGGAGGATCTTTAGCCTGATTTGATTGTAGCGGAAAGACCTGGGAGGATCCTTGAGAAGAGAAACAAGGTTCTGCGTTGAAAGAGGATACTGTTGCTGAGAGTCTTATGGTACTGTAGCGGTACAGAGGAGGAGACTTGGGAGCCAGAGATAAAGATGAAGTTAAAGTTCAAAGTGGTTTGACAAGCAAGTCGCGGTGCGAGCTTTACTTTTCTTTGTAATTCCAGTTTCGTTGGTTTAGCATGTTGATGCTTTGTTGTATTTTGTATTTTTTTGTTTCATTGTAACGATTTATACTTTTGGAGTTCCTTATATTTATGTGTCATAAGATGTGTGATTCTTATTTTTTTGTGGATATTCCGAGTGAGGGAATATCGAGTGTTGACCACATGAGGTAGTCTAATCTTAGATATTTATAGGTGTTCTAGAATTTATTACTAATAACTCATTCCTTGGAGACGGTGGTACTGTAGAATACTTACTTGGGACAGTGGTTTCCACTGTAAGTACAGAGAGACGGTGGCTCTCTCTACGGGACGGTGGTTTCCCTGTGTACTTATTTGGGACGGTGGTTTCCAGTATAGGTACCGAGAGAAGGTGGTACTCTCGAGGGGACGGTGGTTTCCCTGGTTGGCTTTGGCTTGAAGGATGTGTTCCTGAGAGTGAGTGTGTGTGGTAATGAGTTAAGGGAAATAAATGTCCAGGAACGTGCATATAAATAGGGGACTAGAGGTAAGCCTTTGGGATCAGGCGACGATCTCTTGTGGTATTGGCTAGTTGGACCAGGAATTATGGGTCATATGTATGAGGGTATTCCAGGCCAGGGAATATCAGGGTTTGGGAGATGTACTTTCTCCAGAGGGACAAGGTTCGTCCGGAGTGTGGTTGGAGTTATGTATATGGGCGTCCAGTCTAGGGTTGATATTGCATTTGGAAATTTTGGTTCAGACAACCCTGGTGACGGATGTAGCGTCTTTGGTCGTGTATGTTCTTGTTCGATTGTTGCGCGATCAATCGGGCAGGATGTTTCCAGGCGAATCTGGTTGGGTTGTGGACGGTAGTGTTAACCTTAGTTCTTATATTTGAGGTTGATGGCCTTGACCAGTGTTGGTCATGTGGTTTTTGATATTCCGGATTACGGAATATCGGATTTTGGCCACGGGAGGTAGCTCTAGTCGATAGATGTTTATAAACGTTTTAGAATTTATTACTCTAGCGGCTGCGGTCCCGAATAACTCATTTATTTTGTTAAAGAGATGATTAGTTCTCCTGTATACTCTTTTGGGATGATTAGTTTCCACTACAAGTATCGAGGGATGATTAGTTCTCTTGAGGGGATGATTAGTTCCGCTGTGTACCCGGAGCTCAAGGGATGCGTCCTGAGAGTGGATGGGGCACGAGACACCGACAGCTCAAAGGATGTGTCCTGCGAGTGAGAGGGGTGTGAAATGAGTTAAGAGTAATAAATGTCTAAAAACGCGCGTATAAGCATAAGCCTGGACGAGAGCCTTGGAGATCGGGTGATAGGATCTCAGGTGGTATTGACCGGTTTTGGGTCAGGTTTTGGGTCCTTGATAGACGTTTTGTAGGGACTCAAGGACGAATCCAGATTAGTGGGGGAGAATTGTAACATCCGCAAACCAAATTTTGTGAATTTTGTAAAGAACTGGCTCAATTTTAAATCGTTCGGTTGGTTCGGTTTGATTCGGTTTGGGTTGAGAACCCTAGAATCATGTTTATAAGGTTGAGCAGCCTCCTTTTTTGTGGTTAAAGTTAGAAAGTATGTTAGAGAGGTTTTGGTGATTCATAAGAGGTTTTGTGATTCGGTTCTGTTCCGTTCTGGTAGAGAAGAGAAATGGACAAGAAGATCAGTTCTGATCATCGTGAAATTTCAGAGGTCAGTTCTTCTCTCTCTTAGCTATATGTGAGGCAAATCGTTTTGTCAATCGGATGCGTATGCTAAGAGATATCTCTGTTTTTGTGAGAAATATATCTGTGAAGAATCGGGTCTGTGATCAGACCATTTCGATGGCGTTTTTGCCGGAGCTCCAAAAGGAATTAAGTAACGATTTATATATCATTGGAAAGCCCTTTGTGTCTAGTTTCCAAATCATGTTTCAGATCATGATTCCGAGGGGACAGAGAAGGGTTCACCAGTGACTTTTGGCCTTGTTGAGGTTGTGTTTAGTGATGGTTGTGTGGTTGTTGGATTTCCTTTTCCCAAGAAGCAAAGGTGAGTTCGCGACCATAGGTTTCTAGGCGATGATGGATTGTTTAATTATTTTTGTGATATTTTGTGATGGAATTTCGTGTGATATGGATGGATATCATTGCTGTGTGATTGTGGATTATTATTGTACTGATCGTATGCAGGTTTGCGACTCGTATTAGTCTGAATCGGGTTGAGAGAGGAGAAACACATTTTTGATGAATACATAGGCGTGTTGATTGACACCAGGAGGGTGTTGCTCGACACGAGCGCAGTAGTCGTGTCGATCGACAACCTTTGGGTGTCGCTCGACATGAGCACTTGAGTGGTGTCGTTCGACACCTTGCTAGTGTCGCTCGACACGACCTGCTTGGTTCCGAAATGATTTTTAAAATACAATGTGGTGTATTTGATGGATTCTGATAATTATATTCTTGTTTGTTATGTTGCCTAAGCTTGCTTGTTACGCCAGTATATAGTATGACCGTCTCACTAAGTATTTATGAAATACTTAGGCAACTTTTACTTCCATGTCTTGATATCGTTGAATTAGCCATTGAGAATTAATAATTATGGGATTATTAATTCGGGTTAATTAATTAAAAAAAAGCGTTGGTTGTTTCACCGAGGATTATGTGTTTTCCGTTGTTATTGATATCGTTGAATTAGCCATTGAGAATTAATAATTATGGGATTATTAATTCGGGTTAATTAATTAAAAGAAAGTGTTGGTTGTTTCATCGAGGATTAAAAAGAACCTGAGGGAGCAAGGCGAGGAGTGAGCTATGATTCTTTTATCTCAGTTGTGGTTCCTTTATTTTCTATTTCAGAATTTTAGCTTTGCCTTTGGTGTTTTGGAATGTTATCATTTTTGTTGGTGTTAAAACGATTATTCCATTTGAAATTTATAAAATGAGTTTTGCTTATATCTTTGGCTGGGGTGGATTTCGTTTTAGTCCAGTAAAGTGTTATGATGACATTCTACGAGTCTCGGATCTCGGCATTCAGACATAGCGGATGTTTGGCCAAGGATTGCGAAGTTAAGTAGCAATGGTTTTTGGGAGCGAAAGTTGGGTTTTCCTAGTCGTATGCTTCTACAGAAGAAGTTACTGTGGATCCGGCTCAAGATTGAGGTTAGCGAGTGAGTATCGGAGATTCGTCAAGGGATTGCTAGTATGGTGCAGTGTAAGATGACGTGGACAGGAGAGATGTCCCGTTTGTTGTTTTCAAGAGTGTGTGGACAGCCTTGCGAGGCTGAAGGAAGTATCAATGAGTATACCTGTTTTTGCGTGCCGTGCCGGGTAAGCCTTATGTGGTGTACACCGATGCTTCTTGTTTTGGATTACTGTCTGAGCAGCAGTAGGCTGCAGAGTTGAGCAGAAGTGGGCTGCAGTGTTTGAGCAGTTGTGGGCTACAGTGTTGAGCAGCAGTGGGCTGCAGTGGTTGGGCAGCAGTGGGCTGCAGTGTTGGATCAGCAGTGGGCTGTAGTGAAGGATCTCCTGTGTAGTATATGTGTGTCTCAGGAGAGTGTGGTTAGGGTCGGTTTGATGCACCGAGGAGTGTTGTTTCAAAGTATCTGGTCTCTTAGGATGGGACGTTCAGATGCGTAGGCGAGCGTATGCCTATAGATGGGTTTGTTGAGTTTCTGGTTTTGGTTTGGACCGCCGAGGCAGTTATAATTGCTGATGGTTATAGGCAGTTAGTATTAATTGCTTTTGGGGCTGCTGTCTCGAATAACTCATCTAGCGTTGGAGACTTTCGGTCTCTTGTATCTTGCTCGAGACTGAGGTTCTAGTACGAGCATTGGGTTGGTGGTCCCTATGGTACTTATGGCTCAAATGATTCAATTCTGCTAGTGCGAGAGTTGCGAAGATGAGTTAAGAGTAATAAATATTTGTAACGTGCGCATAATCATAGGATTAGTGATGAGCTTCGGAGGTCATGATTGGATTATAATAAGGAACGGTTGTGTTGGCAAAGGGGTGCAGGAGGAGCACAAATGTTCTAGAGTATTAAAAATGTGGACTAATATCGGAGGAACTTCTAATTCCAGGTGTTTGTACACATAGGAATTGATTACTCTATAGAAAGCATTTTTCCTATTTTATATCCAGAGCTTGAGATAGACGTCCTGAGAGGGGAGTGGCATGGGCATCGTTACCTCGAAGGAGACATCTTGATAGTATGATGATGTCGGAATAAGTACGAGTAATCAAAGTCTGATGGTGGCATAAGCATGGGATGACATATGGACCTCCAGGTGCGGGTGTAATTTCGTGCTTTTCGGCTAGTGGTTTGCAGTGTGCGATAAGTGTCAGCGTGTGGATGTGAAGTACTAGGTTCCAGACGGAAAGTTGAATTGTTGCCACTCTGTAGTGGGGTGGGATGCAATGATGATGGAGTTCGTGGTGGGATTACCTAACTCGAGGACCTTTGATGCGATTTGGGTGATTGTGACCCGTCTGACTAAGTCTGTATATTTTTTGGCTATTAAAAAGACCGATGGAGCTACGGTTTTGGCTAAGAGGTGTGTGCGTGAGATTGTAAGGCTGCATGGAGTGCCAGCCAGTATAGTGTTAGATCGAGATTCTAAGTTCACGTCTGGGTTTTGGAGAGCCTTTCAGACTGAGATGGGCACTAAGGTGCATATGAGTACAACTTATCATTCGCAGACTGATGGGCATTTAGAGAGGACTATTCAGACCTTAGAGGATCTACTTAGAATGTATGTACTAGATTGGGGTGGTAATTGGTTTGATCATCTGTGCCTGGCTGAGTTTGCGTATAACAACAGCTTTTAGGCGAGCATTGGCATGACTCTTATGAGGCGCTTTATGGGAGGCCGTGTAGGACACCTTTATGCTGGACCCAAGTGTGGGAGAGGAGCATTTTTGGTGCGAGTTTTGTGCAGGGAACGACGGAGAAGATCAATGTTTTAAAGTTGAATATGAAAGAGGCTCAGGATCGGCAGAGAAGTTATGCCGATAAGCGGCGGAGAGAGCTTGAGTTCGCAGTTGGCGATCATGTGTATCTCAAGATGGCTATGTTGAGGGGTCCTAATAGATCCATAGCAGGGAACAAGCTGAGTTCGCATTTTATGGGACCGTTCCTGGTGGTGGAGCGTGTTGGACCAGGGGCGTACCGGTTAGAGTTACCTCTGATCATGAAGGCATTCCACAAGGTGTTTCATGTGTCTATGCTGAAGAAGTGCCTGCATGAGTCGGAGGAGTTGGTGGCTACGATTCTAGAGGATCTACAACCAGATTTGACAGTTCGGCAGTTCTTGTGAGGATTCTCGAGAGGAGAGAAAAGGATCTGCGCCGGAAGAAGATACCGTTGCTGAGAGTCTTGTGGGACTGTAGCGGTACAGAGGATGAGACTTGGGAGCCTGAGGCAAAGATGAAGTTGAAGTTCAGGAAGTAGTCTGACAAGCAGGTCGCAGCTTGAGCTTACTTGTATCTTTGTGGTTCTAGTTTTGGTTTTAGCATGTTGCTATTGTTGTTTTTGATTCATGTATTTTTTGTTTCATTGTAACGATATACATTTTCAGAATTTATAAGATGGATGATATATCATGGTTTTTACCAGTTAAAGACCATGATATAAGTCCGATTTCTTGTTGTCTTTTGGTGTTTTCAAGTCTTTCTATGTTATTATTAGGTACAAGAACGATTGGAACTTATTTGTGTTTACTGGAGCATTATGGAGCAAAATGGAATGAGGACTCAAAGTCACAAATTCGGATTTGAAGTTTTCACGACCATGTCGAGCGACGAGGAGTTCGTGTTGCCCAATACAAAGGATTTCAAGCTGGTGTCGATCGACACCCTGGTCGGTCAAGCCCAATTCCAAATTTTAGAAGATTTTTGTTTTGCGTCAGAAAGCCCAGATGTTTGCAATAAGGCCCATGACGTTTTTGAAGCCTATATATATATATATGTTTTCAGCTATTGTTTAGGCTTATGCTTTCTTTTACTGATTTCTTAGACATATCTTGTAATAAAACCATGTTTTCTTCTATGATCATGTCTGAGTAATTCTCTTGTTAGGTTTAGGGTTATTCAAGGGTTGTTGATGATTTGTTAGATCTGATCTGAATTGCATAGGACTAATATCTTTAGATGTTCTAACTTGTTCTTATTGCTGATTTTAGCCTCGCGAACTGAAATCTGATCTAGGGTTAATTAATAGAAACGACAGTTTTATTAATTGCTTGAACTAGTTTTTTATGAGCAAAATTCCTTTTCGCAAAGACATTTGGTTTAGGGTTTTGTGAATAATTGAGCCTGAATTTATTACTTGTTTAGATTCATAGGATTCGCAACGACAGTTGGCTTTCTAGGATTTAGACATAGATAATCTTTGCAGCGACAGCTGATTGGTTTTAGATTTGTGTTCATGTTTAGGAACTGAGCTTCATAATCCTATCGTTAATTTATCATCTGCATATCTGAATCACTTACGAAATCCTTGTGCCTAGCGTTTCTCTTTATTGTTTTACAACCGATATCATTACTTGTTTTATTTACTTGCATTCATCTTTTATTGCTTAGCTTAATCTGAATTTATTGATCTATTGTGCAATTGATTCCATGTGGATTTCGATACCTAAAGTACTGCATTAATCTCTAAATTTGAGAGAGTAGCTTTAGGATTAAATTTGAGCTTATCAAATTTTGGCGCCGTTGCCGGGGATTCAACGCCATTAGATTTATTTTACTAGGATTTTGTCTAAGCTTTTTATTTTTATTTTTTTTTGCTTTGCTAGTTTCTTTTGTTTTTTTTGTTTCGAGTTTGAGGTGTATGCCTGATACAAGGAGCTGCAAAGACAAGGAGCTAGTTGGACACGGTCTTCAAGAGCTTGCACGTTTAAAATGTGAGAACAGACGAGCAACAAGGATGGTTGCTTAAGGACGTATCATACTGAGACCGTGACCAGATGGAATCCTCCGTGATCTGGCTGGATTGAGATAGAACGAGGAAGGACAGAGGATCAACGACGATGGTACTATGATCGTCGAAGAAGTTGAGGAGAATCAGGCGAATCTAGAGCAGCCTATCGTGCGACGCAATGAACCTGTCGCTCGACGCGGCCCAATTGTGGGTGTCGATCAACACGTTGATGGTGTCGATCGACACCAGGACCAGAATCCGCCGGATTTGTTGAGGAATGACCAGGACGCTGCGCAAAGACGAACGCTAGCCGATTTTAATCGCCCAGAGCAGTTCTACGCTAATAGGTCTGCCATTCGTCCACCTCCGTTCCAAAGGTTTGGAACGATTTTGAGCTCAAACCGGCGTTCTTCTCTTTAGTTGCTCAGGACCCATTATGCGGTCTATCACATGAGAACCCGATGGATCACATCGAGAGGTTTAAAGATCTTGCATTTGCTATCAAAGCGAGTGGAGTTTCTGAGGACTACCTTTTCTGCAGCTTTTCCCCTATTCTGTTCATGGGGAAGCTAAGTATTGGATGAGGACGCTTCCACTGGGCTCGCTTACAAACTGGATGGATACAAAGAATGCTTTTCTAAGTAATTTCTTTGACGATGCAAAGTCTGAGGACATGAGAGCTAAGATTGCTACTTTCAAGCAGGGAGATATTGAGGTATTTAAGGCTGCTTGGTACAGATTCAAAGGCTATCAGAGAGATTGTCCACACCATGGATTCAATGAGGTGCAGCTGCTTAACATCTTCTACAGAGGGATTGCGCTGCAATATGCTATGACTTTGGATGCTGCGAGTAATGGGAACTTCAATACGAACTCGCCAGAGATTGCCTTGAGATTGATCGAGAATCTTGCTAGTAGCAATAGTGCTAAGGATATGGACTACCAGAGGAGCCAGCAGAAGCAGGACATCGGTGGTAACCAGTTCGCAGAAGTTACTAGGAAACTTGATTCAATGCATAACCTCCTAGCTGGGAAGAAGACGGTTAGCTTTGCGCAAGAAGTTGAGACTGCAGACGAGGATGTAAATTACATCAACCAGAATGGATTTCAGAAATTCAGCAGTCAGCAAGGCTATGGATCGTCTTATCAGAAGCCAATTCAGAGCGGCAACAACTATCAAAGGAACTATGGTTCTTTGTCTTACAAGCCTCCTGAGCAGAAGAGCAAGATGGAAGATATGTTTGAGCAAATCCCAGAGGGAGAGCAGAAGTTGACGGTGAACATCAACCAGAAAATTGATGCCGTTTATCAGGACTTGAATGGTAAATTCGAAGCATTGAGCTCTCATGTGAAGAAGCTGGACGTTCAGGTCGCTCAAATAGCTGAATCGATCATGAGACAAAAGGGGTTTCTTCCTGCAAAGACTGATACTAACCCCAAGCGAGCTTGCAATGCTGTTCTGGTGGAACAAGAGGGCTATTTCGATGAGTTCGAAGCAATTTTCGGGACTGCAGAGCACCTGTCAAGCGACAAGAGGTCGTGTCATTAATTATTGCAGAGGAGAACGTCTATAAGGCTTCAGTTCCATTCCCTAGAGCTAGGAAATCTAAACAGGAGATTGAGGAGGTGGTTTGCAAGCGGATGATTGATTAAATCATGATTGAAATGTCTCTGGTCGATGCAGTCAAGCTTTCACCAATGATAAGGAGATACGTAAAGCGAATGGTCGCTAATGGTGTAAGTCCTAAGGAGGGAGCGCTTCTTACTAAGGATATTAGAGCTATTCTTTTGAACACAGCTCCCGTGTCTAAAAAGAAAAAGAGGGAAGAGGTAGTATCTGAAGCAATGAGCGCGATGATTCAGAGCAGAATCCCAGTGAAGCTACCAGATCCAGAAAACTTTGTGCTTAACTGCTCAATCTCTAAAAGAAGTTTCCCACATTCCCTTTGTGATTTAGGATCTGGTATCAATCTAATGCCTCTTTCAGTTGATGTTCGACTTTGGATAACATAGTTCAGGGCCACTATGATGTCTCTTCTACTAGCTGATAGATCCAGGAGATTCCCAGAAGGAATTTTAGAGGACGTGCCTATTAAGATTCAGGATTGCATTATTCCTGCAGACTTTGTGGTTTTGGAATATGATGATGAACCTGAAGATCCTCTAATCTTGGAAAGATCATTCTTAGCTACCGCTAGTGCTCAGATAGATGTGAGGAAAAGGAAGATCAAACTGGATCTTGGTGATATTGTCATGGATTTTGACATGGAACATACAAGGGGAAAATCCACCATAGATGGTCAGACTTTTTCAGTGGAAGTTTTAGAGGATGAAGACTCGTTCACGGAGTTGCAATCAAATCCTTCATCTGTTACTGAACAGATAATTCCACTTATCCCAACCCACAATCCGCCCAAAGAGCAAAGGTACGCGTTTCCTAAGTGATGTTGAGGACAATTTATTGTTCATTCTCCTAATACTATTTTAAAATACACAAATAACGGCCGTTTTAAGTATTAGGAAAAAAATGTCGCCACATACATTCAAACTCGTGACCGCAGGTGTAAAGCAGTAAGATACTAGCCCCATAACTCTAGGAAGTGTAACCAGTAAAGCGGAAGACCATTAATTGTCCATTCTCGTAATATTAACATGAAATACAATAGTAAGTGTCCTTATGCAGTTTATGTTTGGAAAATAAATTACATATTCCTAAAATCTAGGAGTAAATATATTTGTTGTCTAAAATATTTTTAAAAAAAATATTTATTTGGAAAACAAGTTTTCTAATTTAAATATTATTTAACTTATTTGATTTATTAAATGTTTATGAAATCTTTTTTTTTTCTTTTTAGATTTTGTAATATCTTAATATACTCTATTTCTTTTTTTGTTTTTCTAGTTATTGTATAAAATAACAAAAATATGAAGTTAGAGTTATAATTGGGATTTAAAATTACAAAATCCTAATGAAACATTTCTATAAATTAAAAATCTTATTAAGATACTCTCCAAATCAATGTGGCCTAAAATGGCAAAATCCCCTAGTTTCTTAGAGGTTTTGTTCAAATCATAACTTTAGAGATGTGATTTGTTTAACCTAATTTATAACTAAAAATAAATCTCAAATCTCCTAAAATCTATTTACTTCAAAAAATTGTTAACTTTTGAATAACATGAGATTTGATATAAGTTTAACAAATCATAGGTTAAATAAATTTCATGTTCAATAACACATTATTTGAAAAAAGATTTTAAAATCACTAGTTGCATAACAAGGAATTTTAGAAACCACCAAATGATACAAATCCATTAAAACTCCACATCCAATACACCGATTACAATAGTTAACGAAAGAGACAATTAAACGCGTTTGCGTTTTAATTTGGCGTGCAAGCAAAGCTAAAAGAAATTTAGAAATCTAGAGAGAGAGAGAGATTAAAAGGAATCCGAAGAAGATCAATAATGATTTTGTTTGTTTTCGTCGCTAAAGCATAAAAATTAAAATTAAAAACGACACAAAACAGAGAGAGAGAGAGAGAGTAAAGGGGTCCATTGAATCACCGCTGCATTTCTCGAATGGCGTTTTCTCCGATTGCTCGAATTTAGAGAGAGATGGATTCAAAGCGACAGATTATTCGGTAGAGAAAGAGAGAGATTTTAGGGATGAGTTGCCGGAGAGTGCTCAAGTCGATACAAGCCTTGGCGGCTCATAGCTTACTCTTCTGTTTCACGCTCTTGCTCGTTCTTAAGCTTGATCACACCGTCTTTTGCTCATGGTGGTTAGTCTCTCTTCTTACCCTCTTGATCTCGTTTGATTTCTGCTTCTGATTGCTCCGATTTCGATTTTATTTCTCTACTTGATTGATGAATTAGGGATTTTGATTGAAATTCGAAGCTCCAGATTGTATCAGTAGAGGATTTCAAAATCCCTTCCTTTCCCTTAAAACAAGTTGTGATTCCTTGTCTCTATTATACTAAACAATTATTATTGCACTTTTTTATGACTGAGTTCCCAAAAGGGCTCAGTGAGGATATGCAACAATTTTGATCTTGTCTAGATGGAGTTATGGGGCTAGTCTCTTTATGGATTCAACTTTTTCTCTGGGGTCTCATCTTATTATCTCCATTTTCTTTTTCTTTTTGGTTACAAACTTGATAAAGCTTTTTCTGTTTTTGGGGTGATGTAGGATGGTGTTTATCCCATTGTGGGCTTTTCATGCAGTTGTGGCAAGGGGAAGGTTCTCCCTTCCTGCTCCTGTTGCTCCACGTAACCGTCATGTATGTCCTTTTCTCTATTACCAAAATATCGGATGATGTTGGTATTGATAACCATGAGATATGTTTGTGATCCCTTTTGGTGTACAGTGGGCTCCATGTCATGCTGTTGTTGCCACACCGTTGCTTGTAGCATTCGAATTGCTACTCTGTATATACCTCGAGAGTTTTTATGGTATACTAATCTGTAATCTACTGATTTTTGTTTTTACTTCAGAGTCTGTTTTGTTGATAGTTTTTACAGCTTCTTCTAGTCATCTAGATTCTTGGCAATGGGAACATATTCATATATATATATATGTTGGAAAAAAAAAATGGTTATAACTCTCAAAGTTTCTTTTCGCTACTGTCTGAATACGGATGTTTAAGTTGAAGGGCATTACAAAGTAGTTTTTCATGTAGCAGTTTTCTTGATTCTTTGTGAAGGATTGTTTCCATTTCATCGGATTGTGACCTCTTCTATCTTAAATGGCAGCTCGATGGCCACCGGCTGTGAGTTTGAAGATTGCATTCCTGCCGTTATTAGCATTTGAAGTAACAATACTGATAGACAATTTGAGGTATTGAAACATTACATGTTTCCCTTAATTACTTTATACTGCTATCTTCTCAAACAAAGACATTCACTATGTTATTGGTGAACACTACCAAGCTGAATCATATAAATTTAATGTTCCTAACTGCTGCAAGCTTTATGTTCAGAATGTGTCGAGCATTGATGCCAGGAGACGACGATAGCATAAATGATGAAGCAATATGGGAGGCACTTCCTGTGAGTCTGCAAGTGTTACATACATTGTTTTAAGACTTGATTGAACTGTTCAACGAGTGATTGCTCTTTGATTTTGCAGATTGTTTAAGTATTTAGGCATGATCTATCTGTCAAACATAAATGAAAAATGATCTCTAATTTTCAAATAACACAACTTAAGACTGAGAGAGGAGAACCTTATGTTCAATTTCGGTAGTATACCAGCTTCCACAAACACAGGCTTGGGATATTGTCTAATGTTTTGTTGATGGCCAGGGGAAGCTGCCCAGTACTTAAAATTAACATTTAGATGCTTTTTCCTTGTTGCCTGCAGCACTTCTGGGTTGCAATTTCTATGGTGTTCACGTTGGCTGCAACATTCTTTACCCTCCTAAAGCTTTCTGGTAATATTTTAGCTTTTGAATGCTTCTAAATAGTTGTGTTACTGTATCTCTTTGCCTACAGCAATCTATCATCCGCAGATCATCTTGTCGATGGGGTTATTGTGTTTCATTCCTTCTTATTTGTTCCTCCTTGTTTTAATTTAAATACGCAGGCGATGTAACAGCTCTTGGCTGGTGGGATTTATTCATAAACTTTGGGTATGGCTTTGTCTTGGTCTTTTTTTATTTATTGAAGAAGTACCTAAGATTTTTGCGACTGGCAATCATTATAGTAATATTATGTACGAATGTTTTACCTGCAGAATTGCCGAGTGCTTTGCTTTTCTTGTTTGTACAAAATGGTCTAACCCAGTAATCCATAGAAGCTCACGCGCTCGAGAAACGGGGTCATCTTCTACCACTATTAGATATCTTGACTGGAACAGTGGCCTTGTGGTTGCTTCAGAAGAGGATAGTCACCATGATAGAATGTGTGGTCTACAAGATATTGGTGGTCATATGTTGAAAATTCCCGTCATTGTATTTCAAGTTGTCCTTTGCATGCATCTAGCGGTATACACCACATGTCTCTCTATCTTACCATATTGTCTTTGGACACTACTGAAAAGCTTATGGTTTGGACTTTTAGGGGACTCCTGAAAGAGCTAAGGATATACCTATTCCAGTCCTATTTTCTCCACTATTCATACTGCAAGGCCTCGGTGTTCTCTTTTCTGCATCTAAACTAATAGAAAAGATCGTCCTCTTACTGCGTGGGGAAGCTGGTCCGGGATTGTATTTTAGATTTTCATCCAGGGCACATGATTGCTTGGGTTTCTTGCACCATGGTTCCAGGTGACAAACATGTCTTGTTTTTTTTATTCAAAAGGTATTAATTTACGGAGTTTTATATACTAACAAAAATCAATGGATGATCTTACCTGCTCAGGCTATTAGGTTGGTGGTCGATTGATGAAGGAAGCCGTGAGGAACAAGCTAGACTGTACATTGACCAAGAATCTGGGTTAGTTATTATAAATCAACCTTATATATGCTTCAACAATTGATGTCATTGTACCTGCTGAAGATTCCTCTATGTATATGCGTGCGCAGTTACAATACCTTCAGTGGTCATCCGCCTGAGATAGTCAAGAAAATGCCAAAGGAAGATCTTGCTGAAGAGGTAACTTTACTTCTCTTTCGTGTATCTTTTCCAATTCGATGCTGAGGAGTTTACTTTGTCGGTTCTTTTTGTTGTCGAATCTTGTGTCTTCTACTTTCAGTATTGCTCAAGTGTTGTTTACATTCAATCTAATTTGATGCCCCCTAGGTCTGGAGACTTCAAGCAGCTCTTGGTGAACAAAACGAAATCACAAAATTCAGCCAGCAGGAATATGAAAGACTGCAAAATGTAATTTTTCTCCTTCCTCCTTCCTCCATGCTTCTGTATATGTGTTATTAGTCGTGATGGTTTTTGTATTCGGTATTTCCTCTATTTGTTTTGCTTTTCTCTTTGGCTTAATTGTGTTTCAAATGTGTCTTTACTCCAGGAGAAAGTGCTGTGTAGGGTTTGCTTTGAAAAAGAAATCAGTTTGGTACTGCTTCCCTGTAGACACCGTGTTCTCTGCAGGTAAAATACGTACCCATATCGTACTTAAAAAGTTTGCACTGGTCAGACTAACAGTTTGAATGCTTATCCGGTCATATCGACATCATGTTCATATGTTGTTTCTGTGCCATTTTTGTTGCAGAACCTGTTCGGACAAGTGTATAAAGTGTCCAATATGTCGAATAGACATTGAAGAACGGCTACCTGTATATGACGTTTGACTGTGTCTTAACTTTGGCCCCATGTTCGAGAGTAGGATTTGAGGTCAATGCTCCAAACAAACATTCCTTCATTTTACCATAATGTGTTCCCAAACTTTTGATGTGTTTTTGCTGAATCTTTTTATTTGTCAGAATCAGCATTAAGTTAAAAAGTATAGGTTTATACATATGTCTTATTGTAGAGGACCTCATACAAACAATCTCTTGACATACTTCAGCTGTAACATACCAAGTTTGTATAAGATCTTTCTCCTTTGTTTATTTACTTGCGACTTTTTTTGGTGGATAACCAAGTCTACCAAGTTCTGCTTCCATGATCCATGGACTTGAAATACTTGTTATGGAAAGCGACACTGACATAACAGATACAAAAGACATCTATATACACTGTTCTAAGCCAAAAACATCTATAACAAAAAACATTACATGTAAGACATGCAGAAACTCTATAAAAGCCTATTTTTCATAGTTCATAGATGAGGGTTTGGCTGTTACCATTTTCTTCTTCAGCTTTATCCCTTTCTTCTGAACCGAGTGAGCCTGCGTCGGCTCCACAAGCAGCAAGCGGGACATGACATACGCCAAAAGCTCTTCACGGTGAGAGAAGGTGAAATCCAAATGAGCATACTCAAACTCACTGTAAGAAACATGAGCAACCCCTGAATCTCTTATTACCCTGTAATGCTTCCTAACCATTGAAGGTCTAATCACTTTATCTCTTTTTCCGGCTACTAAATCCACAGGCACATCAATCAACCCGTAAAACTCTCCAAGATCAAGCGGCTGGGGAGACCCGTAAATCTCCATATTAGCTGAGATACTACCGTAATCAAACATCTTGAACTTACCGCTATGTTTAATTTGAGCAAGATGCTGAGCGACGCGGAAGGATACAGCCGGCATATCATTCATGTTATAGTGAGGCAAACCCATGACTCCAACCCAGTTTGAGCTATCTCCGCCAACTACATAACTCATCAGCGTCTGGACCAATCCACCAACAGCAGGATAGTTATGGAAATCTCGAGCTAACTTGTTGAGAAGCATCCGGAAGAATCTAGTCGGGATGTAGAAAGCGGGAACGATTCGACCTAGTACTGGACACAAGAGTAGGAATGTGTACTTCATTAACGTGAAACACAGGTTAGAGTCATCGTGAAACCCGGCAGGCGAGAGCAGCATAAGTCTGGAGAGTCTGTGCGGTTTCTCTTCGATTTTACTGGTGATTAAATACATCAGAACCGCAGCTCCGCCTAGACTGTGAGACACAACGCAAAGCTTATATGGTTGCTCCTCGTTTACTTCCTCTTCAATATTAGGCTGGTAGAGTTTCAGTTCCGAAGTTTTAATTGCGTGAATCTTCTCTATCATTGCCGGGATATCCTCCGTTGCATGCTCATTGATCGAGTAACGCCAGAAGCTGCATGTTTTAAGGATCCATCAACAACAAACTATACAAGAAATCACATCCACTGTTTGATGATTGCTACTCAACTCTTTCGAGGATATGTTTTTGTTCACATGATCTCTTGAAACTAAACTGCGAAAGTTCCCTAAGTAAACATCGTAGCCTGTGAAGAGGTAACAGAATAATCAAGATACAAGGTAAAATCTTTGCTACACGTAAATCATAAAGGTGCGCGGACCTTGGCCATAAGCAGCAAAAGCAGGAGATCCAACAACTCCATTAGATACCCATCTGAAAGATGAACGTACAAATGAGAAAAAGGGCGAAAATAAAATTTCCAAGTCTAAGTCAACAAGAAACTCACCCCATTGAAGAATCCAAAACGCCATGCTGCAAGTAAACAGCTTTCCTTGCATCTCGTCTGCAAAAGACATGAGAGGAAATTAGCCTATTGAATCTTAAAGGAACTTTAATGACCCTTAATAGAAGATATATACCTTGGTATTCTTTCCAAGAGAAGACAGTATCCATCAGATGTAACAACCCGAATAGCTTCATATGGATACCTATAAAGATAATTTGAAAAGGTAAATCAATAAGAGCAAATAGTTGAGTAACAGAGATACAAAAAAACAGTTAAGCCCAAAGCATTTTCTACGCATTTTCACAAACCCAAGCTCGGTTATAACATCTTGACAAGTCCGAGTATCTGTATTGTATAAACTTCTTGTGGTTTTTTCTGTAGGAGATGCATCCTTGTCTCCAAGAGTGGTGGTTTTGACGGTTTAATCATCCCAAACGTCGCCATAGTTTCCTTTAGGGCTGTGACTGTGACTTGAGGAAAAGAACCATGATAAAACTATTCTAAAAGCTTCAGAAGGAGAGAGAAGAAGATGTGCCGCCTTGTGAAAAAAATCAAATATTGCTTCAATAAAGATTTCAATACCAAGCTGAAGATCCTGTTAAATAGAACAAAAATGAAGCAGAACAAGTGTGAGAAAAATTCAAGAACGCAGGAAAGTGATTAGAATGTTCATCCACACAAACCTCAATGACTCTGCGTCGTCTATCAGTTGTTCGGTTAGGGACATCATGCTCTTTCCCAGGGATGGTTTTGCTAAAATACGGCCTAGAAGACTGTTTGGACCTTCCTGGGCTCATAGGCGATATTCTTGAATTTCCTCTACCAAAAAGACGTAAAAGATATAACGGTACCCATAGAAGGATCCGGGCAGGTAGTAAAACCCACCAAAGTACGACTGTTATCCACTCTGTCCAATGGCTTTCGTAATTTGCAGGAAGACTAGCCCAAGAGCGAAGTGAGCTTTGAGATGACGGTGATGGAGGAGTTGACATGCCATCACTATCTTCTCCAGAGGAATACTCCAAACTTGAAGTATCAGACTCCACAGAGAGCTCGTGAATGAAATGGTTGAAAGGAGAGACTCCACTGCAAAAAAAAAAAAAAAAAAAAAAATTAGAATAAGCATTACATAACTGTCTTCACGACCTAGTAGAAGTAAGTTATCAGAGAAATTTGTACTTGTGCATCCACCGTGGTAAACGAGGTCCACGTAATGTGGGCCTTAGTTCCCAGCCGTGAAGACCTTCAAGAATATTGGCCTTTCCCGGCAAAAGGGTCAAGAGAAGTGCAGAGACTCCATTTATGAACCTTGCAATGTTGTTCAAAGACTCATAAGTTTTTACTGACCTGCACTAAAACACAACACATGAGCCAAAGGCTTAGTTAGCTCAAGCTTTTTTCTCCAGATAACCACATAAGCATCCTACAATCAATCAATCAATCAAAGTCAACACCAAAAGCAAACAGACATAGTGAAAACGACACAACTTTAGTTATTATAACAGCTTGCCTGAAGGACCGTAAGATACTTTCTTCAATGAAACAAAAAATACCACAACAAACTAAATCAGAAGACTTAAAAGATGTTATCCAAATTGCCATATTCCGTGGATTTCAGTAACCATAAACACTTAGTCTAAAAAAAATGTAAAATCAGAAGCAGTAACAAGTCTCAGCTCCAGTACTGGCTCAACATTGCAACATAATCGAAATCAAATCTAACCGGCCAGATTCGAATCAAAACTAAAGAAATATCCCAAATTCAGAGATGAAAAAATCACTAACGAATGCAAGAATCGAGTAGAGAGAGGGACTCACACTTTAGTTACAGCAAGAGCATTATCGACGATCCTCTGCATGATTTTTGTTTCCCCAATGCGAAAATTCAAAGTACCCAGAACAAAAAAAGGAAACCAATTTTCTATGAAAGAAAAATGAAGAATCTGAAATCGAAAGCCCAGAAAGAAAACAAAATCAGAATTGGGTCGATGGAATCGGATAAATTAGGGCACGTCGGCGATTCTTGCCGTCCACATGAAAGACGGTCGGTAAACGTTATTTTAAAGAGACGAGACAGATGGCGACACGTGGATGTATGTAATTGGATGACTAAGAATGTCTCATCTATTGGTTTATGCATGCGGATGTGGAGACATGACACGTAAGTCTGTAGTGGCGGATAAGTTGCGTCGACTTTGTCTTCAGTTCTGACAATTTCTCCATTAATAAAATGTCTCGACTTACGAAGATCGATGAGTTTATTACTTTTAGAAGCACTAGGGGTTTCTCCGCTGAAAGTACCAACAATGTTGTTTATTGAAATAATACTTTACTATATTTAATAGATAACAAAAGCGAAATACAATTAAAATACAAACATAAACTAACTTGTATCAATCGCACTAAAAAAGCGATAACTTTCTACTTGTACCTAAAAAATATACAAATTTGATGTCTTTGAAAAGCTGAGAGTCAGAGCTTTCCAACGGTATGTTGATCGTCTTCTAGGTCCTTATAGAACGATGGGAAATCAGCCCGAAAGTTCATTGCTCGAATTTGATGATTTCTTCGTCTTGCATGAATGATCGGAGAACGTTTGATAGAGGCTTGCGAATCGCAATCTCCTAAGACAGAATTTCGTTCCCACTGGTGTAAGTAGTTTCGAGGACGTCTATCTTGCAGGATACAACTATCGATATTCGGATTACACAACTTCTGAAAGATCTTAGCAAACCTACTTTGAGATTCTCAGAAATTGATTTAGTGAAAAAGAAGAAGATTGATTTAGTGAAGAAGAGGAAGAATGTATTCCATATCCTTCTCCTCTTCTCTGTGATGTCTTTATATATTGATTCAAGGGATGCTTATTGAAAGGAAGCGACCCTTAACATATGTGCATCTTCTCAATTGTCACATGCAATGAAGGGGTGTTTCATTTATTTACATAAATAGAGGTATACTTATACAAAAATTATATAACTGTATTTATGTAAATATATGTATGTATATATAACATAAATACCAATATACATTAACGTACATAAATTCTAACAATACCCCACATTTTTTATTCAAACTCAACAATACCCCACATTTGAATATAAAATAAGATCCACAATTTTTGAGAAAGTAGAATTAATATGTATCGATAAAGGTATCTTTTGGACTTGAACATTTCCTAGTAAACACTTATCGGATCTACTTTGTGGGTAGTGAACTTTAGTCTTGAACTAACCACGCTTGATAGTAGACCGACACAATAAGTGAACCACATATATCATCAACTCATTTCAAGTTTATACTGTTGTGTACATTTCGGCCTTGAACATTTCCCGACTTCGTTAGAGCTCTAGAAAATTTAGCCATTTCAATTCTCATAGGTGCGACCGCGACACCACTCTCATATAGGTAACATAAATTAAGGATAGTCCATTCTATCCCACTTTAGAAAAGATATTAATGTTATTAAGAATAAACATTCATCACTTAATCGTCAATGAAAACACATTTTACTTCACAGGAATAAAAAATGTGTACTTCTCCCTTAAGTTTTCCTTAGTTAGTTTGCCTCTTGAACTTAGACCATGGGATCTTCAATGTTCCTAAGTAAGGTTTCCACCAAGTGAATACGATTTGCTCTTTCGGTAGGCCTTTAGTCAAAGGATCAGCCAAGTTTTCCTTTGATCTAATATAATCCAATGCTATCACCCCATTGGAAAGCAATTGTTGTATTGTAGCATGTCTCCGCCGAATGTGCCTTGACTTGCCATTGTAAATTTTGTTTTCCCTCTATGTAAAGCACCCATACTATCACAATAGTTACTGACTTTGGTCATAGTGGAATGTCTTCAACAAAAATTTTAAGCCACTCGGCTTCTTCCGCAGCTTTATCTAATGCGACGAATTCAGATTCCATAGTTGAACGAGCAATACACGTTTGTTTAGATGATTTCCAAGACACAACACCACCACCAAGTGTAAACACGTAACCACTTGTGGATTTAGTATCCGTACTACCAGAGATCCAATTGGCATCACTATATCCTTTTAACACAGGAGGAAATTTCATGAAATATAGACCATAATTAATTGTATGCTTTAAGTATCTCAATACTCTAACCAAAGCATTCCAATATTCTCTATTTGGATTACTTGCAAATCCGGTCTCGTACAATTTGTGTGTATTCCAAGTATTTGTGTGTATTCCAACTGAGATACACTTTCACCTTCATTCTTTGAAAGTTTGCACGTCGGATCATACAGAGTGACTACCGGTCTATCATCAAAGTGACCAAATTTCTTTAAAACTTTCTCTATGTAATGGGATTGAGTAAGTGAATACCCATTTGGCTCTCGTCTAATTCTAATACCAAGAATTACATCAGCCAATCCAATGTCTTTCATTTCAAAATTTTTACTTAACATTTTCTTTGTGGTATTGATAATGTCTTTATTTGTTCCCATTATCAGCATATCATCCACATATAGACAGACAATGATCATATCAGTTTTGGTTTTCTTACTGTACATACACTTGTCACATTCATTTATTGTAAAACCATACGACCTCATCGTATTTTCAAACTTCTCATGTCACTGTTTTGGCGCTTACTTAAGTCCATACAAGGACTTTATAAGCTTACACATTTTCTTCTCTTTCCCTTTGACTATAAATCCTTCGGGTTGTTCCATATAAATTTCTTCATCTAGTTCACCGTTTAGGAATGCCGTTTTAACATCCATTTGATGAATTTCTAGATCATATATGGCTGAAATTGCTATTAGCAATCTGATCGAAGGGATTCTAGTCACCGGAGAATAAGTATCAAAGAAATCAATACTTTCCTTTTGACGAAATCCTTTCGCCACTAGTCTAGCTTTATATTCCTCAATCGTACCATTCAGATGCAACTTCTTTGTGAATATCCATTTATGTCCAATCTGTTTATTACCAGGTGGTAAATCAACCAATTCCCATGTATGATTACTCAAAATGGATTCCACTTCACTTTGAATTGCCTCTTTCCAAAAAAGAGCTTTCGAAGATTCAGTTGCAGCTTTATACGTTTGAGGTTCGTATTCACTAAGATATGTCATAAAGTTTGTACCAAAATCTTTAGCAATTCTTGCTCTTTTACTTCTTCTTGGTTCATTTTCATTTTCTTGAACTTTTGAGACACCGATCGCGTTCTCACGTACTCGTTTAGTACTTATTTCTCTCGGTTCTTTGTATGGAAGTATATCCTCAAAGAATTCAGCCTCATTTGATTCAATCATTGTATTTACCTTTATCTCAGTATTATCAGATATATGAACTAAAAATCTATAAGATGCATTGTTCTCTGCAGATGTAAACACAATCCACCGTCTTTGGTCCGATAATAGTTCTCTTAGGTAAAGGTACTTGAACCTTTGCCAGACAACCCCACACTTTCATGTTTTTATAAGAAAGAGTCACTACAAGAAAATTGAATATTGATAGCACTTGGAGATAGCGTTTTTGTTGTTTATGCTATCTTTGACTAAACCGCATATTTTAGATAGCGTTTGTTTATCAGTAAACGCTATCAATTCCCACGCACTAATTTTATGATTCAACACCTATTATTTAATAGCATATACACAGTTAAAACGCTATGTAAAATTGAGCGGGATAAAAAAAAATTAAGTGCCCGCCTCACGAAAAAATTGACGAAAAATTGGCTCCACAAATTGCCAATTTTTCCCCCAATTATTTTTTGCTCTCCCTCCCCCTTCATTCGTTCTCCCTCTTCTCTCGATCTGAGTTTATGTTATTCTTTGCAATCCCTAAAATTGTGTTCAAACATAATCTTGTCTCTTCCATCGTCATCGGTCACTCCACACCGTCTATCAATGTCGGACAAGATACCTTAAACTCTAATAACGATGTCGAATCTGTTAAGACTCGACGTAGCCACGACTTCCCTTGCTTTCAGCGTTCCCCGAGCCGATACATCATTGAACTATCGATTCGCTTCTGCAAGTCGTAGGAGAGCCATAGTTTCCGTCAGGACAAAGCCGTCGCCGTTCTATTCGAGCATAGATCCACCAACCCGATGGCCACGCTACTGCTCAACGATCGTTACCAATTCACCATGGCTTATGCTTATTGGAAAGCTGGTAAACAATCCGAACGATCCGTGTTAGTGGCCGTTCCTCACAATGAATCTTCCGATCAGGTTCGACTTTGATTGACCTCCAATGTTTCTCCTTTCTCTCGAATTGGATTTTCCGGTTTTCTATTGGTTGATTCTAGATCTGTTTCGATGAGTATTGTTTGTGAGAATGTAAGGTCTATAGGAGAAGTTTAGAGGAATTTTACGGCTTGCAATGCAATGTTCTTCATACGTCTTTGGTCAATTTGGGGAAAATAAATTGGTTTCAGATGAAATGTAAATCTGTTTGATTTTGATTTTGTGTTGTTGTGATTTGTCTTGCGTTTTGATGGTTATGGTTTCTTCATATGTATGCAGGTTGCATTGGATATTGATTACCACAACAATATGTTAGCTTCGCACCTAAAGTTGAATCCCAAGGAAGTTATTGTTGGCTGGTACTTGACTCATATTCCCTTACCTCTCACTTTTTTTTTTATCTTTGTCATAGCTATTATCGCTCTTTGATGCAGTTACTGTCACATGATCCTTATGCTTTTTGATCACTCCTGGATTAGACTTGACTGGCGACTGCTAAAGTCTTTGCTTACTAAGGATGAAGCTGATGAGAGGGATTACATTTTCGTGGTGAAAGAAGGTAGATTTGTGAACTAATTTTCCTAAAACCGCACTTCTAACAATACTTATAGTATATGTAGTTTCTTCTTTTTGACAGTTGAATATCTTTTTTTAAGGTACTGGTGGAGAGTAGGCTTCTTTGTTTACAATACGTAGAAGCTACTATCTTGGTTTGTTTATGGGTTAGAATAGTGATAGGCTTTGTGGGTTGTTTGAGCATTGGTAAGAGAAGCCAGAGGAGACTTTGATGTTCTTCTCAAGAGCCCATCTTGTAAGAGAATGGAATTGCAAAGAAGACAGGACAAGATCAAAATCTTGTTTGTGTTGGGTAATTGGGCAAGAATCATGAAAAAGACAACAATGGTGGTGATTTTGTGGAAGAGTTAAGAGAGAGGACATGGGTTTGAAGCCAAGTTTTAGCTTTTGTGATACCGCAAGATCTTTGTAATGGTTGTGTTGTTTACAGAAGTCTCTGTTTTGCTTTGTCACACTTTTTGATGTTCTTGCTTCCGAAACTTATGTATGAACCATTTTCTAAGTACTTGAATCTTTGTAATAGATCTTCCATTTTCTAAGTATGTTTATTGCTGTCCAAAACCAAGAAAAAACCAAAAAAATAGAATATATAACTAAGAATTAAAATTCACAAAAAAAAATACAAAGGACAAGCCATGATCTTTTGATTTTAAGTTTCGGGCATAAGATTTGAGGTTTAGGATATAGGGTTTGAAATATTTGAGGTTTAGGGTATAGGGTTTAAAATAGAAATTTTCCTAATTATTATTAATATTCTTTTGATACTAGCTAGGATAAGATTTGAGGTTTAGGGTATAGGGTTTGAAATAGAAATTTTCCCAATTATCATTAATATTCTTTTGATACTAGGATAAGATTTGAGGTTTAGGGTATAGTGTTTGATTGAGGGTATAATTTTTTTGAAAATTGTAACTATAACATCATTAACATTGAAAATAAATAATTCATTAACAATAACAATAACAACATTATTGTGTTTTACACAATATGTTTTGTTACACAATGAAGAGATGATTGTATATGTTTTTATAAGTAACATTGGTGGTTACCACAATTTTTGATTTCAAATAATTAAAAACGTTGTAATTTTTTTTTTTTACATTTTTAAAAATATACAGTAATCAGAATCTATCTACAAAAAAATAATTAGCAAAAAAATAGTTGTATTTCTTTTTAAAAAATCGATAAAAGCCATTAAAACCACATTTTTATTATTTCAGAAACAACAGCCAATTAAAAATTTTCACTCAGATTGCTGAGTTGGCACGATCTCAGCCGTCAAAGCTGCATCTGAATGACAAGTTTAAGGTTTCATAAACGGAGCCAATGAGAATAGATCACTCGGATTCATGATGTGGCAAGATCTGAGCCATTACTCAACATGTCGGCTAAAGAGATGGATGAACAACCAAATTTCTCTTCTTCTTCTTCTCCAGTTCTAATTTGACCCGAGACTCTTCTTCTTCTCCAGTTCTAATTTTTCTCACCTTTGGTTGAAAAGCCATAATAGATCTCGACTACAACATTCTTATTCTGGATCTGATTCGGCTCACTCTTTTTCTTCCCATCGATCCTTTAAGATCTTCGACTTGTAGCTTCATTTTCTAAACCCTTAAAATCCCTTTGGTTGATTAAGATTTCAGTTCTGGATTTGCTCTTGATGTGTATCAATCGAATCTGTTGACTTGAAAGTCTGTGTGTGACTTGTTCTTCTTCGTACATCTGCTTCTTAGAATCTCAGGTACTCATCTCTCGATTTTGAAAACAAAGTTAGGATTTTTGAGTGCTCTCTGATGAATAGATGATTCACTCTTGCTTAATTGATCCATCATCAAATTGGGTTGGCAGATTCTTGACCTTTATATCGTCTTGCTTAGTCAAGTCTCGTGTTTACGCGTTGAGTTTTTCTTGTCGCTGTTCTGAGTATATCACACTGAATCAGATTAATTTGTCTAATAGGTGACTAGCTTGAAGATGACACGGCACCAGAAACGGAGTTTCAGTCCCTGCTTTGTTTTGATTGTTGGATTAATGTGTTTATTTTCTTATCTGTGCCGAGTCTTACAATAAAGGAGATATGTTGTGTGTTTGTGTTCAGGATTTGCTGCTTATATATTCACAAACAATGTCTAAGGATCTTGGCGTGACTTTGAAGCTCTTGAATGTGGATTTGTAGGGGTGAAGGAAGGACTCATATCAACAGAGGCTATACAATGAATCGAAAAAGCCACATTTGTTCAAATTTTTACCATACATTTGTTTACATGTTTTTTTTATGTCCTCTTCTAAATGTTGTACTTACTATCTTCTAAATTAGGTGTGTTCCATGGTATGGAAAAAATGCTTTGTAAACCTTTAATTTAATTTGAATATATTTTTAATTTATAAATTTTATGTTTATAGTAAATGTATTTAAATTGAAAAATTAATTACAGAAAATTAGGGTAAAAAAATAATAAAAATAATTGAGCAACCAAAATATATAACATTTACGAATTGCTATGTTTAATTTAAAGATGACATTTAACAATTGCAGAAAATAAACGCTATGAATAAAATACATAACATAGCGTACATAAAAACGCTACCGAAAGTCCCAGATTTTTTATCGCGTGCGATGTCAGAGCGTTTAACTAAACGCTATCGATACGATATATAACATAGCGTACATAAAAAACGCTACCGAAAGTCCCAGATTTTTTATCGCGTGCGATGTCAGAGCGTTTAACTAAACGCTATCGATACGATACATAGCGTTTTCGGTACGCCATTAATAATCAAATTTCTTGTAGTGAGTCTTTTCTTTCCACATCTCATATAGAGTTTTATCATTCTTCTTATGAGGAATTTTATTGAAGATTGAATTGGCCATGAGATTAGCTTCACCTCATAAATTACGTGGTGCACCCGAATCGCCTAACATAGAATTCATCATCTCCTTAAGCGTTCTATTCTTCCTTTCAGCCACTCCGTTTTGCATTGAAGTATTATGAGCCGTCGTTTGATGAATGATTCCATGTGTAGAACAGAATTCCGAGAATTCATTGGATATGTATTCTCCACCACGATCTGATCGTAGAATCTTTATTCTCTTATCTAATTGATTTTCGACTTTTGCTTTGAATTTCTTAAACATATTCAAAGCCTCATCTTTCGTTTCAAGCAAATAGATATGACAAAACTCACTATAATCATCGATAAAAGAAATATAATAATTCTTTCTAACACGACTTGGAATTGATTGAAAATCACATAAATCACTATGGATTAAACCAAGTAAGTCGTTTGACTTTTCCACAGATTTGTAAGAGTGTCGTGAATACTTTGATTCCACACAAACTTCACATTTGCTTCTATCATTATTTTTAAGATTGTGTTTTAGTAACAATCCTAAATTCACCATTCTACGTAATGAATGATAATTGACATGTCCCATTCTTGCATGCCATAAATCATGTGAATCAAGCAAGTAAATAGAAGCAGAGCTATTGTCTTTGTTTTTATTAACGATCGATACAAGACCATCACATAGATAGCCTTTTCTGACATACATCCCACCTTTAGTGAGTACAACCTTATCAGATTCAAATACAACTTTAAAGCCTTTGTTGCTAAGAATTGAACCCGAAATCAGATTCTTTAGAATCTCAGAGACATGGAGCACGTTAGTAAGTGCAAGTTCCTTCCCGGAAGTGAGAATTAACACCACTTTTCCTTTTCCTTCAATCACCGCTGTGCTCGCGTTTCCCATGTAAAGCTTCTCTCCACAAGAGTCCTGCTCATACGTTGAAAACACACTCCGGTCGGAACACACATGTTTCGTTGCACCAGTGTAAATCCACCAATCATTGGAGTTTGTCACCATATTGCCTCAGAAACAACCGCTGCAAACTGATTTTTGGTAAGGTTATCGTTGTTAGCGTCTCCAACCAATGTCCCTTCCTTCTTATGGCAGTAGTCCTTGGCCCTATGTCCAGGCTTTCCACACACCCAACACGAACCTTGTGGTTTCTTCTTGAAGTCATAGCCCTTCGCAGGGGTGAAATGTTTTTCACTTTTTTGTTATTCTTAAAACCTTTGAATTTGGAACTTTTTCCCTCAACTACATTGGTTGGCCTTTGCTTCCATTGAAGAAAATTCAGATTTATCGTTCTTACGATTTTCTTCTTCGACATGAAGTTTAAGAATTAACTGCTCGAGACTCATATATTCATGAATGTGCTTCAAGTGGGTCTTGAAATCTTTCCAAGTTGTAGGCAACTTCTCGATAATAGATCCAACGAGAAATGTTGCATTCAGCCCCATGTCACTCATCTTAAAATTCATGAACTTTCCCACGATGAATTTGTTAGCACTTGCGACTTCGGACTTGTATTTCTTCTCCAACGATTCCCATAACTCTCTTGGAGATCTAAATGTTAGATAAACATCATAATTCTTACACAAAAACTCGTTTTGCGCCCACACCTCTGATGTTTTGATGATTTCGTTCGGAATATCACCTTCAACATGCAAATCTGGTCCGTCGGACGGGAAGCACTGTGCCAAATTCAATGTCGTGAGATAGAACAACATCTTTTGCTGCCATCTTTTGAAATCCACTCCTCGAAACACAAAAGGCTTCTCGATGTGATTCTTCACACTCGCACCAGATTGATGATCCATCTATCAATTCCAAAAACAACAAAGCGAAGATTCTATCTTAGATTGTTGTTTATTAAGATTATAGATGCAGATCAGTACATGTATCTAATATGTTTACTATATTTAATAGATAACAAAAACGAAATACAATTGAAATACAATTGTTACAAACAAAAACTAACTTGTATCAGTCACACTAAAATAGCAATTAAATTCTACTCGTACCTCAGTAAGATACAAACTTGATTTCTCTGGAAAGAGTCGGGGCTTTCCAACGGTATGGTGATTGTTTTCTGGGTCCTTATAGCACGATGGGAAATCAGCCTGAAAGTTCACTGCTCAAATATAATGATTTCTTCGTCTTGCTTGAATGATCGGAGAACGTTTGATAGAGGCTTGCGAATCGCAATCTCCTAAGACAGAATTTCGTCCCTACTATGTAAGTAGTTGCGAGAACGTCTATCTTGCAAGATACAACTATCGATCTTCGGATTACACACCTTCCGAAAGATCCTAGCAAACCTACTTTGAGATTCTCAGAAATTGATTTAGTTAAGAAGAAGAAGAAGATTGAATTCCATATCCTTCTCCTCTTCTCTGTGATGTCTTTATATATTGATTCACGAGATGCTTATTGAAAGGAAGCAACTCTTAACATATGTTCCTCTTCTCAATAGTTACATGTAAAAAAGGGGTGTTTCATTTATTTACATAAATAGAGATATACTTATGTAAATATTATATAACTGTATTTATGTAAATATATGTATGTATATGTAACATAAATACCAACATACATTAACGTACATAAATTCTAACAAACAAGTGTTAACAAGTTCCTTACGGCTCACCTTAAGAGCATTAACAAGTGTTGCTGGAGCCTCATTGGTAAGAGCTACGGCGCTAGAGAAACCTTTCAATTAATCTTGAGAACAAAGAAGAGGTGTGGTGTAGTCTAACCAGTTGTAGAGATAAAGTGATAAATTTACTATCAACGTGATCGATAATATCATCTGCAATGGGAATCGCATTCGTTAAATAAGAACTTTGAGAGAGATTGTAATACCTCTATCCCGGGTCACATGGCCCGGGTAAGGGTATTATTAAATAAGCCATAAATGCATAGAAATAATCGTATAAGTCTGAAAATGCCTTTATTAAAATACGAGATACGAATAGTCATGCTAAATACTAAA
Organism: Draba incana; assembly: GCA_963576765.1. NCBI lineage: Eukaryota > Viridiplantae > Streptophyta > Magnoliopsida > Brassicales > Brassicaceae > Draba > Draba incana. The sequence goes on from OY755208.1 coordinate 18,465,469, forward strand.
CCGGAATTAACTGTAAACAAGTTCGCATCTTTGAAAATACTGAAGTATGAATTAAACGAAAACGTGGCATTTTCCAAATAAGCACCCCACCGGTACACTCCAAGCTCCTATTCCATCCCATCACCTGAAGAAGGAAAAAAGAAGGGGTGAGTAATAAGTTACTCAGTGAGGGTGGGTCGTCCTTGCCCACATGATACACATAACACACAACCAAACCAACATACGGTATAACAAGCTTAGAGATAGTTATACCGAGGTTACATACAACCCGGGTACTTCCCCATTCCACAACCAACCGTTTACACCATCGGTAAGCCTAGAGCCACCCTTAGTGCAACCGGCACTATATCCAATCATATGTATATATAACCGAGGATCTGACACCTCAATAGATAAACCCATGGATCCCTAAACCACGATATTCCATAAGCGAGGATCCAACACCTCAATAGCAATACACTATAGACAATATGCTACCAGTGAGTCTACCGATAATCCCGACAATCAACTGTCACAGGCCCCTAACCTGTGACAGGTCAACCTAACGAGTTCAAGCAACCATGTATTACATTCCACAATCACTACACAACCTAGCAAGATATGCTACACACAACCAAAGCATAACTATTCCTAAACAAGATATAAACGTATGCGAGAAAGGTTAACAATAATGTATATCCACAAGTCACCCCCTCACCTTAGAGATTTGGAGGACAAGCAATGCACGGAAAAGCAGCCACGGCTCTGCACAAACACAAAATGGAGTTAGGCTTCCGATCAACCTTTCCATTTTAGGAAACTTTCTTTTTTGGAAAAGTTTCTATTTTGGGAACTTTCTAAATTGGGAAACTTTCCTTGTTCAGAAAGTTTCCATTTCAGGAAACTTCCTTCTTTGGGAAAGTCGGTTTAACCCAAACCGAACCAACCGGTTAACCCGAATCGGACCATTTAGGGTTTCCCCCAAACCGGTGCGATTCGGTTTCCTTAAACCCAAACTAGGGTTTCCGAGTTGTTACCTTAGGTAACAAGCAACGAAGATGACGACAGCGACGAATGTGGCAGGGGCGGCTTCGATCACACGCCGACTCGGTCTAACTTCTCGGCGAGACCTTCCTGAATTAAGAAATTGGTTTTCTCAATTACAGAGATGGCATGGGGGTATTATAGAGATAACATTGGTTTTAGAGAAATTGAAAGTACCATAGGATTGGAATATTCAGAGGGCAACATTGATCTTTGACAAACCTTGACTCTGATTTTTGAAGCCAACGTCGATCAGATTTGCAGAGTGTACTCTAGGTATCAATTGTTTGATCTGAATCTCTTTTTTGGTCTTCAGTATATTGAGGCATGATTTCATCATTTCCAAAGGTGTTTTGCTGCATATATCAAAATCAATAAATGAACATAAAAATACCAAAAAGTAAAATCAAATCAATTTGCAAACAATGGCTGAATCAGTAGAATTTAAATTACTCAGTTCATTAGTAATAGAAAGTCGATTTATAAGACTGTGAGAGAGAATCATCAATAGGATGGTGGTGGCCATTAGAACGCTTTGAATTGGAAGGAAAAAGAGGGTAGTTAAGATGATGGAAGAGGTAACCGTTGTTGATTTATTATAGGTGCGTAGGAGGAATCGTTGTTTTGATTAGAAGGTTGTGATGATTTAGGGTAGGCGTTCGGATACCCATTCGGGTTTCCGTTCGGTTAATTTGGTTATCAAGTTTTCGGTTTTAGAAATATAATTCTCATTCGGGTATTTAAAAATTTCGATTCAGTTTCGGTTCGGTTTTGGTTCGGTTTCGAATTCGGATTCGGTTACCTGAAATACTCATAATTACGTAATATTTTTCCAAATTTTGTTCGGTTTATTTATTTTTAACTCAAGTTATCTAAGAAATAAATAACAAAATTGAAAATTCAAACAATGTACCTAATTAAATTGATTTGTTTAGCCAACTATACCCATAATTCCAGAATTGACCGAAAAAACATTAAAACAATTATCAAAATTGCCTAAATTAAAATATATCCAATGTTATATCTAAATATATACAGTTAATTTTATGTTTCGTGTAATTCAGATACCCGTTCGGTTTTCGGTTCGGTTCGGTTCGGTTTGGGTTCGGTTTCGGTTTTTCGGTTTTAAAAATATAAAACATTCATGTATATAATAAAATCAGGTTCGGTTCGGTTCGGATAATTTCGAGTCGGGTTCGGTTCGGTTTTATGGTTTCAGATATTTTGCCCACCCCTAATGATATGATCATGGATAAGGCAACCAAAAAAAGCATTGGAGAAGAAGCTAAGGATCAACTTGAAGCACAAGGGAGCATGGAGCATAAGGAGAATGAAGCTAATGAGCAGCTTGTACCAAAGGAAGCCAAGGATCCGTTACATGTTTCTCTCGGTCCTATGACAAGATACAGGACTAAACAACTTAACCAAGTTGTTGGCGTTCTACTTCAACAGTTGGAGGGCAACCTTAAACAAGAAGCTTATCAAACCACATTGGTTGTGATTCAAGCTGTTTAAGCATCAGCTTTGGGAGGTGTGTGCGTGCTCTCTTTTTCCCTTGTATTGGTTTTTCCCATTGGGTTTTCTAGACAGGGTTTTTAATGAGGTAAGCCCACACACCTTAACATTTCCCCATTGCTGAAAATAAGCCCATGAAGACCCAAAAACGTTTTTCTTAGTTTATCTCTTCAAATTCTGGTCAAAAACTCAGTTTAAATCTTGTTTTAATTTTCTGTCTTTTTCGAGAAGTCTTTATTTGTTTAAAAAGACTTCTCTCTACTATATGTACTCTTGGTTTTAATCTTTATCAATTATCAAACAACTTTTCTTTATCCAAACTCCTTGAAATTCATTTGATCTGAGATAGGTGTGTTTATCCTTTCTCCCTTAAAACTGCTTTTGGTGTGTATATTCTAGCAAAATCAAGTCTCGATAGTCTAGGAGTCTCTCACAACTCTTGGAAGTATCTATCATTCCAATCTGGTCCGTTTCAATCATCCTCAATCCATCCAGCAACATCACTCTCCATGACTTCATATTCCGCATCATCATAGATCCAACAATCTCACAAAGTGTATTCAAGGGAAAAAAGAGATTCTCTAACCAGAATATATCAAGTGGTATTCAGAGCCACTTTGTGAAGGTTGTATCAATCCTTTAATATTCTGATCTGTTTCACTCATCTTTTTATTTAATCATTTTGAGGATTGATCGTTCGTCGTTTCTGATAATTTTTGATTAGATCTTGTAGATCAGAACTTGAACTTTAAGAAACTGTATTAGATCTCATGATTAGGAGAAAAACTCTTCAACTTCTTAGTGTTTGAATTATTGGTGTTCTACAGTTACAAATCCGGACTTTTCAAATTCTGATCAAAACTGTTCTGAATTACCTGATCTTTCTTTAAAACGTTTTTCTATCCAAAAATTGTTTTACTTGTTAATTTTCTGTGATTTCAGGAACAATGGGAAATCAAGATGAAGATGCAACAAACATCGATCCGAATAAAATGCTGATAGAGGCACTCACAGCTACACTTACGGCTAAAATGACTAAATTGATGGATGAACGTTTTGAAGCTCATGGTCTCAAAACAAACTCAGAGCCAAGCCGCGAGAATCCTAGAGAACATACTAGGAATCCTTCTGATCAAGAGGTTGCGCTCAGTTACTACATCCACTCCTCTTCTCATAATAGTTGAAGGGGACCTAGACGTGACATAGAAGAAAGAAACCCGCAAAGAGACAATCTAGCAGGTCTTAAGTTGAAAATTCCTCCGTTTCATGGTACTAATGATCCTGATATCTAGATTGGGAAAAGAAGAGAGTTGGTGTTCAACTGCCAAGGATACACAGAAGAGAATAGAGTGAATGTGGCAGCAAGAGAATTCTATGATTATGCATTATCATGGTGGGATCAACTTGTTACTGTTAGAAGGAGAATTGGAGATTACCCAATTGATACTTGGAGTCAAATGAAACTTCTAATGAGGAAAATATTTGTGCCAAGCCACTACCACAGAGAACTACATTACAAATTAAGAAACTTGGTTCAAGGGGGCAAATCACTGGAGGAATAGTATAAAGAGTTTGAAACTCTCATGCTAAGGGCTGACATAAAAGAGGATAGAGAGGCTACTATGTCAAGGTTTATAGGAGGTCTCAACCGAGACATTCAAGATAACTTTGAAACCAAAATTATGTGGAATTAGAAGAGCTACTGCATAAGGCAATTATGTTTGAGAAACACTCAAGAGGAAGGGCTTTAAGTCTAGTTTTGGTCCAGGAAAGTCTAGCTATCAAAGAGAGGACAAGACTGGATTTCAGAAGGAGTACAAGCCATTTATCAAGCCTAAAATAGAATTTCAGGATCCTAAAGGAAAGGCTAAGGTGGTTTCAAGAGCTAGAGATGTTAAGTGTACAAGTGTCAAGGTTTGGGACATTATGCTAGTGAATGCTCCAATAAGAGAATTATGGTACTTAGAGATAATGGTGAGATAGAGTCTGAAGATGAGCAGCAATAAGAAGGGTCATCTCTAGAGGATCTTGAACCAGCACCACAAGGAAATCTACTAGTTTCTATGAAAAAGAAAGCTGCATCAACCACTAAACCATCCAACCTCATGCTCACAGAGAGTAAGCATAAGGGAAGTAATTTTCATAAAACTAATTTACTTTTTGTGTTTAAATAAACTCTTTCTTGTACGACTAACCCAGAACCGGCATTGCCGAGTAAAGTTGAGTTTCTATTACAGGATTTCAAGGATGTATTTCCAGAGGATAATCCAGAGAGTTTACCACCTATTAGAGGGATTGAACATCAAATCAATTTCATGCTAGGAGCATCATTGCCTAACAAACCAGCCTACAGAACCAACCCGGTGGAGACAAAAGAGTTAGAAAAGCAAGTTAATGAACTTATGGAGAAAGGACACATCTGTGAAAGCATGAGTTCATGTGTTGTACTAGTCTTGCTTGTACATAAAAATGATGGAAGCTGGAGAATGTGTGTTGATTGCAGAGCCATGAACAACATAACAGTGAAGTATCGTCACCCTATACCTAGATTAGATGATATGCTTGATGGATTGCATGGTTCTTGCATCTTTTCTAAGGTTGATATAAAAAGTGGTTATCATCAAATTAGGATGAAAGAGGGTGATGAATGGAAAACTGCATTTAAAACTAAACAGGAATTATATGAATGGTTAGTTATGCCATTTGGGTTGACAAATGCACCTAGTATATTTATGAGGCTAATGAATCATGTTCTTAGAGCTTATATAGGTAAATTTGTTGTAGTCTACTTTGATGATATTCTGATCTACATCAAGAGTCTAGAAGAGCATGTTAATCATTTAAAACTTGTTTTAGAGGTTCTTAGAATAGAAAAACTCTATGCTAATTTTAAGAAATGCACTTTTTGTATGGATAACCTTGTGTTTCTAGGGTTTGTAGTGTGTACAGGTGGAATCAAAGTAGATGAAGCAAAGATAAAGGCAATCAAAGAATGGCCAAGTCCAAAAATCAATGAGTGAAGTAAGGAGCTTTCATGGACTTGCTGGTTTCTACATACGATTTGTCAAGGATTTTAGCACCTTGGCAGCCCCACTCACTAAGGTTATTAAAAAGGATGTGGGATTCAAGTGGGAGCAAGCACATGAAGAAGCATTCGTATACCTTAAAGAGAAGCTTACTCATTGATATGCTCAAATTTTCCTAGAGCTACTCTCTCAAATTAAGAGATCGATGTAATACTTAGGGTATCGAAATCCACAGAGAATCAGATTAACACAATATATTTAGATGTTCGAATTATGCTAAGCAGTAAAAATGTTAATTAAAGCAATGCAAAAACAGTAAATAGTGATGGTTGATGTGCTTAAAATTCAATAAAAGACAAACGCTAGGCTTTAGGAAATTCGCAGGAATAATTACAAATTGAAGGATAAACTTATTATCGGGATATTAATGAAGTGCAATCCTAGAACTCGAAACACTAATGTAAAATAAATCAACTGTCGTTGCAAATATTATCTATGTCTAAACCATAGAAAACCAACTATCGTTGCGAATTCAAATTAATTTAAATAAGCATTAAATTCAGGTTCGATATGTTCACAAAGATCCAAAGCCAACCGTCGTTGCGAATCGAATCTTTGCACACCTATGATTATGTTCTAGTAATCTAATAATGTTGTCGCATCTATTAAACAACCTAATATATCTAATCTAAGGTGATCAATCCTAAATCAGAGTTAATGCAATAAAGTTGAAGAATTAAATACGATGCAATCCCAATAGTAAATAAATCCTAACAACTTTTCATCATCCTTTGAAAACCCTAAAACCTAACTAGTAATGTAACACCCAAACTTTTTTTTTTTTTAATTAAATAATTAATTAATAAACTCTGCGGAAATACTTAAACCCATAAAACTCCAATAAATAAATAATCCTTTAAACTCAATTATCCAAATTCAGAAATGAAACATAAATAATCTAGCACCCTAACCAACAGTTACTAGACCAAATATAAAACCCTATCATCCTCTTCTTCGCGCCTCGATTCCAAGATCACCTTTTCCCAGTACCTACAACTCAAAAGGAACACGGGAGTTGCGTGAGTATTATCACAAATACTCAGTGAAGCGGTCATCCCGCGAAAAATTAACATAAATTAACATTATCAGTTCTATCACATTTCAATCATAAAACATTATCAGTTCTATCACATTTCAATCATAAAACACGAATTCACACAAACAAACACCATGAACGCTAATCTATATCAATCATCGCAATCACGCACTCACCTCGATAACGGTTGAACTCTCGATAAAATCCTGCAACCGCAGAAACCGACTCAACGACGATCTGCCACAGATTACTTCATAATTAATACTCGAAAATTAATCAATGAACTAATCTCCTGAACCGACCAACCCACGGTCCAAATTAATTTAATTCCCCATTAAATTAATTTCCCCTATTAACTCCCTAATTAATATCCACAATTAATTATGAATTAATCTCTAAACCGAACCGGACCATGGTTCAAATTAATTTAATTACCCAATTAAATTAATCTCTCGGTTTACTTTCTAATTAAACTAACCCCTAATTACACTAAACCACCTAATTACTCCAATTAAATAACCGAACCAATTAATCAAAAATCTCTTCCAACACAACATTATTAAACCGGCCAAATCCACTAAACACCCTAACCGGCCCATTGACACTAACCCATCTAAACCGAACATCATCTTCTTCCCCAACTCCTCACCGTCCGATCAACAACAAGAAGTCACGCCGACCACCTCCACCACCGGTTTCACCACCGGTTGCTTCACCACCGGCGATCGTTTTCCTCCACGCCGATCACGCACAGCCGCTCCCTCACGACGATCGCGATTCACGTCCGAAGCTCAGCCGCCACACGCCTCACCACCAACGACGCCGGAGACGCCACCAACAAGCCCACCGTGGTGCTCACCACCACCAAGCAATAACCGATCACTCCCCAAGAACTCTACCCCATGAATCCAACCGATCAAAACGAGAAGAAGAAAAGGTTACTTACGGATCAAGCGATGGAAGACAACGACTTCGACGACGCGGCACCACCACGGCAAGCCTCACCACCGGATCAACAAGTTCTTCTTCTCCTTTCTCCTCACTCTCAAACGCACGATCACAAGTCACTCAAGAAGAACAGAGGCTGCTCACGTTCATAAAACAAATAGGGTTACACCCATTTTTCCAAAAATTGCCAATCAGTCCCTTCGCTTCTTCCTTCTTACGAATTGACCCCAAAACTTCTGAAAGTTGCAAAAACAACCCCAATTAAATTCCCGCGGAATTTAATTATCTTAAATCATTTTCACAATCTCGATCACGGATGTTACAATTCTCCCCCACTAACACTGGATTCGTCCTCGAATCCCGACAAAACTGTCTACAAAAGACCACAACTCATACTCAACCCGTACCGGTCAAACTATCCAAGATCATACACTCGATCTCTGAGTCCTAGTTCAGTCTCATATCTATACGCCCGTTTTACGACATTTATTACTCTTAACTCATTCTACACCACTCGCACTCGCGGGACGCATCCCTTGAGCTAACGGTGTCTCTGACTGTCCATCAGTCTCTGACTGCCCATCAGTCTCTGGCTGTCCATCAGCCTCTGACTGCCCATCAGTCCCTGGCTGCCCATCAGCCTCTGACCGCCCATCAGTCTCTGACTGTCCATCAGCCTCTGACTGTCCATCGGCCTCGATAAAACATGAATGAGTAATTCGGAGCCGCAGCCCCTAGAGTAGTAAATTCTAAAACGTCTATAAACATCTATCAACAAGAACTACCTCGCGTGGCCAACACGATACTCCCTATCCCGGAATATCACCACGTCACACATATCTGAAGAAAACCATCTTCCAAATCTCCAACACCCTCACACCACCACATTACTGACCAATACAACTCTAACAGAAACACGTAAGGCTTCTATCCCAGAATACCAAAATGTAATGTTTACAAATCCGGCCCAGGCCTGCCCAATTGATTGCACAACAATCAAACAAGAACATGTACAACCAGCTGTAGACCCAGAATTGGATCGATCGATCGTGCAACAATCAAACAAGAACATGCACGACCAAGACACTACTCCCGATATTCCGGTCGTCAAAACCAAACGCACAAGAAAATCATCGAAGTCCGTATCCCATTTCATTCTCACGCCACGGTCAGGCATTGATTACTCATATTATCGTCATCGTCACACTCTCAAGACGTCTCCCTCGAGGTAACGATGCCAATGCCACTCCACTCTCAGGACGTCTCCCTCAAGCTCTGGCTCTAAATAGGAAAACACTTCCTTAGAGTAACCAACACATGCGCGAACAAGCATCTGAACTGGGAACACTTTCCTTGATGACACAAGAAACAAGCAAACCTAATCTAACAAGCAGCTCTACACATACCAAACAATCGGCAAACACAACTGATCGCTCGACGATCCACACCACAACCTCGAAGCACGAACCAACCCAACCAACTCCTCGCAAGCCCCAAGTATTTACTGCTCTTAACTCAGCCTACATCTGACGCCCCTAGGACGCATCCCATGGTCCATCAGAACACATACCGCTGCACTCTCGGAACGCATCCCTCGAGTCAATGGTATCTGGGAGATCACACTTCCCCCACTCCACACACATGAACCTCAAATCTAACCACCACAAGAGTTATTCGGGACCGCAACCCCTAGAGCAATAAATACTGAGCGCCACGTTACAACTCTGCCTGTCTCGTTCGAAGAGACCTGAAGCTAAACTGACGGCTGCAAACGACTTCCGCAAATCTCTGCACGCTTTTCCCATAACCCGTACTAGGTCTAACGGATTGATCGCACAACAATCAAACAAGAACATGTGCGATCCACCATAAACCCAGATTTGGATTTCTCAATGCGCCCAAGTCCCTCAACTGAAACTTCCTGAAAACTTGAATTGTCATCTAGCGAACCATGAAGCCCCTTGGATACTCCCATCTGTTCTCTTGCAGCTACCCTGACGCTCTTCTACGCGATGCATTCCGACTCTGCCTCCAGCTTCTGCTCCTGGTCTTTTCTAGAACCAACACCATGACTGCATGCTCCTCCCGATCCCTCGAACCTTCTGAGATGAATTGCTAAGCACGAAAGGAACATCTTCCAACCATTTCCGCGACCACGTTGCAACCTCCTCTGCACACCGAATGCAATCTCTCACCCAAGACACCATCGCCAACCGGAATGCCCACTGCTTGTCTAGTATTACCCGGAGCGTTCCGAGTAACATATTCAATCCTAACAGGTCTGGCGGTCGATCGTACAACAATCAAACAAGAACATGTACTACCGCCCGTCAAACCGACTATGCACCTTCTTAACCCAAACCAGGTCTGACAGTTGATTGTACAACAATCAAACAAGAACATGGACAATCGCCCATCAGCCCCGTTCTGGGTCCTTGCAGTGCTACTTATGTTACCCGACTCAGCCCCGGCTCAACCAGACAAGCGACATTCGGCTCCCAACCTGAGCCTTCCGAAACGTCTATCCCGGACCCTCACCTGGACTGCTCCAGTCCGCACCGCGCAAGATTCCCACTCGCTCCACACCTGTCCAACACGGACAACAATCCCGGCCTGACACAGCCGATACCACGCAAGATCCTCCCCTGACCTCTGAGGCTCCCTCTAATCCACACGCAAAACATACCGCTCGCCCTCTCGGGATGCATCCCTCGAGTCAACGGTATCTGGGAAAACTCACATCCCCGCAAGAGAACTCACATCTCCGCTGATTAGAGCCGCCTTGTGGTATAATTTCGATATTCCCGTCCTGGAATATTCTCACGAAACGACCAGCATTGGTCTACCCATACTAAATACATCAATGAACCACAATCCTCATCATTCAAAACTCATGGGAAAATAAATAAGGAAAACCATCTTATTAAATTTTCAAAATATTGCACATCGTTCAACACCAACGAAAATACAATAAAATCCCAAAACAACAAAACTCAAAACTCAGAAACAAAAATTCTAAAAACTGGAAAGAAACAACACCATCCTCAGCTCCAACCTCGAACTGCCTCTCGACTACTCGCGCCTCCGCTGCGCTCCTCCAGCCTGACCCAAAGGCTGCTCCGCCGCTACCTGAGTCAACGGCTGTGCATCAATCGGGTGAACCACTGCAAGCGCCATCGGTTGCAGCTTGGGACACATCGGCCTGATATGCCCAGGCTCCTGGCAGTTATAACAAACTCTCGCGTCCACCTGCCGCGGCTGCTGCTGCTGCTGCAACTCCTCTCTACCAGGACATCTTGACAACTTATGCTCCAAGCTGCCGCATCCAAAACAGGCACCACTCCTCTGACTGGATCTGGAAGCACCATCAAATTTCCGTTTTTGGCCCTGTGCAGGCTTGCCGCCTTTGCCGGAACCAAAACCGGAACCACTCTGCTGCTGCGGCTGCTGCTGTTGTCTCCTCGGCTGAACAGCAGGAGCAACCGAAACTGGAACTGCCGCTGGAACGGCTGCAGGCAACTGACTCTGCAAGTCCTCCTCGATACATGCTGCCGTATCAACCAGCCTCGCCCTCGTGGCGAACTCAGAAACTCTACAGCGCACCCGCAAATCCGCGCGAAGGCCCCTCATAAACCTTTGAACCTGCGCACGCTCGTCATCCATACTACGATCTGCATACACTAGCAACCTGCTGAACTCAGTATCGTACTCCCGCACAGTACGCTCACCCTGAACCAGCTCCACGAACCTCGTCCCGAGACGATCTAAAGCCTCCTGGGGAAAGTACTTGGCATTGAACTCGGCCACGAACTCTCCCCAGGTCCACACTGCGCCAGGCCTCCTGGCCTCAATAGCTCTCCACCACAAATGGGCATCACCAGCCAAATAGTGGATAGCTATGTCCACACGATAATCCTCCGGACATCTCACTGAACGGAAGTTGCGCTCCATGCGCATACGCCACTCATCTGCCTCCTCAGGCCCAACACCGCCTGCGAAGAAAGCAGTACTCATCTGACGCATCTGACTCATCATCTCAAGATAAGTCGGACGTGCATCACCCATCGCAGCCCTCGACTGCAACTCAGGCACTGGAGGCACCTGAGGAGCCGGAACCGGACCCGCCGCCGGTAACCGCGCTAATATCTGTGCCAGGACGCCCTCCACACGCTCCAACCGCTCCCGATCCGTAGCAGCACCCGCTCCGGGGCCTGCTCCAGCACCAGCAAACCCGGCACCCCTCCCGGCACCCGCAGCACTCACACTGGTCTCACTCACGGAAGCCTGATGATGCGTAGGAGTCTCCGACGCATGCGTAACACTCACAGAAGACTCAACTGCTGGTCCACGACCACGTCCACGACCTCTGCCTCCACGGCCAACCACTCTGCCACCTCTGGCACCAGCTCTGCCTCGACCTCTAGCTCCAGACTCCATATCACACTTCATTTCCCAAAAAAAAATACAGACTAAGCTACTAGAAGTCACACAGAAAAATAAAAATAAAAATAAAACAAACACATACCGTGGAATCATTTTAAAAGGCCGAAGAGGATGATACTAAGACTCTATTAAATTAACTAAACGCACAAGTCAATTTAAACACAGTTTCAGACATCCAATTTCAATAGTCCTAAAACCGTCTAGGCTCTGATACCAAAATGTAACACCCAAACTTTTTTTTTTTTTAATTAAATAATTAATTAATAAACTCTGCGGAAATACTTAAACCCATAAAACTCCAATAAATAAATAATCCTTTAAACTCAATTATCCAAATTCAGAAATGAAACATAAATAATCTAGCACCCTAACCAACAGTTACTAGACCAAATATAAAACCCTATCATCCTCTTCTTCGCGCCTCGATTCCAAGATCACCTTTTCCCAGTACCTACAACTCAAAAGGAACACGGGAGTTGCGTGAGTATTATCACAAATACTCAGTGAAGCGGTCATCCCGCGAAAAATTAACATAAATTAACATTATCAGTTCTATCACATTTCAATCATAAAACATTATCAGTTCTATCACATTTCAATCATAAAACACGAATTCACACAAACAAACACCATGAACGCTAATCTATATCAATCATCGCAATCACGCACTCACCTCGATAACGGTTGAACTCTCGATAAAATCCTGCAACCGCAGAAACCGACTCAACGACGATCTGCCACAGATTACTTCATAATTAATACTCGAAAATTAATCAATGAACTAATCTCCTGAACCGACCAACCCACGGTCCAAATTAATTTAATTCCCCATTAAATTAATTTCCCCTATTAACTCCCTAATTAATATCCACAATTAATTATGAATTAATCTCTAAACCGAACCGGACCATGGTTCAAATTAATTTAATTACCCAATTAAATTAATCTCTCGGTTTACTTTCTAATTAAACTAACCCCTAATTACACTAAACCACCTAATTACTCCAATTAAATAACCGAACCAATTAATCAAAAATCTCTTCCAACACAACATTATTAAACCGGCCAAATCCACTAAACACCCTAACCGGCCCATTGACACTAACCCATCTAAACCGAACATCATCTTCTTCCCCAACTCCTCACCGTCCGATCAACAACAAGAAGTCACGCCGACCACCTCCACCACCGGTTTCACCACCGGTTGCTTCACCACCGGCGATCGTTTTCCTCCACGCCGATCACGCACAGCCGCTCCCTCACGACGATCGCGATTCACGTCCGAAGCTCAGCCGCCACACGCCTCACCACCAACGACGCCGGAGACGCCACCAACAAGCCCACCGTGGTGCTCACCACCACCAAGCAATAACCGATCACTCCCCAAGAACTCTACCCCATGAATCCAACCGATCAAAACGAGAAGAAGAAAAGGTTACTTACGGATCAAGCGATGGAAGACAACGACTTCGACGACGCGGCACCACCACGGCAAGCCTCACCACCGGATCAACAAGTTCTTCTTCTCCTTTCTCCTCACTCTCAAACGCACGATCACAAGTCACTCAAGAAGAACAGAGGCTGCTCACGTTCATAAAACAAATAAGGTTACACCCATTTTTCCAAAAATTGCCAATCAGTCCCTTCGCTTCTTCCTTCTTACGAATTGACCCCAAAACTTCTGAAAGTTGCAAAAACGACCCCAATTAAATTCCCGCGGAATTTAATTATCTTAAATCCTTTTCACAATCTCGATCACGGATGTTACAAGTAAACTACTCAGACATGGCGATTGATGCAAACATGATTTCTGAATAATACTTTATTGAAAAGAAAGAGAATTGATACAAAGATCGAAACCGGTTTTGAAGGCGAAGAACAATCTTTGAATTATCTCTTGCTAAAATCTCTTAGAAAATAATGCTTAGCCTAAAAAATTGCTTAAGAAAACTACATATAGAGAAGGAAAAACGTTCTGGGGCAAAACTGCAAACATCTTGAACTTTCTAGGGCAAAAACGGAAATTTTTCAAATCTGATTTTTCTGTCGCCATTTTGGTCATGTCGAGCGACAGGGAGAGTGTGTCGCTCGACAGACCCTCTGATTTTTGACTCCGAACTTGCGACTTTGACTGCTCGTTCCACATTGCTCCAAAATGCTCTAGTAAACATCAATTATGCTCTAAACGTCCATGTACCTAATAATAACACCAAAGACTCGAAAAACACCAAAAAAACTCTACAAAACGAACTTATATCATGGCTTAAAAACTGTAACAACCATGATATATCACTCATGCTCCAGTTTTATCTCTTCCTGATTTTACAAAAGCTTTTGAAATTGAGTGTGATGCTTCAGGTATAGGAATTTAGGGTTGTACTAATGCAAGATAAAAAGCCAATTGCCTTTTTCAGTGAGAAGCTTGGAGGAGCCACACTAAACTATCCTACTTATGCTAAGGAGCTGTATGCCTTGGTGAGAGCTTTGCAAACTTGGCAACACTATCTCTGACCTAAGGAGTTTGTAATATACACAAATCATTAGTCCTTAAAACACCTTAAAGGACAGAAAAGCTCAACAAGAGGCATGCTAGGTGGGTAGAATTCATGGAAACCTTTCCCTGTCATCAAATACAAGAAAGGTAAGGACCATGTAGTGGTTGATGCATTGTTAAGAAGGTACGTTTTACTTACAACCCTTGAAGCTAAATTGCTAGGTTTTGACCAATTGAAATCTCTCTATGCAAATGATTCTGATTTTGATAAGATTTATTCATCTTGTGAGAAATTTGCTTATTGGAAATACTATAGACATGAAAGGTTTTTATTTTATGATAATAGACTGTGTGTTCCTAATTCTTCTTTGTGAGAGTTATTTGTAACGGAAGCACATGGTGGAGGCTTAATGGGACATTTTGGAGTTGCCAAGACACTTAAGGTGATGCAAGATCATTTCCATTGGCCTAACATGAAAAAAAGATGTGGAAAGAGTGTGTCAAAGATGCACCACTTGTAAACAAGCCAAATCCAAATCTCAACCCCACGATTTGTATTATCCTCTTCCTATTCCTTTGCATCCTTGGAATGACATTTCTATGGATTTTGTAGTAGGTTTGCCTAGGACTAGGACATGTAAGGATTCTATCTTAATTTGTGGTTGTGGATAGATTTTCTAAGATGGCTCATTTTATTCCATGTCATATTATGACTGACGATGCTATGCACATTGCTAAATCTGTTCTTTAGGGAAATTATACGTTTGCATGGCATGCCTAAGACCATTGTTTCTGATAGAGATACAAAGTTTCTTAGTTATTTTTGGAAAACACTATGGTCTAAGTTAGGTTCTAAATTGTTATTTTCTATTACTTGTCATCCCCAAACTGATGGGCAAACTGAGGTTGTGAATAGAATTTTGTCTACCCTACTGTGTGCATTGATTAAAAAGAACTTAAAAACTTGAGAAGAATGTTTTCCCCATGTAGAGTTTGCATATAATCATTCAGTGCATTATGCTTCTAAATTTTCACCATTTCAGATTGTATATGGCTTTAATCCTATCTCTCCTTTGGATCTAATGCCTTTATCTTTGAGTGAAAGAACTAGCATGGATGGACAAAAGAAATCTGACTTTGGTAAGCAGATTCATGAGAAGGCTGGAAAACATTGAGGCAAAGACGAAACAATATGCTAAACATGCTAATAAGGGCATAAAAGAGTTAATCTTGGAAGAGGGAGATCTAGTCTGGATTCATCTCAGAAAAGAACGTTTTCCTAAAGAGTGAAAGTCTAAGCTAATGCCAAGGATAGATGGTCCATTTAAAATCATCAAGAAGATCAACAACAATGCATATCAGCTGGACTTTCAAGGTAAGTATAATGTGAGTAATAACTTTAATGTTACTGATTTCTTGCCTTTCCTTGTAGATGAAGCAGATTTGAGGTCAAATCTTTCTCAAGAGGGAGGAGATGATATGATCATGGATAAAACAGCCAAAGAAAGCATTGGAGAAGAAGCTAAGGATCAACTTGAAGCAGAGGAGAGCATGGATCATAAGGAGAATGGAGCTACGGAGCAGCTTGTACTAAAGGAAGCCAATGATCCGTTACATGTTTCTATCGGTCCTATGACAAGATCCATGACTAAGCAACTTAACCAAGCTGTTGGCATTCTGCTTCAACAGTTGGAGGGCAGCCTTAAACAAGAAGCTTATCAAACCACATTGGTTGTGATTCAAGCTGTTTAAGCATCAGCTTTGGGAGGGTGTGTACTTGCACTCTTTTTCCCTTGTTGTAGTTTTTCCCATTGGATTTTCTAGACAAGGTTTTTAATGAGGCAAGCCCACACACCTTAACATTTCCTCTTTGCTGAAAATAAGCCCATGAAGACCCAAAAACGTTTTTCTTAGTTTATCTTTTCAAATTCTGGTCAAAAACTCAGTGTAAGTCTTGTTTTAATTTTTTTGTCTTTTTCGAGAAGTCTTTACTTGTTTCAAAAGACTTCTCTCTACTATATGTACTCTTGGTCTTAATCTTTATCAATTATCAAACAACTTTTCTTTATCCAAACTCTCTAAAATTCGTTTGATCTGAGATAGGTGTGTTTATCCTTTCTCCCTTGAAACTGCTTTTGGTGTGTATATTCTCCCTTGAAAGCAATTTGATTGGTTGATTATATTCTGTATTATTTTTACTTAATATTTTGATGATATGGCACCTCTTAGATCTCTCAAAATGGTTCTCTAAAATTCGTTTGATCTGAGATAGGTGTGTTTATCCTTTCTCCCTTGAAACTGCTTTTGGTGTGTATATTCTCCCTTGAAAGCAATTTGATTGGTTGATTATATTCTGTATTATTTTTGCTGAATATTTTGATGATATGGCACCTCTTAGATCTGTCAAAATGGTTCTCTTGGTTCCCTCTTATATAAAGTGATTTCCCATGCTAAGCGTGGGGTTTGTATTATATAATTCACATTATATTTGAATTGTCAATACCTTAATCCTCACTGAATTAAATTGATTTTTTTTTTCTGTAATGTTCTCTTCTTTTTTAATTCCCTTTCGAAATATTATGTCAAATTTAGCATGTAATCCAAATCGCTCACAATTAGCAAATAACATCAATTCAAAAGAATAAATCCAACATGAAAAATGGAGCCAACATCCACGTAAGACTGTAGTATCCCTTACCTTAAAGTCTTGCCATGAATCAGACGACGGTAATCCTATCCAGGCCCGGCTCAACTCAACTTAGGGTCTAGTGCAAAAAATTTATTTTTAGGCTTTTATTAGTAAAAAGAAATGAAAAAGGCCATAATTTATGTATATTTTTAATAAAAAAACGTTTTAGGGTTCTTAATTTAGGCCAAAACTTTTTTAAAACCATATAGACCTGGATTTTTGCATGGGCTGCACAACCCAAGAACCGGGTCTGATCCCATCACAAATATTGTATGTTTGCAACATAAAAATTAGTAAAATTAGCTTTCCAATCCCAAACTTTGATAACGACAAATAAGAGAATCGAGAAAGAGTCTAAAAACCAAGATATTGGATCGTTTTGAAGGTGCACACCTCCTACTATAGTTCTCCTAATGTCCCTATCCATTGACATGTAGCAGGTAATATAGGTAAACATATAAATGTAGTAGGAATTGTTGTGCAAGGCAAGCTTCTTCATTTTGGTGGGTTTGTTTTAAAAAGGCGCCATATCAGCTTGTTGTGAATCATGATTTTGAAGCTAAAACAAACATCAAACATGAACTATATGAACATGATTTTTTATTTGAATATCTACAATTTCCCCCATTTCACCAGTTTTAAAGATATCCTAAACTTTCGCTTTATCATATAAGAAGTTCATTTTGTCTAAATTAGAAAACTATGTATTCGTAAATAGAGTTCAACCATTTGTTTTGCTATCCGGGCTGTATTTCTATCACAAATAGTTTGTAAGAAAATGACATGGAAGCAATCAGTTCATTTGATTTGTTAAATTGGGGTAAATTTATTAAAATGGAAACAATCAGTTCCTCTCCTCTCTCTCTCCCTCACGTCTCCTCTCCTCCTTCTCAAAAACTTCCGCCGCCGCCGGATCTCTTTCCGCCCCCGCCGCCGCCAGAGCTTCTCCTTCCGCCGCCGCCGGATCTTCTCCTCCTCCGGTTCAATCAAACGACGCTATGGTACATAATTTTTTTTTTTTTTTTAAATTTGTTTAAATATATTTGTAACTTGTAATAAATTAGTTATGAAATTGATTTTAGAAATATGTAGTAGATAGATTAGGATATAGATTAGTAATTTTAGAAATATTTGCAATTTGTAATAAATTAGTTATGAAATTATATATAGTAGTAGTAATGATATGAAATTGATTTTAGAAAATGGTTTTATGAATTATGTAGTAAATAGATTTTAGGAAATTTGATATGAAATAGATTTTAGGGTAAATGTAGGAAATAAATTTTAGGAAATGGAATTGAATTTAAATTTGATAAGTTTTGGAATTGAATTTAGATTTGCTAAGTTATAGATTTGAATTTAGATTTGACAAGTTATAGATTTCAATTTAGATTTTATGAATTTTATTTATGTAACGTCAAATAAAACAAATTTAAGAGTTTTTTGAATTTAAAATAAATATTTAAAATTAAAAATGAATTTACAAGTTATTTTTCGAAAATATAAAATTATTTCCTAAATGTTAAATTTATGGATTTATGTATTTGTATTCATATATTATATATAAAATTTAAGAATCGATGAATTGTTTTATCAACTTATTTTACAAGTTTTTAATTTATTTATCAATTTTTATTTTACATTTTTAATTTAATAAATTTGTTTTATTTTATAGGCGGAAGACCTCCTCCTCCTTCATATAGACAGTTATTTGGCGAGGATGATACGATTCTCGGATCCGATGGTCGTCGCGGATCCGGATCAGGGTCGGGTTCGCAGGCTACGATAGCTATCGTCCACGAGCTCCGCCACAAGGAGGTAATTTATTAGGTTTTTATATTATATTATAACTCATTTTTTATTATAATTGTATTGTATAACACTTTTATTTTTTATGTTGCACCGAAGAAGAAAGCACGAACGATTGGTGTTGGATCCATCAAGGATGTCCCGGCAGCTTGTTCGTCTTCTCAATATTCTTACTCTCCGGGTTCGTCTCACCCTCATTTGACCGCTTAGTTGGAAGTTGCTAATGTTGAGATTGCGCAGCTAAAGACTGGTCTCTCGACATTGACCAGTCTCTTTGACATCATTGTAGTCGATAACCCGACATTAGTCAATGCCTTGCAAGACATACATCGTCCTCCACCGCCTCCTACACCTCCCGGTCAAATGCAGTTCGAACAAGAATCCAAAGATATGATTCGAGAAAAATTCATAAACCTAAGGACCCAACAACCGCCAACGAATTAGTGTTTTAATTTCATTTGTATCGGATAATTTTAATTTTAATTTTTATTATATTTTATAATATTTTCATTTTTTTTTTTAAAAAATGTTATCATTCGACGCTAAATCGATGCTATATCGATACTTATATAGCGTCGAATTAGCGGCGACCCAGATGCAATTCGACGGTAATTCGACGCTACTTTAGCATCGATTTAACATCGAAATATTGTGTCGGAGTAGCGTCGAAAGTTGATATATCATGGTTTTTACCCGTTTTTAACCATGATATAAGTCGGGTTTGTATAGTATTTTTGGTATTTATGTATCTTTTATAGTGTTTTGCAGGAAAATGGCCAATTGGAGCTTAATGGAAACATTTGGATCATTTTGGAGCATTTTGGAGCAGAAAAGATCCAAGTGGAATCGAGCAGCACGGCCTGTCGATCGACACAGGGTATTTGTGTATATATCCTGTCGATCGACGGAGTATTTTAAAGATCGGATGATGTTAAGGCAGAGAGTCTCGTGTCGATCGACAGAGACCTATGTCGATCGACACGCGGTCTGCAAAAGCCAAAAATATCTGTTTTTAGACCTAATTTTGGCACTTGTATAAATAGGTTATTTAGGTTTTCCCCACATTTCATCTTGTTTTTTGTGGGACATAGAGAAAAGAAGAGAAAAGAAGAGATTTTGAAGAGCTTTGAGGGAAATCACATGTTCTTGATATCCACTACCTACAAAACCTTTTGTATCTTCTACTCTTACTCTTTTATGCAAATCTATTCAGTTATTATGATTTCATCATCTATTTCTGAGTAAATCACTTGTTAGGTTTTGGGGATTTCTTGGGTTTTGATGAGAAATCTTTAAGATCGCAGATCTGTTGAGGTTTATCCGTTAGTTCTTCATCTAGACTGTTTCTAATGCTAGAATCTATCTTGATCGCTTAGAATCTTGATCTTAGGATTGTTAATTAGTCACGGAAGTGAGATTAATAACCTGAACTAGTCTAGATGGGCAAAATTACCTATTCGCAAAGGAATTTGGCTTAGGGATTTTGTGAACAAATCGAACTTGTACTAATTGCTTGTTTAGATTCGATAAATTCGCAAAGGAATTTGGGATTTGAGGATTTAAGGATAGATAGCCTTTGTAACGGAAGTTAGCTGGCTATACTCTCGTGTTTGAGTTCTAGAACGGTGCTTAATTAAACCTCGACAATCGTTAATCTCTTCTTGATAGTTAGTTAAATATCCGACATATCCATCTTTAGTTTACTTGTTTTATAGTTTTATAATTTGTTTACTTGTAAAAAGCATTGCTCTAGATTAAGAAGGATCATGCATTCCTGGTGCATTGACCAAACCTCCCTGTGGATACGATAACCCTTTGTGCTACAACGTACAAGGGGAATTGATGACCCTAAAAGCCCGACATCAAAAGTCATTTCGACGCTAAAATAGCGTCGAAATAGCGTCGAAAATGAATTAGCGTCGACGATTAAGCGTCGAAATGCAAGAAAATAGCACAAATGAAATACATTTCGATGCTTAATCGTCGACGCTAAGTGGTTTTAGCGTCGAATTAGCATCGAAATATGCCGACGCTAAATCAGTGTTTTCTTGTAGTGATACTTAATTATTTTACGTCATTTGATGATGGTTTATTTAAATCAAGTTACACCCTTTGTGCTATTTTCTTGCATTTTTTTTGAATCCCTTATGGGTCGTGTCATGTTACCATCTGATTTCGTCATTTGATTCTTGTTTATCAGTTCCTTGAATATTTGTTGGACTATCAACTTTAGTATTTCGCTTATTTCTTTTGTTCGCTTGCTTTATTTACTTGTGTCCTTTACTCCGTTTTCACCTATGTTTCATGTCTTGTTCTTTATGTCACATAGCTACTCTTCATTCACACCATCTGATGAGGACATCGGTTTCCATGTCCAATACCAACTCCAATACCAATGCCAATAGTTTGACCCGGTCCAATGACAAGATCAAAGTCCAATTAACTAGGAGGATCAACCTTGTTGTGCAAGTCTTCGTTGCATCTTTAGCTCCAAAACTACTTCATGTCAACCTTGATCCCACAAGAACACACCAAGGGACATTAGAGCTCGCCATCTCTGCACCAAACGGGAAAGAAGAAGATATCTTCAAGACTGATCAAGAAACATCATCAAAAGAAGATGAAGACCCTGAAGAACTACATGAAGACTTCTACTCCAATTTTCAAGCTCATAGCACATCTGACCAAGAAACACATCAAGGTGAGTTTTTCAATTTATATACTGTATTTGCAGGTGATTCAAGCCTTCCACAACACTAAGAACCAAGAAAAACGAAATTACCTCTTTTATTTTTAAGTTGTGGCCATAGTTTCCTTTTTGGCTTTAATGAAACTCTGCACTTTGTTTATATTAGTATTTGAACTTCTTGCTGTATTCTTTTAAAAGTCTTGTTGTTTTGAGTCTTGTCTTGTTGTTTTGAGTCAGAACCTTCGAAGGTTCAAGCTGAAGGCCTGTATATAAAGTCCCATTGCAGCATTGTAGCCACCACAACTTTTTACCTATCAATAAAGAACTGAATTTTCTTTGAGCATTCTTGAGCGAATTTTTAGCCTTGTTTGAGCTTGTGTGTATGATTCACATAGGAGCAAACATCAGTACCATATGAGAGAGTCATCATCCCTCTGTGTCTTGCTATCAATCCATCTACACTTCCCACATTCTGATCTCACACGAAAGAGTGAACACCATCGTGTTTGATTCTATCTTCGACCATTCAATCACCACAAGAAAGAGCGAACACCAGCTTGTGGTTCCTCCCATCGAATCAGGTTGTAAGACTCACCACCGAGTCGTACATCATCTGGTATCAGAGCCAAAGGTCCCAACCTTTTGTTTCTCTATCCCTTTCTTATTTGCTTGAATTCTGAATTGATTTTGTTTCTGCTTTGTTTGCTTCATATTTTGTTTTGATTACTGTTTCAGCTTGCTTAAACCATAAAACCCATAAGAAAAACATTTTTGTTTCATAGTTGTGATTATCCCTGTTTCAAATTGCTTAAAAACCCAGAAAAACCATAAAAAAAATAGTTTATTGCTTCATAGTTTATATCAATCTCTGTTTCAGGTTGCTTTAAGCCCACAAAATTCATAAAAATCATTTTTGCTTCATATTTTGTTTCAATATCTGTTTTCAGCTTGTTTTAGAACCAAAACCTATAAAGAAGTTTACCTATTGCATTTCTGTTTACGTTTCGCTGTTTCATTTTGTTATTCTAAGTTCTAAAACCTAAAAGTCAAAAAAAAAAAATTGCTTATTGAATTGTGTTTCTGCTTGTTTGAGTTTCATATTGGTTAAGTTCAACCATCATTGATTTTTGATTGTGAGAACTGTTTGATTTCATTTTGAATTACCATTCCAATACACTCGGTGCTTTTGACTAATTGTTGTTTTTGTTGAGTTTCTAAGGACACTCATCATGGCTGGAGAGACAACAAAAAATGGAAACAACCCTGACACACAAGCAGCCTTGTTACGAATGCTCATGGAGATGATAACTGAATTTCAAGGTTTTGGAGAAAGACTTGTTCGCCTTGAAAAACCTCAATCGAGAGGACCCAATAATGAGCAAGGACCTCAACAAGCAAGAAGGTATGTTCAGAACAACAACCAAAGAGACAATGAGGATTCTGGGGATGACACCATGTCCGAGGCAGAAGAAGACCTTTATCGTGTTCCCTTGAGACGCCAAAACCAGAGGAGACGTGATCTTATAAGAGGGAATCGACATAGAGAGCGTGAGCAGCGAGAAGTTAACCATGGGATCAAGTTAACACCTCCCACTTTTGCTGGAAAGTCAAATCCAGAGGTGTATCTAGATTGGGAAAGGTGCATGGAGTATATATTTGAATGTTATGGCTATGGAGAGCACAAGAAAGTGGCTTTAGCTTCTGCACAACTCACTGATAATGCACTAACTTAGTGGGATATAACTGTTGCATAGACGAGGAGACAACTCTTAGGTCCCATACAAACATGGCATGACATGAAATACCTCTTACGGTTGAGATATGTTCATGAGCACTACCACCGAGACCTTCAAAGGCGATTCAGAAACCGGACTGTACAAGAGTATTTTGAAGAATTTGAGAAGCTTATGAACTCACTAGAGTTAGAAGAATCAGAAGAGGCCTTAATGGCTCAGTTTGTAGATGGCCTTCATGATCGCATAACTCGAAAGATGGAGTGGGCAAGATATAGCGGTCTACATGAGTTGCTGCACTTATCTGTACAAGTAGAACAACATAAACAAGAAGAAGACCTCTATGTCTAATCGAAACCGAAACAAACAGCCTTGGCCAGAAAGCAACAACAAGCCTATGGAGAAAGGCAAAGCTAATGAGAATGATGAGAATGAACAAGGTAAGTTTACTAACCCATGTCAATCTCGTACTCGTGACATTACTTGTTTTAAATGTTAAGGTCGAGGACACTATGCTAGAGAGTGCCCAAACCAGCGAGTCATGATCATCACACTACAAGAAAACAATTTTTTTTGCGAGGGCGGTAATCGGCGTAAAACCGTCGCAATTGATGATTTGCGACGGTTTTGCAAGGAAAATGAGTTTGTCGCGACTGGCTCGTCGCAAACTCAATTTCGTCGCAAAATCGTTGCATATAAGGTGCCCTCGCAATTTTGTCGCAGCTTTAGCGAGGCAATTGCGTCTTAACGCTTTGCGAGGCAATTGCATCTGCCCCTGTTTCGCTGCAGAGTTGCGACGCATTTGCATCGACCTGGCGGCGGCGAGCTAGCGGCAATATTCTTCGCGATGGAATTGCGGCTAAAGTTTGCTACGGTTTTGCGGCGATATGATTTGCGAGGATGTAGCGGCGGTTTGATTTGCGGCAGAATTGCGGCGATCTGCGTTGCGACGATATAGCGGTGGTAAGCATTGCGGGAGAATTGCGGCCAACATTTGCGACGGTATTGCAAGGATTATTGATCTGATTTTTCAAAAATACAAAATAAAAACAATTAATAATTTGAAAATAAATAAAAATCCAAAAATATTTAAAATTACATAAAACAGAAATAAAGTTTAATACATAAAACTAAAACCGAAAACAAATCTAGGCATAGAAATTGATTTGTTCTTCGAACGAATCCAGGTTCGATGTGCCTCCTTCATCTTGTTCCCGCTGTGCTGCTGTTGCTTCTTTCTTTGCACTCAACATCTCGACAATGATGGGGTTCGTCTTCGCTAACTCCGCAATCATAGTATCGTAGACGGTTTCGGTAATCTGTAACCTCGGATCTTCTTTACCTCTTTGCCAGGTTTTTGTGTCGTTTGGTGGAGTTGTTGTGTCATTTCGTCGAGCTTCTTGGTCACATCAGGATCAAAAGCATATCTCGAAACGGGACAAAACGAAACTCCCTGCTCATCCATCGGGATGGATCCTGAAAATGTCATCTTTTCCTTACGGTTTCGAGGAGCCATCTACAAAATAGAATTAAAAATTTACAATTTTAGTTAAATGTTAATAATATAATAAATATTAAAAACTGTGAATAAAATTAAAATGAAAATTAAGTTTTTACCTCTAATGTGACACGATTGATCTCCCATGGTGTCATTTGAGTAGGTTGACCATCGGGAGTAGGTTGACCATTGGGAGTAGGCTGGGATGAGAGTTGCTCGACTCGGTCAATCACATCGTCGTGGAGCCTCTGGCATCATAGTGGGATAACCTTTTTCTAATGCCTGAAAATGAAAACATATTAGAAATTGTTATTTTTGTAACCGTAAAAAATGAATGTAAAAAAAAAACTTACAATCATCCGAGCTTGCTCCGCAAAATAAATTTGTCCTGAATAATGCTTTGATGGCTGGGGACCGTCAACCGGCGTCAATCGAGCAGCCGAACACTGGGCAACCTTCTCCTGAGAAGTCTGCCACTCTTAAAAACGACATGGCCAACCCAAATATTTGGATCGAAGAAAGATGACATACACTTCTTCGGATCCGGATCCTTTTGCCACTTCTTCTTCCACCGTCCTATCTGGCCGCCATCAAATTCAGACCGAATAAGACCATTGATTGCGGGGTCTTAATAGTACTTTTGCTACAAAAATAAATAAGAACATAAGTTAAAAAAATTAAAAATTTTAATGAAAAATATAAGTTAAAAAAAATATTTTTACCGCGAATTGTTTTTACCACCGATCATGCGTCGCTATGGGAAAAAATTTCTAACTCGTGTGTACCATCTTGAAATCCCGATCAATGATCTTTCTAATATACGCAGTGACGAGATTTTTGGAAAACCTGAAAAATTTATTAAAAACATATTATGTGTAAATATATTAATAATTAATAAACAAAATTAAATTAAAACTGTGTAAAGAAATTTAATTACCACACAGCGTTGCCGGTCGGGTTAGGATGTAACGGGGTAGGAACCAATCATGCAGGACTAACGAGAAGCTCTGCCATGGTCATCTCATCCATGGATAGAACTGGTCTATGGTCTCCCTCAAGAGGTGGCGTTGGCTTGGTCTCATGAATTGCGGAAACAGAGTTGGAAGCAGAGCCTGAAGCAGGTTGTGTCCGCTGACCCGGTCTACCGTGACGAGTAGTCTGTAGGTACTGACTATAATTATTTTTAATTATTTAAAATTAGTAATTTGTATATTAACTCAATATCTAACCTAAAAATTAATTTAAAAAAATTAGTAAATTAAAAATTTTAATTAATACAATATAAATAAAATTAACAATATTAATGATTCCTTACCATGAAATTTTAGTTAATTATCAATTCTAAAGTACAATTCCATATCTAATTAATTATTCCTAACCATTCTAATAATAACCACTTAACTAATTAATTATCTACAAATAAAAGAAAAGTTTAGATTTTTACCTTAGTATTTTGGGATTGATTTGGTAAGATGGAGATTTTGTTTTAAGAGAGAGTTTTTTTAAAGAGAGAGAGAGATAGAGAAGTGTGGATTGAGCGTGGAAGTGAGCGTTGATTATATAGGAATTTTTTTACGTTGTAATTTCGTCGCAAAACCCTCCCCAAAATGAGCCGCTTTTTTCACCCAGTGCATGTCAGCCGCGACTAGCGTCGTAAAACCGTCATTGTGTAGGTGAATTAAAGCAATGTGTTAAAATATATACGAAAACTTTTCATTTACCGCCCAAAAATCGTCGTAATGTCCTCGCCAAATGCCAAATTTTAGAAAACTTTTGTTTACCGCAAAAAATCGTCGCAATTGCCACGCAACCTTAATAAATAATCGTCAGAAAACCATCGTTGTGTAGGTGAATTAAAGTGCTATAAATTGTTTTGACTGCATAATTGCCGTCGCAAAACCCTCGCAAACTGTAATTTGTTTTGCGTGGTAAGTGCGACGAAATCTTCGTAAATACCACGCAAACTAGGTTTAGGGTATAATTAGGGTTTTGGGTGTTTTTGAGCATTTTACGATTCACTAATGGTAAATATACACGTTTTAGGTCCTTAGTACATGTATGAAGCAAAGGTTGACCAATAATTGAAGCAATTCGTAAAATCGTCAAAATGATAGATTGATCATATTCATAGTATAAGTGTATGATATATACTTATGTTTCTAAATAATGTTTGATCAGTGTCTTATTCGAATAATTTGGAAATATTCTTATTCATTACACGACTCATAGGAATACTTTTATATACCAAGGAAGGGATGTTTAAAATGATAACGGTTCAATAATGTATCGTTTAGGGTATAGGGTTTGGAGAACTGCGACGCTTTTGTGAGGGTTTTGTCGCAAACGCGTCGCAATTTGCTTCAGGTTGCGACGCCATTGCGACGAAATCCTTGCAAAATCGCCGCAAACCATATACCCTAAACCATACACTTTTGGGGCAACTGCATCGCAAACGCGTCGCAAATAGGCATCCTTATAATTTCTAAAAAATTACTACAACACAATTAAGTACGAGAAAGTAATACACTTAATTTAATTTATTAATCTTCTTCATCATGATCAGAAATATAAGTTTCTACTCTGCCATCATCTTCCTTGTCGTCTTCATCAAACTCATCTCCGTTTCCACCTGAATCCTCGAATATCACTTCAAGACCACTATGGAGCGGGTTAATTCTTGTGAAATCGTTGCTTACATCCGTAGGGATTGAAACTTCTTCGGTTCTGGAAGGTTGCACTGGAGGTTGATCATCATCAGCATCAGCTGCTAACCCCCTGACAATTTGACCCCTTGGGTTAACTTTAATCATGGATAGCCAATCTTGATCTCGTCGTCCACGAGTACGAGGGTAAGGAATGAAGACTACTTGCTCAGCTTAGGATGCTAAAACGAATGACTCAAACTTGTCAGTATAGCTCCTCTTACCTTTTATGTCCACAACTCTGAATTTGCTGGTTCTAACCTTGACACCAATGGATGGATCAAACCAATCACAACGAAATAAGACACTTTTCAAGTTCAACACACCAGCATCGCCTGGGACATGAATACCATAATTTGTAGTGGCTTTATTTTGGCCATCTTACTCGTTTTTATGCTTGCAATAGGCCCCAAAACAAACTCATGTACCCATAAAGGCCAACTGCGCAGAGATTTCTTCGCCACCTATTCCCAAATTCAAATAATTAGTATATATATATATCTAACTCATGAGCTATACTTACCTTATCCCGCATCCATCCAGCAAAATCACGTTCTAGGAAAGATTGAACTTCTTCATCATTTAGATCAGAAAATGCTTCTTATATTTGTCCTTCTAACATTCTGTACACCCGTTAATTACTTGTATATATATATATATATATATATATATATTAAATAATTTATACTCAATTAGAAATATAAACCGAGATTGTATATTTACCTCTCATATGGCTGAATGTAGTTAAAATTTAGCAATATATACGTATGAGCAGCTTGCATATGCTTGAAATCACACCACGTTGTTTCCTTCACTTTTTCACCCATCCGACCTACATCTGAGAAAACATCAGGTACACCCTCTAAGTGATATGTTCGCCCATCCCCACCATCGCCGTATCGTCTACGACGGGTTTTCTTAGTTTTCACGATTTTGCTAAAGTAGTAAGTAGAGAAGTTTGATGTCTCCTCTGTCAAACTTCCAGCAATGATTGATCCCTCAACTCTTGCGAGATTATTCGCCTTCATCTTCAGATGTTTGAAGAACCTTTCGAAGGGGTACATTTTCAGATGTTTGAAGAACCTTTCGAAGGGGTACATCCAACGAAATTGGACTGGTCCACCCAAATCTAACTCATGAGGTAAATGGACAACCAGATGTTCCATCACATCGAAAAAGGAAGGTGAAAATATCTTCTCTAAGTTTCAAATAATTAGTGAAATGTCTAAATTCAACTTCGAGATTTCGTCCTCCATTAAGGTTCTAGCACATAAGTCCTTGAAAATGCTCCAATACCTGAAATGACAATCCTGTCCCGAGTAATTTAATTAATACACTTACAAAATAAATGTATGTATATATCAATAACCATAGATAAAATTAACACCTGCTATTGCCTCATGTACAACTTGTAGTAAAAGCTCTTGAAGGGCGAAAGGGAGTAGTAGGTGCATGAACACATGATAATCGTGGCTTTTCATCCCAGAAAATTTGCCCCCTTGCTCAACACACCTTGAGAAAGTGGAGACGTATCCATCTAGAAAAATGAAATCACCACTTTTATTTTTAAGTTTTGGCCATAGTTTCTTTTTGGCTTTAATTTATCTCTGCACTTTGTTTAGATTAGTTTTTGAACTTCTTGCTATTTTCTTTAAAAGTCATGTTGTTTTGAATCTTTTATTGTTGTTTTGAGTCATAACCCTAGAAGGTTCAAGCTGAAGGCCTGTATATAAAGTCTCATTGCAGCATTGTAGCCACCACAACTTTTTACCTATCAATAAAGAACTGAATTTTCTTTGAGCATTCTTGAGCGAATTTTTAGCCTTGTTTGAGCTTGTGTGTATGATTCACATAGGAGCAAACATCAGTACCATATGAGAGAGTCATCATCCCTCTGTGTCGTGCTATCGATCCATCTACACTTCCCACAATCTGATCTCACACGAAAGAGTGGACACAATCGTATTTGATTCCATCTTCGACCATTCAATTACCACAAGAAAGAGCGAACGCCAGCTTGTGGTTCCACCCATCGAATCAGGTTGTAAGACTCATCAACGAGTCGTACATCACCATCTATTTTTGCCCATTTCTTGAGTGTGTTTATGTGTTTTGTTTCTTTAGTCTCTTTTTTTTCTATTCGTTGTAGTGTGTTTCCTGTACTACCTTTTTTTGAGTAACACTTGTTTTTTTCTCGTGTACTTCTGATTTTTTTTTTAATTGTTTTTCATATTCTTTCACAAGATTCAATTATGTTACTTTCATTTTTAACCACAATTCAATTTCTTGATCCATATTTCAACTTCCATGAACAAATATTCGTCTGTTCTTTTTGTTTGGCAATTATATCTGTGATTAACCTACACCAAAAGCTCTCATGAAATTTTTGATAACTAGAAAAAAAAACATTACACTCAAACTTATGCAATTCTTGAGCTAGGTTTCAAATAAAAAGTAATCGTATTCTTTTAGAAAATAAGAAAAGAGATTTTTGATAAAGAAAAGAGAGCAAGAGCGACCTATAACCATGCATTTTTTTTGGCATCAAGCTGATTGGAAAAACACATAATCACAACACGATGACAAAGCGTTTCACCGGATGGAATGTTGCAAAATTAGTAGTAATATCATATTCAACCCATTAATCTGCAAATATTTCAAGAAAGATGTTTTCATACCTTTATTTTCTTTCAAATAACAAGTTTTGACAAATTTCAAATGAGCTTCAAGTCCATCTCGTAAGCTTATGATGGTCATATATTGCAAGTGAAACCAACTGGGGTCCTGGCTTCCCACCAGATAGAATAGCGCTTTCAATTTGCTCATCTCCATACTGCTAACAGAAGAGAAAACAATATGAGAAAACCATGCAAAAACAAACCGCTTATAATGTATGAGAAGATGGACCTCTCTCACCTTTACGTTCGGGTTCTTTTCCTTAAGATACTTCCCAGCACCTGTGATGGTGCCACCAGTAGCGATCCCAAAAATAAAGCTATCAATTTTTCCACCGGTGCCTTTCCATATCTCAGGTCCAGTAGTCTCATAGTGGATCTCAATTGGACAGTACAATTTCATTAACTTAAAAGTTCAATAACACGCGGACCAGATTCTATAAATGATATAAGTAATACCTTTGGGTTGGCACGGTTCTGAAATTGTTGAAGCATGTAACCGTTTGGTGTTTTCGCCAAAATCTCTTCCGCCTTTGCAATAGCTCCTTTCATGCCCTTAGCAGGGTCAGTTAAAACCAACTCAACTCCAAAAGCTAAGAGAATAATTCTTTCTCTATACGCATCGAAGCCAGCATCGTAATAATAAGCTTGTATCCCTTGGCAGCTAATTGAATCCTAACCCAACTCCAGTGTTTCCACTTGTTGGCTCAATCAACACACTCTAAAGAACAAACTAAAAGGTCCGAACAAAAGCATCCAAAACACAGTAGTAGTTTGAAGAACCAGGTAATGGAATTGACCTCTCCTGGTTTAATAAGACCCTTTGATTCTGCATCAGAAATCATGGTTAAACCAATCCTGCACGAAGAAACAAAGCTGTAGGCTTTTCACAAAACCAAAACTCGAAGCCTAAAAGCAGTACATAGTTCTTGACTTAAAGCAGAAACATGTCTTTAACGCTAGAGCATGGTTCCATCATCTTGAGGTTAGCAGCTACACGACCAACACATCCTACAACCCGATGGTTCTAATACACCAATGGAGTGTTCCTAATTAACTGCAGGCAAGTAAAATAGAATCAATCAAATACATAAAACATGGAACAAAAACTCACAGTCCCTTAGTAAATGAACAAAGAAGAAGCTTACTTTAGTCACATCTTTAGCAATTCGAGAGGGCCTGATTGAAAGCTTCACTGCTTCAGATTCACTAAAGAGAATATTTAAAATCAAAAGAAGATATCTTCCTCAAAATTTCCGAATCAATTACCAACCATTATGAAATTTACATTTATGTAGTTTGTATTGTACTTGAGTGGCCACATGAAGGAAGCGAAGGGAAACAGAGGAAATGGAAAATAGAGCAACTCACATGAAGATAAATTATATCGAATAATCTTAAGCGTGGTAAATGTAAGACCATTTAATTGACTATCAAACTACCAGTAAGTTGTTAGATTTTGTTGACAATGTAAGTGAATGATAGAGGGAGAGACAATATATCAATAAAACCATATAAGAAATAAGTAAATTTTAAGTTTGATAAATCAAAATTAGATATATTTTCCTATAAGCAAACAAATGACTACAACAAAACGATTCGGGGTGTATACATTGATTGAATTTTCACGGCATACCTCTATTCACTATCATTAAAGCAGTTAGAGAGAAAAGAAGAAGGGGAAGCGAAAGATAATAGAGAAAGAGATACCTCGACTCCAGTTCCAATGGATGTTTGGCTCAAGAGGTCATAACTTGTGCTAGTGCCATGATCAATGATTTCCATGAGATTTCATCTGTTCCATGAACCTATGTACCTTGTTTCATATGTTCTGTTACAATATTAATAGAGTATAATTGTAACTTGCGAGTCTTAGTTTCGAAGAAAAACGAATTAAGAAAAGCCCCATAGAACTCTCCATCAATTTGAAGAATATCGATCTGTCACATTTTTTCAATTCACCAAATGACAAACACGCAAACTGAAAAGCATCCCTTTTGAGTTTTGCCGCAGAAACAAAAGGATACAATACCTGAGGAACGCTGGAGATGGATCTCTTGGCAGTGAGAAGCATTGATTGACACGACCGTCTTCTAAACTTAGCCAATACGGCAATTAATTCCCTTAAATGCTAGTTTCTCATCTTAAATAAATAATACTTCTCTTCAATCCAAACATTTATCCCTTAACAAGAAGTCTCAATTCCAATAATAACCGTCTAAACCGAAATAACGAAATAAAAAAAAAAAAAAATTTAAACCGTTTCAAGAATACCGACTAAAGAAAACAAATAAATCCGGTCCCAAAATCCAGCACCCGAACAATCCATGCCTTGAACCGCTACCTTTCAAGCTATCACCCGAAAGGGGAAAAAGAGGGGTGAGCAACTAGGTTACTCAGTGAGGAATGATCATTTCTGCCCACATGACTCCCAACAATACTAAATAATCTGAACACGATAATACTAAACTCTAGGACAATACAACAATCAACATATTTAACAAGTCACGTTATCACAAAGTCAACAAAACATTATTTCACCATATTAAACACTCATTAGCACTCATCATATATCTCGACCGAAGTCCATGAAACAACTTGGGGCTGCCCGTCATCTTGAAAGGTCGTACGCCACCCTTTATGGCTCGTCAGCCGTTAACGGGCTTTAGCGGGATAACCATGTCACACGCTCTCAGTCCGGCTACACACAAGTCACATTCACTATCCAACATAACATGCTAACATCGTTTCCACATAATTTCATTAATCAATTATCATCAAGCAACTGAGACAACCATATTCAATCAACAAACAATCTCCTAGGCCTAGCATTAGCGAATACAAATTAATTAATTATGTTAAGAATCCACAAATTGCTCCCTCACCGTAGAGATCACGTCTAAAAACTAAGTCCCGAAAAATAGCGGTTGAAAATAGCGTTTCGGTCGGTTGCGGATGAAACGCTATTTCAGATTTGTGACTGCGTTACAAGACGAATTAGGGTTTCTGTGTTTTGGACAGAATATGTGTTTCTTGACCAGAAAGAAACATACATAACTCACTGGTTTTAACTCGGATTAGAGATCTGAAAACTGATATGAGTTCCTTGCAACGCCGTCTTTATAGAGACACCAAAATCACACTCTGACTCCCTCTCAGTCAACGGGAAAACACCACTAAAGATCGCTACTCGAAACTACGAAAACTGAAAACTCTAAGATTTGTAGGAAAAACAAAGTTTTAGGGCAAACTTCAACTGTGAATAACTTTCTCGTCTTACCTCGGATTTGCTATTGGAAAGATGTTCCAAAAACTAAAAAACGGGATCTATCTAACCGTATGAAGCTAGTTGACTAGGTCTATCTGAGCTGATCGTGAGAGGCTCGACAAAAGACGTTCCAGAAACAGATTTTTAAAGGTGCACAAAGGCTGTCGACAACGATTCTGGATCGATTACAGTAAGGATTGACTATCAATTTATCTTCCTCTGAAGTTTAACCACAAGCAACACATATATAGAGAGAAGGGAAAGCTAGGTTTAGGGGTTACACCAATTAGAAAAGACCGGTTTGCCATTCCTTTAAGTTTTTGAGCATTTACACTAATCTTGAAGGATATGGGCTTCTAGATTGAGGGTTTATTGGGATTGGGTCATGACAATTCTACCCTACTTAGAAAGAATTGAATGGCTGGGGCGACGCCCCGTTTTAATTCTGAAAAAGTTCCGGATGGTCCGCCCTCATCCGGTTTTCCAACTCCCAAGTCATTTCTCGAACGCCATCCCTTTCCCAACAAACTTGCACTTTCCATCCATCTATTCCATTGGCCGAATCTTCCTTCTGACCCACGATCTCTATAGGTATAGATTCATTTGGTTCTACACCCTCATGATATCCCGCAACGAATGCTCGCGGTGCTATAGCTGGTCTCTTTGGAGGCGGAGGCAATTGTTCAAAATTTTGATTAGCATGAGCTTGACCAAACTGTCCTTGTCCAAAATACCTCACTCTGCAATCATTGGCACGATGGCCTATCTTCCCACACTTATGGCATGTTCCCAGGAAACTTGTACACATTGCTTTGGTATGACCCGACTTTCCACATCCAAAACATAATCCACTTGAATCCATGCAAGGCCCGCTATGGTTCTTGCTACACACAGTACATGCAACCCTCTTGTCTTTTCCAACAACTGCTCCTGGGTGATCCTGATGTTGTCTCAGCGGTTCTACTACCTTAGGAGCCTTTTGTGAAGTACTTTTAAGAAACTAGTTCTCATCTTCTATATTCTTCTCTGTCAGAGAAGCCTTTTCCACCAAATCAATAAGATTCGCATAGTCCCGAATTTGACAAATCTTACGAATGTCTAACCTCAGGCCCATCATGAATTTCTTGACTTGGAATTGCTCATTCATATCTCTCCCTGCAAACCTCTTGAGTCTACTAAACTCACGTTCATACTCCCTTACAGTCCGGTTATCCTGAGCAAGGGTCAAGAACTCCATTTCCAACTGATCCAAGGCTTCTTGCGGAAAGTACTTCTGATCAAATTCATCTCGAAAAGTGTTCCACGAAATCACATTACCTAGCCGAGCTCCTTTTAGAACTCCTTCCCACAAAATTTGAGCTTCTTCCAAAAGAAAACTTGTAGTCAACTCTACCTGATACTTTATCGGGCAACGGACAGATGCAAAATTTCTCTCCAGTTGTTTCCTCCAGTGATCAGCTACAACTGGGTTCGTTCCACCATTAAAGGTCCCAATTCCCAAGTCCCTCTTAAGCTTCAAAACTCTCCAGTAATCATCCCTCAAATCTTGAACATGTGGAGGAGGAGGCGGCGGAGCCTGTGCAGCTTGAGCCTCGGGCTGAGCAGGCGCTGCACCTATTCCGACCACTGGGATTTGTTGGCCAAACAACTCCATGAGTCCCTCTAACACTGCTGCCTTCATTACTGCTGCCTTTATCACTGCAGGGTCCACTCCCTGGGCTTGTGCCTGACCACCATTATGAGTACTCTCCTCAGAGGCAGCTGATGCTTCGCTCATCACTGGGTTTCCGTGACCCTGAGCTCCACGACCACGACCACGACCTCTTCCACCTCGAGCCATGCTGTTAACCAAAAGAGTAATCAAAAACGATTCAGACAATTACAACTTATAACTTACTCGTTCATGCGCGGAATTGTAGGTGCATTTTTATTTTAGAAAACCCCCTCCCAAAACGTTGAAAACATTTTCCTATAACTAGGACCAGCCTTCCGGGTCAGAACCGGCTTGGCTAACGTAGGCTCTGATACCAAGTTGATACGACCGTCTTCTAAACTTAGCCAATACGGCAATTAATTCCCTTAAATGCTAGTTTCTCATCTTAAATAAATAATACTTCTCTTCAATCCAAACATTTATCCCTTAACAAGAAGTCTCAATTCCAATAATAACCGTCTAAACCAAAATAACGAAATAATAAAAATAAATAATTTAAACCGTTTCAAGAAAACCGAATAAAGAAAACAAATAAATCCTGTCCCAAAATCCAGCACCCGAACAATCCATGCCTTGAACCGCTACCTTTCAAGCTATCACCTGAAAGGGGAAAAAGAGGGGTGAGCAACTAGGTTACTCAGTGAGGAATGGTCATTTCTGCCCACATGACTCCCAACAATACTAAATAATCTGAACACGATAATACTAAACTCTAGGACAATACAACAATCAACATATTTAACAAGTCACGTTATCACAAAGTCAACAAAACATTATTTCACCATATTAAACACTCATTAGCACTCATCATATATCTCGACCGAAGTCCATGAAACAACTTGGGGCTGCCCGTCACCTCGAAAGGTCGTACGCCACTCTTTATGGCTCGTCAGCTGTTAACGGGATAACCATGTCACACGCTGTCAGTCCGACTACACACAAGTCACATTCACTATCCAACATAACATGCTAACATCGTTTCCACATAATTTCATTAATCAATTATCATCAAACAACTGAAACAACCATATTCAATCAACAAACAATCTCCTAGGCCTAGCATTAGCGAATACAAATTAATTAATTATGTTAAGAATGAACAAATCCCAAAAAATAGCGGTTAAAAAATAGAGTTTCGGGCGGTTGCGGATGAAACGCTATTTCTAGCGGTCTAAAACTGTGTTCTGGACGTCTGGCTTCTGCGAAAATCGCGTTTCAGATCTGCGACTGCGTTTCAAGACGAATTAGGGTTTCTGGGTTTTAGACAAAATATGTGTTTCTTGACTAGAAAGAAACATACATAACTCACTGGTTTTAACTCGGATTCGAGATCTGAAAACTGATATGAGTTCCTTGCAACGCCGTTTTTTTAGAGACACCAAAATCACACTCAGTCAACAGGAAAACACCACCAAAGATCGCTACTCGAAACTACGAAAACTGGAAACTCTAAGATTTGTAGGAAAAACAAAGTTTTAGGGCAAACTTCAACTGTGAATAATTTTCTCGTCTTACCTCGGATTTGCTATTGGAAAGATGTTCCAAAAACTAAAAAACGGGATCTATCTAACCGTATGAAGCTAGTTGACAGGGTCTATCTGAGCTGATCGTGAGAGGCTCGACAAAAGACGTTCCCGAAACAGATTTTTAAAGGTGCACAAAGGCTGTCGACAGCGATTCTGGATCGATTACAGTAAGGATTCGCTATCAATTTATCTTCCTCTGAAGTTTAACCACAAGCAACACATATATAGAGAGAAGGGAAAGCTAGGTTTAGGGGTTACACCAATTAGAAAAGACCAGTTTGCCATGCCTTTAAGTTTTTGAGTTTACGTATTTTTGTGTTCCGTAAAGATTTACTGAAACTTGTTAAAAACTACTTGTAAGTGCATTTAGAACCCATCAAGCATGGAAAATCACCACACTTTAAAGAAACAATTGTTCCATACTTTCTCTCCTCGTGCTCCTATGAGTTTACGTGTTTATGTGTTTCGTAAAGATTTGCTTAAAGTTGTGGAAAACTACTTTTAAGTGCAATTAGAACCCATCTAGCAAGAAAAATAACCACACTTTAATATCACAATCGTTCCATACTTTCTCTCCTCGTGCACCTATGAGTTAACGTGTTTATGTGTTTCGTAAAGATTTGTTAAAACTTGTTGAAAACTATTTTTAAGTGCATTTTGAACCCATATAGCATGAAAAATCCCCACACTTTAAAAACACAATCGTTCTATACTTTCTCTCCTCGTACCCCTGTGAGTTTACGTATGTATGTGTTCCGTAAAGATTTGCTAAAACTTGTTGAAAACTATTTTTAAGGGCATTTAGAGCCCATCTAGCATGAAAATTCACCACACTTTAAAAATACAATCGTTCCATACTTTTTCTCCTCGTGCCCCTATGAGTTTACGGGTTTATGTGTTCGTAAAGTTTTGCTAAAAATTGTTGAAACCTAGTTCTAATTGTATTTAGAACCCATCTAGCAAGAAAAATAACCATACTTTCAAAACACAATAGTTCCATACTTTCTCTCCTAGTGCCCCTATGTGTTTATGTGTTTTTGTGTTCCGTAAATATTTGCTAAAACTTGTTGATAACTACTTCTAAGTGCATTTAGAAACCATCTAACATGAAAAATCACCACACTTTAATAACACAATCGTTCTATACTTTCTCTCCTAGTGCCCCTATGAGTTTACGTGTATATGTGTTTCGTAAAGATTTGCTAAAACTTGTCGAAAACGACTTCTAAGTGCATTTAGAATCCATCTAGCATGAAAAATCACCACACTTTAATAACACAATCGTTCCATACTTTCTCTCCTTGTGCCCCTATGAGTATACGTGTTTATGTGTTTCGTTAAGATTTGCTAAAACTTGTAGAAAACTACTTTTACGTGCATTTAGAACCCATCTAGCAAGTAAAATAACCACACTTTTGAAACACAATCGTTCAATACTTTCTCTCCTCGTGCCCCTATGAGTTTACCTGTTTATGTGTTCTGTAAAGATTTGCTAAAACTTGTTGAAAACTCCTTCTAAGTGCATTTAGCACCCATCTAGAAAGAAAAATAACCACACTTTTGAAACACAATCGTTCAATACTTTCTCTCCTCGTGCCCCTATTAGTTTACACGTTGATGTGTTCTGTAAATATTTGCTAAAACTTGTTGAAAACTATTTTTAAGGGCATTTAGAGCTCATCTAGCATGAAAATTCACCACACTTTAAAAATACAATTGTTCCATACTTTCTCTCCTCGTGCCCCTATGAGTTTATGTGTTTATGTGTTCGTAAAGTTTTGCTGAAAATTATTGAAAACTACTTCTAAGTGTATTTAGAACCGATCTAGCAAGAAAAATAACCATACTTTCAAAACACAATCGTTCTATACTTTCTCTCCTAGTGCCCCTATGTGTTTACGTGTTTTTGTGTTCTGTAAAGATTTGCTAAAACTTGTTGATAACTACTTCTCAGTGCATTTAGAAACCATCTAACATGAAAAATCACCACACTTTAATAACACAATCGTTCCATACTTTCTCTCCTCGTGCCCCTATGAGTTTATGTGTTTATGTGTTTCGTGAAGATTTGCTAAAACTTGTAGAAAACTACTTCTAAGTGCATTTAGAACTCATCTTTCAAGAAAAATAACCACACTTTTAAAACACAGTCGTTCCATACTTTCTCTCCTTGTGCCCCTATGAGTTGACGTGTTTATGTGTTCCGTAA
The DNA here is from genome assembly GCA_963576765.1 of Draba incana. Classification (NCBI taxonomy): domain Eukaryota; kingdom Viridiplantae; phylum Streptophyta; class Magnoliopsida; order Brassicales; family Brassicaceae; genus Draba; species Draba incana. Next base: position 18,504,526 of record OY755208.1, read on the forward strand.
AGATTTCCTAAAACTTGTTGAAAACTTCTTCTAAGTGCATTTAGATCCCATCTTGCAAGAAAAATAACCACACTTTAAAAACACAATCTTACCATACTTTCTCTCCTCGGGCTCCTATGAGTTTACGAGTTTATGTGTTCCGTAAATATTTGCTAAAACTTGTTGGAAAGTATTTCTAAGTGCATTTACAACCCATCTAGCAAGAAAAAAACCACACTTTAAAAGCACAATCTTTCCACACTTTCTTTCGTAGTGCCCCTAAGAGTTTACGTGTTTATGTGTTCCGTAAAGATTTGCTAAAACTTGTTGAAAACTACTTCTAAGTGCATTTAGAACCCATCTAGCAAGAAAAATAACTACACTTTTGAAACACAATCGTTCAATACTTTCTCTCCTCGTGCCCCTATGAGTTTACATGTTGATGTGTTCTGTAAATATTTGCTAAAACTTGTTGAAAACTTCTTCTAAGTGCATTTAGCATTTATCTAGCATGAAAAATCACCACACTTTAATAACACAATCGTTCCATACTTTCTCTCCTAGTGCCCCTATGAGTTTACGTGTTTTTGTGTTCCGTAAAGATTTGCTAAAACTTGTTGAAAACTACTTCTAAGTTCATTTAGAACCCATCTAGCATGAAAAATCACCACACTTTAATAACACAATCGTTCCATACTTTCTCTCCTCGTGCCCCTATGAGTTTACGTGTTTATGTGTTTCGTTAAGAATTGCTAAAACTTGTAGAAAACTACTTTTACGTGCATTTAGAACCCATCTAGCAAGTAAAATAACCACACTTTTGAAACACAATCGTTCAATACTTTCTCTCCTCGTGCCCCTATGAGTTTACCTGTTTATGTGTTCTGTAAAGATTTGCTAAAACTTGTTGAAAACTCCTTCTAAGTGCATTTAGCACCCATCTAGAAAGAAAAATTACCACACTTTTGAAACACAATCGTTCAATACTTTCTCTCCTCGTGCCCCTGTGAGTTTACGTATGTATGTGTTCCGTAAAGATTTGCTAAAACTTGTTGAAAACTATTTTTAAGGGCATTTAGAGCTCATCTAGCATGAAAATTCACCACACTTTAAAAATACAATTGTTCCATACTTTCTCTCCTCGTGCCCCTATGAGTTTATGTGTTTATGTGTTCGTAAAGTTTTGCTGAAAATTATTGAAAACTACTTCTAAGTGTATTTAGAACCCATCTAGCAAGAAAAATAACCATACTTTCAAAACACAATCGTTCTATACTTTCTCTCCTAGTGCCCCTATGTGTTTACGTGTTTTTGTGTTCTGTAAAGATTTGCTAAAACTTGTTGATAACTACTTCTAAGTGCCTTTAGAAACCATCTAACATGAAAAATCACCACACTTTAATAACACAATCGTTCCATACTTTCTCTCCTCGTGCCCCTATGAGTTTACGTGTTTATGTGTTTCGTGAAGATTTGCTAAAACTTGTAGAAAACTACTTCTAAGTGCATTTAGAACTCATCTTTCAAGAAAAATAACCACACTTTTAAAACACAGTCGTTCCATACTTTCTCTCCTTGTGCCCCTATGAGTTGACGTGTTTATGTGTTCCGTAAAGATTTCCTAAAACTTGTTGAAAACTTCTTCTAAGTGCATTTAGATCCCATCTTGCAAGAAAAATAACCACACTTTAAAAACACAATCTTACCATACTTTCTCTCCTCGGGCCCCTATGAGTTTACGAGTTTATGTGTTCCGTAAATATTTGCTAAAACTTGTTGGAAAGTATTTCTAAGTGCATTTACAACCCATCTAGCAAGAAAAAAACCACACTTTAAAAGCACAATCTTTCCACACTTTCTTTCGTAGTGCCCCTAAGAGTTTACGTGTTTATGTGTTCCGTAAAGATTTGCTAAAACTTGTTGAAAACTACTTCTAAGTGCATTTAGAACCCATCTAGCAAGAAAAATAACTACACTTTTGAAACACAATCGTTCAATACTTTCTCTCCTCGTGCCCCTATGAGTTTACATGTTGATGTGTTCTGTAAATATTTGCTAAAACTTGTTGAAAACTTCTTCTAAGTGCATTTAGCATTTATCTAGCATGAAAAATCACCACACTTTAATAACACAATCGTTCCATACTTTCTCTCCTCGTGCCCCTATGAGTTTACGTGTTTATGTGTTTCGTGAAGATTTGCTAAAACTTGTAGAAAACTACTTCTAAGTGCATTTAGAACTCATCTTTCAAGAAAAATAACCACACTTTTAAAACACAGTCGTTCCATACTTTCTCTCCTTGTGCCCCTATGAGTTGACGTGTTTATGTGTTCCGTAAAGATTTCCTAAAACTTGTTGAAAACTTCTTCTAAGTGCATTTAGATCCCATCTTGCAAGAAAAATAACCACACTTTAAAAACACAATCTTACCATACTTTCTCTCCTCGGGCCCCTATGAGTTTACGAGTTTATGTGTTCCGTAAATATTTGCTAAAACTTGTTGGAAAGTATTTCTAAGTGCATTTACAACCCATCTAGCAAGAAAAAAACCACACTTTAAAAGCACAATCTTTCCACACTTTCTTTCGTAGTGCCCCTAAGAGTTTACGTGTTTATGTGTTCCGTAAAGATTTGCTAAAACTTGTTGAAAACTACTTCTAAGTGCATTTAGAACCCATCTAGCAAGAAAAATAACTACACTTTTGAAACACAATCGTTCAATACTTTCTCTCCTCGTGCCCCTATGAGTTTACATGTTGATGTGTTCTGTAAATATTTGCTAAAACTTGTTGAAAACTTCTTCTAAGTGCATTTAGCATTTATCTAGCATGAAAAATCACCACACTTTAATAACACAATCGTTCCATACTTTCTCTCCTAGTGCCCCTATGAGTTTACGTGTTTTTGTGTTCCGTAAAGATTTGCTAAAACTTGTTGAAAACTACTTCTAAGTTCATTTAGAACCCATCTAGCATGAAAAATCACCACACTTTAATAACACAATCGTTCCATACTTTCTCTCCTCGTGCCCCTATGAGTTTACGTGTTTATGTGTTTCGTTAAGATTTGCTAAAACTTGTAGAAAACTACTTTTATGTGCATTTAGAACCCATCTAGCAAGTAAAATAACCACACTTTTGAAACACAATCGTTCAATACTTTCTCTCCTCGTGCCCCTATGAGTTTACCTGTTTATGTGTTCTGTAAAGATTTGCTAAAACTTGTTGAAAACTCCTTCTAAGTGCATTTAGCACCCATCTAGAAAGAAAAATTACCACACTTTTGAAACACAATCGTTCAATACTTTCTCTCCTCGTGCCCCTGTGAGTTTACGTATGTATGTGTTCCGTAAAGATTTGCTAAAACTTGTTGAAAACTATTTTTAAGGGCATTTAGAGCTCATCTAGCATGAAAATTCACCACACTTTAAAAATACAATTGTTCCATACTTTCTCTCCTCGTGCCCCTATGAGTTTATGTGTTTATGTGTTCGTAAAGTTTTGCTGAAAATTATTGAAAACTACTTCTAAGTGTATTTAGAACCCATCTAGCAAGAAAAATAACCATACTTTCAAAACACAATCGTTCTATACTTTCTCTCCTAGTGCCCCTATGTGTTTACGTGTTTTTGTGTTCTGTAAAGATTTGCTAAAACTTGTTGATAACTACTTCTAAGTGCCTTTAGAAACCATCTAACATGAAAAATCACCACACTTTAATAACACAATCGTTCCATACTTTCTCTCCTCGTGCCCCTATGAGTTTACGTGTTTATGTGTTTCGTGAAGATTTGCTAAAACTTGTAGAAAACTACTTCTAAGTGCATTTAGAACTCATCTTTCAAGAAAAATAACCACACTTTTAAAACACAGTCGTTCCATACTTTCTCTCCTTGTGCCCCTATGAGTTGACGTGTTTATGTGTTCCGTAAAGATTTCCTAAAACTTGTTGAAAACTTCTTCTAAGTGCATTTAGATCCCATCTTGCAAGAAAAATAACCACACTTTAAAAACACAATCTTACCATACTTTCTCTCCTCGGGCCCCTATGAGTTTACGAGTTTATGTGTTCCGTAAATATTTGCTAAAACTTGTTGGAAAGTATTTCTAAGTGCATTTACAACCCATCTAGCAAGAAAAAAACCACACTTTAAAAGCACAATCTTTCCACACTTTCTTTCGTAGTGCCCCTAAGAGTTTACGTGTTTATGTGTTCCGTAAAGATTTGCTAAAACTTGTTGAAAACTACTTCTAAGTGCATTTAGAACCCATCTAGCAAGAAAAATAACTACACTTTTAAAACACAATCGTTCAATACTTTCTCTCCTCGTGCCCCTATGAGTTTACATGTTGATGTGTTCTGTAAATATTTGCTAAAACTTGTTGAAAACTTCTTCTAAGTGTATTTAGCATTTATCTAGCATGAAAAATTACCACACTTTAATAACACAATCGTTCCATACTTTCTCTCCTAGTGCCCCTATAAGTTTACGTGTTTTTGTGTTCCGTAAAGATTTGCTAAAACTTGTTGAAAACTACTTCTAAGTGCATTTAGAACCCATCTAACATGAAAAATCACCACACTTTAATAACACAATCGTTCCATACTTCTCTCCTCGTGCCCCTATGTGTTTACGTTTTATGTATTCCGTAAAGATTTGCTAAAACTTGTTGAAAACTTCTTCTAAGTGCATTTAGAACCCATCTTGCAAGGAAAATAACCACACTTTCAAAACACAATCTTACCATACTTTCTCTCCTCGTGCCTCTATGAGTTTACGTGTGTATGTGTTCCGTAATTATTTGCTAAAACTTGTTGAAAACTATTTTTAAGTGCATTTAGAACCCATCTAGCTTGAAAAATCACCACACTTTAAAAACACAATCTTTCCATACTTTCTCTTCCCTTGCCCCTATGAGTTTATGTTTTATTTGTTTCGTAAAGATTTGCTAAAACTTGTTGAAAACTACTCCTAAGTGCATTTAAAACCCATCAAACAATAAAAATCACCACACTTTAAAAACAAAATCGTTCCATACAATTCTCTCCTCGTGTCCCTATGAGTTTACGTGTTTATGTGTTCCATAAAGTTTTGCTGAAACTTGTTGAAAACTTCTTCTAAGTGCATTTAGAATCCATCTAGCATGAAAAATAATGACTCTTTCAAAACATAATCGTTCCTTACTTTCTCTCCTCGTGCCCCTATGAGTTTACGTGTTTTTGTGGTCCGTAAAGATTTGCTAAAACTTGTTGAAAACTATTTTTAAGGGCATTTAGAGCCCATCTAGCATGAAAAATCACCACACTTTAAAAACACAATCGTTCCATAGTTTTTGTCCTCGTGCCCCTATGAGTTTACGTATGTATGTGTTCCGTAAAGATTTGCTAAAACTTGTTGTAAACTATTTCTAAGTGCATTTAGAACCCATCTAATATGAAAAATCCCCACACTTTAAAAACACAATCGTTTTATACTTTCTCTCCTCGTGCCCCTATGAGTTTACGTTTTATGTGTTTCGTAAAGATTTGCTAAAACTTGTTGAAAACTACTCCTAAGTGCATTTGAACCCATCTAGCATGAAAAATCTCCACACATTAAAAACACAATCTTTCTATACTTTTTCTCCTCGTGCCGCTATGAGTTTACATTTTATGTGTTCCGTAAAGTTTGGCTAAAACTTGTGGAAAACTGCTTTTAAGTGCATTTAGAACCCATCTAGCAAGAAAAATAACCACACTTTTGAAACACAATCGTTCAATACTTTCTCTCCTCGTGCCCCTATGAGTTTACCTGTTTATGTGTTCCATAAAGTTTTGCTGAAACTTGTTGAAAACTTCTTCTAAGTGCATTTACAACCCATCTAGCAAGAAAAATAACCACACTTTTGAAACACAATCGTTCAATACAATTCTCTCCTCGTGTCCCTATGAGTTTACGTGTTTATGTGTTCCATAAAGTTTTCCTGAAACTTGTTGAAAACTTCTTCTAAGTGCATTTAATAACACAATCGTTCCATACTTTCCCTCCTCATGCCCCTATGAGTTTATGTGTTTATGTGTTTGTAAAGTTTTGCTGAAAATTGTTGAAAACTACTTCTAATTGTATTTATAACCCATCTAGCAAGAAAAATAACCATACCTTCAAAACACAATAGTTCCATACTTCTCTCATAGTACCCCTATGTGTTTACGTGTTTTTGTGTTCCGTAAATATTTGCTAAAACTTGTTGATAACTACTTCTAAGTGCCTTTAGAAACCATCTCACATGAAAAATCACCACACTTTAATAATACAATCGTTCCATACTTTCTCCCCTCGTGCCCCTATGAGTTTACGTTTTATGTGTTTCGTAAAGATTTGCTAAAACTTGTTGAATACTACTCCTAAGTGCATTTAGAACCCATCTAGCATGAAAAATCACCACACTTTAAAAACATAATCTTTCTATACTTTTTCTCCTCGTGCCCCTATGAGTTTACGTTTTATGTGTTCCGTAAAGTTTGGCTAAAACTTGTTGAAAACTGCTTCTAAGTGCATTTAGAACCCATCTAGCAAGAAAAATAACCACACTTTAATATCACAATCGTTCCATACTTTCTCTCCTCGTGCCCCTATGAGTTAACGTGTTTATGTGTTTCGTAAAGATTTGTTAAAACTTGTTGAAAACTATTTTTAAGTGCATTTAGAACCCATATAGCATGAAAAATCCCCACACTTTAAAAACACAATCGTTCTATACTTTCTCTTCTCGTACCCCTGTGAGTTTACGTATGTATGTGTTCCGTAAAGATTTGCTAAAACTTGTTGAAAACTATTTTTAAGGACATTTAGAGCCCATCTAGCATGAAAATTCACCACACTTTAAAAATACAATCGTTCCATACTTTCTCTCCTCGTGCCCCTATGAGTTTACGTGTTTATGTGTTCGTAAAGTTTTGCTGAAAATTGTTGAAAACTACTTCTAATTGTATTTAGAACCCATCTAGCAAGAAAAATAACCATACCTTCAAAACACAATAGTTCCATACTTTCTCTCCTAGTGCCCCTATGTGTTTACGTGTTTTTGTGTTCCATAAATATTTGCTAAAACTTGTTGATAACTAGTTCTAAGTGCATTTAGAAACCATCTAACATGAAAAATCACCACACTTTAATAACACAACCGTTCCATACTTTCTCCCCTTGTGCCACTATGAGTTTACGTTTTATGTGTTTCGTCAAGATTTGCTAAAACTTGTTGAATACTACTCCTAAGTGCATTTAGAACTCATCTAGCATGAAAAATCACCACACTTTAAAAACATAATCTTTCTATACTTTTTCTCCTCGTGCCCCTATGAGTTTACGTTTTATGTGTTCCGTAAAGTTTGGCTAAAACTTGTGGAAAACTGCTTCTAAGTGCATTTAGAACCCATCTAGCTAGAAAAATAACAACACTTTAATATCACAATCGTTCCATACTTTCTCTCCTCGTGCCCCTATGAGTTAACGTTTTTATGTGTTTCGTAAAGATTTGTTAAAACTTGTTGAAAACTATTTTTAAGTGCATTTAGAACCCATATAGCATGAAAAATCCCCACACTTTTAAAACACAATCGTTCTATACTTTCTCTCCTCGTACCCCTGTGAGTTTACGTATGTATGTGTTCCGTAAAGATTTGCTAAAACTTGTTGAAAACTATTTTTAAGGGCATTTAGAGCCCATCTAGCATGAAAATTCACCACACTTTAAAAATACAATCGTTCTATACTTTCTCTCCTCGTGCCCCTATGAGTTTACGGGTTTATGTGTTCGTAAAGTTTTGCTAAAAATTGTTGAAAACTATTTCTAAAGGTGCACAAAGGTTGTCGACACCGATTCTGGATCGATTACAGTAAGGATTTGCTATCAATTTATCTTCCTCTAAATTTTAACCACGAGCAACACATATATAGATAGAAGGGAAAGCTAGGTTTAGGGTTTACACCCATTAGAAAAGACCGGTTTGCCATTCCTTTAAGTTTTAGAGTTTACGTGTTTTTGTGTTCCGTAAAGATTTGCTGAAACTTGATAAAAACTTCTTGTAAGTGCATTTAGAACCCATCAACCATGGAAAATCACCACACTTTAAAGACACAATTGTTCCATACTTTCTCTCCTCGTGCCCCTATGAGTTTACGTGTTTATGTGTTTCGTAAAGATTTGCTAAAAGTTGTGGAAAACTACTTCTAAGTGCATTTAGAACCCATCTAGCAAGAAAAATAACCACACTTTAATATCACAATCGTTCCATACTTTCTCTCCTCGTGCCCCTATGAGTTAACGTGTTTATGTGTTTCGTAAAGATTTGTTAAAACTTGTTGAAAACTATTTTTAAGTGCATTTAGAACCCATATAGCATGAAAAATCCCCACACTTTAAAAACACAATCGTTCTATACTTTCTCTCCTCGTACCCCTGTGGGTTTACGTATGTATGTGTTCCGTAAAGATTTGCTAAAACTTGTTGAAAACTATATTTAAGGGCATTTAGAGCCCATCTAGCATGAAAATTCACCACACTTTAAAAATACAATCGTTCCATACTTTCTCTCCTCGTGCCCATATGAGATTACGGGTTTATGTGTTCATAAAGTTTTGCTAAAAATTGTTGAAAACTACTTCTAATTGTATTTAGAACCCATCTAGCAAGAAAAATAACCATACTTTCAAAACCCAATAGATCCATACTTTCTCTCCTAGTGCCCCTATGTGTTTACGTGTTTTTGTGTTCCGGAAATATTTGCTAAAACTTGTTGATAACTACTTCTAAGTGCATTTAGAAACCATCTAACATGAAAAATCACCACACTTTAATAACACAATCGTTCTATACTTTCTCTCCTAGTGCCCCTATGAGTTTACGTGCATATGTGTTTCGTAAAGATTTGCTAAAACTTGTAGAAAACTACTTCTAAGTGCATTTAGAACCCATCTAGCAAGAAAAATAACCACACTTTTAAAACACAATCGTTCCATACTTTCTCTATTCGTGCCACTATGAGTTTACGTTTTATGTGTTTCGTAAAGATTTGCTAAAACTTGTTGAATACTACTCCTAAGTGCATTTAGAACCCATCTAGCATGAAAAATCACCACACTTTAAAAACACAATCGTTCCATACTTTTTCTCCTCGTACCCCTATGGTTTACGTTTTATGTGTTCCGTAAAGTTTGGCTAAAACTTTTGGAAAACTACTTCTAAGTGCCTTTAGAACCCATCTAGCAAGAAAAATAACCACACTTTTGAAACACAATCATTCAATACTTTCTCTCCTCGTGCCCCTATGAGTTTACCTGTTTATGTGTTCTGTAAAGATTTGCTAAAACTTGTTGAAAATTCCTTCTAAGTGCATTTAGCACCCATCTAGAAAGAAAAATAACCACACTTTTGAAACACAATCGTTCAATACTTTCTCTCCTCGTGCCCCTGTGAGTTTACATATGTATGTGTTCCGTAAAGATTTGCTAAAACTTGTTGAAAACTATTTTTAAGGGCATTTAGAGCTCATCTAGCATGAAAATTCACCACACTTTAAAAATCCAATCGTTCCATACTTTCTCTCCTCGTGCCCATATGAGATTACGGGTTTATGTGTTCATAAAGTTTTGCTAAAAATTGTTGATAACTACTTCTAATTGTATTTAGAACCCATCTAGCAAGAAAAATAACCATACTTTCAAAACCCAATAGTTCCATACTTTCTCTCCTAGTGCCCCTATGTGTTTACGTGTTTTTGTGTTCCGTAAATATTTGCTAAAACTTGTTGATAACTACTTCTAAGTGCATTTAGAAACCATCTAACATGAAAAATCACCACACTTTAATAACACAATCGTTCTATACTTTCTCTCCTAGTGCCCCTATGAGTTTACGTGCATATGTGTTTCGTAAAGATTTGCTAAAACTTGTAGAAAACTACTTATAAGTGCATATAGAACCCATCTAGCAAGAAAATTAACCACACTTTTAAAACACAATCGTTCCATACTTTCTCTATTCGTGCCACTATGAGTTTAAGTTTAATGTGTTTCGTAAAGATTTGCTAAAACTTGTTGAATACTACTCCTAAGTGAATTTAGAACCCATCTAGCATGAAAAATCACCACACTTTAAAAACACAATCGTTCCATACTTTTTCTCCTCGTGCCCCTATGAGTTTACGTTTTATGTGTTCCGTAAAGTTTGGCTAAAACTTTTGGAAAACTACTTCTAAGTGCATTTAGAACTCATCTAGCAAGAAAAATAACCACACTTTTGAAACACAATTGTTCAATACTTTCTCTCCTCGTGCCCCTATGAGTTTACCTGTTTATGTGTTATGTAAAGATTTGCTAAAACTTGTTGAAAACTCCTTCTAAGTGCATTTAGCACCCATCTAGCAAGAAAAATAACCACACTTTTGAAACACAATCGTTCAATACTTTCTCTCCTCGTGCCCCTGTGAGTTTACGTATGTATGTGTTCCGTAAAGATTTGCTAAAACTTGTTGAAAACTATTTTTAAGGGCATTTAGAGCTCATCTAGCATGAAAATTCACCACACTTCAAAAATACAATTGTTCCATACTTTCTCTCCTCGTGCCCCTATGAGTTTATGTGTTTATGTGTTCGTAAAGTTTTGCTGAAAATTATTGAAAACTACTTCTAAGTGTATTTAGAACCCATCTAGCAAGAAAAATAACCATACTTTCAAAACACAATCGTTCTATACTTTCTCTCCTAGTGCCCCTATGTGTTTACGTGTTTTTGTGTTCTGTAAAGATTTGCTAAAACTTGTTGATAACTACTTCTAAGTGCATTTAGAAACCATCTAACATGAAAAATCACCACACTTTAATAACACAATCGTTCCATACTTTCTCTCCTCATGCCCCTATGAGTTTACGTGTTTATGTGTTTCGTTAAGATTTGCTAAAACTTGTAGAAAACTACTTCTAAGTACATTTAGAACCCATCTAGCAAAAAAATAACCACACTTTTAAAACACAGTCGTTCCATACTTTCTCTCCTCGTGCCCCTATGAGTTGACGTGTTTATGTGTTCCGTAAAGATGTCCTAAAACTTGTTGAAAACTTCTTCTAAGTGCATTTAGAACCCATCTTGCAAGAAAAATAACCACACTTTAAAAACACAATCTTACCATACTTTCTCTCCTCGGGCCCCTATGAGTTTACGTGTTTATGTGTTCCGTAAAGATTTGCTAAAACTTGTTGAAAACTACTTCTAAGTGCATTTAGAACCCATCTAGCAAGAAAAATAACCACACTTTTGAAACACAATCGTTCAATACTTTCTCTCCTCGTGCCCCTATTAGTTTACACGTTGATGTGTTCTGTAAATATTTGCTAAAACTTGTTGAAAACTTCTTCTAAGTGCATTTAGCACTTATCCAGCATGAAAAATCACCACACTTTACTAACACAATCGTTCCATACTTTCTCTCCTAGTGCCCCTATGAGTTTACGTGTTTTTGTGTTCCGTAAAGATTTGCTAAACCTTGTTGAAAACTACTTCTAAGTGCATTTAGAACCCAGCTAGCATGAAAAATCACCACACTTTAATAACACAATCGTTCCATACTTTCTCTCCTCGTGCTCCTATGTGTTTACGTTTTATGTATTCCGTTAAGATTTGCTAAAACTTGTTGAAAACTACTCCTAAGTGCATTTAGAACTCATCTAGCATGAAAAATCACCCTACTTTAAAAACACAATCGTTCCATACTTTTTCTCCTTGTGCTCCTATGAGTTTACGTTTTGTGTGTTCCGTAAAGTTTGGCTAAAACTTGTGGAAAACTACTTCTAAGTGCATTTAGAACCCATCTAGCAAGAAAAATAACCACACTTTTGAAACACAATCGTTCAATACTTTTTCTCCTCGTGCCCTTATGAGTTTACCTGTTTATGTGTTCTGTAAAGATTTGCAAAAACTTGTTGAAAACTCCTTCTAAGTGCATTTAACACCCATCTAGCAAGAAAAATAACCACACTTTTGAAACACAATCGTTCAATACTTTCTCTCCTCGTGCCCCTGTGAGTTTACGTATGTATGTGTTCCGTAAAGATTTGCTAAAACTTGTTGAAAACTATTTTTAAGGGCATTTAGAGCTCATCTAGCATGAAAATTCACCACACTTCAAAAATACAATTGTTCCATACTTTCTCTCCTCGTGCCCCTATGAGTTTATGTGTTTATGTGTTCGTAAAGTTTTGCTGAAAATTATTGAAAACTACTTCTAAGTGTATTTAGAACCCATCTAGCAAGAAAAATAACCATACTTTCAAAACACAATCGTTCTATACTTTCTCTCCTAGTGCCCCTATGTGTTTACGTGTTTTTGTGTTCTGTAAAGATTTGCTAAAACTTGTTGATAACTACTTCTAAGTGCATTTAGAAACCATCTAACATGAAAAATCACCACACTTTAATAACACAATCGTTCCATACTTTCTCTCCTCATGCCCCTATGAGTTTACGTGTTTATGTGTTTCGTTAAGATTTGCTAAAACTTGTAGAAAACTACTTCTAAGTACATTTAGAACCCATCTAGCAAAAAAATAACCACACTTTTAAAACACAGTCGTTCCATACTTTCTCTCCTCGTGCCCCTATGAGTTGACGTGTTTATGTGTTCCGTAAAGATGTCCTAAAACTTGTTGAAAACTTCTTCTAAGTGCATTTAGAACCCATCTTGCAAGAAAAATAACCACACTTTAAAAACACAATCTTACCATACTTTCTCTCCTCGGGCCCCTATGAGTTTACGTGTTTATGTGTTCCGTAAAGATTTGCTAAAACTTGTTGAAAACTACTTCTAAGTGCATTTAGAACCCATCTAGCAAGAAAAATAACCACACTTTTGAAACACAATCGTTCAATACTTTCTCTCCTCGTGCCCCTATTAGTTTACACGTTGATGTGTTCTGTAAATATTTGCTAAAACTTGTTGAAAACTTCTTCTAAGTGCATTTAGCACTTATCCAGCATGAAAAATCACCACACTTTAATAACACAATCGTTCCATACTTTCTCTCCTAGTGCCCCTATGAGTTTACGTGTTTTTGTGTTCCGTAAAGATTTGCTAAACCTTGTTGAAAACTACTTCTAAGTGCATTTAGAACCCAGCTAGCATGAAAAATCACCACACTTTAATAACACAATCGTTCCATACTTTCTCTCCTCGTGCTCCTATGTGTTTACGTTTTATGTATTCCGTTAAGATTTGCTAAAACTTGTTGAAAACTACTCCTAAGTGCATTTAGAACTCATCTAGCATGAAAAATCACCCTACTTTAAAAACACAATCGTTCCATACTTTTTCTCCTTGTGCTCCTATGAGTTTACGTTTTGTGTGTTCCGTAAAGTTTGGCTAAAACTTGTGGAAAACTACTTCTAAGTGCATTTAGAACCCATCTAGCAAGAAAAATAACCACACTTTTGAAACACAATCGTTCAATACTTTCTCTCCTCGTGCCCTTATGAGTTTACCTGTTTATGTGTTCTGTAAAGATTTGCAAAAACTTGTTGAAAACTCCTTCTAAGTGCATTTAACACCCATCTAGAAAGAAAAATAACCACACTTTTGAAACACAATCGTTCAATACTTTCTCTCCTCGTGTCCCTGTGAGTTTACGTATGTATGTGTTCCGTAAAGATTTGCTAAAACTTGTTGAAAACTATTTTTAAGGGCATTTAGAGCTCATCTAGCATGAAAATTCACCACACTTCAAAAATACAATTGTTCCATACTTTCTCTCCTCGTGCCCCTATGAGTTTATGTGTTTATGTGTTCGTAAAGTTTTGCTGAAAATGATTGAAAACTACTTCTAAGTGTATTTAGAAACCATCTAGCAAGAAAAATAACCATACTTTCAAAACAAAATCGTTCTATACTTTCTCTCCTAGTGCCCCTATGTGTTTACGTGTTTTTGTGTTCTATAAAGATTTGCTAAAACTTGTTGATAACTACTTCTAAGTGCATTTAGAAACCATCTAACATGAAAAATCACCACACTTTAATAACACAATCGTTCCATACTTTCTCTCCTCGTGCCCCTATGAGTTTACGTGTTTATGTGTTTCGTTAATATTTGCTAAAACTTGTAGAAAACTACTTATAAGTGCATTTAGAACCCATCTAGCAAGAAAAATAACCACACTTTTAAAACACAATCGTTCCATACTTTCTCTCCTCGTGCCCCTATGAGTTGACGTGTTTATGTGTTCCGTAATGATTTCCTAAAACTTGTTGAAAACTTCTTCTAAGTGCATTTAGAACCCATCTTGCAAGAAAAATAACCACACTTTAAAAACACAATCTTACCATACTTTCTGTCCTCGGGCCCCTATGAGTTTACGAGTTTATGTGTTCCGTAAATATTTGCTAAAACTTGTTGAAATGTACTTCTAAATGCATTTACAACCCATCTAGCAAGAAAAAAACCACACTTTAAAAACACAATCTTTCCATACTTTCTTTCGTAGTGCCCCTAAGAGTTTACATGTTTATGTGTTCCGTAAAGATTTGCTTAAACTTGTTGAAAACTATTTCTAAGTGCATTTAGAACCCATCTAGCAAGCAAAATAACCACACTTTAAAAACAAAATCTTACCATACTTTCTCTCCTCGGGCCCCTATGAGTTTACGAGTTTATGTGTTCCGTAAATATTTGCTAAAACTTGTTGAAATGTACTTCTAAATGCATTTACAACCCATCTAGCAAGAAAAAAACCACACTTTAAAAACACAATCTTTCCATACTTTCTTTCGTAGTGCCCCTAAGAGTTTACATGTTTATGTGTTCCGTAAAGATTTGCTAAAACTTGTTGAAAACTACTTCTAAGTGCATTTAGAACCCATCTAGCAAGAAAAATAACCACACTTTTGAAACACAATCGTTCAATACTTTCTCTCCTCGTGCCCCTATGAGTTTACATGTTGATGTGTTCTGTAAATATTTGCTATAACTTGTTGAAAACTTCTTCAAAGTGCATTTAGCACTTATCTAGCATGAAAAATCACCACACTTTAATAACACAATCGTTCCATACTTTCTCTCCTAGTGCCCCTATGACTTTACGTGTTTTTGTGTTCCGTAAAGATTTGCTAAAACTTGTTGAAAACTACTTCTAAGTGCATTTAGAACCCATCTAGCAAGAAAAATAACCACACTTTTGAAACACAATCGTTCAATACTTTCTCTCCTCGTGCCCCTGTGAGTTTACGTATGTATGTGTTCCGTAAAGATTTGCTAAAACTTATTGAAAACTATTTTTAAGGGCATTTAGAGCTCATCTAGCATGAATATTCACCACACTTCAAAAATACAATTGTTCCATACTTTCTCTCCTCGTGCCCCTATGAGTTTATGTGTTTATGTGGTCGTAAAGTTTTGCTGAAAATTATTGAAAACTACTTCTAAGTGTATTTAGAACCCATCTAGCAAGAAAAATAACCATACTTTCAAAACACAATCGTTCTATACATTCTCTCCTAGTGCCCGTATGTGTTTACGTGTTTTTGTGTTTTGTAAAGATTTGCTAAAACTTGTTGATAACTACTTCTAAGTGCATTTTGAAACCATCTAACATGAAAAATCACCACACTTTAATAACACAATCGTTCCATACTTTCTCTCCTCGTGCCCCTATGAGTTTACGTGTTTATGTGTTTCGTTAAGATTTGCTAAAACTTGTAGAAAACTACTTCTAAGTGCATTTAGAACCCATCTAGCAAGAAAAATAACCACACTTTAAAAACACAGTCGTTCCATACTTTCTCTCCTCGTGCCCCTATGAGTTGACGTGTTTATGTGTTCCGTAAAGATGTCCTAAAACTTGTTGAAAACTTCTTCTAAGTGCATTTAGAACCCATCTTGCAAGAAAAATAACCACACTTTAAAAACACAATCTTACCATACTTTCTCTCCTCGGGCCCCTATGAGTTTACGTGTTTATGTGTTCCGTAAAGATTTGCTAAAACTTGTTGAAACCTACTTCTAAGTGCATTTAGAACCCATCTAGCAAGAAAAATAACAACACTTTTGAAACACAATCGTTCAATACTTTCTCTCCTCGTGCCCCTATTAGTTTACACGTTGATGTGTTCTGTAAATATTTGCTAAAACTCGTTGAAAACTTCTACTAAGTGCATTTAGCACTTATCCAGCTTGAAAAATCACCACACTTTAATAACACAATCGTTCCATACTTTCTCTCCTAGTGCCCCTATGAGTTTACGTGTTTTTGTGTTCCGTAAAGATTTGCTAAAACTTGTTGAAAACTTCTACTAAGTGCATTTAGAACTCATCTAGCATGAAAAATCACCCTACTTTAAAAACACAATCGTTCCATACTTTTTCTCCTTGTGCCCCTATGAGTTTACGTTTTATGTGTTCCGTAAAGTTTGGCTAAAACTTGTGGAAAACTACTTCTAAGTGATTTAGAACCCATCTAGCAAGAAAAATAACCACACTTTTGAAACACAATCGTTCAATACTTTCTTTCCTCGTGCCCTTATGAGTTTACCTGTTTATGTGTTCTGTAAAGATTTGCAAAAACTTGTTGAAAACTCCTTCTAAGTGCATTTAACACCCATCTAGAAAGAAAAATAACCACACTTTTGAAACACAATCGTTCAATACTTTCTCTCCTCGTGCCCCTGTGAGTTTACGTATGTATGTGTTCCGTAAAGATTTGCTAAAACTTGTTGAAAACTATTTTTAAGGGCATTTAGAGCTCATCTAGCATGAAAATTCACCACACTTCAAAAATACAATTGTTCCATACTTTCTCTCCTCGTGCCCCTATGAGTTTACGTGTTTATGTGTTTCGTTAAGATTTGCTAAAACTTGTAGAAAACTACTTCTAAGTGCAGTTAGAACCCATCTAGCAAGAAAAATAACCACACTTTTAAAACACAGTCGTTCCATACTTTCTCTCCTCGTGCTCCTATGAGTTGACGTGTTTATGTGTTCCGTAAAGATGTCCTAAAACTTGGTGAAAACTTCTTCTAAGTGCATTTAGAACCCATCTTGCAAGAAAAATAACCACACTTTAAAAACACAATCTTACCATACTTTCTCTCCTCGTGCCCCTATGAGTTTACGTGTTTATGTGTTCCGTAAAGATTTGCTAAAACTTGTTGAAACCTACTTCTAAGTGCATTTAGAACCCATCTAGCAAGAAAAATAACCACACTTTTGAAACACAATCGTTCAATACTTTCTCTCCTCGTGCCCTTATGAGTTTACCTGTCTATGTGTTCTGTAAAGATTTGCAAAAACTTGTTGAAAACTCCTTCTAAGTGCATTTAACACCCATCTAGAAAGAAAAATAACCACACTTTTGAAACACAATCGTTCAATACTTTCTCTCCTCGTGCCCCTGTGAGTTTACGTATGTATGTGTTCCGTAAAGATTTGCTAAAACTTGTTGAAAACTATTTTTAAGGGCACTTAGAGCTCATCTAGCATGAAAATTCACCACACTTCAAAAAATACAATTGTTCCATACTTTCTCTCCTCATGCCCCTATGAGTTTATGTGTTTATGTGTTCGTAAAGTTTTGCTGAAAATTATTGAAAACTACTTCTAAGTGTATTTAGAAACCATCTAGCAAGAAAAATAACCATACTTTCAAAACACAATCGTTCTATACTTTCTCTCCTAGTGCCCGTATGTGTTTACGTGTTTTTGTGTTCTATAAAGATTTGCTAAAACTTGTTGATAACTACTTCTAAGTGCATTTAGAAACCATGTAACATGAAAAATCACCACACTTTAATAACACAATAGTTCCATACTTTCTCTCCTCGTGCCCCTATGAGTTTACGTGTTTATGTGTTTCGTTAAGATTTGCTAAAACTTGTAGAAAACTACTTCTAAGTGCATTTAGAACCCATCTAGCAAGGAAAATAACCTCACTTTTGAAACACAATCGTTCAATACTTTCTCTCCTCGTGCCCTTATGAGTTTACCTGTCTATGTGTTCTGTAAAGATTTGCAAAAACTTGTTGAAAACTCCTTCTAAGTGCATTTAACACCCATCTAGAAAGAAAAATAACCACACTTTTGAAACACAATCGTTCAATACTTTCTCTCCTCGTGCCCCTGTGAGTTTACGTATGTATGTGTTCCGTAAAGATTTGCTAAAACTTGTTGAAAACTATTTTTAAGGGCATTTAGAGCTCATCTAGCATGAAAATTCACCACACTTCAAAAATACAATTGTTCCATACTTTCTCTCCTCGTGCCCCTATGAGTTTATGTGTTTATGTGTTCGTAAAGTTTTGCTGAAAATTATTGAAAACTACTTCTAAGTGTATTTAGAAACCATCTAGCAAGAAAAATAACCATACTTTCAAAACACAATCGTTCTATACTTTCTCTCCTAGTGCCCCTATGTGTTTACGTGTTTTTGTGTTCTATAAAGATTTGCTAAAACTTGTTGATAACTACTTCTAAGTGCATTTAGAAACCATCTAACATGAAAAATCACCACACTTTAATAACACAATCGTTCCATACTTTCTCTCCTCGTGCCCCTATGAGTTTACGTGTTTATGTGTTTCGTTAAGATTTGCTAAAACTTGTAGAAAACTACTTATAAGTGCATTTAGAACCCATCTAGCAAGAAAAATAACCACACTTTTAAAACACAATCGTTCCATACTTTCTCTCCTCGTGCCCCTATGAGTTGACGTGTTTATGTGTTCCGTAATGATTTCCTAAAACTTGTTGAAAACTTCTTCTAAGTGCATTTAGAACCCATCTTGCAAGAAAAATAACCACACTTTAAAAACACAATCTTACCATACTTTCTCTCCTCGGGCCCCTATGAGTTTACGAGTTTATGTGTTCCGTAAATATTTGCTAAAACTTGTTGAAATGTACTTCTAAATGCATTTACAACCCATCTAGCAAGAAAAAAACCACACTTTAAAAACACAATCTTTCCATACTTTCTTTCGTAGTGCCCCTAAGAGTTTACATGTTTATGTGTTCCGTAAAGATTTGCTAAAACTTGTTGAAAACTACTTCTAAGTGCATTTAGAGCCCATCTAGCATGAAAAATCACCACACTTTAAAAACACAATCGTTCCATACTTTTTCTCCTTGTGCCCCTGTGAGTTTACGTTTTATGTGTTCCGTAAAGTTTGGCTAAAACTTGTGGAAAACTACTTCTAAGTGCATTTAGAACCCATCTAGCAAGAAAAATAACCACACTTTTGAAACACAATCGTTCAATACTTTCTCTCCTCGTGCCCTTATGAGTTTACCTGTTTATGTGTTCTGTAAAGATTTGCTAAAACTTGTTGAAAACTCCTTCTAAGTGCATTTAGCACCCATCTAGATAGAAAAATAACCACACTTTTGAAACACAATCGTTCCATACTTTCTCTCCTCATGCCCCTATGAGTTTACGTGTTTATTTGTTTCGTTAAGATTTGCTAAAACTTGTAGAAAACTACTTCTAAGTGCATTTAGAACCCATCTAGCAAGAAAAATAACCACACTTTTAAAACACAGTCGTTCCATACTTTCTCTCCTCGTGCCCCTATGAGTTGACGTGTTTATGTGTTCCATAAAGATTTCCTAAAACTAGTTGAAAACTTCTTCTAAGTGCATTTAGAACCCATCTTGCAAGAAAAATAACCACACTTTAAAAACACAATCTTACCATACTTTCTCTCCTCGGGCCCCTATGAGTTTACGTGTTTATGTGTTCCGTAAAGATTTGCTAAAACTTGTTGAAAACTACTTCTAAGTGCATTTAGAACCCATCTAGCAAGAAAAATAACCACACTTTTGAAACACAATCGTTCAATACTTTCTCTCCTCGTTCCCCTATTAGTTTACACGTTGATGTGTTCTGTAAATATTTGCTAAAACTTGTTGAAAACTTCTTCTAAGTGCATTTAGCACTTATCTAGCATGAAAAATCACCACACTTTAATAACACAATCGATCCATACTTTCTCTCCTAGTGCCCCTATGAGTTTACGTGTTTTTGTGTTCCGTAAAGATTTGCTAAAACTTGTTGAAAACTACTTCTAAGTGCATTTAGAACCCAGCTAGCATGAAAAATCACCACACTTTAATAACACAATCTTTCCATACTTTCTCTCCTCGTGCCCCTATGTGTTTACGTTTTATGTATTCCGTAAAGATTTGCTAAAACTTGTTGAAAACTACTCCTAAGTGCATTTAGAACTCATCTAGCATGAAAAATCACCCTACTTTAAAAACACAATCGTTCCATACTTTCTCTCCTCGTGCCCCTATGAGTTTACGTGTTCATGTGTTCCGTAAAATTTTGCTGAAACTTGTTGAATACTAATTCTAAGTGCATTTAAAACTCATCTAGCATCAAAAATAATCACACTTTAAAAACACAATCATTCCATACTTTCTTTCCTAATGCCCCTAAGAGTTTACGTGTTTTTGTGTTATGTAAAGATTTGCTGAAACTTGTTAAAAACTACTTCTAAGTGCATTTAGAACCCATCAAGCATGAAAAATCACCACACTTTAAAGACACAATTGTTCCATACTTTCTCTCCCCGTGTCCCTATGAGTTTACGTGTTTATGTGTTCCGTAAAGATTTGCTAAAACTTGTTGAAAACTACTTCTAAGTGCATTTAGAACCCATCTAGCAAGAAAAATAACCACACTTTTGAAACACAATCGTTCAATACTTTCTCTCCTCGTGCCCCTATTAGTTTACACGTTGATGTGTTCTGTAAATATTTGCTAAAACTTGTTGAAAACTTCTTCTAAGTGCATTTAGCACTTATCTAGCATGAAAAATCACCACACTTTAATAACACAATCGTTCCATACTTTCTCTCCTAGTGCCCCTATGAGTTTACGTGTTTTTGTGTTCCGTAAAGATTTGCTAAAACTTGTTGAAAACTACTTCTAAGTACATTTAGAACCCAGCTAGCAAGAAAAATAACCACACTTTTGAAACACAATCGTTCAATACTTTCTCTCCTCGTGCCCCTATGAGTTTACATGTTGATGTGTTCTGTAAATATTTGCTATAACTTGTTGAAAACTTCTTCAAAGTCCATTTAGCACTTATCTAGTATGAAAAATCACCACACTTTAATAACACAATCGTTCCATACTTTCTCTCCTAGTGCCCCTATGAGTTTACGTGTTTTTGTGTTCCGTAAAGATTTGCTAAAACTTGTTGAAAACTACTTCTAAGTGCATTTAGAACCCATCTAGCATGAAAAATCACCACACTTTAATAACACAATCGTTCCATACTTTCTCTCCTCGTGCCCCTATGTGTTTACATTTTATGTATTCCGTAAAGATTTGCTAAAACTTGTTGAATACTACTCCTAAGTGCATTTAGAACCCATCTAGCATGAAAAATCACCACACTTTAAAAACACAATCGTTCCATACTTTTTCTCCTTGTGCCCCTATGAGTTTACGTTTTATGTGTTCCGTAAAGTTTGGCTAAAACTTGTGGAAAACTACTTCTAAGTGCATTTAGAACCCATCTAGCAAGAAAAATAACCACACTTTTGAAACACAATCGTTCAATACTTTCTCTCCTCGTGCCCTTATGAGTTTACCTGTTTATGTGTTCTGTAAAGATTTGCTAAAACTTGTTGAAAACTCCTTCTAAGTGCATTTAGCACCCATCTAGATAGAAAAATAACCACACTTTTGAAACACAATCGTTCCATACTTTCTCTCCTCATGCCCCTATGAGTTTACGTGTTTATGTGTTTCATTAAGATTTGCTAAAACTTGTAGAAAACTACTTCTAAGTGCATTTAGAACCCATCTAGCAAGAAAAATAACCACACTTTTAAAACACAGTCGTTCCATACTTTCTCTCCTCGTGCCCCTATGAGTTGACGTGTTTATGTGTTCCATAAAGATTTCCTAAAACTTGTTGAAAACTTCTTCTAAGTGCATTTAGAACCCATCTTGCAAGAAAAATAACCACACTTTAAAAACACAATCTTACCATACTTTCTCTCCTCGGGCCCCTATGAGTTTACGTGTTTATGTGTTCCGTAAAGATTTGCTAAAACTTGTTGAAAACTACTTCTAAGTGCATTTAGAACCCATCTAGCAAGAAAAATAACCACACTTTTGAAACACAATCGTTCAATACTTTCTCTCCTCGTGCCCCTATTAGTTTACACGTGGATGTGTTCTGTAAATATTTGCTAAAACTTGTTGAAAACTTCTTCTAAGTGCATTTAGCACTTATCTAGCATGAAAAATCACCACACTTTAATAACACAATCGTTCCATACTTTCTCTCCTAGTGCCCCTATGAGTTTACGTGTTTTTGTGTTCCGTAAAGATTTGCTAAAACTTGTTGAAAACTACTTCTAAGTGCATTTAGAACCCAGCTAGCATGAAAAATCACCACACTTTAATAACACAATCTTTCCATACTTTCTCTCCTCGTGCCCCTATGTGTTTACGTTTTATGTATTCCGTAAAGATTTGCTAAAACTTGTTGAAAACTACTCCTAAGTGCATTTAGAACTCATCTAGCATGAAAAATCACCCTACTTTAAAAACACAATCGTTCCATACTTTCTCTCCTCGTGCCCCTATGAGTTTACGTGTTCATGTGTTCCGTAAAATTTTGCTGAAACTTGTTGAATACTAATTCTAAGTGCATTTAGAACCCATCTAGCAAGAAAAATAACCACACTTTTAAAACACAGTCGTTCCATACTTTCTCTCCTCGTGCCCCTATGAGTTGACGTGTTTATGTGTTCCGTAAAGATTTCCTGAAACTTGTTGAAAACTTCTTCTAAGTGCATTTAGAACCCTTCTTGCAAGAAAAATAACCACACTTTAAAGACACAATTGTTCCATACTTTCTCTCCTCGGGTCCCTATGAGTTTACGTGTTTATGTGTTCCGTAAAGATTTGCTAAAACTTGTTGAAAACTACTTCTAAGTGCATTTAGAACCCATCTAGCAAGAAAAATAACCACACTTTTGAAACACAATCGTTCAATACTTTCTCTCCTCGTGCCCCTATTAGTTTACACGTTGATGTGTTCTGTAAATATTTGCTAAAACTTGTTGAAAACTTCTTCTAAGTGCATTTAGCACTTATCTAGCATGAAAAATCACCACACTTTAAAAACACAATCTTACCATACTTTCTCTCCTCGGGCCCCTATGAGTTTACGTGTTTATGTGTTCCGTAAAGATTTGCTAAAACTTGTTGAAAACTACTTCTAAGTGCATTTAGAACCCATCTAGCAAGAAAAATAACCACACTTTTGAAACACAATCGTTCAATACTTTCTCTCCTCGTGCCCTTATGAGTTTACCTGTTTATGTGTTCCATAAAGATTTCCTAAAACTTGTTGAAAACTTCTTCTAAGTGCATTTAGAACCCATCTTGCAAGAAAAATAACCACACTTTAAAGACACAATTGTTCCATACTTTCTCTCCTCGGGTCCCTATGAGTTTACGTGTTTATGTGTTCCGTAAAGATTTGCTAAAACTTGTTGAAAACTACTTCTAAGTGCATTTAGAACCCATCTAGCAAGAAAAATAACCACACTTTTGAAACACAATCGTTCAATACTTTCTCTCCTCGTGCCCCTATTAGTTTACACGTTGATGTGTTCTGTAAATATTTGCTAAAACTTGTTGAAAACTTCTTCTAAGTGCATTTAGCACTTATCTAGCATGAAAAATCACCACACTTTAATAACACAATCGTTCCATACTTTCTCTCCTAGTGCCCCTATGAGTTTACGTGTTTTTGTGTTCCGTAAAGATTTGCTAAAACTTGTTGAAAACTACTTCTAAGTGCATTTAGAACCCAGCTAGCATGAAAAATCACCACACTTTAATAACACAATCTTTCCATACTTTCTCTCCTCGTGCCCCTATGTGTTTACGTTTTATGTATTCCGTAAAGATTTGCTAAAACTTGTTGAAAACTACTCCTAAGTGCATTTAGAACTCATCTAGCATGAAAAATCACCCTACTTTAAAAACACAATCGTTCCATACTTTCTCTCCTCGTGCCCCTATGAGTTTACGTGTTCATGTGTTCCGTAAAATTTTGCTGAAACTTGTTGAATACTAATTCTAAGTGCATTTAAAACTCATCTAGCATCAAAAATAATCACACTTTAAAAACACAATCGTTCCATACTTTCTTTCCTAATGCCCCTAAGAGTTTACGTGTTTTTGTGTTCTGTAAAGATTTGCTGAAACTTGTTAAAAACTACTTCTAAGTGCATTTAGAACCCATCAAGCATGAAAAATCACCACACTTTAAAGACACAATTGTTCCATACTTTCTCTCCCCGTGTCCCTATGAGTTTACGTGTTTATGTGTTCCGTAAAGATTTGCTAAAACTTGTTGAAAACTACTTCTAAGTGCATTTAGAACCCATCTAGCAAGAAAAATAACCACACTTTTGAAACACAATCGTTCAATACTTTCTCTCCTCGTGCCCCTATTAGTTTACACGTTGATGTGTTCTGTAAATATTTGCTAAAACTTGTTGAAAACTTCTTCTAAGTGCATTTAGCACTTATCTAGCATGAAAAATCACCACACTTTAATAACACAATCGTTCCATACTTTCTCTCCTAGTGCCCCTATGAGTTTACGTGTTTTTGTGTTCCGTAAAGATTTGCTAAAACTTGTTGAAAACTACTTCTAAGTGCATTTAGAACCCAGCTAGCATGAAAAATCACCACACTTTAATAACACAATCTTTCCATACTTTC
The DNA here is from genome assembly GCA_963576765.1 of Draba incana. Classification (NCBI taxonomy): domain Eukaryota; kingdom Viridiplantae; phylum Streptophyta; class Magnoliopsida; order Brassicales; family Brassicaceae; genus Draba; species Draba incana. The sequence continues at coordinate 18,529,286 of OY755208.1, forward strand.
TCTCCTCGTGCCCCTATGTGTTTACGTTTTATGTATTCCGTAAAGATTTGCTAAAACTAGTTGAAAACTACTCCTAAGTGCATTTAGAACTCATCTAGCATGAAAAATCACCCTACTTTAAAAACACAATCGTTCCATACTTTCTCTCCTCGTGCCCCTATGAGTTTACGTGTTCATGTGTTCCGTAAAATTTTGCTGAAACTTGTTGAATACTAATTCTAAGTGCATTTAAAACTCATCTAGCATCAAAAATAATCACACTTTAAAAACACAATCATTCCATACTTTCTTTCCTAATGCCCCTAAGAGTTTACGTGTTTTTGTGTTATGTAAAGATTTGCTGAAACTTGTTAAAAACTACTTCTAAGTGCATTTAGAACCCATCAAGCATGAAAAATCACCACACTTTAAAGACACAATTGTTCCATACTTTCTCTCCCCGTGTCCCTATGAGTTTACGTGTTTATGTGTTCCGTAAAGATTTGCTAAAACTTGTTGAAAACTACTTCTAAGTGCATTTAGAACCTATCTAGCAAGAAAAATAACCACACTTTTGAAACACAATCGTTCAATACTTTCTCTCCTCGTGCCCCTATGAGTTTACATGTTGATGTGTTCTGTAAATATTTGCTATAACTTGTTGAAAACTTCTTCAAAGTGCATTTAGCACTTATCTAGTATGAAAAATCACCACACTTTAATAACACAATCGTTCCATACTTTCTCTCCTAGTGCCCCTATGAGTTTACGTGTTTTTGTGTTCCGTAAAGATTTGCTAAAACTTGTTGAAAACTACTTCTAAATGCATTTAGAACCCATCTAGCATGAAAAATCACCACACTTTAATAACACAATCGTTCCATACTTTCTCTCCTCGTAAAGATTTGCTAAAACTTGTTGAAAACTACTTCTAAGTGCATTTAGAACCCATCTAGCAAGAAAAATAACCACACTTTTGAAACACAATCGTTCAATACTTTCTCTCCTCGTGCCCCTATGAGTTTACATGTTGATGTGTTCCATAAAGATTTCCTAAAACTTGTTGAAAACTTCTTCTAAGTGCATTTAGAACCCATCTTGCAAGAAAAATAACCATACTTTAAAAACACAATCTTACCATACTTTCTCTCCTCGGGCCCCTATGAGTTTACGTGTTTATGTGTTCCGTAAAGATTTGCTAAAACTTGTTGAAAACTACTTCTAAGTGCATTTAGAACCCATCTAGCAAGAAAAATAACCACACTTTTGAAACACAATCGTTCCATACTTTCTCTCCTCGTGCCCCTATGTGTTTACATTTTATGTATTCCGTAAAGATTTGCTAAAACTTGTTGAATACTACTCCTAAGTGCATTTAGAACCCATCTAGAATGAAAAATCACCACACTTTAAAAACACAATTGTTCCATAATTTTTCTCCTTGTGCCCCTATGAGTTTACGTTTTATGTGTTCCGTAAAGTTTGGCTAAAACTTGTGGAAAACTACTTCTAAGTGCATTTAGAACCCATCTAGCAAGATAAATAACAACACTTTTGAAACACAATCGTTCAATACTTTCTCTCCTCGTGCCCTTATGAGTTTACCTGTTTATGTGTTCTGTAAAGATTTGCTAAAACTTGTTGAAAACTCCTTCTAAGTGCATTTAGCACCCATCTAGATAGAAAAATAACCACACTTTTGAAACACAATCGTTCCATACTTTCTCTCCTCATGCCCCTATGAGTTTACGTGTTTATGTGTTTCGTTAAGATTTGCTAAAACTTGTAGAAAACTACTTCTAAGTGCATTTAGAACCCATCTAGCAAGAAAAATAACCACACTTTTAAAACACAGTCGTTCCATACTTTCTCTCCTCGTGCCCCTATGAGTTGACGTGTTTATGTGTTCCATAAAGATTTCCTAAAACTTGTTGAAAACTTCTTCTAAGTGCATTTAGAACCCATCTTGCAAGAAAAATAACCACACTTTAAAAACACAATCTTACCATACTTTCTCTCCTCGGGCCCCTATGAGTTTACGTGTTTATGTGTTCCGTAAAGATTTGCTAAAACTTGTTGAAAACTACTTCTAAGTGCATTTAGAACCCATCTAGCAAGAAAAATAACCACACTTTTGAAACACAATCGTTCCATACTTTCTCTCCTCGTGCCCCTATGAGTTTACGTGTTCATGTGTTCCGTAAAATTTTGCTGAAACTTGTTGAATACTAATTCTAAGTGCATTTAAAACTCATCTAGCATCAAAAATAATCACACTTTAAAAACACAATCGTTCCATACTTTCTTTCCTAATGCCCCTAAGAGTTTACGTGTTTTTGTGTTCTGTAAAGATTTGCTGAAACTTGTTAAAAACTACTTCTAAGTGCATTTAGAACCCATCAAGCATGAAAAATCACCACACTTTAAAGACACAATTGTTCCATACTTTCTCTCCCCGTGTCCCTATGAGTTTACGTGTTTATGTGTTCCGTAAAGATTTGCTAAAACTTGTTGAAAACTACTTCTAAGTGCATTTAGAACCCATCTAGCAAGAAAAATAACCACACTTTTGAAACACAATCGTTCAATACTTTCTCTCCTCGTGCCCCTATTAGTTTACACGTTGATGTGTTCTGTAAATATTTGCTAAAACTTGTTGAAAACTTCTTCTAAGTGCATTTAGCACTTATCTAGCATGAAAAATCACCACACTTTAATAACACAATCGTTCCATACTTTCTCTCCTAGTGCCCCTATGAGTTTACGTGTTTTTGTGTTCCGTAAAGATTTGCTAAAACTTGTTGAAAACTACTTCTAAGTGCATTTAGAACCCAGCTAGCATGAAAAATCACCACACTTTAATAACACAATCTTTCCATACTTTCTCTCCTCGTGCCCCTATGTGTTTACGTTTTATGTATTCCGTAAAGATTTGCTAAAACTAGTTGAAAACTACTCCTAAGTGCATTTAGAACTCATCTAGCATGAAAAATCACCCTACTTTAAAAACACAATCGATCCATACTTTCTCTCCTCGTGCCCCTATGAGTTTACGTGTTCATGTGTTCCGTAAAATTTTGCTGAAACTTGTTGAATACTAATTCTAAGTGCATTTAAAACTCATCTAGCATCAAAAATAATCACACTTTAAAAACACAATCATTCCATACTTTCTTTCCTAATGCCCCTAAGAGTTTACGTGTTTTTGTGTTATGTAAAGATTTGCTGAAACTTGTTAAAAACTACTTCTAAGTGCATTTAGAACCCATCAAGCATGAAAAATCACCACACTTTAAAGACACAATTGTTCCATACTTTCTCTCCCCGTGTCCCTATGAGTTTACGTGTTTATGTGTTCCGTAAAGATTTGCTAAAACTTGTTGAAAACTACTTCTAAGTGCATTTAGAACCTATCTAGCAAGAAAAATAACCACACTTTTGAAACACAATCGTTCAATACTTTCTCTCCTCGTGCCCCTATGAGTTTACATGTTGATGTGTTCTGTAAATATTTGCTATAACTTGTTGAAAACTTCTTCAAAGTGCATTTAGCACTTATCTAGTATGAAAAATCACCACACTTTAATAACACAATCGTTCCATACTTTCTCTCCTAGTGCCCCTATGAGTTTACGTGTTTTTGTGTTCCGTAAAGATTTGCTAAAACTTGTTGAAAACTACTTCTAAATGCATTTAGAACCCATCTAGCATGAAAAATCACCACACTTTAATAACACAATCGTTCCATACTTTCTCTCCTCGTAAAGATTTGCTAAAACTTGTTGAAAACTACTTCTAAGTGCATTTAGAACCCATCTAGCAAGAAAAATAACCACACTTTTGAAACACAATCGTTCCATACTTTCTCTCCTCGTGCCCCTATGAGTTTACATGTTGATGTGTTCCATAAAGATTTCCTAAAACTTGTTGAAAACTTCTTCTAAGTGCATTTAGAACCCATCTTGCAAGAAAAATAACCACACTTTAAAAACACAATCTTACCATACTTTCTCTCCTCGGGCCCCTATGAGTTTACGTGTTTATGTGTTCCGTAAAGATTTGCTAAAACTTGTTGAAAACTACTTCTAAGTGCATTTAGAACCCATCTAGCAAGAAAAATAACCACACTTTTGAAACACAATCGTTCCATACTTTCTCTCCTCGTGCCCCTATGTGTTTACATTTTATGTATTCCGTAAAGATTTGCTAAAACTTGTTGAATACTACTCCTAAGTGCATTTAGAACCCATCTAGAATGAAAAATCACCGCACTTTAAAAACACAATTGTTCCATAATTTTTCTCCTTGTGCCCCTATGAGTTTACGTTTTATGTGTTCCGTAAAGTTTGGCTAAAACTTGTGGAAAACTACTTCTAAGTGCATTTAGAACCCATCTAGCAAGATAAATAACAACACTTTTGAAACACAATCGTTCAATACTTTCTCTCCTCGTGCCCTTATGAGTTTACCTGTTTATGTGTTCTGTAAAGATTTGCTAAAACTTGTTGAAAACTCCTTCTAAGTGCATTTAGCACCCATCTAGATAGAAAAATAACCACACTTTTGAAACACAATCGTTCCATACTTTCTCTCCTCATGCCCCTATGAGTTTACGTGTTTATGTGTTTCGTTAAGATTTGCTAAAACTTGTAGAAAACTACTTCTAAGTGCATTTAGAACCCATCTAGCAAGAAAAACAACCACACTTTTAAAACACAGTCGTTCCATACTTTCTCTCCTCGTGCCCCTATGAGTTGACGTGTTTATGTGTTCCATAAAGATTTCCTAAAACTTGTTGAAAACTTCTTCTAAGTGCATTTAGAACCCATCTTGCAAGAAAAATAACCACACTTTAAAAACACAATCTTACCATACTTTCTCTCCTCGGGCCCCTATGAGTTTACGTGTTTATGTGTTCCGTAAAGATTTGCTAAAACTTGTTGAAAACTACTTCTAAGTGCATTTAGAACCCATCTAGCAAGAAAAATAACCACACTTTTGAAACACAATCGTTCCATACTTTCTCTCCTCGTGCCCCTATGAGTTTACGTGTTCATGTGTTCCGTAAAATTTTGCTAAAACTTGTTGAATACTAATTCTAAGTGCATTTAAAACTCATCTAGCATCAAAAATAATCACACTTTAAAAACACAATCGTTCCATACTTTCTTTCCTAATGCCCCTAAGAGTTTACGTGTTTTTGTGTTCTGTAAAGATTTGCTGAAACTTGTTAAAAACTACTTCTAAGTGCATTTAGAACCCATCAAGCATGAAAAATCACCACACTTTAAAGACACAATTGTTCCATACTTTCTCTCCCCGTGTCCCTATGAGTTTACGTGTTTATGTGTTCCGTAAAGATTTGCTAAAACTTGTTGAAAACTACTTCTAAGTGCATTTAGAACCCATCTAGCAAGAAAAATAACCACACTTTTGAAACACAATCGTTCAATACTTTCTCTCCTCGTGCCCCTATTAGTTTACACGTTGATGTGTTCTGTAAATATTTGCTAAAACTTGTTGAAAACTTCTTCTAAGTGCATTTAGCACTTATCTAGCATGAAAAATCACCACACTTTAATAACACAATCGTTCCATACTTTCTCTCCTAGTGCCCCTATGAGTTTACGTGTTTTTGTGTTCCGTAAAGATTTGCTAAAACTTGTTGAAAACTACTTCTAAGTGCATTTAGAACCCAGCTAGCATGAAAAATCACCACACTTTAATAACACAATCTTTCCATACTTTCTCTCCTCGTGCCCCTATGTGTTTACGTTTTATGTATTCCGTAAAGATTTGCTAAAACTAGTTGAAAACTACTCCTAAGTGCATTTAGAACTCATCTAGCATGAAAAATCACCCTACTTTAAAAACACAATCGATCCATACTTTCTCTCCTCGTGCCCCTATGAGTTTACGTGTTCATGTGTTCCGTAAAATTTTGCTGAAACTTGTTGAATACTAATTCTAAGTGCATTTAAAACTCATCTAGCATCAAAAATAATCACACTTTAAAAACACAATCATTCCATACTTTCTTTCCTAATGCCCCTAAGAGTTTACGTGTTTTTGTGTTATGTAAAGATTTGCTGAAACTTGTTAAAAACTACTTCTAAGTGCATTTAGAACCCATCAAGCATGAAAAATCACCACACTTTAAAGACACAATTGTTCCATACTTTCTCTCCCCGTGTCCCTATGAGTTTACGTGTTTATGTGTTCCGTAAAGATTTGCTAAAACTTGTTGAAAACTACTTCTAAGTGCATTTAGAACCTATCTAGCAAGAAAAATAACCACACTTTTGAAACACAATCGTTCAATACTTTCTCTCCTCGTGCCCCTATGAGTTTACATGTTGATGTGTTCTGTAAATATTTGCTATAACTTGTTGAAAACTTCTTCAAAGTGCATTTAGCACTTATCTAGTATGAAAAATCACCACACTTTAATAACACAATCGTTCCATACTTTCTCTCCTAGTGCCCCTATGAGTTTACGTGTTTTTGTGTTCCGTAAAGATTTGCTAAAACTTGTTGAAAACTACTTCTAAATGCATTTAGAACCCATCTAGCATGAAAAATCACCACACTTTAATAACACAATCGTTCCATACTTTCTCTCCTCGTAAAGATTTGCTAAAACTTGTTGAAAACTACTTCAAAGTGCATTTAGAACCCATCTAGCAAGAAAAATAACCACACTTTTGAAACACAATCGTTCAATACTTTCTCTCCTCGTGCCCCTATGAGTTTACATGTTGATGTGTTCCATAAAGATTTCCTAAAACTTGTTGAAAACTTCTTCTAAGTGCATTTAGAACCCATCTTGCAAGAAAAATAACCACACTTTAAAAACACAATCTTACCATACTTTCTCTCCTCGGGCCCCTATGAGTTTACGTGTTTATGTGTTCCGTAAAGATTTGCTAAAACTTGTTGAAAACTACTTCTAAGTGCATTTAGAACCCATCTAGCAAGAAAAATAACCACACTTTTGAAACACAATCGTTCCATACTTTCTCTCCTCGTGCCCCTATGTGTTTACATTTTATGTATTCCGTAAAGATTTGCTAAAACTTGTTGAATACTACTCCTAAGTGCATTTAGAACCCATCTAGAATGAAAAATCACCACACTTTGAAAACACAATTGTTCCATAATTTTTCTCCTTGTGCCCCTATGAGTTTACGTTTTATGTGTTCCGTAAAGTTTGGCTAAAACTTGTGGAAAACTACTTCTAAGTGCATTTAGAACCCATCTAGCAAGATAAATAACAACACTTTTGAAACACAATCGTTCAATACTTTCTCTCCTCGTGCCCTTATGAGTTTACCTGTTTATGTGTTCTGTAAAGATTTGCTAAAACTTGTTGAAAACTCCTTCTAAGTGCATTTAGCACCCATCTAGATAGAAAAATAACCACACTTTTGAAACACAATCGTTCCATACTTTCTCTCCTCATGCCCCTATGAGTTTACGTGTTTATGTGTTTCGTTAAGATTTGCTAAAACTTGTAGAAAACTACTTCTAAGTGCATTTAGAACCCATCTAGCAAGAAAAATAACCACACTTTTAAAACACAGTCGTTCCATACTTTCTCTCCTCGTGCCCCTATGAGTTGACGTGTTTATGTGTTCCATAAAGATTTCCTAAAACTTGTTGAAAACTTCTTCTAAGTGCATTTAGAACCCATCTTGCAAGAAAAATAACCACACTTTAAAAACACAATCTTACCATACTTTCTCTCCTCGGGCCCCTATGAGTTTACGTGTTTATGTGTTCCGTAAAGATTTGCTAAAACTTGTTGAAAACTACTTCTAAGTGCATTTAGAACCCATCTAGCAAGAAAAATAACCACACTTTTGAAACACAATCGTTCAATACTTTCTCTCCTCGTGCCCCTATTAGTTTACACGTTGATGTGTTCTGTAAATATTTGCTAAAACTTGTTGAAAACTTCTTCTAAGTGCATTTAGCACTTATCTAGCATGAAAAATCACCACACTTTAATAACACAATCGTTCCATACTTTCTCTCCTAGTGCCCCTATGAGTTTACGTGTTTTTGTGTTCCGTAAAGATTTGCTAAAACTTGTTGAAAACTACTTCTAAGTGCATTTAGAACCCAGCTAGCATGAAAAATCACCACACTTTAATAACACAATCTTTCCATACTTTCTCTCCTCGTGCCCCTGTGTGTTTACGTTTTATGTATTCCGTAAAGATTTGCTAAAACTTGTTGAAAACTACTCCTAAGTGCATTTAGAACTCATCTAGCATGAAAAATCACCCTACTTTAAAAACACAATCGTTCCATACTTTCTCTCCTCGTGCCCCTATGAGTTTACGTGTTCATGTGTTCCGTAAAATTTTGCTGAAACTTGTTGAATACTAATTCTAAGTGCATTTAAAACTCATCTAGCATCAAAAATAATCACACTTTAAAAACACAATCGTTCCATACTTTCTTTCCTAATGCCCCTAAGAGTTTACGTGTTTTTGTGTTCTGTAAAGATTTGCTGAAACTTGTTAAAAAATACTTCTAAGTGCATTTAGAACCCTTCAAGCATGAAAAATCACCACACTTTAAAGACACAATTGTTCCATACTTTCTCTCCCCGTGTCCCTATGAGTTTACGTGTTTATCTGTTCCGTAAAGATTTGCTAAAACTTGTTGAAAACTACTTCTAAGTGCATTTAGAACCCATCTAGCAAGAAAAATAACCACACTTTTGAAACACAATCGTTCAATACTTTCTCTCCTCGTGCCCCTATGAGTTTACATGTTGATGTGTTCTGTAAATATTTGCTATAAATTGTTGAAAACTTCTTCAAAGTGCATTTAGCACTTATCTAGCATGAAAAATCACCACACTTTAATAACACAATCGTTCCATACTTTCTCTCCTACTGCCCCTATGAGTTTACGTGTTTTTGTGTTTCGTAAAGATTTGCTAAAACTTGTTGAAAACTACTTCTAAGTGCATTTAGAACCCATCTAGCATGAAAAATCACCACACTTTAATAACACAATCGTTTCATACTTTCTCTCCTCGTGCCCCTATGTGTTTACGTTTTATGTATTCCGTAAAGATTTGCAAAAACTTGTTGAATACTACTCCTAAGTGCATTTAGAACCCATCTAGCATGAAAAATCACCACACTTTAAAAACACAATCGTTCCATACTTTTTCTCCTTGTGCCCCTATGAGTTTACGTTTTATGTGTTCCGTAAAGTATGGCTAAAACATGTGGAAAACTACTTCTAAGTGCATTTAGAACCCATCTAGCAAGAAAAATAACCACACTTTTGAAACACAATCGTTCAATACTTTCTCTCCTCGTGCCCTTATCAGTTTACCTGTTTATGTGTTCCTTAAAGATTTCCTAAAACTTGTTGAAAACTTCTTCTAAGTGCATTTAGAACCCATCTTGCAAGAAAAATAACCACACTTTAAAAACACAATCTTACCATACTTTCTCTCCTCGGGCCCCTATGAGTTTACGTGTTTATGTGTTCCGTAAAGATTTGCTAAAACTTGTTGAAAACTACTTCTAAGTGCATTTAGAACCCATCTAGCAAGAAAAATAACCACACTTTTGAAACACAATCGTTCAATACTTTCTCTCCTCGTGCCCCTATTAGTTTACACGTTGATGTGTTCTGTAAATATTTGCTAAAACTTGTTGAAAACTTCTTCTAAGTGCATTTAGCACTTATCTAGCATGAAAAATCACCACACTTTAATAACACAATCGTTCCATACTTTCTCTCCTAGTGCCCCTATGAGTTTACGTGTTTTTGTGTTCCGTAAAGATTTGCTAAAACTTGTTGAAAACTACTTCTAAGTGCATTTAGAACCCAGCTAGCATGAAAAATCACCACACTTTAATAACACAATCTTTCCATAATTTCTCTCCTCGGGCCCCTATGTGTTTACGTTTTATGTATTTCGTAAAGATTTGCTAAAACTTGTTGAAAACTACTCCTAAGTGCATTTACAACTCATCTAGCATGAAAAATCACCCTACTTTAAAAACACAATCGTTCCATACTTTCTCTCCTCGTGCCCCTATGAGTTTACGTGTTCATGTGTTCCGTAAAATTTTCCTGAAACTTGTTGAATACTAATTCTAAGTGCATTTAAAACTCTACTAGCATCAAAAATAATCACACTTTAAAAACACAATCGTTCCATACTTTCTTTCCTAATGCCCCTAAGAGTTTACGTGTTTTTGTGTTCTGTAAAGATTTGCTGAAACTTGTTAAAAACTACTTCTAAGTGCATTTAGAACCCATCAAGCATGAAAAATCACCACACTTTAAAGACACAATTGTTCCATACTTTCTCTCCCCGTGTCCCTATGAGTTTACGTGTTTATGTGTTCCGTAAAGATTTGCTAAAACTTGTTGAAAACTACTTCTAAGTGCATTTAGAACCCATCTAGCAAGAAAAATAACCACACTTTTGAAACACAATCGTTCAATACTTTCTCTCCTCGTGCCCCTATTAGTTTACACGTTTTATGTGTTCCGTAAAGTTTGGCTAAAACTTGTGGAAAACTACTTCTAAGTGCATTTAGAACCCATCTAGCAAGACAAATAACCACACTTTTGAAACACAATCGTTCAATACTTTCTCTCCTCGTGCCCTTATGAGTTTACCTGTTTATGTGTTCTGTAAAGATTTGCTAAAACTTGTTGAAAACTCCTTCTAAGTGCATTTAGCACCCATCTAGATAGAAAAATAACCACACTTTTGAAACACAATCGTTCCATACTTTCTCTCCTCATGCCCCTATGAGTTTACGTGTTTATTTGTTTCGTTAAGATTTGCTAAAACTTGTTGAAAACTACTTCTAAGTGCATTTAGAACCCATCTAGCAAGAAAAATAACCACACTTTTAAAACACAGTCGTTCCATACTTTCTCTCCTCGTGCCCCTATGAGTTGACGTGTTTATGTGTTCCATAAAGATTTCCTAAAACTTGTTGAAAACTTCTTCTAAGTGCATTTAGAACCCATCTTGCAAGAAAAATAACCACACTTTAAAAACACAATCTTACCATACTTTCTCTCCTCGGGCCCCTATGAGTTTACGTGTTTATGTGTTCCGTAAAGATTTGCTAAAACTTGTTGAAAACTACTTCTAAGTGCATTTAGAACCCATCTAGCAAGAAAAATAACCACACTTTTGAAACACAATCGTTCAATACTTTCTCTCCTCGTGCCCCTATTAGTTTACACGTTGATGTGTTCTGTAAATATTTGCTAAAACTTGTTGAAAACTTCTTCTAAGTGCATTTAGCACTTATCTAGCATGAAAAATCACCACACTTTAATAACACAATCGTTCCATACTTTCTCTCCTAGTGCCCCTATGAGTTTACGTGTTTTTGTGTTCCGTAAAGATTTGCTAAAACTTGTTGAAAACTACTTCTAAGTGCATTTAGAACCCAGCTAGCATGAAAAATCACCACACTTTAATAACACAATCTTTCCATACTTTCTCTCCTCGTGCCCCTATGTGTTTACGTTTTATGTATTCCGTAAAGATTTGCTAAAACTTGTTGAAAACTACTCCTAAGTGCATTTAGAACTCATCTAGCATGAAAAATCACCCTACTTTAAAAACACAATCGTTCCATACTTTCTCTCCTCGTGCCCCTATGAGTTTACGTGTTCATGTGTTCCGTAAAATTTTGCTGAAACTTGTTGAATACTAATTCTAAGTGCATTTAAAACTCATCTAGCATCAAAAATAATCACACTTTAAAAACACAATCGTTCCATACTTTCTTTCCTAATGCCCCTAAGAGTTTACGTGTTTTTGTGTTCTTAAAGATTTGCTGAAACTTGTTAAAAACTACTTCTAAGTGCATTTAGAACCCATCAAGCATGAAAAATCACCACACTTTAAAGACACAATTGTTCCATACTTTCTCTCCCCGTGTCCCTATGAGTTTACGTGTTTATGTGTTCCGTAAAGATTTGCTAAAACTTGTTGAAAACTACTTCTAAGTGCATTTAGAACCCATCTAGCAAGAAAAATAACCACACTTTTGAAACACAATCGTTCAATACTTTCTCTCCTCGTGCCCCTATGAGTTTACATGTTGATGTGTTCTGTAAATATTTGCTATAAATTGTTGAAAACTTCTTCAAAGTGCATTTAGCACTTATCTAGCATGAAAAATCACCACACTTTAATAACACAATCGTTCCATACTTTCTCTCCTAGTGCCCCTATGAGTTTACGTGTTTTTGTGTTCCGTAAAGATTTGCTAAAACTTGTTGAAAACTACTTCTAAGTGCATTTAGAACCCATCTAGCATGAAAAATCACCACACTTTAATAACACAATCGTTTCATACTTTCTCTCCTCGTGCCCCTATGTGTTTACGTTTTATGTATTCCGTAAAGATTTGCTAAAACTTGTTGAATACTACTCCTAAGTGCATTAAGAACCCATCTAGCATGAAAAATCACCACACTTTAGAAACACAATCGTTCCATACTTTTTCTCCTTGTGCCCCTATGAGTTTACGTTTTATGTGTTCCGTAAAGTATGGCTAAAACTTGTGGAAAACTACTTCTAAGTGCATTTAGAACCCATCTAGCAAGAAAAATAACCACACTTTTGAAACACAATCGTTCAATACTTTCTCTCCTCGTGCCCTTATGAGTTTACCTGTTTATGTGTTCCATAAAGATTTCCTAAAACTTGTTGAAAACTTCTTCTAAGTGCATTTAGAACCCATCTTGCAAGAAAAATAACCACACTTTAAAAACACAATCTTACCATACTTTCTCTCCTCGGGCCCCTATGAGTTTACGTGTTTATGTGTTCCGTAAAGATTTGCTAAAACTTGTTGAAAACTACTTCTAAGTGCATTTAGAACCCATCTAGCAAGAAAAATAACCACACTTTTGAAACACAATCGTTCAATACTTTCTCTCCTCGTGCCCCTATTAGTTTACACGTTGATGTGTTCTGTAAATATTTGCTAAAACTTGTTGAAAACTTCTTCTAAGTGCATTTAGCACTTATCTAGCATGAAAAATCACCACACTTTAATAACACAATCGTTCCATACTTTCTCTCCTAGTGCCCCTATGAGTTTACGTGTTTTTGTGTTCCGTAAAGATTTGCTAAAACTTGTTGAAAACTACTTCTAAGTGCATTTAGAACCCAGCTAGCATGAAAAATCACCACACTTTAATAACACAATCTTTCCATAATTTCTCTCCTCGTGCCCCTATGTGTTTACGTTTTATGTATTCCGTAAAGATTTGCTAAAACTTGTTGAAAACTACTCCTAAGTGCATTTAGAACTCATCTAGCATGAAAAATCACCCTACTTTAAAAACACAATCGTTCCATACTTTCTCTCCTCGTGCCCCTATGAGTTTACGTGTTCATGTGTTCCGTAAAAGTTTCCTGAAACTTGTTGAATACTAATTCTAAGTGCATTTAAAACTCATCTAGCATCAAAAATAATCACACTTTAAAAACACAATCGTTCCATACTTTCTTTCCTAATGCCCCTAAGAGTTTACGTGTTTTTGTGTTCTGTAAAGATTTGCTGAAACTTGTTAAAAACTACTTCTAAGTGCATTTAGAACCCATCAAGCATGAAAAATCACCACACTTTAAAGACACAATTGTTCCATACTTTCTCTCCCCGTGTCCCTATGAGTTTACGTGTTTATGTGTTCCGTAAAGATTTGCTAAAACTTGTTGAAAACTACTTCTAAGTGCATTTAGAACCCATCTAGCAAGAAAAATAACCACACTTTTGAAACACAATCGTTCAATACTTTCTCTCCTCGTGCCCCTATTAGTTTACACGTTGATGTGTTCTGTAAATATTTGCTAAAACTTGTTGAAAACTTCTTCTAAGTGCATTTAGCACTTATCCAGCATGAAAAATCACCACACTTTAATAACACAATCGTTCCATACTTTCTCTCCTAGTGCCCCTATGAGTTTACGTGTTTTTGTGTTCCGTAAAGATTTGCTAAACCTTGTTGAAAACTACTTCTAAGTGCATTTAGAACCCAGCTAGCATGAAAAATAACCACACTTTAATAACACCATCGTTCCATACTTTCTCTCTTCGTGCTCCTATGTGTTTACGTTTTATGTATTCCGTAAAGATTTGCTAAAACTTGTTGAAAACTACTCCTAAGTGCATTTAGAACTCATCTAGCATGAAAAATCACCCTACTTTAAAAACACAATCGTTCCATACTTTTTCTCCTTGTGCTCCTATGAGTTTACGTTTTGTGTGTTCCGTAAAGTTTGGCTAAAACTTGTGGAAAACTACTTCTAAGTGCATTTAGAACCCATCTAGCAAGAAAAATAACCACACTTTTGAAACACAATCGTTCAATACTTTCTCTCCTCGTGCCCTTATGAGTTTACCTGTTTATGTGTTCTGTAAAGATTTGCTAAAACTTGTTGAAAACTCCTTCTAAGTGCATTTAGCACCCATCTAGATAGAAAAATAACCACACTTTTGAAACACAATCGTTCCATACTTTCTCTCCTAGTGCCCTATGAGTTTACGTGTTTTTGTGTTCCGTAAAGATTTGCTAAAACTTGTTGAAAACTACTTCTAAGTGCATTTAGAACACATCTAGCATGAAAAATCACCACACTTTAATAACACAATCGTTCCATACTTTCTCTCCTCGTGCCCCTATGTGTTTACGTTTTATGTATTCCGTAAAGATTTGCTAAAACTTGTTGAATACTACTCCTAAGTGCATTTAGAACCCATCTAGCATGAAAAATCACCACACTTTAAAAACACAATCGTTCCATACTTTTTCTCCTTGTGCCCCTATGAGTTTACGTTTTATGTGTTCCGTAAAGTTTGGCTAAAACTTGTGGAAAACTACTTCTAAGTGCATTTAGAACCCATCTAGCAAGAAAAATAACCACACTTTTGAAACACAATCGTTCAATACTTTCTCTCCTCGTGCCCTTATGAGTTTACCTGTTTATGTGTTCTGTAAAGATTTGCTAAAACTTGTTGAAAACTCCTTCTAAGTGCATTTAACACCCATCTAGATAGAAAAATAACCACACTTTTGAAACACAATCATTCAATACTTTCTCTCCTCGTGCCCCTGTGAGTTTACGTATGTATGTGTTCCGTAAAGATTTGCTAAACCTTGTTGAAAACTATTTTTAAGGGCATTTAGAGCTCATCTAGCATGAAAATTCACCACACTTCAAAAATACAATTGTTCCATACTTTCTCTCCTCGTGCCCCTATGAGTTTATGTGTTTATGTGTTCGTAAAGTTTTGCTGAAAATTATTGAAAACTACTTCTAAGTGTATTTAGAACCCATCTAGCAAGAAAAATAACCATACTTTCAAAACACAATCGTTCTATACTTTCTCTCCTAGTGCCCCCATGTGTTTACGTGTTTTTGTGTTCTGTAAAGATTTGCTAAAACTTGTTGAAAACTCCTTCTAAGTGCATTTAACACCCATCTAGATAGAAAAATAACCACACTTTTGAAACACAATCATTCAATACTTTCTCTCCTCGTGCCCCTGTGAGTTTACGTATGTATGTGTTCCGTAAAGATTTGCTAAAACTTGTTGAAAACTATTTTTAAGGGCATTTAGAGCTCATCTAGCATGAAAATTCACCACACTTCAAAAATACAATTATTCCATACTTTCTCTCCTCGTGCCCCTATGAGTTTATGTGTTTATGTGTTCGTAAAGATTTGCTAAAACTTGTTGAAAACTACATCTAAGTGCATTTAGAACCCATCTAGCAAGAAAAATAGCCATACTTTCAAAACACAATCGTTCAATACTTTCTCTCCTCGTGCCCCTATTAGTTTACACGTTGATGTGTTCTGTAAATATTTGCTAAAACTTGTTGAAAACTTCTTCTAAGTGCATTTAGCACTTATCTAGCATGAAAAATCACCACACTTTAATAACACAATCGTTCCATACTTTCTCTCCTAGTGCCCCTATGAGTTTACGTGTTTTTGTGTTCCGTAAAGATTTGCTAAAACTTGTTGAAAACTACTTCTAAGTGCATTTAGAACCCAGCTAGCATGAAAAATCACCACACTTTAATAACACAATCTTTCCATAATTTCTCTCCTCGTGCCCCTATGTGTTTACGTTTTATGTATTCCGTAAAGATTTGCTAAAACTTGTTGAAAACTACTCCTAAGTGCATTTAGAACTCATCTAGCATGAAAAATCACCCTACTTTAAAAACACAATCGTTCCATACTTTCTCTCCTCGTGCCCCTATGAGTTTACGTGTTCATGTGTTCCGTAAAAGTTTCCTGAAACTTGTTGAATACTAATTCTAAGTGCATTTAAAACTCATCTAGCATCAAAAATAATCACACTTTAAAAACACAATCGTTCCATACTTTCTTTCCTAATGCCCCTAAGAGTTTACGTGTTTTTGTGTTCTGTAAAGATTTGCTGAAACTTGTTAAAAACTACTTCTAAGTGCATTTAGAACCCATCAAGCATGAAAAATCACCACACTTTAAAGACACAATTGTTCCATACTTTCTCTCCCCGTGTCCCTATGAGTTTACGTGTTTATGTGTTCCGTAAAGATTTGCTAAAACTTGTTGAAAACTACTTCTAAGTGCATTTAGAACCCATCTAGCAAGAAAAATAACCACACTTTTGAAACACAATCGTTCAATACTTTCTCTCCTCGTGCCCCTATTAGTTTACACGTTGATGTGTTCTGTAAATATTTGCTAAAACTTGTTGAAAACTTCTTCTAAGTGCATTTAGCACTTATCCAGCATGAAAAATCACCACACTTTAATAACACAATCGTTCCATACTTTCTCTCCTAGTGCCCCTATGAGTTTACGTGTTTTTGTGTTCCGTAAAGATTTGCTAAACCTTGTTGAAAACTACTTCTAAGTGCATTTAGAACCCAGCTAGCATGAAAAATAACCACACTTTAATAACACCATCGTTCCATACTTTCTCTCTTCGTGCTCCTATGTGTTTACGTTTTATGTATTCCGTAAAGATTTGCTAAAACTTGTTGAAAACTACTCCTAAGTGCATTTAGAACTCATCTAGCATGAAAAATCACCCTACTTTAAAAACACAATCGTTCCATACTTTTTCTCCTTGTGCTCCTATGAGTTTACGTTTTGTGTGTTCCGTAAAGTTTGGCTAAAACTTGTGGAAAACTACTTCTAAGTGCATTTAGAACCCATCTAGCAAGAAAAATAACCACACTTTTGAAACACAATCGTTCAATACTTTCTCTCCTCGTGCCCTTATGAGTTTACCTGTTTATGTGTTCTGTAAAGATTTGCTAAAACTTGTTGAAAACTCCTTCTAAGTGCATTTAGCACCCATCTAGATAGAAAAATAACCACACTTTTGAAACACAATCGTTCCATACTTTCTCTCCTAGTGCCCTATGAGTTTACGTGTTTTTGTGTTCCGTAAAGATTTGCTAAAACTTGTTGAAAACTACTTCTAAGTGCATTTAGAACACATCTAGCATGAAAAATCACCACACTTTAATAACACAATCGTTCCATACTTTCTCTCCTCGTGCCCCTATGTGTTTACGTTTTATGTATTCCGTAAAGATTTGCTAAAACTTGTTGAATACTACTCCTAAGTGCATTTAGAACCCATCTAGCATGAAAAATCACCACACTTTAAAAACACAATCGTTCCATACTTTTTCTCCTTGTGCCCCTATGAGTTTACGTTTTATGTGTTCCGTAAAGTTTGGCTAAAACTTGTGGAAAACTACTTCTAAGTGCATTTAGAACCCATCTAGCAAGAAAAATAACCACACTTTTGAAACACAATCGTTCAATACTTTCTCTCCTCGTGCCCTTATGAGTTTACCTGTTTATGTGTTCTGTAAAGATTTGCTAAAACTTGTTGAAAACTCCTTCTAAGTGCATTTAACACCCATCTAGATAGAAAAATAACCACACTTTTGAAACACAATCATTCAATACTTTCTCTCCTCGTGCCCCTGTGAGTTTACGTATGTATGTGTTCCGTAAAGATTTGCTAAACCTTGTTGAAAACTATTTTTAAGGGCATTTAGAGCTCATCTAGCATGAAAATTCACCACACTTCAAAAATACAATTGTTCCATACTTTCTCTCCTCGTGCCCCTATGAGTTTATGTGTTTATGTGTTCGTAAAGTTTTGCTGAAAATTATTGAAAACTACTTCTAAGTGTATTTAGAACCCATCTAGCAAGAAAAATAACCATACTTTCAAAACACAATCGTTCTATACTTTCTCTCCTAGTGCCCCCATGTGTTTACGTGTTTTTGTGTTCTGTAAAGATTTGCTAAAACTTGTTGAAAACTCCTTCTAAGTGCATTTAACACCCATCTAGATAGAAAAATAACCACACTTTTGAAACACAATCATTCAATACTTTCTCTCCTCGTGCCCCTGTGAGTTTACGTATGTATGTGTTCCGTAAAGATTTGTTAAAACTTGTTGAAAACTATTTTTAAGGGCATTTAGAGCTCATCTAGCATGAAAATTCACCACACTTCAAAAATACAATTATTCCATACTTTCTCTCCTCGTGCCCCTATGAGTTTATGTGTTTATGTGTTCGTAAAGATTTGCTAAAACTTGTTGAAAACTACATCTAAGTGCATTTAGAACCCATCTAGCAAGAAAAATAGCCATACTTTCAAAACACAATCGTTCAATACTTTCTCTCCTCGTGCCCCTATTAGTTTACACGTTGATGTGTTCTGTAAATATTTGCTAAAACTTGTTGAAAACTTCTTCTAAGATTTTTGTGTTCTGTAAGTGCATTTAGAAACCATCTAACATGAAAAATCACCACACTTTAATAACACAATCATTCCATACTTTCTCTCCTCATGCCCCTATGAGTTTACGTGTTTATGTGTTTCGTTAAGATTTGCTAAAACTTGTAGAAAACTACATCTAAGTGCATTTAGAACCCATCTAACAAGAAAAATAACCACACTTTTAAAACACAGTCGTTCCATACTTTCTCTCCTCGTGCCCCTATGAGTTGACGTGTTTATGTGTTCCGTAAAGATGTCCTAAAACTTGTTGAAAACTTCTTCTAAGTGCATTTAGAACCCATCTTGCAAGAAAAATAACCACACTTTAAAAACACAATCTTACCATACTTTCTCTCCTCTGGCCCCTATGAGTTTACGTGTTGATGTGTTCCGTAAAGATTTGCTAAAACTTGTTGAAAACTACTTCTAAGTGCATTTAGAACCCATCTAGCAAGAAAAATAACCACACTTTTGAAACACAATCGTTCAATACTTTCTCTCCTCGTGCCCCTATTAGTTTACACGTTGATGTGTTCAGTAAATATTTGCTAAAACTTGTTGAAAACTTCTTCTAAGTGCATTTAGCACTTATCCAGCATGAAAAATCACCACACTTTAATAACACAATCGTTCCATACTTTCTCTCCTAGTGGCCCTATGAGTTTACATGTTTTTGTGTTCCGTAAAGATTTGCTAAACCTTGTTGAAAACTACTTCTAAGTGCATTTAGAACCCAGCTAGCATGAAAAATCACCACACTTTAATAACACAATCGTTCCATACTTTCTCTCCTCGTGCTCCTATGTGTTTACGTTTTATTTATTCCGTAAAGATTTGCTAAAACTTGTTGAAAACTACTCCTAAGTGCATTTAGAACTCATCTAGCATGAAAAATCACCCTACTTTAAAAACACAATCGTTCCATACTTTTTCTCCTTGTGCCCCTATGAGTTTACGTTTTATGTGTTCCGTAAAGTTTGGCTAAAACTTATGGAAAACTACTTCTAAGTGCATTTAGAACCCATCTAGCAAGAAAAATAACCACACTTTTGAAACACAATCGTTCAATACTTTCTCTCCTCGTGCCCTTATGAGTTTACCTGTTTATGTGTTCTGTAAAGATTTGCAAAAACTTGTTGAAAATTCCTTCTAAGTGAATTTAACACCCATCTAGAAAGAAAAATAACCACACTTTTGAAACACAATCGTTCAATAATTTATCTCCTCGTGCCCCTGTGAGTTTACGTATGTATGTGTTCCGTAAAAATTTGCTAAAACTTGTTGAAAACTATTATTAAGGGCATTTAGACCTCATCTAGCATGAAAATTCACCACACTTCAAAAATACAATTGTTCCATACTTTCTCTCCTCGTGCCCCTATGAGTTTATGTGTTTATGTGTTCGTAAAGTTTTGCTGAAAATTATTGAAAACTACTTCTAAGTGTATTTAGAACCCATCTAGCAAGAAAAATAACCATACATTCAAAACACAATCGTTCTATACTTTCTCTCCTAGTGCCCCTATGTGTTTACGTGTTTTTCTGTTCTGTAAAGATTTGCTAAAACTTGTTGATAACTACTTCTAAGTGCATTTAGAAACCATCTAACATGAAAAATCACCACACTTTAATAACACAATCGTTCCATACTTTCTCTCCTCATGCCCCTATGAGTTTACGTGTTTATGTGTTTCGTTAAGATTTGCTAAAACTTGTAGAAAACTACTTCTAAGTGCATTTAGAACCCATCTAGCAAGAAAAATAACCACACTTTTAAAACACAGTCGTTCCATACTTTCTCTCCTCGTGCCTCTATGAGTTGACGTGTTTATGTGTTCCGTAAAGATTTCCTAAAACTTGTTGAAAACTTCTTCTAAATGCATTTAGAACCCATCTTGCAAGAAAAATAACCACACTTTAAAAACACAATCTTACCATACTTTCTCTCCTCTGGCCCCTATGAGTTTATGTGTTTATGTGTTCCGTAAAGATTTGCTAAAACTTGTTGAAAACTACTTCTAAGTGCATTTAGAACCCATCTAGCAAGAAAAATAACCACACTTTTGAAACACAATCGTTCAATACTTTCTCTCCTCGTGCCCCTATTAGTTTACACGTTGATGTGTTCTGTAAATATTTGCTAAAACTTGTTGAAAACTTCTTCTAAGTGCATTTAACACTTATCCAACATGAAAAATCACCACACTTTAATAACACAATCGTTCCATACTTTCTCTCCTAGTGGCCCTATGAGTTTACATGTTTTTGTGTTCCGTAAAGATTTGCTAAACCTTGTTGAAAACTACTTCTAAGTGCATTTAGAACCCAGCTAGCATGAAAAATCACCACACTTTAATAACACAATCGTTCCATACTTTCTCTCCTCGTGCCCCTATGTGTTTACGTTTTATGTATTCCGTAAAGATTTGCTAAAACTTGTTGAAAACTACTCCTAAGTGCATTTAGAACCCAGCTAGCATGAAAAATCACCACACTTTAATAACACAATCTTTCCATACTTTCTCTCCTCGTGCCCCTATGTGTTTACGTTTTATGTATTCCGTAAAGATTTGCTAAAACTTGTTGAAAACTACTCCTAAGTGCATTTAGAACTCATCTAGCATGAAAAATCACCCTACTTTAAAAACACAATCGTTCCATACTTTCTCTCCTCGTGCCCCTATGAGTTTACGTGTTCATGTGTTCCGTAAAGTTTTGCTGAAACTTGTTGAATACTAATTCTAAGTGAATTTAAAACTCATCTAGCATCAAAAATAATCACACTTTAAAAACACAATCGTTCCATACTTTCTTTCCTAATGCCCCTAAGAGTTTACGTGTTTTTGTGTTCTGTAAAGATTTGCTGAAACTTGTTAAAAACTACTTCTAAGTGCATTTAGAACCCATCAAGCATGAAAAATCACCACACTTTAAAGACACAATTGTTCCATACTTTCTCTCCCCGTGTCCCTATGAGTTTACGTGTTTATGTGTTCCGTAAAGATTTGCTAAAACTTGTTGAAAACTACTTCTAAGTGCATTTAGAACCCATCTAGCATGAAAAATAACCACACTTTAATAACACAATCGTTCCATACTTTCTCTCCTCGTGCTCCTATGTGTTTACGTTTTATGTATTCCGTAAAGATTTGCTAAAACTTGTTGAAAACTACTTCAAAGTGCATTTAGAACCCTGCTAGCATGAAAAATCACCACACTTTAATAACACAATCTTTCCATACTTTCTCTCCTCGTGCCCCTATGTGTTTACGTTTTATGTATTCCGTAAAGATTTGCTAAAACTTGTTGAAAACTACTCCTAAGTGCATTTAGAACTCATCTAGCATGAAAAATCACCCTACTTTAAAAACACAATCGTTCCATACTTTTTCTCCTTGTGCCCCTATGAGTTTACGTGTTCATGTGTTCCGTAAAGTTTGGCTAAAACTTGTGGAAAACTACTTCTAAGTGCATTTAGAACCCATCTAGCAAGAAAAATAACCATACATTCAAAACACAATCGTTCTATACTTTCTCTCCTAGTGCCCCTATGTGTTTACGTGTTTTTGTGTTCTGTAAAGATTTGCTAAAACTTGTTGATAACTACTTCTAAGTGCATTTAGAAACCATCTAACATGAAAAATCACCACACTTTAATAACACAATCGTTCCATACTTTCTCTCCTCATGCCCCTATGAGTTTACGTGTTTATGTGTTTCGTTAAGATTTGCTAAAACTTGTAGAAAACTACTTCAAAGTGCATTTAGAACCCATCTAGCAAGAAAAATAACCACACTTTTAAAACACAATCTTTCCATACTTTCTCTCCTCGTGCCCCTATGTGTTTACGTTTTATGTATTCCGTAAAGATTTGCTAAAACTTGTTGAAAACTACTCCTAAGTGCATTTAGAACTCATCTAGCATGAAAAATCACCCTACTTTAAAAACACAATCGTTCCATACTTTCTCTCCTCGTGCCCCTATGAGTTTACGTGTTCATGTGTTCCGTAAAATTTTGCTGAAACTTGTTGAATACTAATTCTAAGTGAATTTAAAACTCATCTAGCATCAAAAATAATCACACTTTAAAAACACAATCGTTCCATACTTTCTTTCCTAATGCCCCTAAGAGTTTACGTGTTTTTGTGTTATGTAAAGATTTGCTGAAACTTGTTAAAAACTACTTCTAAGTGCATTTAGAACCCATCAAGCATGAAAAATCACCACACTTTAAAGACACAATTGTTCCATACTTTCTCTCCCCGTGTCCCTATGAGTTTACGTGTTTATGTGTTCCGTAAAGATTTGCTAAAACTTGTTGAAAACTACTTCTAAGTGCATTTAGAACCCATCTAGCATGAAAAATAACCACACTTTAATAACACAATCGTTCCATACTTTCTCTCCTCGTGCTCCTATGTGTTTACGTTTTATGTATTCCGTAAAGATTTGCTAAAACTTGTTGAAAACTACTTCAAAGTGCATTTAGAACCCTGCTAGCATGAAAAATCACCACACTTTAATAACACAATCTTTCCATACTTTCTCTCCTCGTGCCCCTATGTGTTTACGTTTTATGTATTCCGTAAAGATTTGCTAAAACTTGTTGAAAACTACTCCTAAGTGCATTTAGAACTCATCTAGCATGAAAAATCACCCTACTTTAAAAACACAATCGTTCCATACTTTTTCTCCTTGTGCCCCTATGAGTTCCGTAAAGTTTGGCTAAAACTTGTGGAAAACTACTTCTAAGTGCATTTAGAACCCATCTAGCAAGAAAAATAACCACACTTTTGAAACACAATCGTTCAATACTTTCTCTCCTCGTGCCCTTATGAGTTTACCTGTTTATGTGTTCTGTAAAGATTTGCAAAAACTTGTTGAAAATTCCTTCTAAGTGAATTTAACACCCATCTAGAAAGAAAAATAACCACACTTTTGAAACACAATCGTTCAATAATTTATCTCCTCGTGCCCCTGTGAGTTTACGTATGTATGTGTTCCGTAAAGATTTGCTAAAACTTGTTGAAAACTATTATTAAGGGCATTTAGACCTCATCTAGCATGAAAATTCACCACACTTCAAAAATACAATTGTTCCATACTTTCTCTCCTCGTGCCCCTATGAGTTTATGTGTTTATGTGTTCGTAAAGTTTTGCTGAAAATTATTGAAAACTACTTCTAAGTGTATTTAGAACCCATCTAGCAAGAAAAATAACCATACATTCAAAACACAATCGTTCTATACTTTCTCTCCTAGTGCCCCTATGTGTTTACGTGTTTTTGTGTTCTGTAAAGATTTGCTAAAACTTGTTGATAACTACTTCTAAGTGCATTTAGAAACCATCTAACATGAAAAATCACCACACTTTAATAACACAATCGTTCCATACTTTCTCTCCTCATGCCCCTATGAGTTTACGTGTTTATGTGTTTCGTTAAGATTTGCTAAAACTTGTAGAAAACTACTTCTAAGTGCATTTAGAACCCATCTAGCAAGAAAAATAACCACACTTTTAAAACACAGTCGTTCCATACTTTCTCTCCTCGTGCCCCTATGAGTTGACGTGTTTATGTGTTCCGTAAAGATTTCCTAAAACTTGTTGAAAACTTCTTCTAAATGCATTTAGAACCCATCTTGCAAGAAAAATAACCACACTTTAAAAACACAATCTTACCATACTTTCTCTCCTCTGGCCCCTATGAGTTTACGTGTTTATGTGTTCCGTAAAGATTTGCTAAAACTTGTTGAAAACTACTTCTAAGTGCATTTAGAACCCATCTAGCAAGAAAAATAACCACACTTTTGAAACACAATCGTTCAATACTTTCTCTCCTCGTGCCCCTATTAGTTTGCACGTTGATGTGTTCTGTAAATATTTGCTAAAACTTGTTGAAAACTTCTTCTAAGTGCATTTAACACTTATCCAGCATGAAAAATCACCACACTTTAATAACACAATCGTTCCATACTTTCTCTCCTAGTGGCCCTATGAGTTTACATGTTTTTGTGTTCCGTAAAGATTTGCTAAACCTTGTTGAAAACTACTTCTAAGTGCATTTAGAACCCAACTAGCATGAAAAATCACCACACTTTAATAACACAATCGTTCCATACTTTCTCTCCTCGTGCTCCTATGTGTTTACGTTTTATTTATTCCGTAAAGATTTGCTAAAACTTGTTGAAAACTACTCCTAAGTGCATTTAGAACTCATCTAGCATGAAAAATCACCCTACTTTAAAAACACAATCGTTCCATACTTTTTCTCCTTGTGCCCCTATGAGTTTACGTTTTATGTGTTCCGTAAAGTTTGGCTAAAACTTGTGGAAAACTAATTCTAAGTGCATTTAGAACCCATCTAGCAAGAAAAATAACCACACTTTTGAAACACAATCGTTCAATACTTTCTCTCCTCGTGCCCTTATGAGTTTACCTGTTTATGTGTTCTGTAAAGATTTGCAAAAACTTGTTGAAAATTCCTTCTAAGTGAATTTAACACCCATCTAGAAAGAAAAATAACCACACTTTTGAAACACAATCGTTCAATAATTTCTCTCCTCGTGCCCCTGTGAGTTTACGTATGTATGTGTTCCGTAAAGATTTGCTAAAACTTGTTGAAAACTATTTTTAAGGGCATTTAGAGCTCATCTAGCATGAAAATTCACCACACTTCAAAAATACAATTGTTCCATACTTTCTCTCCTCGTGCCCCTATGAGTTTATGTGTTTATGTGTTCGTAAAGTTTTGCTGAAAATTATTGAAAACTACTTCTAAGTGTATTTAGAACCCATCTAGCAAGAAAAATGACCATACTTTCAAAACACAATCGTTCTATACTTTCTCTCCTAGTGCCCCTATGTGTTTACGTGTTTTTGTGTTATGTAAAGATTTGCTAAAACTTGTTGATAACTACTTCTAAGTGCATTTAGAAACCATCTAACATGAAAAATCACCACACTTTAATAACACAATCGTTCCATACTTTCTCTCCTCATGCCCCTATGAGTTTACGTGTTTATGTGTTTCGTTAAGATTTGCTAAAACTTGTAGAAAACTACTTCTAAGTGCATTTAGAACCCATCTAGCAAGAAAAATAACCACACTTTTAAAACACAGTCGTTCCATACTTTCTCTCCTCGTGCCCCTATGAGTTGACGTGTTTATGTGTTCTGTAAAGATTTCCTAAAACTTGTTGAAAACTTCTTCTAAGTGCATTTAGAACCCATCTTGCAAGAAAAATAACCACACTTTAAAAACACAATCTTACCATACTTTCTCTCCTCGGGCCCCTATGAGTTTACGTGTTTATGTGTTCCGTAAAGATTTGCTAAAACTTGTTGAAAACTACTTCTAAGTGCATTTAGAACCCATCTAGCAAGAAAAATAACCACACTTTTGAAACACAATCGTTCAATACTTTCTCTCCTCGTGCCCCTATTAGTTTACACGTTGATGTGTTCTGTAAATATTTGCTAAAACTTGTTGAAAACTTCTTCTAAGTGCATTTAGCACTTATCTAGCATGAAAAATCACCACACTTTAATAACACAATCTTTCCATACTTTCTCTCCTCGTGCCCCTATGTGTTTACGTTTTATGTATTCCGTAAAGATTTGCTAAAACTTGTTGAAAACTACTTTTAAGTGCATTTAGAACCCAGCTAGCATGAAAAATCACCACACTTTAATAACACAATCTTTCCATACTTTCTCTCCTCGTGCCCCTATGTGTTTACGTTTTATGTATTCCGTAAAGATTTGCTAAAACTTGTTGAAAACTACTCCTAAGTGCATTTAGAACTCATCTAGCATGAAAAATCACCCTACTTTAAAAACACAATCGTTCCATACTTTCTCTCCTCGTGCCCCTATGAGTTTACGTGTTCATGTGTTCCGTAAAATTTTGCTGAAACTTGTTGAATACTAATTCTAAGTGAATTTAAAACTCATCTAGCATCAAAAATAATCACACTTTAAAAACACAATCGTTCCATACTTTCTTTCCTAATGCCCCTAAGAGTTTACGTGTTTTTGTGTTCTGTAAAGATTTGCTGAAACTTGTTAAAAACTACTTCTAAGTGCATTTAGAACCCATCAAGCATGAAAAATCACCACACTTTAAAGACACAATTGTTCCATACTTTCTCTCCCCGTGTCCCTATGAGTTTACGTGTTTATGTGTTCCGTAAAGATTTGCTAAAACTTGTTGAAAACTACTTCTAAGTGCATTTAGAACCCATCTAGCATGAAAAATAACCACACTTTAATAACACAATCGTTCCATACTTTCTCTCCTAGTGCCCCTATGAGTTTACGTGTTTTTGTGTTCCGTAAAGATTTGCTAAAACTTGTTGAAAACTACTTCTAAGTGCATTTAGAACCCAGCTAGCATGAAAAATCACCACACTTTAATAACACAATCTTTCCATACTTTCTCTCCTCGTGCCCCTATGTGTTTACGTTTTATGTATTCCGTAAAGATTTGCTAAAACTTGTTGAAAACTACTCCTAAGTGCATTTAGAACTCATCTAGCATGAAAAATCACCCTTCTAAGTGCATTTAACACCCATCTAGATAGAAAAATAACCACACTTTTGAAACACAATCATTCAATACTTTCTCTCCTCGTGCCCCTGTGAGTTTACGTATGTATGTGTTCCGTAAAGATTTGCTAAAACTTGTTGAAAACTATTTTTAAGGGCATTTAGAGCTCATCTAGCATGAAAATTCACCACACTTCAAAAATACAATTATTCCATACTTTCTCTCCTCGTGCCCCTATGAGTTTATGTGTTTATGTGTTCGTAAAGATTTGCTAAAACTTGTTGAAAACTACATCTAAGTGCATTTAGAACCCATCTAGCAAGAAAAATAGCCATACTTTCAAAACACAATCGTTCAATACTTTCTCTCCTCGTGCCCCTATTAGTTTACACGTTGATGTGTTCTGTAAATATTTGCTAAAACTTGTTGAAAACTTCTTCTAAGATTTTTGTGTTCTGTAAGTGCATTTAGAAACCATCTAACATGAAAAATCACCACACTTTAATAACACAATCATTCCATACTTTCTCTCCTCATGCCCCTATGAGTTTACGTGTTTATGTGTTTCGTTAAGATTTGCTAAAACTTGTAGAAAACTACATCTAAGTGCATTTAGAACCCATCTAACAAGAAAAATAACCACACTTTTAAAACACAGTCGTTCCATACTTTCTCTCCTCGTGCCCCTATGAGTTGACGTGTTTATGTGTTCCGTAAAGATGTCCTAAAACTTGTTGAAAACTTCTTCTAAGTGCATTTAGAACCCATCTTGCAAGAAAAATAACCACACTTTAAAAACACAATCTTACCATACTTTCTCTCCTCTGGCCCCTATGAGTTTACGTGTTGATGTGTTCCGTAAAGATTTGCTAAAACTTGTTGAAAACTACTTCTAAGTGCATTTAGAACCCATCTAGCAAGAAAAATAACCACACTTTTGAAACACAATCGTTCAATACTTTCTCTCCTCGTGCCCCTATTAGTTTACACGTTGATGTGTTCAGTAAATATTTGCTAAAACTTGTTGAAAACTTCTTCTAAGTGCATTTAGCACTTATCCAGCATGAAAAATCACCACACTTTAATAACACAATCGTTCCATACTTTCTCTCCTAGTGGCCCTATGAGTTTACATGTTTTTGTGTTCCGTAAAGATTTGCTAAACCTTGTTGAAAACTACTTCTAAGTGCATTTAGAACCCAGCTAGCATGAAAAATCACCACACTTTAATAACACAATCGTTCCATACTTTCTCTCCTCGTGCTCCTATGTGTTTACGTTTTATTTATTCCGTAAAGATTTGCTAAAACTTGTTGAAAACTACTCCTAAGTGCATTTAGAACTCATCTAGCATGAAAAATCACCCTACTTTAAAAACACAATCGTTCCATACTTTTTCTCCTTGTGCCCCTATGAGTTTACGTTTTATGTGTTCCGTAAAGTTTGGCTAAAACTTATGGAAAACTACTTCTAAGTGCATTTAGAACCCATCTAGCAAGAAAAATAACCACACTTTTGAAACACAATCGTTCAATACTTTCTCTCCTCGTGCCCTTATGAGTTTACCTGTTTATGTGTTCTGTAAAGATTTGCAAAAACTTGTTGAAAATTCCTTCTAAGTGAATTTAACACCCATCTAGAAAGAAAAATAACCACACTTTTGAAACACAATCGTTCAATAATTTATCTCCTCGTGCCCCTGTGAGTTTACGTATGTATGTGTTCCGTAAAAATTTGCTAAAACTTGTTGAAAACTATTATTAAGGGCATTTAGACCTCATCTAGCATGAAAATTCACCACACTTCAAAAATACAATTGTTCCATACTTTCTCTCCTCGTGCCCCTATGAGTTTATGTG
Source organism: Draba incana (assembly GCA_963576765.1). Classification (NCBI taxonomy): domain Eukaryota; kingdom Viridiplantae; phylum Streptophyta; class Magnoliopsida; order Brassicales; family Brassicaceae; genus Draba; species Draba incana. Next base: position 18,558,515 of record OY755208.1, read on the forward strand.
TTTATGTGTTCGTAAAGTTTTGCTGAAAATTATTGAAAACTACTTCTAAGTGTATTTAGAACCCATCTAGCAAGAAAAATAACCATACATTCAAAACACAATCGTTCTATACTTTCTCTCCTAGTGCCCCTATGTGTTTACGTGTTTTTCTGTTCTGTAAAGATTTGCTAAAACTTGTTGATAACTACTTCTAAGTGCATTTAGAAACCATCTAACATGAAAAATCACCACACTTTAATAACACAATCGTTCCATACTTTCTCTCCTCATGCCCCTATGAGTTTACGTGTTTATGTGTTTCGTTAAGATTTGCTAAAACTTGTAGAAAACTACTTCTAAGTGCATTTAGAACCCATCTAGCAAGAAAAATAACCACACTTTTAAAACACAGTCGTTCCATACTTTCTCTCCTCGTGCCTCTATGAGTTGACGTGTTTATGTGTTCCGTAAAGATTTCCTAAAACTTGTTGAAAACTTCTTCTAAATGCATTTAGAACCCATCTTGCAAGAAAAATAACCACACTTTTGAAACACAATCGTTCAATACTTTCTCTCCTCGTGCCCCTATTAGTTTACACGTTGATGTGTTCTGTAAATATTTGCTAAAACTTGTTGAAAACTACTTCTAAGTGCATTTAGAACCCATCTAGCAAGAAAAATAACCACACTTTTGAAACACAATCGTTCAATACTTTCTCTCCTCGTGCCCCTATTAGTTTACACGTTGATGTGTTCTGTAAATATTTGCTAAAACTTGTTGAAAACTTCTTCTAAGTGCATTTAACACTTATCCAACATGAAAAATCACCACACTTTAATAACACAATCGTTCCATACTTTCTCTCCTAGTGGCCCTATGAGTTTACATGTTTTTGTGTTCCGTAAAGATTTGCTAAACCTTGTTGAAAACTACTTCTAAGTGCATTTAGAACCCAGCTAGCATGAAAAATCACCACACTTTAATAACACAATCGTTCCATACTTTCTCTCCTCGTGCCCCTATGTGTTTACGTTTTATGTATTCCGTAAAGATTTGCTAAAACTTGTTGAAAACTACTCCTAAGTGCATTTAGAACCCAGCTAGCATGAAAAATCACCACACTTTAATAACACAATCTTTCCATACTTTCTCTCCTCGTGCCCCTATGTGTTTACGTTTTATGTATTCCGTAAAGATTTGCTAAAACTTGTTGAAAACTACTCCTAAGTGCATTTAGAACTCATCTAGCATGAAAAATCACCCTACTTTAAAAACACAATCGTTCCATACTTTCTCTCCTCGTGCCCCTATGAGTTTACGTGTTCATGTGTTCCGTAAAGTTTTGCTGAAACTTGTTGAATACTAATTCTAAGTGAATTTAAAACTCATCTAGCATCAAAAATAATCACACTTTAAAAACACAATCGTTCCATACTTTCTTTCCTAATGCCCCTAAGAGTTTACGTGTTTTTGTGTTCTGTAAAGATTTGCTGAAACTTGTTAAAAACTACTTCTAAGTGCATTTAGAACCCATCAAGCATGAAAAATCACCACACTTTAAAGACACAATTGTTCCATACTTTCTCTCCCCGTGTCCCTATGAGTTTACGTGTTTATGTGTTCCGTAAAGATTTGCTAAAACTTGTTGAAAACTACTTCTAAGTGCATTTAGAACCCATCTAGCATGAAAAATAACCACACTTTAATAACACAATCGTTCCATACTTTCTCTCCTCGTGCTCCTATGTGTTTACGTTTTATGTATTCCGTAAAGATTTGCTAAAACTTGTTGAAAACTACTTCAAAGTGCATTTAGAACCCTGCTAGCATGAAAAATCACCACACTTTAATAACACAATCTTTCCATACTTTCTCTCCTCGTGCCCCTATGTGTTTACGTTTTATGTATTCCGTAAAGATTTGCTAAAACTTGTTGAAAACTACTCCTAAGTGCATTTAGAACTCATCTAGCATGAAAAATCACCCTACTTTAAAAACACAATCGTTCCATACTTTTTCTCCTTGTGCCCCTATGAGTTTACGTGTTCATGTGTTCCGTAAAGTTTGGCTAAAACTTGTGGAAAACTACTTCTAAGTGCATTTAGAACCCATCTAGCAAGAAAAATAACCATACATTCAAAACACAATCGTTCTATACTTTCTCTCCTAGTGCCCCTATGTGTTTACGTGTTTTTGTGTTCTGTAAAGATTTGCTAAAACTTGTTGATAACTACTTCTAAGTGCATTTAGAAACCATCTAACATGAAAAATCACCACACTTTAATAACACAATCGTTCCATACTTTCTCTCCTCATGCCCCTATGAGTTTACGTGTTTATGTGTTTCGTTAAGATTTGCTAAAACTTGTAGAAAACTACTTCAAAGTGCATTTAGAACCCATCTAGCAAGAAAAATAACCACACTTTTAAAACACAATCTTTCCATACTTTCTCTCCTCGTGCCCCTATGTGTTTACGTTTTATGTATTCCGTAAAGATTTGCTAAAACTTGTTGAAAACTACTCCTAAGTGCATTTAGAACTCATCTAGCATGAAAAATCACCCTACTTTAAAAACACAATCGTTCCATACTTTCTCTCCTCGTGCCCCTATGAGTTTACGTGTTCATGTGTTCCGTAAAATTTTGCTGAAACTTGTTGAATACTAATTCTAAGTGAATTTAAAACTCATCTAGCATCAAAAATAATCACACTTTAAAAACACAATCGTTCCATACTTTCTTTCCTAATGCCCCTAAGAGTTTACGTGTTTTTGTGTTATGTAAAGATTTGCTGAAACTTGTTAAAAACTACTTCTAAGTGCATTTAGAACCCATCAAGCATGAAAAATCACCACACTTTAAAGACACAATTGTTCCATACTTTCTCTCCCCGTGTCCCTATGAGTTTACGTGTTTATGTGTTCCGTAAAGATTTGCTAAAACTTGTTGAAAACTACTTCTAAGTGCATTTAGAACCCATCTAGCATGAAAAATAACCACACTTTAATAACACAATCGTTCCATACTTTCTCTCCTCGTGCTCCTATGTGTTTACGTTTTATGTATTCCGTAAAGATTTGCTAAAACTTGTTGAAAACTACTTCAAAGTGCATTTAGAACCCTGCTAGCATGAAAAATCACCACACTTTAATAACACAATCTTTCCATACTTTCTCTCCTCGTGCCCCTATGTGTTTACGTTTTATGTATTCCGTAAAGATTTGCTAAAACTTGTTGAAAACTACTCCTAAGTGCATTTAGAACTCATCTAGCATGAAAAATCACCCTACTTTAAAAACACAATCGTTCCATACTTTTTCTCCTTGTGCCCCTATGAGTTCCGTAAAGTTTGGCTAAAACTTGTGGAAAACTACTTCTAAGTGCATTTAGAACCCATCTAGCAAGAAAAATAACCACACTTTTGAAACACAATCGTTCAATACTTTCTCTCCTCGTGCCCTTATGAGTTTACCTGTTTATGTGTTCTGTAAAGATTTGCAAAAACTTGTTGAAAATTCCTTCTAAGTGAATTTAACACCCATCTAGAAAGAAAAATAACCACACTTTTGAAACACAATCGTTCAATAATTTATCTCCTCGTGCCCCTGTGAGTTTACGTATGTATGTGTTCCGTAAAGATTTGCTAAAACTTGTTGAAAACTATTATTAAGGGCATTTAGACCTCATCTAGCATGAAAATTCACCACACTTCAAAAATACAATTGTTCCATACTTTCTCTCCTCGTGCCCCTATGAGTTTATGTGTTTATGTGTTCGTAAAGTTTTGCTGAAAATTATTGAAAACTACTTCTAAGTGTATTTAGAACCCATCTAGCAAGAAAAATAACCATACATTCAAAACACAATCGTTCTATACTTTCTCTCCTAGTGCCCCTATGTGTTTACGTGTTTTTGTGTTCTGTAAAGATTTGCTAAAACTTGTTGATAACTACTTCTAAGTGCATTTAGAAACCATCTAACATGAAAAATCACCACACTTTAATAACACAATCGTTCCATACTTTCTCTCCTCATGCCCCTATGAGTTTACGTGTTTATGTGTTTCGTTAAGATTTGCTAAAACTTGTAGAAAACTACTTCTAAGTGCATTTAGAACCCATCTAGCAAGAAAAATAACCACACTTTTAAAACACAGTCGTTCCATACTTTCTCTCCTCGTGCCCCTATGAGTTGACGTGTTTATGTGTTCCGTAAAGATTTCCTAAAACTTGTTGAAAACTTCTTCTAAATGCATTTAGAACCCATCTTGCAAGAAAAATAACCACACTTTAAAAACACAATCTTACCATACTTTCTCTCCTCTGGCCCCTATGAGTTTACGTGTTTATGTGTTCCGTAAAGATTTGCTAAAACTTGTTGAAAACTACTTCTAAGTGCATTTAGAACCCATCTAGCAAGAAAAATAACCACACTTTTGAAACACAATCGTTCAATACTTTCTCTCCTCGTGCCCCTATTAGTTTGCACGTTGATGTGTTCTGTAAATATTTGCTAAAACTTGTTGAAAACTTCTTCTAAGTGCATTTAACACTTATCCAGCATGAAAAATCACCACACTTTAATAACACAATCGTTCCATACTTTCTCTCCTAGTGGCCCTATGAGTTTACATGTTTTTGTGTTCCGTAAAGATTTGCTAAACCTTGTTGAAAACTACTTCTAAGTGCATTTAGAACCCAACTAGCATGAAAAATCACCACACTTTAATAACACAATCGTTCCATACTTTCTCTCCTCGTGCTCCTATGTGTTTACGTTTTATTTATTCCGTAAAGATTTGCTAAAACTTGTTGAAAACTACTCCTAAGTGCATTTAGAACTCATCTAGCATGAAAAATCACCCTACTTTAAAAACACAATCGTTCCATACTTTTTCTCCTTGTGCCCCTATGAGTTTACGTTTTATGTGTTCCGTAAAGTTTGGCTAAAACTTGTTGAAAACTTCTTCTAAGTGCATTTAGAACCCATCTTGCAAGAAAAATAACCACACTTTAAAAACACAATCTTACCATACTTTCTCTCCTCGGGCCCCTATGAGTTTACGTGTTTATGTGTTCCGTAAAGATTTGCTAAAACTTGTTGAAAACTACTTCTAAGTGCATTTAGAACCCATCTAGCAAGAAAAATAACCACACTTTTGAAACACAATCGTTCAATACTTTCTCTCCTCGTGCCCTTATGAGTTTACCTGTTTATGTGTTCTGTAAAGATTTGCAAAAACTTGTTGAAAATTCCTTCTAAGTGAATTTAACACCCATCTAGAAAGAAAAATAACCACACTTTTGAAACACAATCGTTCAATAATTTCTCTCCTCGTGCCCCTGTGAGTTTACGTATGTATGTGTTCCGTAAAGATTTGCTAAAACTTGTTGAAAACTATTTTTAAGGGCATTTAGAGCTCATCTAGCATGAAAATTCACCACACTTCAAAAATACAATTGTTCCATACTTTCTCTCCTCGTGCCCCTATGAGTTTATGTGTTTATGTGTTCGTAAAGTTTTGCTGAAAATTATTGAAAACTACTTCTAAGTGTATTTAGAACCCATCTAGCAAGAAAAATGACCATACTTTCAAAACACAATCGTTCTATACTTTCTCTCCTAGTGCCCCTATGTGTTTACGTGTTTTTGTGTTCTGTAAAGATTAGCTAAAACTTGTTGATAACTACTTCTAAGTGCATTTAGAAACCATCTAACATGAAAAATCACCACACTTTAATAACACAATCGTTCCATACTTTCTCTCCTCATGCCCCTATGAGTTTACGTGTTTATGTGTTTCGTTAAGATTTGCTAAAACTTGTAGAAAACTACTTCTAAGTGCATTTAGAACCCATCTAGCAAGAAAAATAACCACACTTTTAAAACACAGTCGTTCCATACTTTCTCTCCTCGTGCCCCTATGAGTTGACGTGTTTATGTGTTCTGTAAAGATTTCCTAAAACTTGTTGAAAACTTCTTCTAAGTGCATTTAGAACCCATCTTGCAAGAAAAATAACCACACTTTAAAAACACAATCTTACCATACTTTCTCTCCTCGGGCCCCTATGAGTTTACGTGTTTATGTGTTCCGTAAAGATTTGCTAAAACTTGTTGAAAACTACTTCTAAGTGCATTTAGAACCCATCTAGCAAGAAAAATAACCACACTTTTGAAACACAATCGTTCAATACTTTCTCTCCTCGTGCCCCTATTAGTTTACACGTTGATGTGTTCTGTAAATATTTGCTAAAACTTGTTGAAAACTTCTTCTAAGTGCATTTAGCACTTATCTAGCATGAAAAATCACCACACTTTAATAACACAATCTTTCCATACTTTCTCTCCTCGTGCCCCTATGTGTTTACGTTTTATGTATTCCGTAAAGATTTGCTAAAACTTGTTGAAAACTACTTTTAAGTGCATTTAGAACCCAGCTAGCATGAAAAATCACCACACTTTAATAACACAATCTTTCCATACTTTCTCTCCTCGTGCCCCTATGTGTTTACGTTTTATGTATTCCGTAAAGATTTGCTAAAACTTGTTGAAAACTACTCCTAAGTGCATTTAGAACTCATCTAGCATGAAAAATCACCCTACTTTAAAAACACAATCGTTCCATACTTTCTCTCCTCGTGCCCCTATGAGTTTACGTGTTCATGTGTTCCGTAAAATTTTGCTGAAACTTGTTGAATACTAATTCTAAGTGAATTTAAAACTCATCTAGCATCAAAAATAATCACACTTTAAAAACACAATCGTTCCATACTTTCTTTCCTAATGCCCCTAAGAGTTTACGTGTTTTTGTGTTCTGTAAAGATTTGCTGAAACTTGTTAAAAACTACTTCTAAGTGCATTTAGAACCCATCAAGCATGAAAAATCACCACACTTTAAAGACACAATTGTTCCATACTTTCTCTCCCCGTGTCCCTATGAGTTTACGTGTTTATGTGTTCCGTAAAGATTTGCTAAAACTTGTTGAAAACTACTTCTAAGTGCATTTAGAACCCATCTAGCATGAAAAATAACCACACTTTAATAACACAATCGTTCCATACTTTCTCTCCTAGTGCCCCTATGAGTTTACGTGTTTTTGTGTTCCGTAAAGATTTGCTAAAACTTGTTGAAAACTACTTCTAAGTGCATTTAGAACCCAGCTAGCATGAAAAATCACCACACTTTAATAACACAATCTTTCCATACTTTCTCTCCTCGTGCCCCTATGTGTTTACGTTTTATGTATTCCGTAAAGATTTGCTAAAACTTGTTGAAAACTACTCCTAAGTGCATTTAGAACTCATCTAGCATGAAAAATCACCCTACTTTAAAAACACAATCGTTCCATACTTTCTCTCCTCGTGCCCCTATGAGTTTACGTGTTCATGTGTTCCGTAAACTTTTGCTGAAACTTGTTGAATACTAATTCTAAGTGCATTTAAAACTCATCTAGCATCAAAAATAATCACACTTTAAAAACACAATCGTTCCATACTTTCTTTCCTAATGCCCCTAAGAGTTTACGTGTTTTTGTGTTCTGTAAAGATTTGCTGAAACTTGTTAAAAACTACTTCTAAGTGCATTTAGAACCCATCAAGCATGAAAAATCACCACACTTTAAAGACACAATTGTTCCATACTTTCTCTCCCCGTGTCCCTATGAGTTTACGTGTTTATGTGTTCCGTAAAGATTTGCTAAAACTTGTTGAAAACTTCTTCTAAGTGCATTTAGAACCCATCTTGCAAGGAAAATAACCACAGTTTAAAAACACAATCTTACCATACTTTCTCTCCTCGTGCCCCTATGAGTTTACGTGTGTATGTGTTCCGTAATGATATGCTAAAACTTGTTGAAAACTATTTTTAAGCGCATTTAGAAACCATCTAGCATGAAAAATCACCACACTTTAAAAACACAATCTTTCCATACTTTCTCTTCTCTTGCCCCTATGAGTTTATGTTTTATTTGTTTCGTAAAGATTTGCTAAAACTTGTTGAAAATTATTCCTAAGTGCATTTAAAACCCATCAAACAAGAAAAATCACCACACTTTAAAAACAAAATCGTTCCATACACTTCTCTCGTCGTGTCCCTATGAGTTTACGTGTTTATGTGTTCCATAAAGTTTTGCTGAAACTTGTTGAAAACTACTTCTAAGTGCATTTAGAACCCATCTAGCATGAAAAATAATGACTCTTTCAAAACATAAACGTTCAATACTTTCTCTCCTCGTGCCCCTATTAGTTTACACGTTGATGTGTTCTGTAAATATTTGCTAAAACTTGTTGAAAACTTCTTCTAAGTGCATTTAGCACTTATCCAGCATGAAAAATCACCCTACTTTAAAAACACAATCGTTCCATACTTTTTCTCCTTGTGCCCCTATGAGTTTACGTTTTATGTGTTCCGTAAAGTTTGGCTAAAACTTGTGGAAAACTACTTCTAAGTGCATTTAGAACCCATCTAGCAAGAAAAATAACCACACTTTTGAAACACAATCGTTCAATACTTTCTCTCCTCGTGCCCTTATGAGTTTACCTGTTTATGTGTTCTGTAAAGATTTGCTAAAACTTGTTGAAAACTTCTTCTAAGTGCATTTAGCACTTATCCAGCATGAAAAATCACCAGACTTTAATAACACAATCGTTCCATACTTTCTCTCCTAGTGCCCCTATGAGTTTACGTGTTTTTGTGTTCCGTAAAGATTTGCTAAGCCTTGTTGAAAACTACTTCTAAGTGCATTTAGAACCCAGCCAGCATGAAAAATAACCACACTTTAATAACACCATCGTTCCATACTTTCTCTCCTCGTGCTCCTATGTGTTTACGTTTTATGTATTCCGTAAAGATTTGCTAAAACTTGTTGAAAACTACTCCTAAGTGCATTTAGAACTCATCTAGCATGAAAAATCACCCTACTTTAAAAACACAATCGTTCCATACTTTTTCTCCTTGTGCTCCTATGAGTTTACGTTTTGTGTGTTCCGTAAAGTTTGGCTAAAACTTGTGGAAAACTACTTCTAAGTGCATTTAGAACCCATCTAGCAAGAAAAATAACCACACTTTTGAAACACAATCGTTCAATACTTTCTCTCCTCGTGCCCTTATGAGTTTACCTGTTTATGTGTTCTGTAAAGATTTGCTAAAACTTGTTGAAAACTCCTTCTAAGTGCATTTAGCACCCATCTAGATAGAAAAATAACCACACTTTTGAAACACAATCGTTCCATACTTTCTCTCCTTGTGCCCCTATGAGTTTACGTTTTATGTGTTCCGTAAAGTTTGGCTAAAACTTGTGGAAAACTACTTCTAAGTGCATTTAGAACCCATCTAGCAAGAAAAATAACCACACTTTTGAAACACAATCGTTCAATACTTTCTCTCCTCGTGCCCCTATTAGTTTACACGATGATGTGTTCTGTAAATATTTGCTAAAACTTGTTGAAAACTTCTTCTAAGTGCATTTAGCACTTATCCAGCATGAAAAATCACCACACTTTAATAACACAATCGTTCCATACTTTCTCTCCTAGTGCCCCTATGAGTTTACGTGTTTTTGTGTTCCGTAAAGATTTGCTAAACCTTGTTGAAAACTACTTCTAAGTGCATTTAGAACCCAGCTAGCATGAAAAATAACCACACTTTAATAACACCATCGTTCCATACTTTCTCTCCTCGTGCCCCTATTAGTTTACACGTTGATGTGTTCTGTAAATATTTGCTAAAACTTGTTGAAAACTTCTTCTAAGTGCATTTAGCACTTATCCAGCATGAAAAATCACCCTACTTTAAAAACACAATCGTTCCATACTTTTTCTCCTTGTGCCCCTATGAGTTTACGTTTTATGTGTTCCGCAAAGTTTGGCTAAAACTTGTGGAAAACTACTTCTAAGTGCATTTAGAACCCATCTAGCAAGAAAAATAACCACACTTTTGAAACACAATCGTTCAATACTTTCTCTCCTCGTGCCCTTATGAGTTTACCTGTTTATGTGTTCTGTAAAGATTTGCTAAAACTTGTTGAAAACTTCTTCTAAGTGCATTTAGCACTTATCCAGCATGAAAAATCACCACACTTTAATAACACAATCGTTCCATACTTTCTCTCCTAGTGCCCTATGAGTTTACGTGTTTTTGTGTTCCGTACAGATTTGCTAAAACTTGTTGAAAACTACTTCTAAGTGCATTTAGAACCCATCTAGCATGAAAAATCACCACACTTTAATAACACAATCGTTCCATACTTTCTCTCCTCGTGCCCCTATGTGTTTACGTTTTATGTATTCCGTAAAGATTTGCTAAAACTTGTTGAATACTACTCCTAAGTGCATTTAGAACCCATCTAGCATGAAAAATCACCACACTTTAAAAACACAATCGTTCCATACTTTTTCTCCTTGTGCCCCTATGAGTTTACGTTTTATGTGTTCCGTAAAGTTTGGCTAAAACTTGTGGAAAACTACTTCTAAGTGCATTTAGAACCCATCTAGCAAGAAAAATAACCACACTTTTGAAACACAATCGTTCAATACTTTCTCTCCTCGTGCCCCTATTAGTTTACACGATGATGTGTTCTGTAAATATTTGCTAAAACTTGTTGAAAACTTCTTCTAAGTGCATTTAGCACTTATCCAGCATGAAAAATCACCACACTTTAATAACACAATCGTTCCATACTTTCTCTCCTAGTGCCCCTATGAGTTTACGTGTTTTTGTGTTCCGTAAAGATTTGCTAAACCTTGTTGAAAACTACTTCTAAGTGCATTTAGAACCCAACTAGCATGAAAAATAACCACACTTTAATAACACCATCGTTCCATACTTTCTCTCCTCGTGCCCCTATTAGTTTACACGTTGATGTGTTCTGTAAATATTTGCTAAAACTTGTTGAAAACTTCTTCTAAGTGCATTTAGCACTTATCCAGCATGAAAAATCACCCTACTTTAAAAACACAATCGTTCCATACTTTTTCTCCTTGTGCCCCTATGAGTTTACGTTTTATGTGTTCCGCAAAGTTTGGCTAAAACTTGTGGAAAACTACTTCTAAGTGCATTTAGAACCCATCTAGCAAGAAAAATAACCACACTTTTGAAACACAATCGTTCAATACTTTCTCTCCTCGTGCCCTTATGAGTTTACCTGTTTATGTGTTCTGTAAAGATTTGCTAAAACTTGTTGAAAACTTCTTCTAAGTGCATTTAGCACTTATCCAGCATGAAAAATCACCACACTTTAATAACACAATCGTTCCATACTTTCTCTCCTAGTGCCCTATGAGTTTACGTGTTTTTGTGTTCCGTACAGATTTGCTAAAACTTGTTGAAAACTACTTCTAAGTGCATTTAGAACCCATCTAGCATGAAAAATCACCACACTTTAATAACACAATCGTTCCATACTTTCTCTCCTCGTGCCCCTATGTGTTTACGTTTTATGTATTCCGTAAAGATTTGCTAAAACTTGTTGAATACTACTCCTAAGTGCATTTAGAACCCATCTAGCATGAAAAATCACCACACTTTAAAAACACAATCGTTCCATACTTTTTCTCCTTGTGCCCCTATGAGTTTACGTTTTATGTGTTCCGTAAAGTTTGGCTAAAACTTGTGGAAAACTACTTCTAAGTGCATTTAGAACCCATCTAGCAAGAAAAATAACCACACTTTTGAAACACAATCGTTCAATACTTTCTCTCCTCGTGCCCTTATGAGTTTACCTGTTTATGTGTTCTGTAAAGATTTGCTAAAACTTGTTGAAAACTCCTTCTAAGTGCATTTAACACCCATCTAGATAGAAAAATAACCACACTTTTGAAACACAATCATTCAATACTTTCTCTCCTCGTGACCCTGTGAGTTTACGTATGTATGTGTTCCGTAAAGATTTGCTAAAACTTGTTGAAAACTATTTTTAAGGGCATTTAGAGCTCATCTAGCATGAAAATTCACCACACTTCAAAAATACAATTGTTCCATACTTTCTCTCCTCGTGCCCCTATGAGTTTATGTGTTTATGTGTTCGTAAAGTTTTGCTGAAAATTATTGAAAACTACTTCTAAGTGTATTTAGAACCCATCTAGCAAGAAAAATAACCATACTTTCAAAACACAATCGTTCTATACTTTCTCTCCTAGTGCCCCTATGTGTTTACGTGTTTTTGTGTTCTGTAAAGATTTGCTAAAACTTGTTGATAACTACTTCTAAGTGCATTTAGAAACCATCTAACATGAAAAATCACCACACTTTAATAACACAATCGTTCCATACTTTCTCTCCTCATGCCCCTATGAGTTTACGTGCGTATGTGTTTCGTAAAGATTTGCTAAAACTTGTTGAAAACTACTCCTAAGTGCATTTAGAACCCATCTAGCATGAAAAATGACCACACTTTAAAAACACAATCGTTCCATACTTTCTCTCCTCGTGCCCCTATGAGTTTACGTGTGTATGTGTTTCGTAAAGATTTGCTAAAACTTATTGAAAAATACTTCAAATTGCATTTAGAACCCAACTAGCAAGAAAAATAACAACACTTTAAAAGCACAATCGTTCCATACTTTCTCTCCTCGTGCCCCTATGAGTTTACGTGTGTATGTGTTTCGTAAAGATTTGCTAAAACTTGTTGAAAACTACTCCTAAGTGCATTTAGAACCCATCTAACATGAAAAATGACCACACTTTAAAAACACAATCGTTCCATACTTTCTCTCCTCGTGCCCCTATGAGTTTACGTGTTTATGTGTTCCGTAAAGTTTTGCTGAAACTTGTTGAATTCTGATTCTAAGTGCATTTAGAACCCATCTAGCATGAAAAATAATCACACTTTAAAAACACAATCATTCAAGACTTTCTCTCCTAGTGCCCCTATGAGTTTACGTGTTTTTGTGTTCCGTGAAGATTTACTGAAACTTGTTGAAAACTACTTATAAGTGCATTTAGAACCCATCAAGCATGAAAAATCACCACACTTTAAATACACAATTGTTCCATACTTTCTCTCCTCGTGCCCCTATGAGTTTACGTGTTTATGTGTTCCGTAAATATTTGCTAAAACTTGTTGAAAACTATTTAAAAGTGCATTTATAACCCATCTAGCATGAAAAAAATCACACTTTAAAAACACAATCGTTCCATACTTTCTCTCCATGTGCCCCTATGAGTTTAAGTGTGTATGTGTTCTGTAAAGTTTTGCTGAAACTTGTTGAAAACTAATTCTAAGTGCATTTAGAACCCATCTAGCATGAACAATAATCACACTTTAAAAACACAATCGTTCCATACTTTCTTTCCTAGTGCCCTTAAGAGTTTACGTGTTTTTGTGTTCTGTAAAGATTTGATGAAACTTGTTGAAAACAACTTCTAAGTGCATTTAGCACTCATCTAGCAAGAAAAATAACCACACTTTGAAAACACAATCGTTCCATACTTTCTCTCCTTGTGTCCCTATGAGTTTACATGTTATGTGTTCCATAAAGTTTTACTGAAACTTGTTGAAAACTTCCTCTAAGTGCATTTAGAATCCATCAAGCACGAAAAATAATGACACTTTCAAAACATAATCGTTCCATACTTTCTCTCCTAGTGCCACTATGAGTTTACGTGTTTTTGTGTTCCGTAAAGATTTGCTGAATTTCATTGAAAACTACTTCAAAGTGCATTCAGAACCCATCAAACATGAAAAATCAGCACACTTTAAAAATACAATCGTTCCATACTTTCTCTCCTAGTGCCCCTATAAGTTTACATGTTTATGTGTTCTGTAAAGATTTGCTAAAACTTGTTGAAAACTACTCCTAAGTGCATTTAGAACCCATCTAGCATGAAAAATGACCAGACTTTAAAAACACAATCGTTCCATACTTTCTCTCCTCGTGCCCCTATGAGTTTACGTGTTTATGTGTTCCGTAAAGTTTTGGTGAAACTTGTTGAATTCTAATTCTAAGTGCATTTAGAACCCATCTAGCATGAAAAATAATCACACTTTAAAAACACAATCATTCAAGACTTTCTCTCCTAGTGCCCCTATGAGTTTACGTGTTTTTGTGTTCCGTGAAGATTTACTGAAACTTGTTGAAAACTATTTATAAGTGCATTTAGAACCCATCAAGCATGAAAAATCACCACACTTTAAATACACAATTGTTCCATACTTTCTCTCCTCGTACCCCTATGAGTTTACGTGTTTATGTGTTCCGTAAATATTTGCTAAAACTTGTTGAAAACTATTTCAAAGTGCATTTATAACCCATCTAGCATGAAAAAAATCACACTTTAAAAACACAATCGTTCCATACTTTCTCTCCATGTGCCCCTATGAGTTTAAGTGTGTATGTGTTCTGTAAAGTTTTGCTGAAACTTGTTGAAAACTAATTCTAAGTGTATTTAGAACCCATCTAGCATGAACAATAATCACACTTTAAAAACACAATCGTTCCATACTTTCTTTCCTAGTGCCCTTAAGAGTTTACGTGTTTTTGTGTTCTGTAAAGATTTGATGCAACTTGTTGAAAACTACTTCTAAGTGCATTTAACACTCATCTAGCTAGAAAAATAACCACACTTTGAAAACACAATCGTTCCATACTTTCTCTCCTTGTGTCCCTATGAGTTTACATGTTATGTGTTCCATAAAGTTTTACTGAGACTTGTTGAAAACTACCTCTAAGTGCATTTAGAATCCATCAAGCACGAAAAGTAATGACACTTTCAAAACATAATCGTTCCATACTTTCTCTTCTAGTGCCACTATGAGTTTACGTGTTTTTGTGTTCCGTAAAGATTTGCTGAATTTCATTGAAAACTACTTCAAAGTGCATTTAGAACCCATCAAACATGAAAAATCAGCACACTTTAAAAACACAATCGTTCCATACTTTCTCTCCTAGTGCCCCTATAAGTTTACATGTTTATGTGTTCTGTAAAGATTTGCTGAAACTTGTTGAAAACTACTTCTAAGTGCATTTAGAACTTATTTAGCATTAAAAATAACAACACTTTAATAACACAATCGTTCCTTACTTTCTCTCCTCGTGCCCCTAGGAGTTTACGTGTTTATGTGTTTTGTAAAGATTTGCAAAAACTTGTTGAAAACTACTTCTAAGTGCATTTAGAACCCATCTAGCAATAAAAATAACCACACTTTTGAAACATAATCGTTCAATACATTCTCTCCTCGTGCCCCTATGAGTTTATGTGTTGATGTGTTCTGTAAATATTTGCTAGAACTTGTTGAAAACTACTTCTAAGTGCATTTAGCACTCATCTAGCAAGAAAAATAACCACACTTTGAAAACAAAATCGTTCCATACTTTCTCTTCTAGTGCCACTATGAGTTTACGTGTTTTTGTGTTCCGTAAAGATTTGCTGAATTTCATTGAAAACTACTTCAAAGTGCATTTAGAACCCATCAAACATGAAAAATCAGCACACTTTAAAAACACAATCGTTCCATACTTTCTCTCCTAGTGCCCCTATAAGTTTACATGTTTATGTGTTCTGTAAAGATTTGCTGAAACTTGTTGAAAACTACTTCTAAGTGCATTTAGAACTTATTTAGCATTAAAAATAACAACACTTTAATAACACAATCGTTCCTTACTTTCTCTCCTCGTGCCCCTATGAGTTTACCTGTTTATGTGTTCAGTAAAGATTTGCTAAAACTTGTTGAAAACTACTTCTAAGTGCATTTCGAACCCATCTAGCAAGAAAAATAACCACACTTTTGAAACATAATCGTTCAATACATTCTCTCCTCGTGCCCCTATGAGTTTATGTATTGATGTGTTCTGTAAATATTTGCTAGAACTTGTTGAAAACTACTTCTAAGTACATTTAGCACTCATCTAGCATGAAAAATCACCACACTTTAATAACACAATCGCTCCATACTTTCTCTCCTAGTGCCCCTATGAGTTTACGTGTTTTTGTGTTTCGTAAAGATTTGCTAAAATTTGTTGAAAACTACTTCTAAGTGCATTTAGAACCCAACTAGCAAGAAAATAACAACACTTGAAAAACACAATCGTTCCATACTTTCTCTCCTCGTGCCTCTATGAGTTTACGTGCGTATGTGTTTCGTAAAGATTTGCTAAAACTTGTTGAAAACTACTCCTAAGTGCATTTAGAACCCATCTAGCATGAAAAATGACCACACTTTAAAAACACAATCGTTCCATACTTTCTCTCCTCGTGCCCCTATGAGTTTACGTGTGTATGTGTTTCGTAAAGATTTGCTAAAACTTATTGAAAAATACTTCAAAGTGCATTTAGAACCCAACTAGCAAGAAAAATAACAACACTTTAAAAGCACAAGCGTTCCATACTTTCTCTCCTCGTGCCCCTATGAGTTTACGTGTGTATGTGTTTCGTAAAGATTTGCTAAAACTTGTTGAAAACTACTCCTAAGTGCATTTAGAACCCATCTAACATGAAAAATGACCACACTTTAAAAACACAATCGTTCCATACTTTCTCTCCTCGTGCCCCTATGAGTTTACGTGTTTATGTGTTCCGTAAAGTTTTGCTGAAACTTGTTGAATTCTGATTCTAAGTGCATTTAGAACCCATCTAGCATG
Organism: Draba incana; assembly: GCA_963576765.1. NCBI lineage: Eukaryota > Viridiplantae > Streptophyta > Magnoliopsida > Brassicales > Brassicaceae > Draba > Draba incana. Next base: position 18,575,071 of record OY755208.1, read on the forward strand.
AAAAATAATCACACTTTAAAAACACAATCATTCAAGACTTTCTCTCCTAGTGCCCCTATGAGTTTACGTGTTTTTGTGTTCCGTGAAGATTTACTGAAACTTGTTGAAAACTACTTATAAGTGCATTTAGAACCAATCAAGCATGAAAAATCACCACACTTTAAATACACAATTGTTCCATACTTTCTCTCCTCGTGCCCCTATGAGTTTACGTGTTTATGTGTTCCGTAAATATTTGCTAAAACTTGTTGAAAACTATTTAAAAGTGCATTTATAACCCATCTAGCATGAAAAAAATCACACTTTAAAAACACAATCGTTCCATACTTTCTCTCCATGTGCCCCTATGAGTTTAAGTGTGTATGTGTTCTGTAAAGTTTTGCTGAAACTTGTTGAAAACTAATTCTAAGTGCATGTAGAACCCATCTAGCATGAACAATAATCACACTTTAAAAACACAATCGTTCCATACTTTCTTTCCTAGTGCCCTTAAGAGTTTACGTGTTTTTGTGTTCTGTAAAGATTTGATGAAACTTGTTGAAAACAACTTCTAAGTGCATTTAGCACTCATCTAGCAAGAAAAATAACCACACTTTGAAAACACAATCGTTCCATACTTTCTCTCCTTGTGTCCCTATGAGTTTACATGTTATGTGTTCCATAAAGTTTTACTGAAACTTGTTGAAAACTACCTCTAAGTGCATTTAGAATCCATCAAGCACGAAAAATAATGACACTTTCAAAACATAATCGTTCCATACTTTCTCTCCTAGTGCCACTATGAGTTTACGTGTTTTTGTGTTCCGTAAAGATTTGCTGAATTTCATTGAAAACTACTTCAAAGTGCATTTAGAACCCATCAAACATGAAAAATCAGCACACTTTAAAAACACAATCGTTCCATACTTTCTCTCCTAGTGCCCCTATAAGTTTACATGTTTATGTGTTCTGTAAAGATTTGCTAAAACTTGTTGAAAACTACTCCTAAGTGCATTTAGAACCCATCTAGCATGAAAAATGACCACACTTTAAAAACACAATCGTTCCATACTTTCTCTACTCGTGCCCCTATGAGTTTACGTGTTTATGTGTTCCGTAAAGTTTTGGTGAAACTTGTTGAATTCTAATTCTAAGTGCATTTAGAACCCATCTAGCATGAAAAATAATCACACTTTAAAAACACAATCATTCAAGACTTTCTCTCCTAGTGCCCCTATGAGTTTACGTGTTTTTGTGTTCCGTGAAGATTTACTGAAACTTGTTGAAAACAATTTATAAGTGCATTTAGAACCCATCAAGCATGAAAAATCACCACACTTTAAATACACAATTGTTCCATACTTTCTCTCCTCGTACCCCTATGAGTTTACGTGTTTATGTGTTCCGTAAATATTTGCTAAAACTTGTTGAAAACTATTTCAAAGTGCATTTATAACCCATCTAGCATGAAAAAAATCACACTTTAAAAACACAATCGTTTCATACTTTCTCTCCATGTGCCCCTATGAGTTTAAGTGTGTATGTGTTCTGTAAAGTTTTGCTAAAACTTGTTGAAAACTACTTCTAAGTGCATTTAGCACCCATCTAGCAAGACAAATAACCACACTTTAAAAACACAATCGTTCCATACTTTCTTTCCTAGTGCCCTTAAGAGTTTACGTGTTTTTGTGTTCTGTAAAGATTTGATGCAACTTGTTGAAAACTACTTCTAAGTGCATTTAACACTCATCTAGCTAGAAAAATAACCACACTTTGAAAACACAATCGTTCCATACTTTCTCTCCTTGTGTCCCTATGAGTTTACATGTTATGTGTTCCATAAAGTTTTACTGAGACTTGTTGAAAACTACCTCTAAGTGCATTTAGAATCCATCAAGCACGAAAAGTAATGACACTTTCAAAACATAATCGTTCCATACTTTCTCTTCTAGTGCCACTATGAGTTTACGTGTTTTTGTGTTCCGTAAAGATTTGCTGAATTTCATTGAAAACTACTTCAAAGTGCATTTAGAACCCATCAAACATGAAAAATCAGCACACTTTAAAAACACAATCGTTCCATACTTTCTCTCCTAGTGCCCCTATAAGTTTACATGTTTATGTGTTCTGTAAAGATTTGTTGAAACTTGTTGAAAACTACTTCTAAGTGCATTTAGAACTCATTTAGCATTAAAAATAACAACACTTTAATAACACAATCGTTCCTTACTTTCTCTCCTCGTGCCCCTAGGAGTTTACGTGTTTATGTGTTTTGTAAAGATTTGCAAAAACTTGTTGAAAACTACTTCTAAGTGCATTTAGAACCCATCTAGCAATAAAAATAACCACACTTTTGAAACATAATCGTTCAATACATTCTCTCCTCGTGCCCCTATGAGTTTATGTGTTGATGTGTTCTGTAAATATTTGCTAGAACTTGTTGAAAACTACTTCTAAGTGCATTTAGCACTCATCTAGCATGAAAAATCACCACACTTTAATAACACAATCGCTCCATACTTTCTCTCCTAGTGCCCCTATGAGTTTACGTGTTTTTGTGTTCCGTAAAGATTTGCTAAAACTTGTTGAAAACTACTTCTAAGTGCATTTAGAACCCATCTAGCAAGAAAAATAACAACACTTTAAAAACACAATCGTTCCATACTTTCTCTCCTCGTGCCTCTATGAGTTTACGTGTGTATGTGTTACGTAAAGATTTGCTAAAACTTGTTGAAAACTACTACTAAGTGCATTTAGAACCCATCTAGCATGAAAAATGACCACACTTTAAAAACACAATCGTTCCATACTTTCTCTCCTCGTGCCCCTATGAGTTTACGTGTGTATGTGTTTCGTAAAGATTTGCTAAAACTTATTGAAAACTATTTTAAAGTGCATTTAGAACCCAACTAGCAAGAAAAATAACAACACTTTAAAAACACAATCGTTCCATACTTTCTCTCCTCGTGCCCCTATGAGTTTACGTGTGTATGTGTTTCGTAAAGATTTGCTAAAACTTGTTGAAAACTACTCCTAAGTGCATTTAGAACCCATCTAGCATGAAAAATGACCACACTTTAAAAACACAATCGTTCCATACTTTCTCTCCTCGTGCCCTATGAGTTTACGTGTTTATGTGTTCCGTAAAGTTTTGCTGAAACTTGTTGAATTCTAATTCTAAGTGCATTTAGAACCCATCTAGCATGAAAAATAATCACACTTTAAAAACACAATCATTCAAGACTTTCTCTCCTAGTGCCCCTATGAGTTTACGTGTTTTTGTGTTCTTTGAAGATTTACTGAAACTTGTTGAAAACTACTTATAAGTGCATTTAGAACCCATCAAGCATGAAAAATCACCACACTTTAAAAACACAATCGTTCCATACTTTCTCTCCTCGTGCCCCTAAGAGTTTACGTGTTTTTGTGTTCTATAAACATTTGATGAAACTTGTTGAAAACTGATTCTAAGTGCATTTAGCACTCATCTAGCAAGAAAAATAACCACACTTTGAAAACAAAATCGTTCCATACTTTCTCTCCTCGTGCCCCTATGAGTTTACCTGTTTATGTGTTCTGTAAAGATTTGCTAAAACTTGTTGAAAACTACTTCTAAGTGCATTTAGAACCCATCTAGCAAGAAAAATAACCACACTTTTGAAACATAATCGTTCAATACATTCTCTCCTCGTGACCTTATGAGTTTATGTACTGATGTGTTCTGTAAATATTTGCTAGAACTTGTTGAAAACTACTTCTAAGTGCATTTAGCACTCATCTAGCATGAAAAATCACCACACTTTAATAACACAATCGCTCCATACTTTCTCTCCTAGTGCCCCTATGAGTTTACGTGTTTTTGTGTTCCGTAAAGATTTGCTAAAACTTGTTGAAAACTACTTCTAAGTGCATTTAGAACCCATCTAGCAAGAAAAATAACAACACTTTAAAAACACAATCGTTCCATACTTTCTCTTCTCGTGCCTCTATGAGTTTACGTGTGTATGTGTTTCGTAAAGATTTGCTAAAACTTGTTGAAAACTACTCCAAAATGCATTTAGAACTCATCTAGCATGAAAAATGACCACTCTTTAAAAACACAATCGTTCCATACTTTCTCTCCTCGTGCCCCTATGAGTTTAGGTGTGTATGTGTTTCGTAAAGATTTGCTAAAACTTATTGAAAACTACTTCAAAGTGCATTTAGAACCCAACTAGCAAGAAAAATAACAACACTTTAAAAACACAATCGTTCCATACTTTCTCTCCTCGTGCCCCTATGAGTTTACGTGTGTATGTGTTTCGTAAAGATTTGCTAAAACTTGTTGAAAACTACTCCTAAGTGCATTTAGAACCCATCTACCATGAAAAATGACCACACTTTAAAAACACAATCGTTCCATACTTTCTCTCCTCGTGCCCCTATGAGTTTACGTGTTTATGTGTTCCGTAAAGTTTTGGTGAAACTTGTTGAATTCTAATTCTAAGTGCATTTAGAACTCATCTAGCATGAAAAATAATCACACTTTAAAAACACAATCATTCAAGACTTTCTCTCCTAGTGCCCCTATGAGTTTACGTGTGTATGTGTTTTTCGTAAAGATTTGCTAAAACTTGTTGAAAACTACTCCTAAGTGCATTTAGAACCCATCTAGCATGAAAAATGACCGCACATTAAAAACACAATCATTCCATACTTTCTCTCCTCGTGCCCCCATGAGTTTACATGTTTATGTGTTCCGTAAAGTTTTTCTGAAACTTGTTGAATTCTAATTCTAAGTGCATTTAGAACCCATCTAGCATGAAAAATAATCACACTTTAAAAACACAATCATTCAAGACTTTCTCTCCTAGTGCCCCCATGAGTTTACGTGTTTTTGTGTTCCGTGAAGATTTACTGAAACTTGTTGAAAACTACTTATAAGTGCATTAAGAACCCATCAAGCATGAAAAATCACCACACTTTAAATACACAATTGTTCCATACTTTCCCTCCTCGTGCCCCTATGAGTTTACGTGTTTATGTGTTCCGTAAATATTTGCTAAAACTTGTTGAAAACTATTTCAAAGTGCATTTAGAACCCATCTAGCATGAAAAAAATCACACTTTAAAAACACAATCGTTCCATACTTTCTCTCCATGTGCCCCTATGAGTTTACGTGTGTATGTGTTCTGTAAAGTTTTGCTGAAACTTGTTGAAAACTAATTCTAAGTGCATTTAGAACCCATCTAGCATGAACAATAATCACACTTTAAAAACACAATCGTTCCACACTTTCTTTCCTAGTGCCCTTAAGAGTTTACGTGTTTTTGTGTTCTGTAAAGATTTGATGCAACTTGTTGAAAACTACTTCTAAGTGCATTTAACACTCATCTAGCTAGAAAAATAACCACACTTTGAAAACACAATCGTTCCATACTTTCTCTCCTTGTGTCCCTATGAGTTTACATGTTATGTGTTCCATAAAGTTTTACTGAAACTTGTTGAAAACTACCTCTAAGTGCATTTAGAATCCATCAAGCACGAAAAGTAATGACACTTTCAAAACATAATCGTTCCATACTTTCTCTTCTAGTGCCACTATGAGTTGACGTGTTTTTGTGTTCCGTAAAGATTTGCTGAATTTCATTGAAAACTACTTCAAAGTGCATTTAGAACCCATCAAACATGAAAAATCAGCACACTTTAAAAACACAATCGTTCCATACTTTCTCTCCTAGTGCCCCTATAAGTTTACATGTTTATGTGTTCTGTAAAGATTTGCTGAAACTTGTTGAAAACTACTTCTAAGTGCATTTAGAACTCATTTAGCATTAAAAATAACAACACTTTAATAACACAATCGTTCCTTACTTTCTCTCCTCGTGCCCCTAGGAGTTTACGTGTTTATGTGTTTTGTAAAGATTTGCAAAAACTTGTTGAAAACTACTTCTAAGTGCATTTAGAACCCATCTAGCAATAAAAATAACCACACTTTTGAAACATAATCGTTCAATACATTCTCTCCTCGTGCCCCTATGAGTTTATGTGTTGATGTGTTCTGTAAATATTTGCTAGAACTTGTTGAAAACTACTTCTAAGTGCATTTAGCACTCATCTAGCATGAAAAATCACCACACTTTAATAACACAATCTCTCCATACTTTCTCTCCTAGTGCCCCTATGAGTTTACGTGTTTTTGTGTTCCGTAAAGATTTGCTAAAACTTGTTGAAAACTACTTCTAAGTGCATTTAGAACCCATCTAGCAAGAAAAATAACAACACTTTAAAAACACAATCGTTCCATACTTTCTCTCCTCGTGCCTCTATGATTTTACGTGTGTATGTGTTACGTAAAGATTTGCTAAAACTTGTTGAAAACTACTACTAAGTGCATTTAGAACCCATCTAGCATGAAAAATGACCACACTTTAAAAACACAATCGTTCCATACTTTCTCTCCTCGTGCCCCTATGAGTTTACGTGTGTATGTGTTTCGTAAAGATTTGCTAAAACTTATTGAAAACTACTTTAAAGTGCATTTAGAACCCAACTAGCAAGAAAAATAACAACACTTTAAAAACACAATCGTTCCATACTTTCTCTCCTCGTGCCCCTATGAGTTTACGTGTGTATGTGTTTCGTAAAGATTTGCTAAAACTTATTGAAAACTACTCCTAAGTGCATTTAGAACCCATCTAGCATGAAAAATGACCACACTTTAAAAACACAATCGTTCCATACTTTCTCTCCTCGTGCCCTATGAGTTTACGTGTTTATGTGTTCCGTAAAGTTTTGCTGAAACTTGTTGAATTCTAATTCTAAGTGCATTTAGAACCCATCTAGCATGAAAAATAATCACACTTTAAAAACATAATCATTCAAGACTTTCTCTCCTAGTGCCCCTATGAGTTTACGTGTTTTTGTGTTCTTTGAAGATTTACTGAAACTTGTTGAAAACTACTTATAAGTGCATTTAGAACCCATCAAGCATGAAAAATCACCACACTTTAAAAACACAATCGTTCCATACTTTCTCTCCTCGTGCCCCTAAGAGTTTACGTGTTTTTGTGTTCTATAAACATTTGATGAAACTTGTTGAAAACTACTTCTAAGTGCATTTAGCACTCATCTAGCAAGAAAAATAACCACACTTTGAAAACAAAATCGTTCCATACTTTCTCTCCTCGTGCCCCTATGAGTTTACCTGTTTATGTGTTCTGTAAAGATTTGCTAAAACTTGTTGAAAACTACTTCTAAGTGCATTTAGAACCCATCTAGCAAGAAAAATAACCACACTTTTGAAACATAATCGTTCAATACATTCTCTCCTCGTGACCTTATGAGTTTATGTACTGATGTGTTCTGTAAATATTTGCTAGAACTTGTTGAAAACTACTTCTAAGTGCATTTAGCACTCATCTAGCATGAAAAATCACCACACTTTAATAACACAATCGCTCCATACTTTCTCTCCTAGTGCCCCTATGAGTTTACGTGTTTTTGTGTTCCGTAAAGATTTGCTAAAACTTGTTGAAAACTACTTCTAAGTGCATTTAGAACCCATCTAGCAAGAAAAATAGCAACACTTTAAAAACACAATCGTTCCATACTTTCTCTTCTCGTGCCTCTATGAGTTTACGTGTGTATGTATTTCGTAAAGATTTGCTAAAACTTGTTGAAAACTACTCCTAAATGCATTTAGAACTCATCTAGCATGAAAAATGAACACTCTTTAAAAACACAATCGTTCCATACTTTCTCTCATCGTGCCCCTATGAGTTTAGGTGTGTATGTGTTTCGTAAAGATTTGCTAAAACTTATTGAAAACTACTTCAAAGTGCATTTAGAACCCAACTAGCAAGAAAAATAACAACACTTTAAAAACACAATCGTTCCATACTTTCTCTCCTCGTGCCCCTATGAGTTTACGTGTGTATGTGTTTCGTAAAGATTTGCTAAAACTTGTTGAAAACTACTCCTAAGTGCATTTAGAACCCATCTAGCATGAAAAATGACCACACTTTAAAAACACAATCGTTCCATACTTTCTCTCCTCGTGCCCCTATGAGTTTACGTGTTTATGTGTTCCGTAAATATTTGCTAAAACTTGTTGAAAACTATTTAAAAGTGCATTTATAACCCATCTAGCATGAAAAAAATAACACTTTAAAAACAAAATCGTTCCATACTTTCTCTCCATGTGCCCCTATGAGTTTAAGTGTGTATGTGTTCTGTAAAGTTTTGCTGAAACTTGTTGAAAACTAATTCTAAGTGCATTTAGAACCCATCTAGCATGAACAATAATCACACTTTAAAAACACAATCGTTCCATACTTTCTTTCCTAGTGCCCTTAAGAGTTTACGTGTTTTTGTGTTCTGTAAAGATTTGATGAAACTTGTTGAAAACAACTTCTAAGTGCATTTAGCACTCATCTAGCAAGAAAAATAACCACACTTTGAAAACACAATCGTTCCATACTTTCTCTCCTTGTGTCCCTATGAGTTTACATGTTATGTGTTCCATAAAGTTTTACTGAAACTTGTTGAAAACTTCCTCTAAGTGCATTTAGAATCCATCAAGCACGAAAAATAATGACACTTTCAAAACATAATCGTTCCATACTTTCTCTCCTAGTGCCACTATGAGTTTACGTGTTTTTGTGTTCCGTAAAGATTTGCTGAATTTCATTGAAAACTACTTCAAAGTGCATTTAGAACCCATCAAACATGAAAAATCAGCACACTTTAAAAACACAATCGTTCCATACTTTCTCTCCTAGTGCCCCTATAAGTTTACATGTTTATGTGTTCTGTAAAGATTTGCTAAAACTTGTTGAAAACTACTCCTAAGTGCATTTAGAACCCATCTAGCATGAAAAATGACCACACTTTAAAAACACAATCGTTCCATACTTTCTCTACTCGTGCCCCTATGAGTTTACGTGTTTATGTGTTCCGTAAAGTTTTGGTGAAACTTGTTGAATTCTAATTCTAAGTGCATTTAGAACCCATCTAGCATGAAAAATAATCACACTTTAAAAACACAATCATTCAAGACTTTCTCTCCTAGTGCCCCTATGAGTTTACGTGTTTTTGTGTTCCGTGAAGATTTACTGAAACTTGTTGAAAACTATTTATAAGTGCATTTAGAACCCATCAAGCATGAAAAATCACCACACTTTAAATACACAATTGTTCCATACTTTCTCTCCTCGTACCCATATGAGTTTACGTGTTTATGTGTTCCGTAAATATTTGCTAAAACTTGTTGAAAACTATTTCAAAGTGCATTTATAACCCATCTAGCATGAAAAAAATCACACTTTAAAAACACAATCGTTCCATACTTTCTCTCCATGTGCCCCTATGAGTTTAAGTGTGTATGTGTTCTGTAAAGTTTTGCTGAAACTTGTTGAAAACTAATTCTAAGTGTATTTAGAACCCATCTAGCATGAACAATAATCACACTTTAAAAACACAATCGTTCCATACTTTCTTTCCTAGTGCCCTTAAGAGTTTACGTGTTTTTGTGTTCTGTAAAGATTTGATGCAACTTGTTGAAAACTACTTCTAAGTGCATTTAACACTCATCTAGCTAGAAAAATAACCACACTTTGAAAACACAATCGTTCCATACTTTCTCTCCTTGTGTCCCTATGAGTTTACATGTTATGTGTTCCATAAAGTTTTACTGAGACTTGTTGAAAACTACCTCTAAGTGCATTTAGAATCCATCAAGCACGAAAAGTAATGACACTTTCAAAACATAATCGTTCCATACTTTCTCTTCTAGTGCCACTATGAGTTTACGTGTTTTTGTGTTCCGTAAAGATTTGCTGAATTTCATTGAAAACTACTTCAAAGTGCATTTAGAACCCATCAAACATGAAAAATCAGCACACTTTAAAAACACAATCGTTCCATACTTTCTCTCCTAGTGCCCCTATAAGTTTACATGTTTATGTGTTCTGTAAAGATTTGCTGAAACTTGTTGAAAACTACTTCTAAGTGCATTTAGAACTCATTTAGCATTAAAAATAACAACACTTTAATAACACAATCGTTCCTTACTTTCTCTCCTCGTGCCCCTAGGAGTTTACGTGTTTATGTGTTTTGTAAAGATTTGCAAAAACTTGTTGAAAACTACTTCTAAGTGCATTTAGAACCCATCTAGCAATAAAAATAACCACACTTTTGAAACATAATCGTTCAATACATTCTCTCCTCGTGCCCCTATGAGTTTATGTGTTGATGTGTTCTGTAAATATTTGCTAGAACTTGTTGAAAACTACTTCTAAGTGCATTTAGCACTCATCTAGCAAGAAAAATAACCACACTTTGAAAACAAAATCGTTCCATACTTTCTCTCCTCGTGCCCCTATGAGTTTACCTGTTTATGTGTTCAGTAAAGATTTGCTAAAACTTGTTGAAAACTACTTCTAAGTGCATTTAGAACCCATCTAGCAAGAAAAATAACCACACTTTTGAAACATAATCGTTCAATACATTCTCTCCTCGTGCCCCTATGAGTTTATGTATTGATGTGTTCTGTAAATATTTGCTAGAACTTGTTGAAAACTACTTCTAAGTACATTTAGCACTCATCTAGCATGAAAAATCACCACACTTTAATAACACAATCGCTCCATACTTTCTCTCCTAGTGCCCCTATGAGTTTACGTGTTTTTGTGTTCCGTAAAGATTTGGTAAAATTTGTTGAAAACTACTTCTAAGTGCATTTAGAACCCAACTAGCAAGAAAATAACAACACTTGAAAAACACAATCGTTCCATACTTTCTCTCCTCGTGCCTCTATGAGTTTACGTGCGTATGTGTTTCGTAAAGATTTGCTAAAACTTGTTGAAAACAACTCCTAAGTGCATTTAGAACCCATCTAGCATGAAAAATGACCACACTTTAAAAACACAATCGTTCCATACTTTCTCTCCTCGTGCCCCTATGAGTTTACGTGTGTATGTGTTTCGTAAAGATTTGCTAAAACTTATTGAAAAATACTTCAAAGTGCATTTAGAACCCAACTAGCAAGAAAAATAACAACACTTTAAAAGCACAATCGTTCCATACTTTCTCTCCTCGTGCCCCTATGAGTTTACGTGTGTATGTGTTTCGTAAAGATTTGCTAAAACTTGTTGAAAACTACTCCTAAGTGCATTTAGAACCCATCTAACATGAAAAATGACCACACTTTAAAAACACAATCGTTCCATACTTTCTCTCCTCGTGCCCCTATGAGTTTACGTGTTTATGTGTTCCGTAAAGTTTTTCTGAAACTTGTTGAATTCTGATTCTAAGTGCATTTAGAACCCATCTAGCATGAAAAATAATCACACTTTAAAAACACAATCATTCAAGACTTTCTCTCCTAGTGCCCCTATGAGTTTACGTGTTTTTGTGTTCCGTGAAGATTTACTGAAACTTGTTAAAAACTACTTATAAGTGCATTTAGAACCAATCAAGCATGAAAAATCACCACACTTTAAATACACAATTGTTCCATACTTTCTCTCCTCGTGCCCCTATGAGTTTACGTGTTTATGTGTTCCGTAAATATTTGCTAAAACTTGTTGAAAACTATTTAAAAGTGCATTTATAACCCATCTAGCATGAAAAAAATCACACTTTAAAAACACAATCGTTCCATACTTTCTCTCCATGTGCCCCTATGAGTTTAAGTGTGTATGTGTTCTGTAAAGTTTTGCTGAAACTTGTTGAAAACTAATTCTAAGTGCATTTAGAACCCATCTAGCATGAACAATAATCACACTTTAAAAACACAATCGTTCCATACTTTCTTTCCTAGTGCCCTTAAGAGTTTACGTGTTTTTGTGTTCTGTAAAGATTTGATGAAACTTGTTGAAAACAACTTCTAAGTGCATTTAGCACTCATCTAGCAAGAAAAATAACCACACTTTGAAAACACAATCGTTCCATACTTTCTCTCCTTGTGTCCCTATGAGTTTACATGTTATGTGTTCCATAAAGTTTTACTGAAACTTGTTGAAAACTACCTCTAAGTGCATTTAGAATCCATCAAGCACGAAAAATAATGACACTTTCAAAACATAATCGTTCCATACTTTCTCTCCTAGTGCCACTATGAGTTTACGTGTTTTTGTGTTCCGTAAAGATTTGCTGAATTTCATTGAAAACTACTTCAAAGTGCATTTAGAACCCATCAAACATGAAAAATCAGCACACTTTAAAAACACAATCGTTCCATACTTTCTCTCCTAGTGCCCCTATAAGTTTACATGTTTATGTGTTCTGTAAAGATTTGCTAAAACTTGTTGAAAACTACTCCTAAGTGCATTTAGAACCCATCTAGCATGAAAAATGACCACACTTTAAAAACACAATCGTTCCATACTTTCTCTACTCGTGCCCCTATGAGTTTACGTGTTTATGTGTTCCGTAAAGTTTTGGTGAAACTTGTTGAATTCTAATTCTAAGTGCATTTAGAACCCATCTAGCATGAAAAATAATCACACTTTAAAAACACAATCATTCAAGACTTTCTCTCCTAGTGCCCCTATGAGTTTACGTGTTTTTGTGTTCCGTGAAGATTTACTGAAACTTGTTGAAAACTATTTATAAGTGCATTTAGAACCCATCAAGCATGAAAAATCACCACACTTTAAATACACAATTGTTCCATACTTTCTCTCCTCGTACCCCTATGAGTTTACGTGTTTATGTGTTCCGTAAATATTTGCTAAAACTTGTTGAAAACTATTTCAAAGTGCATTTATAACCCATCTAGCATGAAAAAAATCACACTTTAAAAACACAATCGTTCCATACTTTCTCTCCATGTGCCCCTATGAGTTTAAGTGTGTATGTGTTCTGTAAAGTTTTGCTGAAACTTGTTGAAAACTAATTCTAAGTGTATTTAGAACCCATCTAGCATAAACAATAATCACACTTTAAAAACACAATCGTTCCATACTTTCTTTCCTAGTGCCCTTAAGAGTTTACGTGTTTTTGTGTTCTGTAAAGATTTGATGCAACTTGTTGAAAACTACTTCTAAGTGCATTTAACACTCATCTAGCTAGAAAAATAACCACACTTTGAAAACACAATCGTTCCATACTTTCTCTCCTTGTGTCCCTATGAGTTTACATGTTATGTGTTCCATAAAGTTTTACTGAAACTTGTTGAAAACTACCTCTAAGTGCATTTAGAATCCATCAAGCACGAAAAGTAATGACACTTTCAAAACATAATCGTTCCATACTTTCTCTTCTAGTGCCACTATGAGTTGACGTGTTTTTGTGTTCCGTAAAGATTTGCTGAATTTCATTGAAAACTACTTCAAAGTGCATTTAGAACCCATCAAACATGAAAAATCAGCACACTTTAAAAACACAATCGTTCCATACTTTCTCTCCTAGTGCCCCTATAAGTTTACATGTTTATGTGTTCTGTAAAGATTTGCTGAAACTTGTTGAAAACTACTTCTAAGTGCATTTAGAACTCATTTAGCATTAAAAATAACAACACTTTAATAACACAATCGTTCCTTACTTTCTCTCCTCGTGCCCCTAGGAGTTTACGTGTTTATGTGTTTTGTAAAGATTTGCAAAAACTTGTTGAAAACTACTTCTAAGTGCATTTAGAACCCATCTAGCAATAAAAATAACCACACTTTTGAAACATAATCGTTCAATACATTCTCTCCTCGTGCCCCTATCAGTTTATGTGTTGATGTGTTCTGTAAATATTTGCTAGAACTTGTTGAAAACTACTTCTAAGTGCATTTAGCACTCATCTAGCATGAAAAATCACCACACTTTAATAACACAATCGCTCCATACTTTCTCTCTAGTGCCCCTATGAGTTTACGTGTTTTTGTGTTCCGTAAAGATTTGCTAAAACTTGTTGAAAACTACTTCTAAGTGCATTTAGAACCCATCTAGCAAGAAAAATAACAACACTTTAAAAACACAATCGTTCCATACTTTCTCTCCTCGTGCCTCTATGATTTTACGTGTGTATGTGTTACGTAAAGATTTGCTAAAACTTGTTGAAAACTACTACTAAGTGCATTTAGAACCCATCTAGCATGAAAAATGACCACACTTTAAAAACACAATCGTTCCATACTTTCTCTCCTCGTGCCCCTATGAGTTTACGTGTGTATGTGTTTCGTAAAGATTTGCTAAAACTTATTGAAAACTACTTTAAAGTGCATTTACTGAAACTTGTTCAAAACTACTTTAAAGTGATTTTACGTGTGTATGTGTTCCGTGAAGATTTACTGAAACTTGTTCAAAACTACTTATAAGTGCATTTAGAACCCAACTAGCAAGAAAAATAACAACACTTTAAAAACACAATCGTTCCATACTTTCTCTCCTCGTGCCCCTATGAGTTTACGTGTGTATGTGTTTCGTAAAGATTTGCTAAAACTTATTGAAAACTACTCCTAAGTGCATTTAGAACCCATCTAGCATGAAAAATGACCACACTTTAAAAACACAATCGTTCCATACTTTCTCTCCTCGTGCCCTATGAGTTTACGTGTTTATGTGTTCCGTAAAGTTTTGCTGAAACTTGTTGAATTCTAATTCTAAGTGCATTTAGAACCCATCTAGCATGAAAAATAATCACACTTTAAAAACACAATCATTCAAGACTTTCTCTCCTAGTGCCCCTATGAGTTTACGTGTTTTTGTGTTCTTTGAAGATTTACTGAAACTTGTTGAAAACTACTTATAAGTGCATTTAGAACCCATCAAGCATGAAAAATCACCACACTTTAAAAACACAATCGTTCCATACTTTCTCTCCTCGTGCCCCTAAGACTTTACGTGTTTTTGTGTTCTATAAACATTTGATGAAACTTGTTGAAAACTACTTCTAAGTGCATTTAGCACTCATCTAGCAAGAAAAATAACCACACTTTGAAAACAAAATCGTTCCATACTTTCTCTCCTCGTGCCCCTATGAGTTTACCTGTTTATGTGTTCTGTAAAGATTTGCTAAAACTTGTTGAAAACTACTTCTAAGTGCATTTAGAACCCATCTAGCAAGAAAAATAACCACACTTTTGAAACATAATCGTTCAATACATTCTCTCCTCGTGACCTTATGAGTTTATGTACTGATGTGTTCTGTAAATATTTGCTAGAACTTGTTGAAAACTACTTCTAAGTGCATTTAGCACTCATCTAGCATGAAAAATCACCACACTTTAATAACACAATCGCTCCATACTTTCTCTCGTAGTGCCCCTATGAGTTTACGTGTTTTTGTGTTCCGTAAAGATTTGCTAAAACTTGTTGAAAACTACTTCTAAGTGCATTTAGAACCCATCTAGCAAGAAAAATAACAACACTTTAAAAACACAATCGTTCCATACTTTCTCTTCTCGTGCCTCTATGAGTTTACGTGTGTATGTGTTTCGTAAAGATTTGCTAAAACTTGTTGAAAACTACTCCTAAATGCATTTAGAACTCATCTAGCATGAAAAATGACCACACTTTAAAAACACAATTGTTCCATACTTTCTCTCCTCGTGCCCCTATGAGTTTACGTGTTTATGTGTTCCGTAAAGTTTTGGTGAAACTTGTTGAATTCTAATTCTAAGTGCATTTAGAACCCATCTAGCATGAAAAATAATCACACTTTAAAAACACAATCGTTCCATACTTTCTCTCCATGTGCCCCTATGAGTTTAAGTGTGTATGTGTTCTGTAAAGTTTTGCTGAAACTTGTTGAAAACTAATTCTAAGTGCATTTGGAACCCATCTAGCATGAACAATAATCACACTTTAAAAACACAATCGTTCCATACTTTCTTTCCTAGTGCCCTTAAGAGTTTACGTGTTTTTGTGTTCTGTAAAGATTTGATGAAACTTGTTGAAAACAACTTCTAAGTGCATTTAGCACTCATCTAGCAAGAAAAATAACCACACTTTGAAAACACAATCGTTCCATACTTTCTCTCCTTGTGTCCCTATGAGTTTACATGTTATGTGTTCCATAAAGTTTTACTGAAACTTGTTGAAAACTACCTCTAAGTGCATTTAGAATCCATCAAGCACGAAAAATAATGACACTTTCAAAACATAATCGTTCCATACTTTCTCTCCTAGTGCCACTATGAGTTTACGTGTTTTTGTGTTCCGTAAAGATTTGCTGAATTTCATTGAAAACTACTTCAAAGTGCATTTAGAACCCATCAAACATGAAAAATCAGCACACTTTAAAAACACAATCGTTCCATACTTTCTCTCCTAGTGCCCCTATAAGTTTACATGTTTATGTGTTCTGTAAAGATTTGCTAAAACTTGTTGAAAACTACTCCTAAGTGCATTTAGAACCCATCTAGCATGAAAAATGACCACACTTTAAAAACACAATCGTTCCATACTTTCTCTACTCGTGCCCCTATGAGTTTACGTGTTTATGTGTTCCGTAAAGTTTTGGTGAAACTTGTTGAATTCTAATTCTAAGTGCATTTAGAACCCATCTAGCATGAAAAATAATCACACTTTAAAAACACAATCATTCAAGACTTTCTCTCCTAGTGCCCCTATGAGTTTACGTGTTTTTGTGTTCCGTGAAGATTTACTGAAACTTGTTGAAAACTATTTATAAGTGCATTTAGAACCCATCAAGCATGAAAAATCACCACACTTTAAATACACAATTGTTCCATACTTTCTCTCCTCGTGCCCCTATGAGTTTACGTGTTTATGTGTTCCGTAAATATTTGCTAAAACTTGTTGAAAACTATTTAAAAGTGCATTTATAACCCATCTAGCATGAAAAAAATCACACTTTAAAAACACAATCGTTCCATACTTTCTCTCCATGTGCCCCTATGAGTTTAAGTGTGTATGTGTTCTGTAAAGTTTTGCTGAAACTTGTTGAAAACTAATTCTAAGTGCATTTGGAACCCATCTAGCATGAACAATAATCACACTTTAAAAACACAATCGTTCCATACTTTCTTTCCTAGTGCCCTTAAGAGTTTACGTGTTTTTGTGTTCTGTAAAGATTTGATGAAACTTGTTGAAAACAACTTCTAAGTGCATTTAGCACTCATCTAGCAAGAAAAATAACCACACTTTGAAAACACAATCGTTCCATACTTTCTCTCCTTGTGTCCCTATGAGTTTACATGTTATGTGTTCCATAAAGTTTTACTGAAACTTGTTGAAAACTACCTCTAAGTGCATTTAGAATCCATCAAGCACGAAAAATAATGACACTTTCAAAACATAATCGTTCCATACTTTCTCTCCTAGTGCCACTATGAGTTTACGTGTTTTTGTGTTCCGTAAAGATTTGCTGAATTTCATTGAAAACTACTTCAAAGTGCATTTAGAACCCATCAAACATGAAAAATCAGCACACTTTAAAAACACAATCGTTCCATACTTTCTCTCCTAGTGCCCCTATAAGTTTACATGTTTATGTGTTCTGTAAAGATTTGCTAAAACTTGTTGAAAACTACTCCTAAGTGCATTTAGAACCCATCTAGCATGAAAAATGACCACACTTTAAAAACACAATCGTTCCATACTTTCTCTACTCGTGCCCCTATGAGTTTACGTGTTTATGTGTTCCGTAAAGTTTTGGTGAAACTTGTTGAATTCTAATTCTAAGTGCATTTAGAACCCATCTAGCATGAAAAATAATCACACTTTAAAAACACAATCATTCAAGACTTTCTCTCCTAGTGCCCCTATGAGTTTACGTGTTTTTGTGTTCCGTGAAGATTTACTGAAACTTGTTGAAAACTATTTATAAGTGCATTTAGAACCCATCAAGCATGAAAAATCACCACACTTTAAATACACAATTGTTCCATACTTTCTCTCCTCGTACCCCTATGAGTTTACGTGTTTATGTGTTCCGTAAATATTTGCTAAAACTTGTTGAAAACTATTTCAAAGTGCATTTATAACCCATCTAGCATGAAAAAAATCACACTTTAAAAACACAATCGTTCCATACTTTCTCTCCATGTGCCCCTATGAGTTTAAGTGTGTATGTGTTCTGTAAAGTTTTGCTGAAACTTGTTGAAAACTAATTCTAAGTGTATTTAGAACCCATCTAGCATGAACAATAATCACACTTTAAAAACACAATCGTTCCATACTTTCTTTCCTAGTGCCCTTAAGAGTTTACGTGTTTTTGTGTTCTGTAAAGATTTGATGCAACTTGTTGAAAACTACTTCTAAGTGCATTTAACACTCATCTAGCTAGAAAAATAACCACACTTTGAAAACACAATCGTTCCATACTTTCTCTCCTTGTGTCCCTATGAGTTTACATGTTATGTGTTCCATAAAGTTTTACTGAGACTTGTTGAAAACTACCTCTAAGTGCATTTAGAATCCATCAAGCACGAAAAGTAATGACACTTTCAAAACATAATCGTTCCATACTTTCTCTTCTAGTGCCACTATGAGTTTACGTGTTTTTGTGTTCCGTAAAGATTTGCTGAATTTCATTGAAAACTACTTCAAAGTGCATTTAGAACCCATCAAACATGAAAAATCAGCACACTTTAAAAACACAATCGTTCCATACTTTCTCTCCTAGTGCCCCTATAAGTTTACATGTTTATGTGTTCTGTAAAGATTTGCTGAAACTTGTTGAAAACTACTTCTAAGTGCATTTAGAACTCATTTAGCATTAAAAATAACAACACTTTAAAAACACAATCGTTCCATACTTTCTCTCCTCGTGCCCCTATGAGTTTACGTGTGTATGTGTTTCGTAAAGATTTGCTAAAACTTGTTGAAAACTACTCCTAAGTGCATTTAGAACCCATCTAGCATGAAAAATGACCACACTTTAAAAACACAATTGTTCCATACTTTCTCTCCTCGTGCCCCTATGAGTTTACGTGTTTATGTGTTCCGTAAATATTTGCTAAAACTTGTTGAAAACTATTTAAAAGTGCATTTATAACCCATCTAGCATGAAAAAAATCACACTTTAAAAACACAATCGTTCCATACTTTCTCTCCATGTGCCCCTATGAGTTTAAGTGTGTATGTGTTCTGTAAAGTTTTGCTGAAACTTGTTGAAAACTAATTCTAAGTGCATTTAGAACCCATCTAGCATGAAAAATAATCACACTTTAAAAACACAATCGTTCCATACTTTCTTTCCTAGTGCCCTTAAGAGTTTACGTGTTTTTGTGTTCTGTAAAGATTTGATGAAACTTGTTGAAAACAACTTCTAAGTGCATTTAGCACTCATCTAGCAAGAAAAATAACCACACTTTGAAAACACAATCGTTCCATACTTTCTCTCCTTGTGTCCCTATGAGTTTACATGTTATGTGTTCCATAAAGTTTTACTGAAACTTGTTGAAAACTACCTCTAAGTGCATTTAGAATCCATCAAGCACGAAAAATAATGACACTTTCAAAACATAATCGTTCCATACTTTCTCTCCTAGTGCCACTATGAGTTTACGTGTTTTTGTGTTCCGTAAAGATTTGCTGAATTTCATTGAAAACTACTTCAAAGTGCATTTAGAACCCATCAAACATGAAAAATCAGCACACTTTAAAAACACAATCGTTCCATACTTTCTCTCCTAGTGCCCCTATAAGTTTACATGTTTATGTGTTCTGTAAAGATTTGCTAAAACTTGTTGAAAACTACTCCTAAGTGCATTTAGAACCCATCTAGCATGAAAAATGACCACACTTTAAAAACACAATCGTTCCATACTTTCTCTACTCGTGCCCCTATGAGTTTACGTGTTTATGTGTTCCGTAAAGTTTTGGTGAAACTTGTTGAATTCTAATTCTAAGTGCATTTAGAACCCATCTAGCATGAAAAATAATCACACTTTAAAAACACAATCATTCAAGACTTTCTCTCCTAGTGCCCCTATGAGTTTACGTGTTTTTGTGTTCCGTGAAGATTTACTGAAACTTGTTGAAAACTATTTATAAGTGCATTTAGAACCCATCAAGCATGAAAAATCACCACACTTTAAATACACAATTGTTCCATACTTTCTCTCCTCGTACCCCTATGAGTTTACGTGTTTATGTGTTCCGTAAATATTTGCTAAAACTTGTTGAAAACTATTTCAAAGTGCATTTATAACCCATCTAGCATGAAAAAAATCACACTTTAAATACACAATCGTTCCATACTTTCTCTCCATGTGCCCCTATGAGTTTAAGTGTGTATGTGTTCTGTAAAGTTTTGCTGAAACTTGTTGAAAACTAATTCTAAGTGTATTTAGAACCCATCTAGCATGAACAATAATCACACTTTAAAAACACAATCGTTCCATACTTTCTTTCCTAGTGCCCTTAAGAGTTTACGTGTTTTTGTGTTCTGTAAAGATTTGATGCAACTTGTTGAAAACTACTTCTAAGTGCATTTAACACTCATCTAGCTAGAAAAATAACCACACTTTGAATACACAATCGTTCCATACTTTCTCTCCTTGTGTCCCTATGAGTTTACATGTTATGTGTTCCATAAAGTTTTACTGAGACTTGTTGAAAACTACCTCTAAGTGCATTTAGAATCCATCAAGCACGAAAAGTAATGACACTTTCAAAACATAATCGTTCCATACTTTCTCTTCTAGTGCCACTATGAGTTTACGTGTTTTTGTGTTCCGTAAAGATTTGCTGAATTTCATTGAAAACTACTTCAAAGTGCATTTAGAACCCATCAAACATGAAAAATCAGCACACTTTAAAAACACAATCGTTCCATACTTTCTCTCCTAGTGCCCCTATAAGTTTACATGTTTATGTGTTCTGTAAAGATTTGCTGAAACTTGTTGAAAACTACTTCTAAGTGCATTTAGAACTCATTTAGCATTAAAAATAACAACACTTTAATAACACAATCGTTCCTTACTTTCTCTCCTCGTGCCCCTAGGAGTTTACGTGTTTATGTGTTTTGTAAAGATTTGCAAAAACTTGTTGAAAACTACTTCTAAGTGCATTTAGAACCCATCTAGCAATAAAAATAACCACACTTTTGAAACATAATCGTTCAATACATTCTCTCCTCGTGCCCCTATGAGTTTATGTGTTGATGTGTTCTGTAAATATTTGCTAGAACTTGTTGAAAACTACTTCTAAGTGCATTTAGCACTCATCTAGCATGAAAAATCACCACACTTTAATAACACAATCGCTCCATACTTTCTCTCCTAGTGCCCCTATGAGTTTACGTGTTTTTGTGTTCCGTAAAGATTTGCTAAAACTTGTTGAAAACTACTTCTAAGTGCATTTAGAACCCATCTAGCAAGAAAAATAACAACACTTTAAAAACACAATCGTTCCATACTTTCTCTCCTCGTGCCTCTATGAGTTTACGTGTGTATGTGTTACGTAAAGATTTGCTAAAACTTGTTGAAAACTACTACTAAGTGCATTTAGAACCCATCTAGCATGAAAAATGACCACACTTTAAAAACACAATCGTTCCATACTTTCTCTCCTCGGGCCCCTATGAGTTTACGTGTGTATGTGTTTCGTAAAGATTTGCTAAAACTTATTGAAAACTATTTTAAAGTGCATTTAGAACCCAACTAGCAAGAAAAATAACAACACTTTAAAAACACAATCGTTCCATACTTTCTCTCCTCGTGCCCCTATGAGTTTACGTGTGTATGTGTTTCGTAAAGATTTGCTAAAACTTGTTGAAAACTACTCCTAAGTGCATTTAGAACCCATCTAGCATGAAAAATGACCACACTTTAAAAACACAATCGTTCCATACTTTCTCTCCTCGTGCCCTATGAGTTTACGTGTTTATGTGTTCCGTAAAGTTTTGCTGAAACTTGTTGAATTCTAATTCTAAGTGCATTTAGAACCCATCTAGCATGAAAAATAATCACACTTTAAAAACACAATCATTCAAGACTTTCTCTCCTAGTGCCCCTATGAGTTTACGTGTTTTTGTGTTCTTTGAAGATTTACTGAAACTTGTTGAAAACTACTTATAAGTGCATTTAGAACCCATCAAGCATGAAAAATCACCACACTTTAAAAACACAATCGTTCCATACTTTCTCTCCTCGTGCCCCTAAGAGTTTACGTGTTTTTGTGTTTTATAAACATTTGATGAAACTTGTTGAAAACTACTTCTAAGTGCATTTAGCACTCATCTAGCAAGAAAAATAACCACACTTTGAAAACAAAATCGTTCCATACTTTCTCTCCTCGTGCCCCTATGAGTTTACCTGTTTATGTGTTCTGTAAAGATTTGCTAAAACTTGTTGAAAACTACTTCTAAGTGCATTTAGAACCCATCTAGCAAGAAAAATAACCACACTTTTGAAACATAATCGTTCAATACATTCTCTCCTCGTGACCTTATGAGTTTATGTACTGATGTGTTCTGTAAATATTTGCTAGAACTTGTTGAAAACTACTTCTAAGTGCATTTAGCACTCAACTAGCATGAAAAATCACCACACTTTAATAACACAATCGCTCCATACTTTCTCTCCTAGTGCCCCTATGAGTTTACGTGTTTTTGTGTTCCGTAAAAATTTGCTAAAACTTGTTGAAAACTACTTCTAAGTGCATTTAGAACCCATCTAGCAAGAAAAATAACAACACTTTAAAAACACAATCGTTCCATACTTTCTCTTCTCGTGCCTCTATGAGTTTACGTGTGTATGTGTTTCGTAAAGATTTGCTAAAACTTGTTGAAAACTACTCCAAAATGCATTTAGAACTCATCTAGCATGAAAAATGACCACTCTTTAAAAACACAATTGTTCCATACTTTCTCTCCTCGTGCCCCTATGAGTTTAGGTGTGTATGTGTTTCGTAAAGATTTGCTAAAACTTATTGAAAACTACTTCAAAGTGCATTTAGAACCCAACTAGCAAGAAAAATAACAACACTTTAAAAACACAATCGTTCCATACTTTCTCTCCTCGTGCCCCTATGAGTTTACGTGTGTATGTGTTTCGTAAAGATTTGCTAAAACTTGTTGAAAACTACTCCTAAGTGCATTTAGAACCCATCTACCATGAAAAATGACCACACTTTAAAAACACAATCGTTCCATACTTTCTCTCCTCGTGCCCCTATGAGTTTACGTGTTTATGTGTTCCGTAAAGTTTTGGTGAAACTTGTTGAATTCTAATTCTAAGTGCATTTAGAACTCATCTAGCATGAAAAATAATCACACTTTAAAAACACAATCATTCAAGACTTTCTCTCCTAGTGCCCCTATGAGTTTACGTGTGTATGTGTTTTTCGTAAAGATTTGCTAAAACTTGTTGAAAACTACTCCTAAGTGCATTTAGAACCCATCTAGCATGAAAAATGACCGCACATTAAAAACACAATCATTCCATACTTTCTCTCCTCGTGCCCCCATGAGTTTACATGTTTATGTGTTCCGTAAAGTTTTTCTGAAACTTGTTGAATTCTAATTCTAAGTGCATTTAGAACCCATCTAGCATGAAAAATAATCACACTTTAAAAACACAATCATTCAAGACTTTCTCTCCTAGTGCCCCCATGAGTTTACGTGTTTTTGTGTTCCGTGAAGATTTACTGAAACTTGTTGAAAACTACTTATAAGTGCATTAAGAACCCATCAAGCATGAAAAATCACCACACTTTAAATACACAATTGTTCCATACTTTCCCTCCTCGTGCCCCTATGAGTTTACGTGTTTATGTGTTCCGTAAATATTTGCTAAAACTTGTTGAAAACTATTTCAAAGTGCATTTACAACCCATCTAGCATGAAAAAAATCACACTTTAAAAACACAATCGTTCCATACTTTCTCTCCATGTGCCCCTATGAGTTTACGTGTGTATGTGTTCTGTAAAGTTTTGCTGAAACTTGTTGAAAACTAATTCTAAGTGCATTTAGAACCCATCTAGCATGAACAATAATCACACTTTAAAAACACAATCGTTCCATACTTTCTTTCCTAGTGCCCTTAAGAGTTTACGTGTTTTTGTGTTCTGTAAAGATTTGATGAAACTTGTTGAAAACTACTTCTAAGTGCATTTAGCACTCATTTAGCAAGAAAAATAACCACACTTTGAAAACACAATCGTTCCATACTTTCTCTCCTTGTGTCCCTATGAGTTTACATGTTATGTGTTCCATAAAGTTTTACTGAAACTTGTTGAAAACTACCTCTAAGTGCATTTAGAATCCATCAAGCACGAAAAATAATGACACTTTCAAAACATAATCGTTCCATACTTTCTCTCCTGGTGCCACTATGAGTTAACGTGTTTTTGTGTTCCGTAAAGATTTGCTGAATTTCATTGAAAACTACTTCAAAGTGCATTTAGAACCCATCAAACATGAAAAATCAGCAAACTTTAAAAACACAATCGTTCCATACTTTCTCTCCGAGGGCCCCTATAAGTTTACATGTTTATGTGTTCTGAAACTTGTTGAAAACTACTTCTAAGTTCATTTAGAACTCATTTAGCATTAAAAATAACAACACTTTAATAACACAATCGTTCCTTACTTTCTCTCCTCGTGCCCTTAGAAGTTTACGTGTTTATGTGTTTTGTAAAGATTTGCAAAAACTTGTTGAAAACTACTTCTAAGTGCATTTAGAACCCATCTAGCAAGAAAAATAACCGCACTTTTGAAACATAATCGTTCAATACATTCTCTCCTCGTGCCCCTATGAGTTTATGTGTTGATGTGTTCTGTAAATATTTGCTAGAACTTGTTGAAAACTACTTCTAAGTGCATTTAGCACTCATCTAGCATGAAAAATCACCACCCTTTAATAACACAATCGCTCCATACTTTCTCTCCTAGTGCCCCTATGAGTTTACGTGTTTTTGTGTTCCGTAAATATTTGCTAAAACTTGTTGAAAACTACTTCTAAGTGCATTTAGAACCCAACTAGCAAGAAAAATAACAACAATTTAAAAACACAATCGTTCCATACTTTCTCTCCTCGTGCCCCTATGAGTTTACGTGTGTATGTGTTTAGTAAAGATTTGCTAAAATTTGTTGAAAACTACTCCTAAGTGCATTTAGAACCCATCTAGCATGAAAAATGACCACACATTAAAAACACAATCATTCCATACTTTCTCTCCTCGTGCCCCCATGAGTTTACATGTTTATGTGTTCCGTAAAGTTTTTCTGAAACTTGTTGAATTCTAATTCTTAGTGCATTTAGAACCCATCTAGAATGAAAAATAATCACACTTTAAAAACACAATCATTCAAGACTTTCTCTCCTAGTGCCCCTATGAGTTTACGTGTTTTTGTGTTCCGTGAAGATTTACTGAAACTTGTTGAAAACTACTTATAAGTGCATTAAGAACCCTTCAAGCATGAAAAATCACCAAATTTTAAATACACAATTGTTCCATACTTTCCCTCCTCGTGCCCCTATGAGTTTACGTGTTTATGTGTTCCGTAAATATTTGCTAAAACTTGTTGAAAACTATTTCAAAGTGTATTTAGAACCCATCTAGCATGAAAAAAATCACACTTTAAAAACACAATCGTTCCATACTTTCTCTCCATGTACCCCTATGAGTTTACGTGTGTATGTGTTCTGTTAAGTTTTGCTGAAACTTGTTGAAAACTAATTCTAAGTGCATTTAGAACCCATCTAGCATGAAAAATGACCACACATTAAAAACACAATCATTCCATACTTTCTCTCCTCGTGCCCCCATGAGTTTACATGTTTATGTGTTCCGTAAAGTTTTTCTGAAACTTGTTGAATTCTAATTCTTAGTGCATTTAGAACCCATATAGCATGAAAAATAATCACACTTTAAAAACACAATCATTCAAGACTTTCTCTCCTAGTGCCCCTATGAGTTTACGTGTTTTTGTGTTCCGTGAAGATTTACTGAAACTTGTTGAAAACTACTTATAAGTGCATTAAGAACCCTTCAAGCATGAAAAATCACCACATTTTAAATACACAATTGTTCCATACTTTCCCTCCTCGTGCCCCTATGAGTTTACGTGTTTATGTGTTCCGTAAATATTTGCTAAAACTTGTTGAAAACTATTTCAAAGTGCATTTAGAACCCATCTAGCATGAAAAAAATCACACTTTAAAAACACAATCGTTCCATACTTTCTCTCCATGTACCCCTATGAGTTTACGTGTGTATGTGTTCTGTTAAGTTTTGCTGAAACTTGTTGAAAACTAATTCTAAGTGCATTTAGAACCCATCTAGCATGAACAATAATCACACTTTAAAAACACAATCGTTCCATACTTTCTTTCCTAGTGCCCCTAAGAGTTTACGTGTTTTTGTGTTCTGTAAAGATTTGATGAAACTTGTTGAAAACTACTTCTAAGTGCATTTAGCACTCATCTAGCAAGAAAAATAACCACACTTTGAAAACACAATCGTTCCATACTTTCTCTCCTTGTGTCCCTATGAGTTTACATGTTATGTATTCCATAAAGTTTTGGTGAAAATTGTTGAAAACTACCTCTAAGTGCATTTAGAACCCATCTAGCACGAAAAATAATGACACTTTCAAAACATAATCGTTCCATACTTTATCTCCTGGTGCCACTATGAGTTTACGTGTTTTTGTGTTTTGTAAAGATTTGCTGAATTTCATTGAATACTACTTCAAAGTGCATTTAGAACATGAAAAATCAGCACACTTTAAAAACACAATCGTTCCATACTTTTTCTTCCAGTGCCCCTATAAGTTTACATGTTTATGTGTTCTGTAAAGATTTGCTGAAACTTGTTGAAAACTACTTCTAAGTGCATTTAGAACTCATTTAGCATTAAAAATAACAACACTTTAATAACACAATCGTTCCTTACTTTCTCTCCTCGTGCCCCTATGAGTTTACTTGTTTATGTGTTCCGTAAAGATTTGCTAAAACTTGTTGAAAACTACTTCTAAGTGCATTTAGAACCCATCTAGCAATAAAAATAACCACACTTTTGAAACATAATCGTTCAATACATTCTCTCCTCTTGCCCCTATGAGTTTATGTGTTGATGTGTTCTGTAAATATTTCCTAGAACTTGTTGAAAACTACTTCTAAGTGCATTTAGCACTCATCTAGCATGAAAAATCACCACACTTTAATAACACAATCGCTCCATACTTTCTCTCCTAGTGCCCCTATGAGTTTACGTGTTTTTGTGTTCCGTAAAGATTTGCTAAAACTTGTAGAAAACTACTTCTAAGTGCATTTAGAACCCAACTAGCAAGAAAAATAACAACACTTTAAAAACACAATCGTTCCATACTTTCTCTTCTCGTGCCCCTATGAGTTTACGTGTTTATGTGTTCCGTAATATTTTTCTGAAACTTGTTGAATTCTAATTCTAAGTGCATTTAGAACCCATCTAGCATGAAAATAATCACACTTTAAAAACACAATCATTCCAGACTTTCTCTCCTAGTGCCCCTATAAGTTTACATGTTTATGTGTTCTGTAAAGATTTGCTGAAACTTGTTGAAAACTACTTCTAAGTACATTTAGAACTCATTTAGCATTAAAAATAACAACACTTTAATAACACAATCGTTCCTTACTTTCTCTCCTCGTGCCCCTAGGAGTTTACGTGTTTATGTGTTTTGTAAAGATTTGCAAAAACTTGTTGAAAACTACTTCTAAGTGCATTTAGAACCCATCTAGCAAGAAAAATAACCACACTTTTGAAACATAATCGTTCAATACATTCTCTCCTCGTGCCCCTATGAGTTTATGTGTTGATTTGTTCTGTAAATATTTGCTAGAACTTGTTGAAAACTACTTCTAAGTGCATTTAGCACTCATCTAGCATGAAAAATCACCACACTTTTATAACACAATCGATCCATACTTTCTCTCCTAGTGCCCCTATGAGTTTACGTGTTTTTGTGTTCCGTAAAGATTTGCTAAAACTTGTTGAAAACTACTTCTAAGTGCATTTAGAACCCAACTAGCAAGAAAAATAACAACAATTTAAAAACACAATCGTTCCATACTTTCTCTCCTCGTGCCCCTATGAGTTTACGTGTGTATATGTTTCGTAAAGATTTGCTAAAACTTGTTGAAAACTACTCCTAAGTGCATTTAGAACCCATCTAGCATGAAAAATGACCACACATTAAAAACACAATCATTCCATACTTTCTCTCCTCGTGCCCCCATGAGTTTACATGTTTATGTGTTCCGTAAAGTTTTTCTGAAACTTGTTGAATTCTAATTCTAAGTGCATTTAGAACCCATCTAGCATGAAAAATAATCACACTTTAAAAACACAATCATTCAAGACTTTCTCTCCTAGTGTCCCTATGAGTTTACGTGTTTTTGTGTTCCGTGAAGATTTTCTGAAACTTGTTGAAAACTACTTATAAGTGCATTAAGAACCCATCAAGCATGAAAAATCACCACACTTTAAATACACAATTGTTCCATACTTTCCCTCCTCGTGCCCCTATGAGTTTACGTGTTTATGTGTTCCGTAAATATTTGCTAAAACTTGTTGAAAACTATTTCAAAGTGCATTTAGAACCCATCAAACATGAAAAATCAGCACACTTTCAAAACACAATCGTTCCATACTTTCTCTCCATGTGCCCCTATGAGTTTACGTGTGTATGTGTTCTGTAAAGTTTTGCTAACTAATTCTAAGTGCATTTAGAACCCATCTAGCATGAACAATAATCACACTTTAAAAACACAATCGTTCCATACTTTCTTTCCTAGTGCCCTTAAGAGTTTACGTGTTTTTGTGTTCTGTAAAGATTTGATGAAACTTGTTGAAAACTACTTCTAAGTGCATTTAGCACTCATTTAGCAAGAAAAATAACCACACTTTGAAAACACAATCGTTCCATACTTTCTCTCCTTGTGTCCCTATGAGTTTACATGTTATGTGTTCCATAAAGTTTTACTGAAACTTGTTGAAAACTACCTCTAAGTGCATTTAGAATCCATCAAGCACGAAAAATAATGACACTTTCAAAACATAATCGTTCCATACTTTCTCTCCTGGTGCCACTATGAGTTAACGTGTTTTTGTGTTCCGTAAAGATTTGCTGAATTTCATTGAAAACTACTTCAAAGTGCATTTAGAACCCATCAAACATGAAAAATCAGCAAACTTTAAAAACACAATCGTTCCATACTTTCTCTCCGAGGGCCCCTATAAGTTTACATGTTTATGTGTTCTGAAACTTGTTGAAAACTACTTCTAAGTGCATTTAGAACTCATTTAGCATTAAAAATAACAACACTTTAATAACACAATCGTTCCTTACTTTCTCTCCTCGTGCCCCTAGGAGTTTACGTGTTTTTGTGTTCCGTAAAGATTTGCTGAATTTCATTGAAAACTACTTCAAAGTGCATTTAGAACCCATCAAACATGAAAAATCAGCACACTTTAAAAACACAATCGTTCCATACTTTCTCTCCTAGTGCCCCTATAAGTTTACATGTTTATGTGTTCTGTAAAGATTTGCTGAAACTTGTTGAAAACTACTTCTAAGTGCATTTAGAACTCATTTAGCATTAAAAATAACAACACTTTAATAACACAATCGTTCCTTACTTTCTCTCCTCGTGCCCCTAGGAGTTTACGTGTTTATGTGTTTTGTAAAGATTTGCAAAAACTTGTTGAAAACTACATCTAAGTGCATTTAGAACCCATCTAGCAAGAAAAATAACCACACTTTTGAAACATAATCGTTCAATACATTCTCTCCTCGTGCCCCTATGAGTTTATGTGTTGATGTGTTCTGTAAATATTTGCTAGAACTTGTTGAAAACTACTTCTAAGTGCATTTAGCACTCATCTAGCATGAAAAATCACCACACTTTAATAACACAATCGCTCCATACTTTCTCTCCTAGTGCCCCTATGAGTTTACGTGTTTTTGTGTTCCGTAAATATTTGCTAAAACTTGTTGAAAACTACTTCTAAGTGCATTTAGAACCCAACTAGCAAGAAAAATAACAACAATTTAAAAACACAATCGTTCCATACTTTCTCTCCTCGTGCCCCTATGAGTTTACGTGTGTATGTGTTTCGTAAAGATTTGCTAAAACTTGTTGAAAACTACTCCTAAGTGCATTTAGAACCCATCTAGCATGAAAAATGACCACACATTAAAAATACAATCATTCCATACTTTCTCTCCTCGTGCCCCCATGAGTTTACATGTTTATGTGTTCCGTAAAGTTTTTCTGAAACTTGTTGAATTCTAATTCTAAGTGCATTTAGAACCCATCTAGCATGAAAAATAATCACACTTCAAAAACACAATCATTCAAGACTTTCTCTCCTAGTGCCCCTATGAGTTTACGTGTTTTTGTGTTCCGTGAAGATTTACTGAAACTTGTTGAAAACTACTTATAAGTGCATTAAGAACCCATCAAGCATGAAAAATCACCACACTTTAAATACACAATTGTTCCATACTTTCCCTCCTCGTGCCCCTATGAGTTTACGTGTTTATGTGTTCCGTAAATATTTGCTAAAACTTGTTGAAAACTATTTCAAAGTGCATTTAGAACCCATCTAGCATGAAAAAAATCACACTTTAAAAACACAATCGTTCCATACTTTCTCTCCATGTACCCCTATAAGTTTACGTGTGTATGTGTTCTGTAAAGTTTTGCTGAAACTTGTTGAAAACTAATTCTAAGTGCATTTAGAACCAATCTAGCATGAACAATAATCACACTTTAAAAAACACAATCGTTCCATACTTTCTTTCCTAGTGCCCCTAAGAGTTTACGTGTTTTTGTGTTCTGTAAAGATTTGATGAAACTTGTTGAAAACTACTTCTAAGTGCATTTAGCACTCATCTAGCAAGAAAAATAACCACACTTTGAAAACACAATCGTTCCATATATTGTCTCCTTGTGTCCCTATGAGTTTACATGTTATGTATTCCATAAAGTTTTAGTGAAAATTGTTGAAAACTACCTCTAAGTGCATTTAGAACCCATCTAGCACGAAAAATAATGACACTTTCAAAACATAATCGTTCCATACTTTCTCTCCTGGTGCCACTATGAGTTTACGTGTTTTTGTGTTCTGTAAAGATTTGCTGAATTTCATTGAATACTACTTCAAAGTGCATTTAGAACCCATCAAACATGAAAAATCAGCACACTTTAAAAACACAATCGTTCCATACTTTTTCTTCCAGTGCCCCTATAAGTTTACATGTTTATGTGTTCTGTAAAGATTTGCTGAAACTTGTTGAAAACTACTTCTAAGTGCATTTAGAACTCATTTAGCATTAAAAATAACAACACTTTAATAACACAATCGTTCCTTACTTTCTCTCCTCGTGCCCCTATGACTTTACTTGTTTATGTGTTCCGTAAAGATTTGCTAAAACTTGTTGAAAACTACTTCTAGGTGCATTTAGAACCCATCTAGCAATAAAAATAACCACACTTTTGAAACATAATCGTTCAATACATTCTCTCCTCGTGCCCCTATGAGTTTATGTGTTGATGTGTTCTGTAAATATTTGCTAGAACTTATTGAAAACTACTTCTAAGTGCATTTAGCACTCATCTAGCATGAAAAATCACCACACTTTAATAACACAATCGCTCCATACTTTCTCTCCTAGTGCCCCTATGAGTTTACGTGTTTTTGTGTTCCGTAAAGATTTGCTAAAACTTGTTGAAAACTACTTCTAAGTGCATTTAGAACCCAACTAGCAAGAAAAATAACAACACTTTAAAAACACAATCGTTCCATACTTTCTCTTCTCGTGCCCCTATGAGTTTACGTGTTTATGTGTTCCGTAAAATTTTTCTGAAACTTGTTGAATTCTAATTCTAAGTGCATTTAGAACCCATCTAGCATGAAAATAATCACACTTTAAAAACACAATCTTTCCAGACTTTCTCTCCTAGTGCCCCTATAAGTTTACATGTTTATGTGTTCTGTAAAGATTTGCTGAAACTTGTTGAAAACTACTTCTAAGTACATTTAGAACTCATTTAGCATTAAAAATAACAACACTTTAATAACACAATCGTTCCTTACTTTCTCTCCTCGTGCCCCTAGGAGTTTACGTGTTTATGTGTTTTGTAAAGATTTGCAAAAACTTGTTGAAAACTACTTCTAAGTGCATTTAGAACCCATCTAGCAAGAAAAATAACCACACTTTTGAAACATAATCGTTCAATACATTCTCTCCTCGTGCCCCTATGAGTTTATGTGTTGATGTGTTCTGTAAATATTTGCTAGAACTTGTTGAAAACTACTTCTAAGTGCATTTAGCACTCATCTAGCATGAAAAATCACCACACTTTAATAACACAATCGCTCCATACTTTCTCTCCTAGTGCCCCTATGAGTTTACGTGTTTTTGTGTTCCGTAAAGATTTGCTAAAACTTGTTGAAAACTACTTCTAAGTGCATTTAGAACCCAACTAGCAAGAAAAATAACAACAATTTAAAAACACAATCGTTCCATACTTTCTCTCCTCGTGCCCCTATGAGTTTACGTGTGTATGTGTTTCGTAAAGATTTGCTAAAACTTGTTGAAAACTACTCCTAAGTGCATTTAGAACCCATCTAGCATGAAAATGACCACACATTAAAAACACAATCATTCCATACTTTCTCTCCTCGTGCCCCCATGAGTTTACATGTTTATGTGTTCCGTAAAGTTTTCTGAAACTTGTAGAATTCTAATTCTAAGTGCATTTAGAACCCATCTAGCATGAAAAATAATCACACTTTAAAAACACAATCATTCAAGACGTTCTCTCCTAGTGCCCCTATGAGTTTACGTGTTTTTGTGTTCCGTGAAGATTTACTGAAACTTGTTGAAAACTACTTATAAGTGCATTAAGAACCCATCAAGCATGAAAAATCACCACACTTTAAATACACAATTGTTCCATACTTTCCCTCCTCGTGCCCCTATGAGTTTACGTGTTTATGTGTTTCGTAAATATTTGCTAAAACTTGTTGAAAACTATTTCAAAGTGCATTTAGAACCCATCTAGCATGAAAAAAATCACACTTTAAAAACACAATCGTTCCATACTTTCTCTCCATGTGCCCCTATGAGTTTACGTGTGTATGTGTTCTGTAAACTTTTGCTGAAACTTGTTGAAAACTAATTCTAAGTGCATTTAGAACCCATCTAGCATGAACAATAATCACACTTTAAAAACACAATCGTTCCATACTTTCTTTCCTAGTGCCCCTAAGAGTTTACGTGTTTTTGTGTTCTGTAAAGATTTGATGAAACTTGTTGAAAACTACTTCTAAGTGCATTTAGCACTCATCTAGCAAGAAAAATAACCACACTTTGAAAACACAATCGTTCCATACTTTCTCTCCTTGTGTCCCTATGAGTTTACATGTTATGTATTCCATAAAGTTTTGGTGAAACTTGTTGAAAACTACCTCTAAGTGCATTTAGAACCCATCTAGCACGAAAAATAATGACACTTTCAAAACATAATCGTTCCATACTTTCTCTCCTGGTGCCACTATGAGTTTACGTGTTTTTGTGTTCTGTAAAGATTTGCTGAATTTCATTGAAAACTACTTCAAAGTGCATTTAGAACCCATCAAACATGAAAAATCAGCACACTTTAAAAACACAATCGTTCCATACTTTCTCTTCCAGTGCCCCTATAAGTTTACATGTTTATGTGTTCTGTAAATATTTGCTGAAACTTGTTGAAAACTACTTCTAAGTGCATTTAGAACTCATTTAGCATTAAAAATAACAACACTTTAATAACACAATCGTTCCTTACTTTCTCTCCTCGTGCCCCTATGAGTTTACGTGTGTATGTGTTCCGTAAAGATTTGCTAAAACTTGTTGAAAACTACTTCTAAGTGCATTTAGAACCCAACTAGCAAGAAAAATAACAACACTTTAAAAACACAATCGTTCCATACTTTTTCTTCTCGTGCCCCTATGAGTTTACGTGTTTATGTGTTCCGTAAAGTTTTTCTGAAACTTGTTGAATTCTAATTCTAAGTGCATTTAGAACCCATCTAGCATGAAAATAATCACACTTTAAAAACACAATCATTCAAGACTTTCTCTCCTAGTGCCCCTATGAGTTCACGTGTTTTTGTGTTCCGTGAAGATTTACTGAAACTTGTTCAAAACTACTTATAAGTGCATTTAGAACCCATCAAGCATGAAAAATCACCACACTTTAAATACACAATTGTTCCATACTTTTCCTCCTCGTGCCCCTATGAGTTTACGTGTTTATGTGTTCCGTAAATATTTGCTAAAACTTGTTGAAAACTACCTCTAAGTGCATTTAGAACCCATCTAGCACGAAAAATAATGACAATTTCAAAACATAATGGTTCCATACTTTCTCTCCTGGTGCCACTATGAGTTTACGTGTTTTTGTGTTCTGTAAAGATTTGCTGAATTTCATTGAAAACTACTTCAAAGTGCATTTAGAACCCATCAAACATGAAAAATCAGCACACTTTAAAAACACAATCGTTCCATACTTTCTCTTCCAGTGCCCCTATAAGTTTACATGTTTATGTGTTCTGTAAAGATTTGCTGAAACTTGTTGAAAACTACTTCTAAGTGCATTTAGAACTCATTTAGCATTAAAAATAACAACACTTTAATAACACAATCGTTCCTTACTTTCTCTCCTCGTGCCCCTATGACTTTACTTGTTTATGTGTTCCGTAAAGATTTGCTTAAACTAGTTGAAAACTACTTCTAAGTGCATTTAGAACCCATCTAGCAATAAAAATAACCACACTTTTGAAGTATAATCGTTCAATACATTCTCTCCTCTTGCCCCTATGAGTTT
This sequence comes from Draba incana, assembly GCA_963576765.1. Lineage (NCBI taxonomy): Eukaryota > Viridiplantae > Streptophyta > Magnoliopsida > Brassicales > Brassicaceae > Draba > Draba incana. The sequence continues at coordinate 18,609,803 of OY755208.1, forward strand.
ATGTGTTGATGTGTTCTGTAAATATTTGCTAGAACTTGTTGAAAACTACTTCTAAGTGCATTTAGCACTCATCTAGCATGAAAAATCACCACACTTTAATAACACAATCGCTCCATACTTTCTCTCCTAGTGCCCCTATGAGTTTACGTGTTTTTGTGTTCCGTAAAGATTTGCTAAAACTTGTTGAAAACTACTTCTAAGTGCATTTAGAACCCAACTAGCAAGAAAAATAACAACACTTTAAAAACACAATCGTTCCATGCTTTCTCTTCTCGTGCCCCTATGAGTTTACGTGTTTATGTGATCCGTAAAATTTTTCTGAAACTTGTTGAATTCTAATTCTAAGTGCATTTAGAACCCATCTAGCATGAAAATAATCACACTTTAAAAACACAATCATTCGAGACTTTCTCTCCTAGTGCCCCTATAAGTTTACATGTTTATGTGTTTTGTAAAGATTTGCTGAAACTTGTTGAAAACTACTTCTAAGTACATTTAGAACTCATTTAGCATTAAAAATAACAACACTTTAATATCACAATCGTTCCATACTTTCTCTCCTGGTGCCACTATGAGTTTACGTGTTTTTGTGTTCTGTAAAGATTTGCTGAATTTCATTGAAAACTACTTCAAAGTGCATTTAGAACCCATCAAACATGAAAAATCAGCACACTTTAAAAACACAATCGTTCCATACTTTCTCTTCCAGTGCCCCTATAAGTTTACATGTTTATGTGTTTTGTAAAGATTTGCTGAAACTTGTTGAAAACTACTTCTAAGTGCATTTAGAACTCATTTAGCATTAAAAATAACAACACTTTAATAACACAATCGTTCCTTACTTTCTCTCCTCGTGCCCCTATGACTTTACTTGTTTATGTGTTCCGTAAAGATTTGCTAAAACTTGTTGAAAACTACTTCTAAGTGCATTTAGAACCCATCTAGCAATAAAAATAACCACACTTTTGAAACATAATCGTTCAATACATTCTCTCCTCTTGCCCCTATGAGTTTATGTGTTGATGTGTTCTGTAAATATTTGCTAGAACTTGTTGAAAACTACTTCTAAGTGCATTTAGCACTCATCTAGCATGAAAAATCACCACACTTTAATAACACAATCGCTCCATACTTTCTCTCCTAGTGCCCCTATGAGTTTACGTGTTTTTGTGTTCCGTAAAGATTTGCTAAAACTTGTTGAAAACTACTTCTAAGTGCATTTAGAACCCAACTAGCAAGAAAAATAACAACACTTTAAAAACACAATCGTTCCATACTTTCTCTTCTCGTGCCCCTATGAGTTTACGTGTTTATGTGTTCCGTAAAATTTTTCTGAAACTTGTTGAATTCTAATTCTAAGTGCATTTAGAACCCATCTAGCATGAAAATAATCACACTTTAAAAACACAATCATTCCAGACTTTCTCTCCTAGTGCCCCTATAAGTTTACATGTTTATGTGTTCTGTAAAGATTTGCTGAAACTTGTTGAAAACTACTTCTAAGTACATTTAGAACTCATTTAGCATTAAAAATAACAACACTTTAATAACACAATCGTTCCTTACTTTCTCTCCTCGTGCCCCTAGGAGTTTACGTGTTTATGTGTTTTGTAAAGATTTGCAAAAACTTGTTGAAAACTACTTCTAAGTGCATTTAGAACCCATCTAGCAAGAAAAATAACCACACTTTTGAAACATAATCGTTCAATACATTCTCTCCTCGTGCCCCTATGAGTTTATGTGTTGATGTGTTCTGTAAATATTTGCTAGAACTTGTTGAAAACTACTTCTAAGTGCATTTAGCACTCATCTAGCATGAAAAATCACCACATTTTAATAAGACAATCGCTCTATACTTTCTCTCCTAGTGCCCCTATGAGTTTACGTGTTTTTGTGTTCCGTAAAGATTTGCTAAAACTTGTTGAAAACTACTTCTAAGTGCATTTAGAACCCAACTAGCAAGAAAAATAACAACAATTTAAAAACACAATCGTTCCATACTTTCTCTCCTCGTGCCCCTATGAGTTTACGTGTGTATGTGTTTCGTAAAGATTTGCTAAAACTTGTTGAAAACTACTCCTAAGTGCATTTAGAACCCATCTAGCATGAAAAATGACCACACATTAAAAACACAATCATTCCATACTTTCTCTCCTCGTGCCCCCATGAGTTTACATGTTTATGTGTTCCGTAAAGTTTTTCTGAAACTTGTTGAATTCTAATTCTAAGTGCATTTAGAACCCATCTAGCATGAAAAATAATCACACTTTAAAAACACAATCATTCAAGACTTTCTCTCCTAGTGCCCCTATGAGTTTACGTGTTTTTGTGTTCCGTGAAGATTTACTGAAACTTGTTGAAAACTACTTATAAGTGCATTAAGAACCCATCAAGCATGAAAAATCACCACACTTTAAATACACAATTATTCCATACTTTCCCTCCTCGTGCCCCTATGAGTTTACGTGTTTATGTGTTCCGTAAATATTTGCTAAAACTTGTTGAAAACTATTTCAAAGTGCATTTAGAACCCATCTAGCATGAAAAAAATCACACTTTAAAAACACAATCGTTCCATACTTTCTCTCCATGTGCCCCTATGAGTTTACGTGTGTATGTGTTCTGTAAAGTTTTGCTGAAACTTGTTGAAAACTAATTCTAAGTGCATTTAGAACCCATCTAGCATGAACAATAATCACACTTTAAAAACACAATCGTTCCATACTTTCTTTCCTAGTGCCCCTAAGAGTTTATGTGTTTTTGTGTTCTGTAAAGATTTGATGAAACTTGTTGAAAACTACTTCTAAGTGCATTTAGCACTCATCTAGCAAGAAAAATAACCACACTTTGAAAACACAATCGTTCCATACTTTCTCTCCTTGTGTCCCTATAAGTTTACATGTTATGTATTCCATAAAGTTTTGGTGAAACTTGTTGAAAACTACCTCTAAGTGCATTTCGAACCCATCTAGCACGAAAAATAATGACACTTTCAAAACATAATCGTTCCATACTTTCTCTCCTGGTGCCACTATGAGTTTACGTGTTTTTGTGTTCTGTAAAGATTTGCTGAATTTCATTGAAAACTACTTCAAAGTGCATTTAGAACCCATCAAACATGAAAAATCAGCACACTTTAAAAACACAATCGTTCCATACTTTCTCTTCCAGTGCCCCTATAAGTTTACATGTTTATGTGTTCTGTAAAGATTTGCTGAAACTTGTTGAAAACTACTTCTAAGTGCATTTAGAACTCATTTAGCATTAAAAATAACAACACTTTAATAAAACAATCGTTCCTTACTTTCTCTCCTCGTGCCCCTATGACTTTACTTGTTTATGTGTTCCGTAAAGATTTGCTAAAACTTGTTGAAAACTACTTCTAAGTGCATTTAGAACCCATCTAGCAATAAAAATAACCACACTTTTGAAACATAATCGTTCAATACATTCTCTCCTCTTGCCCCTATGAGTTTATGTGTTCATGTGTTCTGTAAATATTTGCTAGAACTTGTTGAAAACTACTTCTAAGTGCATTTAGCACTCATCTAGCATGAAAAATCACCACACTTTAATAACACAATCGCTCCATACTTTCTCTCCTAGTGCCCCTATGAGTTTACGTGTTTTTGTGTTCCGTAAAGATTTGCTAAAACTTGTTGAAAACTACTTCTAAGTGCATTTAGAACCCAACTAGCAAGAAAAATAACAACACTTTAAAAACACAATCGTTCCATACTTTCTCTTCTCGTGCCCCTATGAGTTTACGTGTTTATGTGTTCCGTAAAGTTTTTCTGAAACTTGTTGAATTCTAATTCTAAGTGCATTTAGAACCCATCTAGCATGAAAATAATCACACTTTAAAAACACAATCATTCAAGACTTTCTCTCCTAGTGCCCCTATGAGTTTACGTGTTTTTGTGTTCCGTGAAGATTTACTGAAACTTGTTGAAAACTACTTATAAGTGCATTTAGAACCCATCAAGCATGAAAAATCACCACACTTTAAATACACAATTGTTCCATACTTTCCCTCCTCGTGCCCCTATGAGTTTACGTGTTTATGTGTTCCGTAAATATTTGCTAAAACTTGTTGAAAACTATTTCAAAGTGCATTTAGAACCAATCTAGCATGAAAAAAATCACACTTTAAAAACACAATCGTTCAATACTTTCTCTCCATGTGCCCCTATGAGTTTACGTGTGTATGTGTTCTGTAAAGTTTTGCTGAAACTTGTTAAAAACTAATTCTAAATGCATTTAGAACCCATCTAGCATGAACAATAATCACACTTTAAAAACACAATCGTTCCATACTTTCTTTCCTAGTGCCCCTAAGAGTTTACGTGTTTTTGTGTTCTGTAAAGATTTGCTGAATTTCATTGAAAACTACTTCAAAGTGCATTTAGAACTCATCTAGCAAGAAAAATCAGCACACTTTAAAAACACAATCGTTCCATACTTTCTCTCCTTGTGTCCCTATGAGTTTACATGTTATGTATTCCATAAAGTTTTGGTGAAACTTGTTGAAAACTACCTCTAAGTGCATTTAGAACCCATCTAGCACGAAAAATAATGACACTTTCAAAATATAATCGTTCCATACTTTCTCTCCTAGTGCCACTATGAGTTTACGTGTTTTTGTGTTCTGTAAAGATTTGCTGAATTTCATTGAAAACTACTTCAAAGTGCATTTAGAACCCATCAAACATGAAAAATCAGCACACTTTAAAAACACAATCGTTCCATACTTTCTGATCCAGTGCCCCTATAAGTTTACATGTTTATGTGTTCTGTAAAGATTTGCTGAAACTTGTTGAAAACTACTTCTAAGTGCATTTAGAACTCATTTAGCATTAAAAATAACAACACTTTAATAACACAATCGTTCCTTACTTTCTCTCCTCGTGCCCCTATGAGTTTACGTGTGTATGTGTTCCGTAAAGATTTGCTAAAACTTGTTGAAAACTACTTCTCAGTGCATTTAGAACCCATCTAGCAAGAAAAATAACCACACTTTTGAAACATAATCGTTCAATACATTCTCTCCTCTTGCCCCTATGAGTTTATGTGTTGATGTGTTCTGTAAATATTTGCTAGAACTTGTTGAAAACTACTTCTAAGTGCATTTAGCACTCATCTAGCATGAAAAATCACCACACTTTAATAACACAATCGCTCCATACTTTCTCTCCTAGTGCCCCTATGAGTTTACGTGTTTTTGTGTTCCGTAAAGATTTGCTAAAACTTGTTGAAAACTACTTCTAAGTGCATTTAGAACCCAACTAGCAAGAAAAATAACAACACTTTAAAAACACAATCGTTCCATACTTTCTCTTCTCGTGCCCCTATGAGTTTACGTGTTTATGTGTTCCGTAAAGTTTTTCTGAAACTTGTTGAATTCTAATTCTAAGTGCATTTAGAACCCATTTAGCATGAAAATAATCACACTTTAAAAACACAATCATTCAAGACTTTCTCTCCTAGTGCCCCTATGAGTTTACGTGTTTTTGTGTTCCGTGAAGATTTACTTAAACTTGTTGAAAACTACTTATAAGTGCATTTAGAACCCATCAAGCATGAAAAATCACCACACTTTAAATACACAATTGTTCCATACTTTCCCTCCTCGTGCCCCTATAAGTTTACGTGTTTATGTGTTCCGTAAATATTTGCTAAAACTTGTTGAAAACTATTTCAAAGTGCATTTAGAACCAATCTAGCATGAAAAAAATCACACTTTAAAAACACAATCGTTCCATACTTTCTCTCCATGTGCCCCTATGAGTTTACGTGTGTATGTGTTCTGTAAAGTTTTGCTGAAACTTGTTGAAAACTAATTCTAAGTGCATTTAGAACCCATCTAGCATGAACAATAATCACACTTTAAAAACACAATCATTCAATACTTTCTCTCCATGTGCCCCTATGAGTTTACGTGTGTATGTGTTCTGTAAAGTTTTGCTGAAACTTGTTGAAAACTAATTCTAAATGCATTTAGAACCCATCTAGCATGAACAATAATCACACTTTAAAAACACAATCGTTCCATACTTTCTTTCCTAGTGCAACTATGAGTTTACGTGTTTTTGTGTTCCGTAAAGATTTGCTGAATTTCATTGAAAACTACTTCAAAGTGCATTTAGAACCCATCAAACATGAAAAATCAGCACACTTTAATAACACAATCGCTCCATACTTTCTCTCCTAGTGCCCCTATGAGTTTACGTATTTTTGTGTTCCGTAAAGATTTGCTAAAACTTGTTGAAAACTACTTCTAAGTGCATTTAGAACCCAACTAGCAAGAAAAATAACAACACTTTAAAAACACAATCGTTCCATACTTTCTCTCCTCGTGCCCCTATGAGTTTACGTGTGTATGTGTTTCGTAAAGATTTGCTAAAACTTGTTGAAAACTACTTCTAAGTGCATTTAGAACCCATCTAGCAAGAAAAATAACCACACTTTTGAAACATAATCGTTCAATACATTCTCTCCTCTTGCCCCTATGAGTTTATGTGTTGATTTGTTCTGTAAATATTTGCTAGAACTTGTTGAAAACTACTTCTAAGTGCATTTAGCACTCATCTAGCATGAAAAATCACCACATTTTAATAACACAATCGCTCCATACTTTCTCTCCTAGTGCCCCTATGAGTTTACGTGTTTTTGTGTTCCGTAAAGATTTGCTAAAACTTGTTGAAAACTACTTCTAACTGCATTTAGAACCCAACTAACAAGAAAAATAACAACACTCTAAAAACACAATCGTTCCATACTTTCTCTCCTCGTGCCCCTATGAGTTTACGTGTGTATGTGTTTCGTAAAGATTTTGCTAAAACTTGTTGAAAACTACACCTAAGTGCATTTAGAACCCATCTAGCATAAAAAATGACCACACTTTAAAAAAACAATCGTTCCATACTTTCTCTCCTCGTGCCCCTATGAGTTTACGTCTGTATGTGTTTCGTAAAGATTTGCTAAAACTTGTTGAATACTACTCCTAAGTGCATTTAAATACATAATCTTTCTATACTTTTTCTCCTCGTGCCCTATGAGTTTACGTTTTATGTGTTCCATAAAGTGTGGCTAAAACTTGTGGAAAACAGCATCTAAGTGCATTTAGAACCCATCTAGCAACAAAAATAACCACACTTTTGAATCAAAATCGTCCAATACTTTCTCTCCTCGTGCCCCTATGAGTTTACATGTATATGTGTTCTGTAAAGATTTGCTAAAACTTGTTGAAAACTACTTCTAAGTGCATTTAGCACCCATCTAGCAAGACAAATAACAACACTTTAAAAACACAATCGTTCCATACTTTCTCTCCTCGTGCCCCTAAGAGTTTACGTGTTTTTGTGTTTTGTAAACATTTCATGAAACTTGTTGAAAACTACTTCTAAGTGCATTTAGCACTCATCTAGCAAGAAAAATAACCACACTTTGAAAACACAATCGTTCCATACTTTCTCTCCTTGTGTCCCTATGAGTTTACATGTTATGTGTTCCATAAAGTTTTACTGAAACTTGTTGAAAACTACCTCTAAGTGCGTTTAGAACCCATCAAGCACGAAAAATAATGATACTTTCAAAACATAATCGTTCCATACTTTCTCTCCTGGTGTAACTATGAGTTTACGTGTTTTTGTGTTCCGTAAAGATTTGCTGAATTTCATTGAAAACTACTTCAAAGTGCATTTAGAACCCATCAAACATGAAAAATCAGCACACTTTAATAACACAATCGCTCCATACTTTCTCTCCTAGTGCCCCTATGAGTTTACGTATTTTTGTGTTCCGTAAAGATTTGCTAAAACTTGTTGAAAACTACTTCTAAGTGCATTTAGAACCCAACTAGCAAGAAAAATAACAACACTTTAAAAACACAATCGTTCCATACTTTCTCTCCTCGTGCCCCTATGAGTTTACGTGTGTATGTGTTTCGTAAAGATTTGCTAAAACTTGTTGAAAACTACTTCTAAGTGCATTTAGAACCCATCTAGCAAGAAAAATAACCACACTTTTGAAACATAATCGTTCAATACATTCTCTCCTCTTGCCCCTATGAGTTTATGTGTTGATTTGTTCTGTAAATATTTGCTAGAACTTGTTGAAAACTACTTCTAAGTGCATTTAGCACTCATCTAGCATGAAAAATCACCACATTTTAATAACACAATCGCTCCATACTTTCTCTCCTAGTGCCCCTATGAGTTTACGTGTTTTTGTGTTCCGTAAAGATTTGCTAAAACTTGTTGAAAACTACTTCTAACTGCATTTAGAACCCAACTAACAAGAAAAATAACAACACTCTAAAAACACAATCGTTCCATACTTTCTCTCCTCGTGCCCCTATGAGTTTACGTGTGTATGTGTTTCGTAAAGATTTTGCTAAAACTTGTTGAAAACTACACCTAAGTGCATTTAGAACCCATCTAGCATAAAAAATGACCACACTTTAAAAAAACAATCGTTCCATACTTTCTCTCCTCGTGCCCCTATGAGTTTACGTCTGTATGTGTTTCGTAAAGATTTGCTAAAACTTGTTGAATACTACTCCTAAGTGCATTTAAATACATAATCTTTCTATACTTTTTCTCCTCGTGCCCTATGAGTTTACGTTTTATGTGTTCCATAAAGTGTGGCTAAAACTTGTGGAAAACAGCATCTAAGTGCATTTAGAACCCATCTAGCAACAAAAATAACCACACTTTTGAATCAAAATCGTCCAATACTTTCTCTCCTCGTGCCCCTATGAGTTTACATGTATATGTGTTCTGTAAAGATTTGCTAAAACTTGTTGAAAACTACTTCTAAGTGCATTTAGCACCCATCTAGCAAGACAAATAACCACACTTTAAAAACACAATCGTTCCATACTTTCTCTCCTCGTGCCCCTAAGAGTTTACGTGTTTTTGTGTTTTGTAAACATTTCATGAAACTTGTTGAAAACTACTTCTAAGTGCATTTAGCACTCATCTAGCAAGAAAAATAACCACACTTTGAAAACACAATCCTTCCATACTTTCTCTCCTTGTGTCCCTATGAGTTTACATGTTATGTGTTCCATAAAGTTTTACTGAAACTTGTTGAAAACTACCTCTAAGTGCGTTTAGAACCCATCAAGCACGAAAAATAATGATACTTTCAAAACATAATCGTTCCATACTTTCTCTCATGGTGTAACTATGAGTTTACGTGTTTTTGTGTTCCGTAAAGATTTGCTGAATTTCATTGAAAACTACTTCAAAGTGCATTTAGAACCCATCAAACATGAAAAATCAGCACACTTTAATAACACAATCGCTCCATACTTTCTCTCCTAGTGCCCCTATGAGTTTACGTATTTTTGTGTTCCGTAAAGATTTGCTAAAACTTGTTGAAAACTACTTCTAAGTGCATTTAGAACCCAACTAGCAAGAAAAATAACAACACTTTAAAAACACAATCGTTCCATACTTTCTCTCCTCGTGCCCCTATGAGTTTACGTGTGTATGTGTTTCGTAAAGATTTGCTAAAACTTGTTGAAAACTACTTCTAAGTGCATTTAGAACCCATCTAGCAAGAAAAATAACCACACTTTTGAAACATAATCGTTCAATACATTCTCTCCTCTTGCCCCTATGAGTTTATGTGTTGATTTGTTCTGTAAATATTTGCTAGAACTTGTTGAAAACTACTTCTAAGTGCATTTAGCACTCATCTAGCATGAAAAATCACCACATTTTAATAACACAATCGCTCCATACTTTCTCTCCTAGTGCCCCTATGAGTTTACGTGTTTTTGTGTTCCGTAAAGATTTGCTAAAACTTGTTGAAAACTACTTCTAACTGCATTTAGAACCCAACTAACAAGAAAAATAACAACACTCTAAAAACACAATCGTTCCATACTTTCTCTCCTCGTGCCCCTATGAGTTTACGTGTGTATGTGTTTCGTAAATATTTGCTAAAACTTGTTGAAAACTATTTCAAAGTGCATTTAGAACCCATCTAGCATGAAAAAAATCACACTTTAAAAACACAATCGTTCCATACTTTCTCTCCATGTGCCCCTATGAGTTTACGTGTGTATGTGTTCTGTAAAGTTTTGCTGAAACTTGTTGAAAACTAATTCTAAGTGCATTTAGAACCCATCTAGCATGAACAATAATCACACTTTAAAAACACAATCGTTCCATACTTTCTTTCCTAGTGCCCCTAAGAGTTTATGTGTTTTTGTGTTCTGTAAAGATTTGATGAAACTTGTTGAAAACTACTTCTAAGTGCATTTAGCACTCATCTAGCAAGAAAATTAACCACACTTTGAAAACACAATCGTTCCATACTTTCTCTCCTTGTGTCCCTATAAGTTTACATGTTATGTATTCCATAAAGTTTTGGTGAAACTTGTTGAAAACTACCTCTAAGTGCATTTCGAACCCATCTAGCACGAAAAATAATGACACTTTCAAAACATAATCGTTCCATACTTTCTCTCATGGTGCCACTATGAGTTTACGTGTTTTTGTGTTCTGTAAAGATTTGCTGAATTTCATTGAAAACTACTTCAAAGTGCATTTAGAACCCATCAAACATGAAAAATTAGCACACTTTAAAAACACAATCGTTCCATACTTTCTCTTCCAGTGCCCCTATAAGTTTACATGTTTATGTGTTCTGTAAAGATTTGCTGAAACTTGTTGAAAACTACTTCTAAGTGCATTTAGAACTCATTTAGCATTAAAAATAACAACACTTTAATAAAACAATCGTTCCTTACTTTCTCTCCTCGTGCCCCTATGACTTTACTTGTTTATGTGTTCCGTAAAGATTTGCTAAAACTTGTTGAAAACTACTTCTAAGTGCATTTAGAACCCATCTAGCAATAAAAATAACCACACTTTTGAAACATAATCGTTCAATACATTCTCTCCTCTTGCCCCTATGAGTTTATGTGTTCATGTGTTCTGTAAATATTTGCTAGAACTTGTTGAAAACTACTTCTAAGTGCATTTAGCACTCATCTAGCATGAAAAATCACCACACTTTAATAACACAATCGCTCCATACTTTCTCTCCTAGTGCCCCTATGAGTTTACGTGTTTTTGTGTTCCGTAAAGATTTGCTAAAACTTGTTGAAAACTACTTCTAAGTGCATTTAGAACCCAACTAGCAAGAAAAATAACAACACTTTAAAAACACAATCGTTCCATACTTTCTCTTCTCGTGCCCCTATGAGTTTACGTGTTTATGTGTTCCGTAAAGTTTTTCTGAAACTTGTTGAATTCTAATTCTAAGTGCATTTAGAACCCATCTAGCATGAAAATAATCACACTTTAAAAACACAATCATTCAAGACTTTCTCTCGTAGTGCCCTTATGAGTTTACGTGTTTTTGTGTTCCGTGAAGATTTACTGAAACTTGTTGAAAACTACTTATAAGTGCATTTAGAACCCATCAAGCATGAAAAATCACCACACTTTAAATACACAATTGTTCCATACTTTCCCTCCTCGTGCCCCTATGAGTTTACGTGTTTATGTGTTCCGTAAATATTTGCTAAAACTTGTTGAAAACTATTTCAAAGTGCATTTAGAACCAATCTAGCATGAAAAAAATCACACTTTAAAAACACAATCGTTCAATACTTTCTCTCCATGTGCCCCTATGAGTTTACGTGTGTATGTGTTCTGTAAAGTTTTGCTGAAACTTGTTAAAAACTAATTCTAAATGCATTTAGAACCCATCTAGCATGAACAATAATCACACTTTAAAAACACAATCGTTCCATACTTTCTTTCCTAGTGCCCCTAAGAGTTTACGTGTTTTTGTGTTCTGTAAAGATTTGCTGAATTTCATTGAAAACTACTTCAAAGTGCATTTAGAACTCATCTAGCAAGAAAAATCAGCACACTTTAAAAACACAATCGTTCCATACTTTCTCTCCTTGTGTCCCTATGAGTTTACATGTTATGTATTCCATAAAGTTTTGGTGAAACTTGTTGAAAACTACCTCTAAGTGCATTTAGAACCCATCTAGCACGAAAAATAATGACACTTTCAAAACATAATCGTTCCATACTTTCTCTCCTAGTGCCACTATGAGTTTACGTGTTTTTGTGTTCTGTAAAGATTTGCTGAATTTCATTGAAAACTACTTCAAAGTGCATTTAGAACCCATCAAACATGAAAAATCAGCACACTTTAAAAACACAATCGTTCCATACTTTCTGATCCAGTGCCCCTATAAGGTTACATGTTTATGTGTTCTGTAAAGATTTGCTGAAACTTGTTGAAAACTACTTCTAAGTGCATTTAGAACTCATTTAGCATTAAAAATAACAACACTTTAATAACACAATCGTTCCTTACTTTCTCTCCTCGTGCCCCTATGAGTTTACGTGTGTATGTGTTCCGTAAAGATTTGCTAAAACTTGTTGAAAACTACTTCTCAGTGCATTTAGAACCCATCTAGCAAGAAAAATAACCACACTTTTGAAACATAATCGTTCAATACATTCTCTCCTCTTGCCCCTATGAGTTTATGTGTTGATGTGTTCTGTAAATATTTGCTAGAACTTGTTGAAAACTACTTCTAAGTGCATTTAGCACTCATCTAGCATGAAAAATCACCACACTTTAATAACACAATCGCTCCATACTTTCTCTCCTAGTGCCCCTATGAGTTTACGTGTTTTTGTGTTCCGTAAAGATTTGCTAAAACTTGTTGAAAACTACTTCTAAGTGCATTTAGAACCCAACTAGCAAGAAAAATAACAACACTTTAAAAACACAATCGTTCCATACTTTCTCTTCTCGTGCCCCTATGAGTTTACGTGTTTATGTGTTCCGTAAAGTTTTTCTGAAACTTGTTGAATTCTAATTCTAAGTGCATTTAGAACCCATTTAGCATGAAAATAATCACACTTTAAAAACACAATCATTCAAGACTTTCTCTCCTAGTGCCCCTATGAGTTTACGTGTTTTTGTGTTCCGTGAAGATTTACTTAAACTTGTTGAAAACTACTTATAAGTGCATTTAGAACCCATCAAGCATGAAAAATCACCACACTTTAAATACACAATTGTTCCATACTTTCCCTCCTCGTGCCCCTATAAGTTTACGTGTTTATGTGTTCCGTAAATATTTGCTAAAACTTGTTGAAAACTATTTCAAAGTGCATTTAGAACCAATCTAGCATGAAAAAAATCACACTTTAAAAACACAATCGTTCCATACTTTCTCTCCATGTGCCCCTATGAGTTTACGTGTGTATGTGTTCTGTAAAGTTTTGCTGAAACTTGTTGAAAACTACTTCTAAGTGCATTTAGCACCCATCTAGCAAGACAAATAACCACACTTTAAAAACACAATCGTTCCATACTTTCTCTCCTCGTGCCCCTAAGAGTTTACGTGTTTTTGTGTTTTGTAAACATTTCATGAAACTTGTTGAAAACTACTTCTAAGTGCATTTAGCACTCATCTAGCAAGAAAAATAACCACACTTTGAAAACACAATCGTTCCATACTTTCTCTCCTTGTGTCCCTATGAGTTTACATGTTATGTGTTCCATAAAGTTTTACTGAAACTTGTTGAAAACTACCTCTAAGTGCGTTTAGAACCCATCAAGCACGAAAAATAATGATACTTTCAAAACATAATCGTTCCATACTTTCTCTCCTGGTGCAACTATGAGTTTACGTGTTTTTGTGTTCCGTAAAGATTTGCTGAATTTCATTGAAAACTACTTCAAAGTGCATTTAGAACCCATCAAACATGAAAAATCAGCACACTTTAATAACACAATCGCTCCATACTTTCTCTCCTAGTGCCCCTATGAGTTTACGTATTTTTGTGTTCCGTAAAGATTTGCTAAAACTTGTTGAAAACTACTTCTAAGTGCATTTAGAACCCAACTAGCAAGAAAAATAACAACACTTTAAAAACACAATCGTTCCATACTTTCTCTCCTCGTGCCCCTATGAGTTTACGTGTGTATGTGTTTCGTAAAGATTTGCTAAAACTTGTTGAAAACTACTTCTAAGTGCATTTAGAACCCATCTAGCAAGAAAAATAACCACACTTTTGAAACATAATCGTTCAATACATTCTCTCCTCTTGCCCCTATGAGTTTATGTGTTGATTTGTTCTGTAAATATTTGCTAGAACTTGTTGAAAACTACTTCTAAGTGCATTTAGCACTCATCTAGCATGAAAAATCACCACATTTTAATAACACAATCGCTCCATACTTTCTCTCCTAGTGCCCCTATGAGTTTACGTGTTTTTGTGTTCCGTAAAGATTTGCTAAAACTTGTTGAAAACTACTTCTAACTGCATTTAGAACCCAACTAACAAGAAAAATAACAACACTCTAAAAACACAATCGTTCCATACTTTCTCTCCTCGTGCCCCTATGAGTTTACGTGTGTATGTGTTTCGTAAAGATTTTGCTAAAACTTGTTGAAAACTACACCTAAGTGCATTTAGAACCCATCTAGCATAAAAAATGACCACACTTTAAAAAAACAATCGTTCCATACTTTCTCTCCTCGTGCCCCTATGAGTTTACGTCTGTATGTGTTTCGTAAAGATTTGCTAAAACTTGTTGAATACTACTCCTAAGTGCATTTAAATACATAATCTTTCTATACTTTTTCTCCTCGTGCCCTATGAGTTTACGTTTTATGTGTTCCATAAAGTGTGGCTAAAACTTGTGGAAAACAGCATCTAAGTGCATTTAGAACCCATCTAGCAACAAAAATAACCACACTTTTGAATCAAAATCGTCCAATACTTTCTCTCCTCGTGCCCCTATGAGTTTACATGTATATGTGTTCTGTAAAGATTTGCTAAAACTTGTTGAAAACTACTTCTAAGTGCATTTAGCACCCATCTAGCAAGACAAATAACCACACTTTAAAAACACAATCGTTCCATACTTTCTCTCCTCGTGCCCCTAAGAGTTTACGTGTTTTTGTGTTTTGTAAACATTTCATGAAACTTGTTGAAAACTACTTCTAAGTGCATTTAGCACTCATCTAGCAAGAAAAATAACCACACTTTGAAAACACAATCGTTCCATACTTTCTCTCCTTGTGTCCCTATGAGTTTACATGTTATGTGTTCCATAAAGTTTTACTGAAACTTGTTGAAAACTACCTCTAAGTGCGTTTAGAACCCATCAAGCACGAAAAATAATGATACTTTCAAAACATAATCGTTCCATACTTTCTCTCCTGGTGCAACTATGAGTTTACGTGTTTTTGTGTTCCGTAAAGATTTGCTGAATTTCATTGAAAACTACTTCAAAGTGCATTTAGAACCCATCAAACATGAAAAATCAGCACACTTTAATAACACAATCGCTCCATACTTTCTCTCCTAGTGCCCCTATGAGTTTACGTATTTTTGTGTTCCGTAAAGATTTGCTAAAACTTGTTGAAAACTACTTCTAAGTGCATTTAGCACTCATCTAGCATGAAAAATCACCACATTTTAATAACACAATCGCTCCATACTTTCTCTCCTAGTGCCCCTATGAGTTTACGTGTTTTTGTGTTCCGTAAAGATTTGCTAAAACTTGTTGAAAACTACTTCTAACTGCATTTAGAACCCAACTAACAAGAAAAATAACAACACTCTAAAAACACAATCGTTCCATACTTTCTCTCCTCGTGCCCCTATGAGTTTACGTGTGTATGTGTTTCGTAAATATTTGCTAAAACTTGTTGAAAACTATTTCAAAGTGCATTTAGAACCCATCTAGCATGAAAAAAATCACACTTTAAAAACACAATCGTTCCATACTTTCTCTCCATGTGCCCCTATGAGTTTACGTGTGTATGTGTTCTGTAAAGTTTTGCTGAAACTTGTTGAAAACTAATTCTAAGTGCATTTAGAACCCATCTAGCATGAACAATAATCACACTTTAAAAACACAATCGTTCCATACTTTCTTTCCTAGTGCCCCTAAGAGTTTATGTGTTTTTGTGTTCTGTAAAGATTTGATGAAACTTGTTGAAAACTACTTCTAAGTGCATTTAACACTCATCTAGCAAAAAAAATAACCACACTTTGAAAACACAATCGTTCCATACTTTCTCTCCTTGTGTCCCTATAAGTTTACATGTTATGTATTCCATAAAGTTTTGGTGAAACTTGTTGAAAACTACCTCTAAGTGCATTTCGAACCCATCTAGCACGAAAAATAATGACACTTTCAAAACATAATCGTTCCATACTTTCTCTCATGGTGCCACTATGAGTTTACGTGTTTTTGTGTTCTGTAAAGATTTGCTGAATTTCATTGAAAACTACTTCAAAGTGCATTTAGAACCCATCAAACATGAAAAATCAGCACACTTTAAAAACACAATCGTTCCATACTTTCTCTTCCAGTGCCCCTATAAGTTTACATGTTTATGTGTTCTGTAAAGATTTGCTGAAACTTGTTGAAAACTACTTCTAAGTGCATTTAGAACTCATTTAGCATTAAAAATAACAACACTTTAATAAAACAATCGTTCCTTACTTTCTCTCCTCGTGCCCCTATGACTTTACTTGTTTATGTGTTCCGTAAAGATTTGCTAAAACTTGTTGAAAACTACTTCTAAGTGCATTTAGAACCCATCTAGCAATAAAAATAACCACACTTTTGAAACATAATCGTTCAATACATTCTCTCCTCTTGCCCCTATGAGTTTATGTGTTCATGTGTTCTGTAAATATTTGCTAGAACTTGTTGAAAACTACTTCTAAGTGCATTTAGCACTCATCTAGCATGAAAAATCACCACACTTTAATAACACAATCGCTCCATACTTTCTCTCCTAGTGCCCCTATGAGTTTACGTGTTTTTGTGTTCCGTAAAGATTTGCTAAAACTTGTTGAAAACTACTTCTAAGTGCATTTAGAACCCAACTAGCAAGAAAAATAACAACACTTTAAAAACACAATCGTTCCATACTTTCTCTTCTCGTGCCCCTATGAGTTTACGTGTTTATGTGTTCCGTAAAGTTTTTCTGAAACTTGTTGAATTCTAATTCTAAGTGCATTTAGAACCCATCTAGCATGAAAATAATCACACTTTAAAAACACAATCATTCAAGACTTTCTCTCCTAGTGCCCTTATGAGTTTACGTGTTTTTGTGTTCCGTGAAGATTTACTGAAACTTGTTGAAAACTACTTATAAGTGCATTTAGAACCCATCAAGCATGAAAAATCACCACACTTTAAATACACAATTGTTCCATACTTTCCCTCCTCGTGCTCCTATGAGTTTACGTGTTTATGTGTTCCGTAAATATTTGCTAAAACTTGTTGAAAACTATTTCAAAGTGCATTTAGAACCAATCTAGCATGAAAAAAATCACACTTTAAAAACACAATCGTTCAATACTTTCTCTCCATGTGCCCCTATGAGTTTACGTGTGTATGTGTTCTGTAAAGTTTTGCTGAAACTTGTTAAAAACTAATTCTAAATGCATTTAGAACCCATCTAGCATGAACAATAATCACACTTTAAAAACACAATCGTTCCATACTTTCTTTCCTAGTGCCCCTAAGAGTTTACGTGTTTTTGTGTTCTGTAAAGATTTGCTGAATTTCATTGAAAACTACTTCAAAGTGCATTTAGAACTCATCTAGCAAGAAAAATCAGCACACTTTAAAAACACAATCGTTCCATACTTTCTCTCCTTGTGTCCCTATGAGTTTACATGTTATGTATTCCATAAAGTTTTGGTGAAACTTGTTGAAAACTACCTCTAAGTGCATTTAGAACCCATCTAGCACGAAAAATAATGACACTTTCAAAACATAATCGTTCCATACTTTCTCTCCTAGTGCCACTATGAGTTTACGTGTTTTTGTGTTCTGTAAAGATTTGCTGAATTTCATTGAAAACTACTTCAAAGTGCATTTAGAACCCATCAAACATGAAAAATCAGCACACTTTAAAAACACAATCGTTCCATACTTTCTGATCCAGTGCCCCTATAAGGTTACATGTTTATGTGTTCTGTAAAGATTTGCTGAAACTTGTTGAAAACTACTTCTAAGTGCATTTAGAACTCATTTAGCATTAAAAATAACAACACTTTAATAACACAATCGTTCCTTACTTTCTCTCCTCGTGCCCCTATGAGTTTACGTGTGTATGTGTTCCGTAAAGATTTGCTAAAACTTGTTGAAAACTACTTCTCAGTGCATTTAGAACCCATCTAGCAAGAAAAATAACCACACTTTTGAAACATAATCGTTCAATACATTCTCTCCTCTTGCCCCTATGAGTTTATGTGTTGATGTGTTCTGTAAATATTTGCTAGAACTTGTTGAAAACTACTTCTAAGTGCATTTAGCACTCATCTAGCATGAAAAATCACCACACTTTAATAACACAATCGCTCCATACTTTCTCTCCTAGTGCCCCTATGAGTTTACGTGTTTTTGTGTTCCGTAAAGATTTGCTAAAACTTGTTGAAAACTACTTCTAAGTGCATTTAGAACCCAACTAGCAAGAAAAATAACAACACTTTAAAAACACAATCGTTCCATACTTTCTCTTCTCGTGCCCCTATGAGTTTACGTGTTTATGTGTTCCGTAAAGTTTTTCTGAAACTTGTTGAATTCTAATTCTAAGTGCATTTAGAACCCATTTAGCATGAAAATAATCACACTTTAAAAACACAATCATTCAAGACTTTCTCTCCTAGTGCCCCTATGAGTTTACGTGTTTTTGTGTTCCGTGAAGATTTACTTAAACTTGTTGAAAACTACTTATAAGTGCATTTAGAACCCATCAAGCATGAAAAATCACCACACTTTAAATACACAATTGTTCCATACTTTCCCTCCTCGTGCCCCTATAAGTTTACGTGTTTATGTGTTCCGTAAATATTTGCTAAAACTTGTTGAAAACTATTTCAAAGTGCATTTAGAACCAATCTAGCATGAAAAAAATCACACTTTAAAAACACAATCGTTCCATACTTTCTCTCCATGTGCCCCTATGAGTTTACGTGTGTATGTGTTCTGTAAAGTTTTGCTGAAACTTGTTGAAAACTACTTCTAAGTGCATTTAGCACCCATCTAGCAAGACAAATAACCACACTTTAAAAACACAATCGTTCCATACTTTCTCTCCTCGTGCCCCTAAGAGTTTACGTGTTTTTGTGTTTTGTAAACATTTCATGAAACTTGTTGAAAACTACTTCTAAGTGCATTTAGCACTCATCTAGCAAGAAAAATAACCACACTTTGAAAACACAATCGTTCCATACTTTCTCTCCTTGTGTCCCTATGAGTTTACATGTTATGTGTTCCATAAAGTTTTACTGAAACTTGTTGAAAACTACCTCTAAGTGCGTTTAGAACCCATCAAGCACGAAAAATAATGATACTTTCAAAACATAATCGTTCCATACTTTCTCTCCTGGTGCAACTATGAGTTTACGTGTTTTTGTGTTCCGTAAAGATTTGCTGAATTTCATTGAAAACTACTTCAAAGTGCATTTAGAACCCATCAAACATGAAAAATCAGCACACTTTAATAACACAATCGCTCCATACTTTCTCTCCTAGTGCCCCTATGAGTTTACGTATTTTTGTGTTCCGTAAAGATTTGCTAAAACTTGTTGAAAACTACTTCTAAGTGCATTTAGAACCCAACTAGCAAGAAAAATAACAACACTTTAAAAACACAATCGTTCCATACTTTCTCTCCTCGTGCCCCTATGAGTTTACGTGTGTATGTGTTTCGTAAAGATTTGCTAAAACTTGTTGAAAACTACTTCTAAGTGCATTTAGAACCCATCTAGCAAGAAAAATAACCACACTTTTGAAACATAATCGTTCAATACATTCTCTCCTCTTGCCCCTATGAGTTTATGTGTTGATTTGTTCTGTAAATATTTGCTAGAACTTGTTGAAAACTACTTCTAAGTGCATTTAGCACTCATCTAGCATGAAAAATCACCACATTTTAATAACACAATCGCTCCATACTTTCTCTCCTAGTGCCCCTATGAGTTTACGTGTTTTTGTGTTCCGTAAAGATTTGCTAAAACTTGTTGAAAACTACTTCTAACTGCATTTAGAACCCAACTAACAAGAAAAATAACAACACTCTAAAAACACAATCGTTCCATACTTTCTCTCCTCGTGCCCCTATGAGTTTACGTGTGTATGTGTTTCGTAAAGATTTTGCTAAAACTTGTTGAAAACTACACCTAAGTGCATTTAGAACCCATCTAGCATAAAAAATGACCACACTTTAAAAAAACAATCGTTCCATACTTTCTCTCCTCGTGCCCCTATGAGTTTACGTCTGTATGTGTTTCGTAAAGATTTGCTAAAACTTGTTGAATACTACTCCTAAGTGCATTTAAATACATAATCTTTCTATACTTTTTCTCCTCGTGCCCTATGAGTTTACGTTTTATGTGTTCCATAAAGTGTGGCTAAAACTTGTGGAAAACAGCATCTAAGTGCATTTAGAACCCATCTAGCAACAAAAATAACCACACTTTTGAATCAAAATCGTCCAATACTTTCTCTCCTCGTGCCCCTATGAGTT
Source organism: Draba incana (assembly GCA_963576765.1). Taxonomy (NCBI): domain Eukaryota; kingdom Viridiplantae; phylum Streptophyta; class Magnoliopsida; order Brassicales; family Brassicaceae; genus Draba; species Draba incana. The sequence continues at coordinate 18,630,369 of OY755208.1, forward strand.
TACATGTATATGTGTTCTGTAAAGATTTGCTAAAACTTGTTGAAAACTACTTCTAAGTGCATTTAGCACCCATCTAGCAAGACAAATAACCACACTTTAAAAACACAATCGTTCCATACTTTCTCTCCTCGTGCCCCTAAGAGTTTACGTGTTTTTGTGTTTTGTAAACATTTCATGAAACTTGTTGAAAACTACTTCTAAGTGCATTTAGCACTCATCTAGCAAGAAAAATAACCACACTTTGAAAACACAATCGTTCCATACTTTCTCTCCTTGTGTCCCTATGAGTTTACATGTTATGTGTTCCATAAAGTTTTACTGAAACTTGTTGAAAACTACCTCTAAGTGCGTTTAGAACCCATCAAGCACGAAAAATAATGATACTTTCAAAACATAATCGTTCCATACTTTCTCTCCTGGTGCAACTATGAGTTTACGTGTTTTTGTGTTCCGTAAAGATTTGCTGAATTTCATTGAAAACTACTTCAAAGTGCATTTAGAACCCATCAAACATGAAAAATCAGCACACTTTAATAACACAATCGCTCCATACTTTCTCTCCTAGTGCCCCTATGAGTTTACGTATTTTTGTGTTCCGTAAAGATTTGCTAAAACTTGTTGAAAACTACTTCTAAGTGCATTTAGAACCCAACTAGCAAGAAAAATAACAACACTTTAAAAACACAATCGTTCCATACTTTCTCTCCTCGTGCCCCTATGAGTTTACGTGTGTATGTGTTTCGTAAAGATTTGCTAAAACTTGTTGAAAACTACTTCTAAGTGCATTTAGAACCCATCTAGCAAGAAAAATAACCACACTTTTGAAACATAATCGTTCAATACATTCTCTCCTCTTGCCCCTATGAGTTTATGTGTTGATTTGTTCTGTAAATATTTGCTAGAACTTGTTGAAAACTACTTCTAAGTGCATTTAGCACTCATCTAGCATGAAAAATCACCACATTTTAATAACACAATCGCTCCATACTTTCTCTCCTAGTGCCCCTATGAGTTTACGTGTTTTTGTGTTCCGTAAAGATTTGCTAAAACTTGTTGAAAACTACTTCTAACTGCATTTAGAACCCAACTAACAAGAAAAATAACAACACTCTAAAAACACAATCGTTCCATACTTTCTCTCCTCGTGCCCCTATGAGTTTACGTGTGTATGTGTTTCGTAAAGATTTTGCTAAAACTTGTTGAAAACTACACCTAAGTGCATTTAGAACCCATCTAGCATAAAAAATGACCACACTTTAAAAAAACAATCGTTCCATACTTTCTCTCCTCGTGCCCCTATGAGTTTACGTCTGTATGTGTTTCGTAAAGATTTGCTAAAACTTGTTGAATACTACTCCTAAGTGCATTTAAATACATAATCTTTCTATACTTTTTCTCCTCGTGCCCTATGAGTTTACGTTTTATGTGTTCCATAAAGTGTGGCTAAAACTTGTGGAAAACAGCTTCTAAGTGCATTTAGAACCCATCTAGCAACAAAAATAACCACACTTTTGAATCAAAATCGTCCAATACTTTCTCTCCTCGTGCCCCTATGAGTTTACATGTATATGTGTTCTGTAAAGATTTGCTAAAACTTGTTGAAAACTACTTCTAAGTGCATTTAGCACCCATCTAGCAAGACAAATAACCACACTTTAAAAACACAATCGTTCCATACTTTCTCTCCTCGTGCCCCTAAGAGTTTACGTGTTTTTGTGTTTTGTAAACATTTCATGAAACTTGTTGAAAACTACTTCTAAGTGCATTTAGCACTCATCTAGCAAGAAAAATAACCACACTTTGAAAACACAATCGTTCCATACTTTCTCTCCTTGTGTCCCTATGAGTTTACATGTTATGTGTTCCATAAAGTTTTACTGAAACTTGTTGAAAACTACCTCTAAGTGCGTTTAGAACCCATCAAGCACGAAAAATAATGATACTTTCAAAACATAATCGTTCCATACTTTCTCTCCTGGTGCAACTATGAGTTTACGTGTTTTTGTGTTCTGTAAAGATTTGCTGAATTTCATTGAAAACTACTTCAAAGTGCATTTAGAACCCATCAAACATGAAAAATCAGCACACTTTAATAACACAATCGCTCCATACTTTCTCTCCTAGTGCCCCTATGAGTTTACGTATTTTTGTGTTCCGTAAAGATTTGCTAAAACTTGTTGAAAACTACTTCTAAGTGCATTTAGAACCCAACTAGCAAGAAAAATAACAACACTTTAAAAACACAATCGTTCCATACTTTCTCTCCTCGTGCCCCTATGAGTTTACGTGTGTATGTGTTTCGTAAAGATTTGCTAAAACTTGTTGAAAACTATTTGAAAGTCCATATAGAGCCCATCTAGCATGAAAAATCACCACACTTTAAATACACAATTGTTCCATACTTTCTCTCATCGTGCCCCTATGAGTTTACGTGTTTATGTGTTCCGTAAATATTTGCTAAAACTTGTTGAAAACTATTTCAAAGTGCATTTAGAACCCATCTAGCATGACAAAAATCACACTATAAAAACACAATCGTTCCATACTTTCTCTCCATGTGCCCCTATGAGTTTATGTGTTTATGTGTTCCGTAAAGTTTTGCTGAAACTTGTTGAATTCTAATTCTAAGTGCATTTAGAACCCATCTAGCATGAAAAATAATCACACTTTAAAAACACAATCATTCAAGACTTTCTCTCCAAGTGCCCCTATGAGTTTACGTGTTTTTGTGTTCTGTGAAAATTTATTGAAACTTGTTGAAAACTACTTATAAGTGCATTTAGAACTCATCAAGCAAGAAAAATCACCACACTTTAAATACACAATTGTTCCATACTTTCCCTCCTCGTGCCCCTATGAGTTTACGTGTTTATGTGTTCCGAAAATATTTTCTAAAACTTGTTGAAAACTATTTCAAAGTGCATTTAGAACCCCTCTAGCATGAAAAAAATCACACTTTAAAAACACAATCGTTCCATACTTTCTCTCCATGTGCCCCTATGAGTTTACGTGTCTATGTGTTCTGTAAAGTTTTGCTAAAACTTGTTGAAAACTAATTCTAAGTGCATTACAACCCATCTAGCATGAACAATAATCACACTTTAAAAACACAATCGTTCCATACTTTCTTTCCTAGTGCCCCTAAGAGTTTACGTGTTTTTGTGTTCTGTAAAGAATTGATGAAACTTGTTGAAAACTACTTCTAAGTGCATTTAGCACTCATCTAGCAAGAAAAATAACCACACTTTGAAAACACAATCGTTCCATACTTTCTCTCCTTGTGTCCCTATGAGTTTACATGTTATGTGTTCCATAATGTTTTGCTGAAACTTGTTGAAAACTACCTCTAAGTGCATTTAGAACCCATCTAGCACGAAAAATAATGACACTTTCAAAACATAATCGTTCCATACTTTCTCTCCTGGTGCCACTATGAGTTTACATGTTTTCGTGTTCCATAAAGATTTGCCGAATTTCATTGAAAACTACTTCAAAGTGCATTTAGAACCCATCAAACATGAAAAATCAGCACACTTTCAAAACACAATCGTTCCATACTTTCTCTCCCAGTGCCCCTATAAGTTTACATGTTTATGTGTTCTGTAAAGATTTGCTGAAACTTGTTGAAAACTACTTCTAAGTGCATTTAGCACTCATCTAGCATGAAAAATCACCACACTTTAATAACACAATCGCTCCATACTTTCTCTCCTAGTGCCCCTATGAGTTTACATGTTTTTGTGTTCCGTAAAGATTTGATAAAACTTGTTGAAAACTACTTCTAAGTGAGTTTAGAACCCAACTAGCAAGAAAAATAACAACACTTTAAAAACACAATCGTTCCATACTTTCTCTCCTCGTGCCCCTATGAGTTTACGTGTGTATATGTTCCGTGAAGATTTGCTAAAACTTGTTGAAAACTATTTCAAAGTCCATATAGAGCCCATATAGCATGAAAAATCACCACACTTTAAATACACAATTGTTCCATACTTTCTCTCATCGTGCCCCTATGAGTTTACGTGTTTATGTGTTCCGTAAATATTTGCTAAAACTTGTTGAAAACTATTTCAAAGTGCATTTAGAACCCATCTTGCATGACAAAAATCACACTTTAAAAACACAATCGTTCCATACTTTCTCTCCATGTGCCCCTATGTGTTTACGTGTGTATGTGTTCTGTAAAGTTTTGCTGAAACTTGTTGAAAACTAATTCTAAGTGCATTTAGAACCCATCTAGCAATAAAAATAACCACACTTTTGAAACATAATCGTTCAATACATTCTCTCCTCTTGCCCCTATGAGTTTATGTGTTCATGTGTTCTGTAAATATTTGCTAGAACTTGTTGAAAACTACTTCTAAGTGCATTTAGCACTCATCTAGCATGAAAAATCACCACACTTTAATAACACAATCGCTCCATACTTTCTCTCCTAGTGCCCCTATGAGTTTACGTGTTTTTGTGTTCCGTAAAGATTTGCTAAAACTTGTTGAAAACTACTTCTAAGTGCATTTAGAACCCAACTAGCAAGAAAAATAACAACACTTTAAAAACACAATCGTTCCATACTTTCTCTTCTCGTGCCCCTATGAGTTTACGTGTTTATGTGTTCCGTAAAGTTTTTCTGAAACTTGTTGAATTCTAATTCTAAGTGCATTTAGAACCCATCTAGCATGAAAATAATCACACTTTAAAAACACAATCATTCAAGACTTTCTCTCCTAGTGCCCCTATGAGTTTACGTGTTTTTGTGTTCCGTGAAGATTTACTGAAACTTGTTGAAAACTACTTATAAGTGCATTTAGAACCCATCAAGCATGAAAAATCACCACACTTTAAATACACAATTGTTCCATACTTTCCCTCCTCGTGCCCCTATGAGTTTACGTGTTTATGTGTTCCGTAAATATTTGCTAAAACTTGTTGAAAACTATTTCAAAGTGCATTTAGAACCAATCTAGCATGAAAAAAATCACACTTTAAAAACACAATCGTTCAATACTTTCTCTCCATGTGCCCCTATGAGTTTACGTGTGTATGTGTTCTGTAAAGTTTTGCTGAAACTTGTTAAAAACTAATTCTAAATGCATTTAGAACCCATCTAGCATGAACAATAATCACACTTTAAAAACACAATCGTTCCATACTTTCTTTCCTAGTGCCCCTAAGAGTTTACGTGTTTTTGTGTTCTGTAAAGATTTGCTGAATTTCATTGAAAACTACTTCAAAGTGCATTTAGAACTCATCTAGCAAGAAAAATCAGCACACTTTAAAAACACAATCGTTCCATACTTTCTCTCCTTGTGTCCCTATGAGTTTACATGTTATGTATTCCATAAAGTTTTGGTGAAACTTGTTGAAAACTACCTCTAAGTGCATTTAGAACCCATCTAGCACGAAAAATAATGACACTTTCAAAACATAATCGTTCCATACTTTCTCTCCTAGTGCCACTATGAGTTTACGTGTTTTTGTGTTCTGTAAAGATTTGCTGAATTTCATTGAAAACTACTTCAAAGTGCATTTAGAACCCATCAAACATGAAAAATCAGCACACTTTAAAAACACAATCGTTCCATACTTTCTGATCCAGTGCCCCTATAAGTTTACATGTTTATGTGTTCTGTAAAGATTTGCTGAAACTTGTTGAAAACTACTTCTAAGTGCATTTAGAACTCATTTAGCATTAAAAATAACAACACTTTAATAACACAATCGTTCCTTACTTTCTCTCCTCGTGCCCCTATGAGTTTACGTGTGTATGTGTTCCGTAAAGATTTGCTAAAACTTGTTGAAAACTACTTCTCTGTGCATTTAGAACCCATCTAGCAAGAAAAATAACCACACTTTTGAAACATAATCGTTCAATACATTCTCTCCTCTTGCCCCTATGAGTTTATGTGTTGATGTGTTCTGTAAATATTTGCTAGAACTTGTTGAAAACTACTTCTAAGTGCATTTAGCACTCATCTAGCATGAAAAATCACCACACTTTAATAACACAATCGCTCCATACTTTCTCTCCTAGTGCCCCTATGAGTTTACGTGTTTTTGTGTTCCGTAAAGATTTGCTAAAACTTGTTGAAAACTACTTCTAAGTGCATTTAGAACCCAACTAGCAAGAAAAATAACAACACTTTAAAAACACAATCGTTCCATACTTTCTCTTCTCGTGCCCCTATGAGTTTACGTGTTTATGTGTTCCGTAAAGTTTTTCTGAAACTTGTTGAATTCTAATTCTAAGTGCATTTAGAACCCATTTAGCATGAAAATAATCACACTTTAAAAACACAATCATTCAAGACTTTCTCTCCTAGTGCCCCTATGAGTTTACGTGTTTTTGTGTTCCGTGAAGATTTACTTAAACTTGTTGAAAACTACTTATAAGTGCATTTAGAACCCATCAAGCATGAAAAATCACCACACTTTAAATACACAATTGTTCCATACTTTCCCTCCTCGTGCCCCTATAAGTTTACGTGTTTATGTGTTCCGTAAATATTTGCTAAAACTTGTTGAAAACTATTTCAAAGTGCATTTAGAACCAATCTAGCATGAAAAAAATCACACTTTAAAAACACAATCGTTCCATACTTTCTCTCCATGTGCCCCTATGAGTTTACGTGTGTATGTGTTCTGTAAAGTTTTGCTGAAACTTGTTGAAAACTAATTCTAAGTGCATTTAGAACCCATCTAGCATGAACAATAATCACACTTTAAAAACACAATCGTTCAATACTTTCTCTCCATGTGCCCCTATGAGTTTACGTGTGTATGTGTTCTGTAAAGTTTTGCTGAAACTTGTTGAAAACTAATTCTAAATGCATTTAGAACCCATCTAGCATGAACAATAATCACACTTTAAAAACACAATCGTTCCATACTTTCTTTCCTAGTGCCCCTAAGAGTTTACGTGTTTTTGTGTTCTGTAATGATTTGCTGAATTTCATTGAAAACTACTTCAAAGTGCATTTAGAACTCATCTAGCAAGAAAAATCAGCACACTTTAAAAACACAATCGTTCCATACTTTCTCTCCTTGTGTCCCTATGAGTTTACATGTTATGTATTCCATAAAGTTTTGGTGAAACTTGTTGAAAACTACCTCTAAGTGCATTTAGAACCCATCTAGCACGAAAAATAATGACACTTTCAAAACATAATCGTTCCATACTTTCTCTCCTCGTGCCACTATGAGTTTACGTGTTTTTGTGTTCTGTAAAGATTTGCTGAATTTCATTGAAAACTACTTCAAAGTGCATTTAGAACCCATCAAACATGAAAAATCAGCACACTTTAAAAACACAATCGTTCCATACTTTCTCTTCCAGTGCCCCTATAAGTTTACATGTTTATGTGTTCTGTAAAGATTTGCTGAAACTTGTTGAAAACTACTTCTAAGTGCATTTAGAACTCATTTAGCATTAAAAATAACAACACTTTAATAACACAATCGTTCCTTACTTTCTCTCCTCGTGCCCCTATGAGTTTACGTGTGTATGTGTTCCGTAAAGATTTCCTAAAACTTGTTGAAAACTACTTCTAAGTGCATTTAGAACCCATCTAGCAAGAAAAATAACCACACTTTTGAAACATAATCGTTCAATACATTCTCTCCTCTTGCCCCTATGAGTTTATGTGTTGATTTGTACTGTAAATATTTGCTAGAACTTGTTGAAAACTACTTCTAAGTGCATTTAGCACTCATCTAGCATGAAAAATCACCACATTTTAATAACACAATCGCTCCATACTTTCTCTCCTAGTGCCCCTATGAGTTTACGTGTTTTTGTGTTCCGTAAAGATTTGCTAAAACTTGTTGAAAACTACTTCTAACTGCATTTAGAACCCAACTAACAAGAAAAATAACAACACTCTAAAAACACAATCGTTCCATACTTTCTCTCCTCGTGCCCCTATGAGTTTACGTGTGTATGTGTTTCGTAAAGATTTGCTAAAACTTGTTGAAAACTACACCTAAGTGCATTTAGAACCCATCTAGCATAAAAAATGACCACACTTTAAAAAAACAATCGTTCCATACTTTCTCTCCTCGTGCCCCTATGAGTTTACGTCTGTATGTGTTTCGTAAAGATTTGCTAAAACTTGTTGAATACTACTCCTAAGTGCATTTAAATACATAATCTTTCTATACTTTTTCTCCTCGTGCCCTATGAGTTTACGTTTTATGTGTTCCATAAAGTGTGGCTAAAACTTGTGGAAAACAGCATCTAAGTGCATTTAGAACCCATCTAGCAACAAAAATAACCACACTTTTGAATCAAAATCGTCCAATACTTTCTCTCCTCGTGCCCCTATGAGTTTACATGTATATGTGTTCTGTAAAGATTTGCTAAAACTTGTTGAAAACTACTTCTAAGTGCATTTAGCACCCATCTAGCAAGACAAATAACCACACTTTAAAAACACAATCGTTCCATACTTTCTCTCCTCGTGCCCCTAAGAGTTTACGTGTTTTTGTGTTTTGTAAACATTTCATGAAACTTGTTGAAAACTACTTCTAAGTGCATTTAGCACTCATCTAGCAAGAAAAATAACCACACTTTGAAAACACAATCGTTCCATACTTTCTCTCCTTGTGTCCCTATGAGTTTACATGTTATGTGTTCCATAAAGTTTTACTGAAACTTGTTGAAAACTACCTCTAAGTGCGTTTAGAACCCATCAAGCACGAAAAATAATGATACTTTCAAAACATAATCGTTCCATACTTTCTCTCCTGGTGCAACTATGAGTTTACGTGTTTTTGTGTTCCGTAAAGATTTGCTGAATTTCATTGAAAACTACTTCAAAGTGCATTTAGAACCCATCAAACATGAAAAATCAGCACACTTTAATAACACAATCGCTCCATACTTTCTCTCCTAGTGCCCCTATGAGTTTACGTATTTTTGTGTTCCGTAAAGATTTGCTAAAACTTGTTGAAAACTACATCTAAGTGCATTTAGAACCCAACTAGCAAGAAAAATAACAACACTTTAAAAACACAATCGTTCCATACTTTCTCCCCTCGTGCCCCTATGAGTTTACTTGTGTATGTGTTTCGTAAAGATTTGCTAAAACTTGTTGAAAACTACTTCTAAGTGCATTTAGAACCCATCTAGCAAGAAAAATAACCACACTTTTGAAACATAATCGTTCAATACATTCTCTCCTCTTGCCCCTATGAGTTTATGTGTTGATTTGTTCTGTAAATATTTGCTAGAACTTGTTGAAAACTACTTCTAAGTGCATTTAGCACTCATCTAGCATGAAAAATCACCACATTTTAATAACACAATCGCTCCATACTTTCTCTCCTAGTGCCCCTATGAGTTTACGTGTTTTTGTGTTCCGTAAAGATTTGCTAAAACTTGTTGAAAACTACTTCTAAGTGCATTTAGAACCCAACTAGCAAGAAAAATAACAACACTTTAAAAACACAATCGTTCCATACTTTCTCTTCTCGTGCCCCTATGAGTTTACGTGTTTATGTGTTCCGTAAAGTTTTTCTGAAACTTGTTGAATTCTAATTCTAACTGCATTTAGAACCCATTTAGCATGAAAATAATCACACTTTAAAAACACAATCATTCAAGACTTTCTCTCCTAGTGCCCCTATGAGTTTACGTGTTTTTGTGTTCCGTGAAGATTTACTTAAACTTGTTGAAAACTACTTATAAGTGCATTTAGAACCCATCAAGCATGAAAAATCACCACACTTTAAATACACAATTGTTCCATACTTTCCCTCCTCGTGCCCCTATAAGTTTACGTGTTTATGTGTTCCGTAAATATTTGCTAAAACTTGTTGAAAACTATTTCAAAGTGCATTTAGAACCAATCTAGCATGAAAAAAATCACACTTTAAAAACACAATCGTTCCATACTTTCTCTCCATGTGCCCCTATGAGTTTACGTGTGTATGTGTTCTGTAAAGTTTTGCTGAAACTTGTTGAAAACTAATTCTAAGTGCATTTAGAACCCATCTAGCATGAACAATAATCACACTTTAAAAACACAATCGTTCAATACTTTCTCTCCATGTGCCCCTATGAGTTTACGTGTGTATGTGTTCTGTAAAGTTTTGCTGAAACTTGTTGAAAACTAATTCTAAATGCATTTAGAACCCATCTAGCATGAACAATAATCACACTTTAAAAACACAATCGTTCCATACTTTCTTTCCTAGTGCCCCTAAGAGTTTACGTGTTTTTGTGTTCTGTAATGATTTGCTGAATTTCATTGAAAACTACTTCAAAGTGCATTTAGAACTCATCTAGCAAGAAAAATCAGCACACTTTAAAAACACAATCGTTCCATACTTTCTCTCCTTGTGTCCCTATGAGTTTACATGTTATGTATTCCATAAAGTTTTGGTGAAACTTGTTGAAAACTACCTCTAAGTGCATTTAGAACCCATCTAGCACGAAAAATAATGACACTTTCAAAACATAATCGTTCCATACTTTCTCTCCTCGTGCCACTATGAGTTTACGTGTTTTTGTGTTCTGTAAAGATTTGCTGAATTTCATTGAAAACTACTTCAAAGTGCATTTAGAACCCATCAAACATGAAAAATCAGCACACTTTAAAAACACAATCGTTCCATACTTTCTCTTCCAGTGCCCCTATAAGTTTACATGTTTATGTGTTCTGTAAAGATTTGCTGAAACTTGTTGAAAACTACTTCTAAGTGCATTTAGAACTCATTTAGCATTAAAAATAACAACACTTTAATAACACAATCGTTCCTTACTTTCTCTCCTCGTGCCCCTATGAGTTTACGTGTGTATGTGTTCCGTAAAGATTTCCTAAAACTTGTTGAAAACTACTTCTAAGTGCATTTAGAACCCATCTAGCAAGAAAAATAACCACACTTTTGAAACATAATCGTTCAATACATTCTCTCCTCTTGCCCCTATGAGTTTATGTGTTGATTTGTTCTGTAAATATTTGCTAGAACTTGTTGAAAACTACTTCTAAGTGCATTTAGCACTCATCTAGCATGAAAAATCACCACATTTTAATAACACAATCGCTCCATACTTTCTCTCCTAGTGCCCCTATGAGTTTACGTGTTTTTGTGTTCCGTAAAGATTTGCTAAAACTTGTTGAAAACTACTTCTAACTGCATTTAGAACCCAACTAACAAGAAAAATAACAACACTCTAAAAACACAATCGTTCCATACTTTCTCTCCTCGTGCCCCTATGAGTTTACGTGTGTATGTGTTTCGTAAAGATTTGCTAAAACTTGTTGAAAACTACACCTAAGTGCATTTAGAACCCATCTAGCATAAAAAATGACCACACTTTAAAAAAACAATCGTTCCATACTTTCTCTCCTCGTGCCCCTATGAGTTTACGTCTGTATGTGTTTCGTAAAGATTTGCTAAAACTTGTTGAATACTACTCCTAAGTGCATTTAAATACATAATCTTTCTATACTTTTTCTCCTCGTGCCCTATGAGTTTACGTTTTATGTGTTCCATAAAGTGTGGCTAAAACTTGTGGAAAACAGCATCTAAGTGCATTTAGAACCCATCTAGCAACAAAAATAACCACACTTTTGAATCAAAATCGTCCAATACTTTCTCTCCTCGTGCCCCTATGAGTTTACATGTATATGTGTTCTGTAAAGATTTGCTAAAACTTGTTGAAAACTACTTCTAAGTGCATTTAGCACCCATCTAGCAAGACAAATAACCACACTTTAAAAACACAATCGTTCCATACTTTCTCTCCTCGTGCCCCTAAGAGTTTACGTGTTTTTGTGTTTTGTAAACATTTCATGAAACTTGTTGAAAACTACTTCTAAGTGCATTTAGCACTCATCTAGCAAGAAAAATAACCACACTTTGAAAACACAATCGTTCCATACTTTCTCTCCTTGTGTCCCTATGAGTTTACATGTTATGTGTTCCATAAAGTTTTACTGAAACTTGTTGAAAACTACCTCTAAGTGCGTTTAGAACCCATCAAGCACGAAAAATAATGATACTTTCAAAACATAATCGTTCCATACTTTCTCTCCTGGTGCAACTATGAGTTTACGTGTTTTTGTGTTCCGTAAAGATTTGCTGAATTTCATTGAAAACTACTTCAAAGTGCATTTAGAACCCATCAAACATGAAAAATCAGCACACTTTAATAACACAATCGCTCCTTACTTTCTCTCCTAGTGCCCCTATGAGTTTACGTATTTTTGTGTTCCGTAAAGATTTGCTAAAACTTGTTGAAAACTACTTCTAAGTGCATTTAGAACCCAACTAGCAAGAAAAATAACAACACTTTAAAAACACAATCGTTCCATACTTTCTCTCCTCGTGCCCCTATGAGTTTACGTGTGTATGTGTTTCGTAAAGATTTGCTAAAACTTGTTGAAAACTACTTCTAAGTGCATTTAGAACCCATCTAGCAAGAAAAATAACCACACTTTTGAAACATAATCGTTCAATACATTCTCTCCTCTTGCCCCTATGAGTTTATGTGTTGATTTGTTCTGTAAATATTTGCTAGAACTTGTTGAAAACTACTTCTAAGTGCATTTAGCACTCATCTAGCATGAAAAATCACCACATTTTAATAACACAATCGCTCCATACTTTCTCTCCTAGTGCCCCTATGAGTTTACGTGTTTTTGTGTTCCGTAAAGATTTAGCACTAAAACTTGTTGAAAACTACTTCTAAGTGCATTTAGAACCCATCTAGCAAGAAAAATAACCACACTTTTGAAACATAATCGTTCAATACATTCTCTCCTCGTGCCCCTATGTATTGATGTGTTCTACAAATATTTGCTAAAACTTGTTGAAAACTACTTCTAAGTGCATTTAGCACTCATCAAGCATGAAAAATCACCACACTTTAATAACACAATTGCATCATACTTTCTCTCCTAGTGCCCCTATGAGTTTATGTGTTTTTGTGTTCCGTAAAGATTTGCTAAAACTTGTTGAAAACTACTTCTAAGTGAGTTTAGAACCCAACTAGCAAGAAAAATAACAACACTTTAAAAACACAATCGTTCCATACTTTCTCTCCTCGTGCCCCTATGAGTTTACGTGTGTATATGTTCCGTAAAGATTTGCTAAAACTTGTTGAAAACTATTTCAAAGTCCATATAGAGCCCATCTAGCATGAAAAATCACCACACTTTAAATACACAATTGTTCCATACTTTCTCTCATCGTGCCCCTATGAGTTTACGTGTTTATGTATTCCGTAAATATTTGCTAAAACTTGTTGAAAACTATTTCAAAGTGCATTTAGAACCCATCTAGCATGACAAAAATCACACTTTAAAAACACAATCGTTCCATACTTTCTCTCCATGTGCCCCTATGTGTTTACGTGTGTATGTGTTCTGTAAAGTTTTGCTGAAACTTGTTGAAAACTAATTCGAAGTGCATTGAGAACCCATCTAGCATGAAAAAATAATCACACTTTAAAAACACAATCGTTCCATACTTTCTTTCCTAGTGCCCCTCAGAGTTTACGTGTTTTTGTGTTCTCTAAAGATTTGATGAAACTTGTTGAAAACTACTTCTAAGTGCATTTAGCACTCATCTAGCAAGAAAAATAACCACACTTTGAAAACATAATCGTTCCATACTTTCTCTCCTTGTGTCCCTATGAGTTTACATGTTATGTGTTCCATAAAGTTTTACTGAAACTTGTTGAAAACTACCTCTAAGTGCGTTTAGAACCCATCAAGCACGAAAAATAATGATACTTTCAAAACATAATCGTTCCATACTTTCTCTCCTGGTGCAACTATGAGTTTACGTGTTTTTGTGTTCCGTAAAGATTTGCTGAATTTCATTGAAAACTACTTCAAAGTGCATTTAGAACCCATCAAACATGAAAAATCAGCACACTTTAATAACACAATCGCTCCTTACTTTCTCTCCTAGTGCCCCTATGAGTTTACGTATTTTTGTGTTCCGTAAAGATTTGCTAAAACTTGTTGAAAACTACTTCTAAGTGCATTTAGAACCCAACTAGCAAGAAAAATAACAACACTTTAAAAACACAATCGTTCCATACTTTCTCTCCTCGTGCCCCTATGAGTTTACGTGTGTATGTGTTTCGTAAAGATTTGCTAAAACTTGTTGAAAACTACTTCTAAGTGCATTTAGAACCCATCTAGCAAGAAAAATAACCACACTTTTGAAACATAATCGTTCAATACATTCTCTCCTCTTGCCCCTATGAGTTTATGTGTTGATTTGTTCTGTAAATATTTGCTAGAACTTGTTGAAAACTACTTCTAAGTGCATTTAGCACTCATCTAGCATGAAAAATCACCACATTTTAATAACACAATCGCTCCATACTTTCTCTCCTAGTGCCCCTATGAGTTTACGTGTTTTTGTGTTCCGTAAAGATTTAGCACTAAAACTTGTTGAAAACTACTTCTAAGTGCATTTAGAACCCATCTAGCAAGAAAAATAACCACACTTTTGAAACATAATCGTTCAATACATTCTCTCCTCGTGCCCCTATGTATTGATGTGTTCTACAAATATTTGCTAAAACTTGTTGAAAACTACTTCTAAGTGCATTTAGCACTCATCAAGCATGAAAAATCACCACACTTTAATAACACAATTGCATCATACTTTCTCTCCTAGTGCCCCTATGAGTTTATGTGTTTTTGTGTTCCGTAAAGATTTGCTAAAACTTGTTGAAAACTACTTCTAAGTGAGTTTAGAACCCAACTAGCAAGAAAAATAACAACACTTTAAAAACACAATCGTTCCATACTTTCTCTCCTCGTGCCCCTATGAGTTTACGTGTGTATATGTTCCGTAAAGATTTGCTAAAACTTGTTGAAAACTATTTCAAAGTCCATATAGAGCCCATCTAGCATGAAAAATCACCACACTTTAAATACACAATTGTTCCATACTTTCTCTCATCGTGCCCCTATGAGTTTACGTGTTTATGTATTCCGTAAATATTTGCTAAAACTTGTTGAAAACTATTTCAAAGTGCATTTAGAACCCATCTAGCATGACAAAAATCACACTTTAAAAACACAATCGTTCCATACTTTCTCTCCATGTGCCCCTATGTGTTTACGTGTGTATGTGTTCTGTAAAGTTTTGCTGAAACTTGTTGAAAACTAATTCGAAGTGCATTGAGAACCCATCTAGCATGAAAAAATAATCACACTTTAAAAACACAATCGTTCCATACTTTCTTTCCTAGTGCCCCTCAGAGTTTACGTGTTTTTGTGTTCTCTAAAGATTTGATGAAACTTGTTGAAAACTACTTCTAAGTGCATTTAGCACTCATCTAGCAAGAAAAATAACCACACTTTGAAAACATAATCGTTCCATACTTTCTCTCCTTGTGTCCCTATGAGTTTACATGTTATGTGTTCCATAAAGTTTTACTGAAACTTGTTGAAAACTACCTCTAAGTGCGTTTAGAACCCATCAAGCACGAAAAATAATGACACTTTCAAAACATAATCGTTCCATACTTTCTCTCCTAGTGCCACTATGAGTTTACGTGTTTTTGTGTTCCGTAAAGATTTGCTGAATTTCATTGAAAACTACTTCAAAGTGCATTTAGATCCCATCAAACATTAAAAATCAGCACACTTTAATAACACAATCGCTCCATACTTTCTCTCCTAGTGCCCCTATATGTTTACGTGTTTTTGTGTTCCGTAAAGATTTGCTAAAACTTGTTGAAAACTACTTCTAACTGCATTTAGAACCCAACTAGCAAGAAAAATAACAACACTCTAAAAACACAATTGTTCCATACTTTCTCTCCTCGTGCCCCTATGAGTTTACGTGTGTATGTGTTTCGTAAAGATTTGCTAAAACTTGTTGAAAACTACTCCTAAGTGCATTTAGAACCCATCTAGCATGAAAAATGACCCCACTTTAAAAACACAATCGTTCCATACTTTCTCTCCTCGTGCCCTTATGAGTTTACGTGTTTATGTGTTCCGTAAAGTTTTGCTGAAACTTGTTGAATTCTAATTCTAAGTGCATTTAGAACCCATCTAGCATGAAAAATAATCACACTTTAAAAACACAATCATTCAAGACTTTCTCTCCTAGTGCCCCTATTAGTTTACGTGTTTTTGAGTTCCGTGAAGATTTATTGAAACTTGTTGAAAACTACTTATAAGTGCATTTAGAAGTCATCAAGCATGAAAAATCACCACACTTTAAATACACAATTGTTCCATACTTTCCCTCCTCGTGCCCCTATGAGTTTACGTGTTTATGTGTTCCGAAAATATTTTCTAAAACTTGTTGAAAACTATTTCAAAGTGCATTTAGAACCCCTCTCGCATGAAAAAAATCACACTTTAAAAACACAATCGTTCCATACTTTCTCTCCTCGTGCCCCTATGAGTTTACGTGTGTATATGTTCCGTAAAGATTTGCTAAAACTTGTTGAAAACTATTTCAAAGTCCATATAGAGCCCATCTAGCATGAAAAATCACCACACTTTAAATACACAATTGTTCCATACTTTCTCTCATCGTGCCCCTATGAGTTTACGTGTTTATGTATTCCGTAAATATTTGCTAAAACTTGTTGAAAACTATTTCAAAGTGCATTTAGAACCCATCTAGCATGACAAAAATCACACTTTAAAAACACAATCGTTCCATACTTTCTCTCCATGTGCCCCTATGTGTTTACGTGTGTATGTGTTCTGTAAAGTTTTGCTGAAACTTGTTGAAAACTAATTCGAAGTGCATTGAGAACCCATCTAGCATGAAAAAATAATCACACTTTAAAAACACAATCGTTCCATACTTTCTTTCCTAGTGCCCCTCAGAGTTTACGTGTTTTTGTGTTCTCTAAAGATTTGATGAAACTTGTTGAAAACTACTTCTAAGTGCATTTAGCACTCATCTAGCAAGAAAAATAACCACACTTTGAAAACATAATCGTTCCATACTTTCTCTCCTTGTGTCCCTATGAGTTTACATGTTATGTGTTCCATAAAGTTTTACTGAAACTTGTTGAAAACTACCTCTAAGTGCGTTTAGAACCCATCAAGCACGAAAAATAATGACACTTTCAAAACATAATCGTTCCATACTTTCTCTCCTCGTGCCACTATGAGTTTACGTGTTTTTGTGTTCCGTAAAGATTTGCTGAATTTCATTGAAAACTACTTCAAAGTGCATTTAGATCCCATCAAACATTAAAAATCAGCACACTTTAATAACACAATCGCTCCATACTTTCTCTCCTAGTGCCCCTATGAGTTTACGTGTTTTTGTGTTCCGTAAAGATTTGCTAAAACTTGTTGAAAACTACTTCTAACTGCATTTAGAACCCAACTAGCAAGAAAAATAACAACACTCTAAAAACACAATCGTTCCATACTTTCTCTCCTCGTGCCCCTATGAGTTTACGTGAGTATGTGTTTCGTAAAGATTTGCTAAAACTTGTTGAAAACTACTCCTAAGTGCATTTAGAACCCATCTAGCATGAAAAATGACCCCACTTTAAAAACACAATCGTTCCATACTTTCTCTCCTCGTGCCCTTATGAGTTTAGGTGTTTATGTGTTCCGTAAAGTTTTGCTGAAACTTGTTGAATTCTAATTCTAAGTGCATTTAGAACCCATCTAGCATGAAAAATAATCACACTTTAAAAACACAATCATTCAAGACTTTCTCTCCTAGTGCCCCTATGAGTTTACGTGTTTTTGAGTTCCGTGAAGATTTATTGAAACTTGTTGAAAACTACTTATAAGTGCATTTAGAACTCATCAAGCATGAAAAATCACCACACTTTAAATACACAATTATTCCATACTTTCCCTCCTCATGCCCCTATGAGTTTACGTGTTTATGTGTTCCGTAAATATTTTCTAAAACTTGTTGAAAACTATTTCAAAGTGCATTTAGAACCCATCTAGCATGAAAAAAATCACACTTTAAAAACACAATCGTTCCATACTTTCTCTCCATGTGCCCCTATGAGTTTACGTGTGTATGTGTTTTGTAAAGTTTTGCTGAAACTTGTTGAAAACTAATTCTAAGTGTATTACAACCCATCTAGCATGAACAATAATCACACTTTAAAAACACAATCGTTCCATACTTTCTTTCCTAGTGCCCCTAAGAGTTTACGTGTTTTTGTGTTCTCTAAAGATTTGATGAAACTTGTTGAAAACTACTTCTAAGTGCATTTAGCACTCATCTAGCAAGAAAAATAACCACACTTTGAAAACACAATCGTTCCATACTTTCTCTCCTTGTGTCCCTATGAGTGTACATGTTATGTGTTCCATAATGTTTTGCTGAAACTTGTTGAAAACTACCTCTAAGTGCATTTAGAACCCATCTAGCACGAACAATAATGACACTTTCAAAACATAATCGTTCCATCCTTTCTCTCCTGGTGCCACTATGAGTTTACGTGTTTTCGTGTTCCATAAAGATTTGCTGAATTTCATTGAAAACTACTTCAAAGTGCATTTAAAACCAATCAAACATGAAAAATCAGCACACTTTCAAAACACAATCGTTCCATACTTTCTCTCCCAGTGCCCCTATAAGTTTACATGTTTATGTGTTCTGTAAAGATTTGCTGAAACTTGTTGAAAACTACTTCTAATTGCATTTAGCACTCATCTAGCATGAAAAATCACAACACTTTAATAACACAATCGCTCCATTTTTCTCTCCTAGTGCCCCTATGAGTTTACGTGTTTTGGTGTTCCGTAAAGATTAGCTAAAACTTGTTGAAAACTACTTCTAAGTGAGTTTAGAACCCAACTAGCAAGAAAAATAACAACACTTTAAAAACACAATCGTTCCATACTTTCTCTCCTCGTGCCCCTATGAGTTTACGTGTGTATATGTTCCGTGAAGATTTGCTAAAACTTGTTGAAAACTATTTCAAAGTCCATATAGAGCCCATCTAGCATGAAAAATCACCACACTTTAAATACACAATTGTTCCATACTTTCTCTCATCGTGCCCCTATGAGTTTACGTGTTTATGTGTTCCGTAAATATTTGCTAAAACTTGTTGAAAACTATTTCAAAGTGCATTTAGAACCCATCTAGCATGACAAAAATCACACTTTAAAAACACAATCGTTCCATACTTTCTTTCCATGTGCCCCTATGTGTTTACGTGTGTATGTGTTCTGTAAAGTTTTGCTGAAACTTGTTGAAAACTAATTCGAAGTGCATTTAGAACCCATCTAGCATGAACAATAATCACACTTTAAAAACACAATCGTTCCATACTTTCTTTCCTAGTGCCCCTCAGAGTTTACGTGTTTTTGTGTTCTCTAAAGATTTGATGAAACTTGTTGAAAACTACTTCTAAGTGCATTTAGCACTCATCTAGCAAGAAAAATAACCACACTTTGAAAACACAATCGTTCCATACTTTCTCTCCTTGTGTCCCTATGAGTTTACATGTTATGTGTTCCATAAAGTTTTGCTGAAACTTGTTGAAAACTACCTCTAAGTGCATTTAGAACCCATCTAGCACTAAAAATAATGACACTTTCAAAACATAATCGTTCCATACTTTCTCTCCTGGTGCAACTATGAGTTTACGTGTTTTCGTGTTCCATAAAGATTTGCTTAATTTCATTGAAAACTACTTCAAAGTGCATTTAGAACCCATCAAACATGAAAAATCAGCACACTTTCAAAACACAATCGTTCCTTACTTTCTCTCCCAGTGCCCCTATAAGTTTACATGTTTATGTGTTCTGTAAAGATTTGCTGAAACTTGTTGAAAACTACTTCTAAGTGCATTTAGAACTCATTTAGCATTAAAAATAACAACACTTTAATAACACAATCGTTCCTTACTTTCTCTCCTCGTGCCCCTATGAGTTTACGTGTTTATGTGTTCCGTAAAGATTTGCTAAAACTTGTTGAAAACTACTTCTAAGTGCATTTAGAACCCATCTAGCAAGAAAAATAACCACACTTTTGAAATATAATCGTTCAATACATTCTCTCCTCGTGCCCCTATGAGTTTATGTGTTGATGTGTTCTGTAAATATTTGCTAAAACTTGTTGAAAACTACTTCTAAAGGCATTTAGCACTCATCTAGCATGAAAAATCACCACACTTTAATAACACAATCGCTCCATACTTTCTCTCCTAGTGCCCCTATGAGTTTACGTGTTTTTGTGTTCCGTAAAGATTTGCTAAAATTTGTTGAAAACTACTTCTAAGTGCATTTAGAACCCAACTAGCAAGAAAAATAACAACACTTTAAAAACACAATCGTTCCATACTTTCTCTCCTCGTGCCCCTATGAGTTTACGTGTGTATGTGTTCCGTAAAGATTTGCTAAAACTTGTTGAAAACTACTTCTAAGTGCATTTAGAACCCATCTAGCAAGAAAAATAACAACACTTTTGAAACATAATAGTTCAATACATTCTCTCCTCTTGCCCCTATGAGTTTATGTGTTGATGTGTTCTGTAAATATTTGCTAGAACTTGTTGAAAACTACTTCTAAGTGCATTTAGCACTCATCTAGCATGAAAAATCACCACACTTTAATAACACAATCGCTCCATACTTTCTCTCCTAGTGCCCCTATGAGTTTACGTGTTTTTGTGTTCCGTAAAGATTTGCTAAAACTTGTTGAAAACTACTTCTAAGTGCATTTAGAACCCAACTAGCAAGAAAAATAACAACACTTTAAAAACACAATCGTTCCATACTTTCTCTCCTCGTGCCCCTATGAGTTTACGTGTGTATGTGTTCCGTAAAGATTTGCTAAAACTTGTTGAAAACTATTTCAATATGCATTTAGAGCCCTTCTAACATGAAAAATCACCACACTTTAAATACACAATTGTTCCATACTTTCTCTCTTCGTGCCCCTATGAGTTTACGTGTTTATTTGTTCCGTAAATATTTGCTAAAACATGTTGAAAACTATTTCAAAGTGCATTTAGAACCCATCTAGCATGAAAAAATATCACACTTTAAAAACACAATCGTTCCATACTTTCTCTCCATGTGCCCCTATGTGTTTATGTGTGTATGTGTTCTGTAAAGTTTTGCTGAAACTTGTTGAAAACTAATTCTAAGTGCATTTAGAACCCATCTAGCATGAACAATAATCACACTTTAAAAACACAATCGTTCCATACTTTCTTTCCTAGTGCCCCTCAGAGTTTACGTGTTTTTGTGTTCTCTAAAGATTTGATGAAACTTGTTGAAAACTACTTCTAAGTGCATTTAGCACTCATCTAGCAAGAAAAATAACCAAACTTTGAAAACACAATCGTTCCATACTTTCTCTCCTTGTGTCACTATGAGTTTACATGTTATGTGTTCCATAAAGTTTTGCTGAAACTTGTTGAAAACTACCTCTAAGTGCATTTAGAACCCATCTAGCACGAAAAATAATAACACTTTCAAAACATAATCGTTCCATACTTTCTCTCCTCGTGCCACTATAAGTTTACGTGTTTTTGTGTTCCGTAAAGATTTGCTGAATTTCATTGAAAACTACTTCAAAGTGCATTTAGAACCCATCAAACATGAAAAATTAGCACACTTTAAAAACACAATCGTTCCATACATTCTCTCCCAGTGCCCCTATAAGTTTACATGTTTATGTGTTCTGTAAAGATTTGCCGAAACCTGTTGAAAACTACTTCTAAGTGCATTTAGAACTCATTTACCATTAAAAATAACCACACTTTAATAACACAATCGTTCCTTACTTTCTCTCCTCGTGCCCCTATGAGTTTACATGTTTATGTGTTCCGTAAAGATTTTCTAAAACTTGTTGAAAACTACTTCTAAGTGCATTTAGAACCCATCTAGCATGAAAAATAACCACACTTTTAAAACACAATCGTTCCATACTTTCTCTCCTCGTGCCCCTATGAGTTTACCTGTTTATGTGTTCTGTAAAGATTTGCTAAAACTTGTTGAAAACTACTTCAAAGTGCATTTAGAACCCATCTAGCAAGAAAAATAACAACACTTTTGAAACATAATAGTTCAATACATTCTCTCCTCTTGCCCCTATGAGTTTATGTGTTGATGTGTTCTGTAAATATTTGCTAGAACTTGTTGAAAACTACTTCTAAGTGCATTTAGCACTCATCTAGCATGAAAAATCACCACACTTTAATAACACAATCGCTCCATACTTTCTCTCCTAGTGCCCCTATTAGTTTACGTGTTTTTGTGTTCCGTAAAGATTTGCTAAAACTTGTTGAAAACTACTTCTAAGTGCATTTAGAACCCAACTAGCAAGAAAAATAACAACACTTTAAAAACACAATCGTTCCATACTTTCTCTCCTCGTGCCCCTATGAGTTTACGTGTGTATGTGTTCCGTAAAGATTTGCTAAAACTTGTTGAAAACTATTTCAATATGCATTTAGAGCCCTTCTAACATGAAAAATCACCACACTTTAAATACACAATTGTTCCATACTTTCTCTCTTCGTGCCCCTATGAGTTTACGTGTTTATTTGTTCCGTAAATATTTGCTAAAACATGTTGAAAACTATTTCAAAGTGCATTTAGAACCCATCTAGCATGAAAAAATATCACACTTTAAAAACACAATCGTTCCATACTTTCTCTCCATGTGCCCCTATGTGTTTATGTGTGTATGTGTTCTGTAAAGTTTTGCTGAAACTTGTTGAAAACTAATTCTAAGTGCATTTAGAACCCATCTAGCATGAACAATAATCACACTTTAAAAACACAATCGTTCCATACTTTCTTTCCTAGTGCCCCTCAGAGTTTACGTGTTTTTGTGTTCTCTAAAGATTTGATGAAACTTGTTGAAAACTACTTCTAAGTGCATTTAGCACTCATCTAGCAAGAAAAATAACCACACTTTGAAAACACAATCGTTCCATACTTTCTCTCCTTGTGTCACTATGAGTTTACATGTTATGTGTTCCATAAAGTTTTGCTGAAACTTGTTGAAAACTACCTCTAAGTGCATTTAGAACCCATCTAGCACGAAAAATAATAACACTTTCAAAACATAATCGTTCCATACTTTCTCTCCTCGTGCCACTATGAGTTTACGTGTTTTTGTGTTCTGTAAAGATTTGCTGAATTTCATTGAAAACTACTTCAAAGTGCATTTAGAACCCATCAAACATGAAAAATTAGCACACTTTAAAAACACAATCGTTCCATACATTCTCTCCCAGTGCCCCTATAAGTTTACATGTTTATGTGTTCTGTAAAGATTTGCCGAAACCTGTTGAAAACTACTTCTAAGTGCATTTAGAACTCATTTGGCATTAAAAATAACCACACTTTAATAACACAATCGTTCCTTACTTTCTCTCCTCGTGCCCCTATGAGTTTACATGTTTATGTGTTCCGTAAAGATTTTCTAAAACTTGTTGAAAACTACTTCTAAGTGCATTTAGAACCCATCTAGCATGAAAAATAACAACACTTTAAAAACACAATCGTTCCATACTTTCTCGCCTCGTGCCCCTGTGAGTTTTCATATGTATGTGTTCCGTAATGATTTGCTAAAACTTGTTGAAAAATATTTCTAAGGGCATTTAGAGCCCATCTAGCAAGAAAAATTACCACACTTTTGAAACATAATAGTTCAATACATTCTCTCCTCTTGCCCCTATGAGTTTATGTGTTTATGTGTTCGTAAAGTTTTGCTGAAACTTGTTGAAAACTACTTTTAAGTGCATTTAGAACTCATTTAGCATTAAAAATAACCACACTTTAATAACACAATCGTTCCTTACTTTCTCTCCTTGTGCCCCAATGAGTTTACGTGTTTATGTGTTCCGTAAAGATTTGCTTAAACTTGTTGAAAACTACTTCTAAGTGCATTTAGAACCCATCTAGCAAGAAAAATAACCACACTTTTGAAACATAATCGTTCAATACATTCTCTCCTCGTGCCCCTATGAGTGTATGTGTTGATGTGTTCTTTTAATATTTGCTAAAGCTTGTTGAAAACTACCTCTAAGTGCATTTTGCACCCATCTAGCAAGACAAATAACCACACTTTAAAGACACAATCGTTCTATACTTTCTCGCCTGGTGCCACTATGAGTTTACGTGTTTTCGTGTTCCATAAAGATTTGCTGAATTTCATTGAAAACTACTTCAAAGTGCATTTAGAACCCATCAAACATGAAAAATCAGCACACTTTCAAAACACAATCGTTCCTTACTTTCTCTCCCAGTGCCCCTATAAGTTTACATGTTTATGTGTTCTGTAAAGATTTGCTGAAACTTGTTGAAAACTACTTCTAAGTGCATTTAGAACTCATTTAGCATTAAAAATAACAACACTTTAATAACACAATCGTTCCTTACTTTCTCTCCTCGTGCCCCTATGAGTTTATGTGTTTATGTGTTCCGTAAAGATTTGCTAAAACTTGTTGAAAACTACTTCTAAGTGCATTTAGAGCCCATCTAGCAAGAAAAATAACCACACTTTTGAAATATAACCGTTCAATACATTCTCTCCTCGTGCCCCTATGAGTTTATGTGTTGATGTGTTCTGTAAATATTTGCTAAAACTTGTTGAAAACTACTTCTAAAGGCATTTAGCACTCATCTAGCATGAAAAATCACCACACTTTAATAACACAATCGCTCCATACTTTCTCTCCTAGTGCCCCTATGAGTTTACGTGTTTTTGTGTTCCGTAAAGATTTGCTAAAATTTGTTGAAAACTACTTCTAAGTGCATTTAGAACCCAACTAGCAAGAAAAATAACAACACTTAAAAAACACAATCGTTCAATACATTCTCTCCTCGTGCCCCTATGAGTGTATGTGTTGATGTGTTCTTTTAATATTTGCTAAAGCTTGTTGAAAACTACCTCTAAGTGCATTTTGCACCCATCTAGCAAGACAAATAACCACACTTTAAAGACACAATCGTTCCATACTTTCTCGCCTCGTGCCCCTGTGAGTTTACGTATGTATTTGTTCCGTAATGATTTGCTAAAACTTATTGAAAACTATTTCTAAAGGCATTTAGAGCCCATCTAGCATGACAAATAACCACACTTTAAAAACATAATCGTTCCATACTTTCTCTCCTCGTGCCCCTATGAGTTTACGTGTTTATGTGTTGGAACTTGTTGAATACTAATTCTAAGTGTATTTAGAACCTATCTAGAAAGAAAAATAACCATACTTTCTCTCCTAGTGCCCCTATGTGTTTACGAGTTTTTGTTCCGTAAAAATTTGCAAAAACTAGTTGAAAACTACTTCTAAGTGTATTTCGAAACCATCTAGCAAGAAAAATCACAACACTTTAATAACACAATCGTTCCATACTTTCTCTCCTCGTGCCCCTAAGAGTTTACGTTTTATGTGTTCCGTAAAGTTTGGCTAAAACTTGTGGAAAACTGCTTCTAAGTGCATTTAGAACCCATCTAGCAAGAAAAATAACCATACTTTTGAAACACAATTGTTCAATACTTTCTCTCCTCGTGCCCTTATGAGTTTAGTGTTTATGTGTTATGTAATGATTTGCTAAAACTTGTTAAAAACAACTTCTAAGTGCATTTAGCACCCATCGATTAAGACAAATAACCACACTTTCAAGACACAATCGTTCCATACTTTCTCTCCTCGTGCCCCTTTGAGTTTACGTATGTAAATGTTCTGTAAAGATTTGCTAAAACTTGTTGAAAACTATTTCTAAGTGCATTTACAGCCCATCTAGGATGAAAAATCACCAAACTTTAAAAATACAATCGTTACATACTTTCTCTCCTCGTGCCCCTATAAGCTTACGTGTTTATGTGTTCGTAAAGTTTTGCTGAAAATTGTTGAAAACTACTTCTAAGTGTATTTAGAACCCATCTAGCAAGAAAAATAACCATACTTTCAAAACCAAATCGTTCCATACCTTCTCTCCTAGTGCCCCTATGTGTTTAAGAGTTTTTGTGTTCCGTAAAGATTTGCAAAAACTTGTTGAAAACTACTTCTAAGTGCATTTAGAAACCATCTAGCAAGAAAAATCACCACACTTTAGTAACACAATCGTTCCATACTTTCTCTCCTCGTGCCCCTATGAGATTACCTGTTTATGTGTTTTGTAAAGATTTTCTAAAACTTGTTGAAAACTACTTCTAAGTGCATTTAGAACCCATCTAACAAGAAAAATAACCATACTTTCAAAACACAATTGTTCCACACTTTCTCTCCTAGTGCCCTTATGTGTTTTCGTGTTTTTGTGTTCCGTAAAGATTTGCTAAAACTTGTTGAAAACTACTTCTAAGTGCATTTAGAACCCATCTACCAAGAAAAATAACTGCACTTTTAAAATACAATCGTTCCATACTTTCTCTCCTCTTGCCCCTATAAGTTTCCGTGTTTATGTGTTTTGTAAAGATTTGCTAAAACTTGTTGAAAACTACTTCTAAGTGCATTTTGAACCCATCTAGCATGAAAAATCACCACACTTTTAAAACACAATCGTTCCATACTTTCTCTCCTCGTGCCCCTATGAGTTTACGTGTGTATGTGTTTCGTAATGATTTGCTAAAACTTGTTGAAAACTACTTCTAAGTGCATTTAGAAACCATCTAGCAAGAAAAATCACCACACTTTAGTAACACAATCGTTCCATACTTTCTCTCCTCGTGCCCCTATGAGATTACCTGTTTATGTGTTTTGTAAAGATTTTCTAAAACTTGTTGAAAACTACTTCTAAGTGCATTTAGAACCCATCTATCAAGAAAAATAACCATACTTTCAAAACACAATTGTTCCACACTTTCTCTCCTAGTGCCCCTATGTGTTTTCGTGTTTTTGTGTTCCGTAAAGATTTGCTAAAACTTGTTGAAAACTACTTCTAAGTGCATTTAGAACCCATCTACCAAGAAAAATAACTGCACTTTTAAAATACAATCGTTCCATACTTTCTCTCCTCTTGCCCCTATAAGTTTACGTGTTTATGTGTTTTGTAAAGATTTGCTAAAACTTGTTGAAAACTACTTCTAAGTGCATTTTGAACCCATCTAGCATGAAAAATCACCACACTTTTAAAACACAATCGTTCCATACTTTCTCTCCTCGTGCCCCTATGAGTTTACGTGTGTATGTGTTTCGCAATGATTTGCTAAAACTTGTTGAAAACTACTTCTAAGTGCATTTAGAAACCATCTAGCAAGAAAAATCACCACACTTTAGTAACACAATCGTTCCATACTTTCTCTCCTCGTGCCCCTATGAGATTACCTGTTTATGTGTTTTGTAAAGATTTTCTAAAACTTGTTGAAAACTACTTCTAAGTGCATTTAGAACCCATCTAACAAGAAAAATAACCATACTTTCAAAACACAATTGTTCCACACTTTCTCTTCTAGTGCCCCTATGTGTTTTCGTGTTTTTGTGTTCCGTAAAGATTTTCTAAAACTTGTTGAAAACTACTTCTAAGTGCATTTAGAAACCATCTAGCAAGAAAAATCACCACACTTTAGTAACACAATCGTTCCATACTTTCTCTCCTCGTGCCCCTATGAGATTACCTGTTTATGTGTTTTGTAAAGATTTTCTAAAACTTGTTGAAAACTACTTCTAAGTGCATTTAGAACCCATCTAACAAGAAAAATAACCATACTTTCAAAACACAATTGTTCCACACTTTCTCTCCTAGTGCCCCTATGTGTTTTCGTGTTTTTGTGTTCCGTAAAGATTTGCTAAAACTTGTTGAAAACTACTTCTAAGTGCATTTAGAACCCATCTACAAAGAAAAATAACTGCACTTTTAAAATACAATCGTTCCATACTTTCTCTCCTCTTGCCCCTATAAGTTTACGTGTTTATGTGTTTTGTAAAGATTTGCTAAAACTTGTTGAAAACTACTTCTAAGTGCATTTTGAACCCATCTAGCATGAAAAATCACCACACTTTTAAAACACAATCGTTCCATACTTTCTCTCCTCGTGCCCCTATGAGTTTACGTGTGTATGTGTTTCGTAATGATTTGCTAAAACTTGTTGAAAACTACTTCTAAGTGCATTTAGAAACCATCTAGCAAGAAAAATCACCACACTTTAGTAACATAATCGTTCCATACTTTCTCTCCTCGTGCCCCTATGTGATTACCTGTTTATGTATTTTGTAAAGATTTTCTAAAACTTGTTGAAAACTACTTCTAAGTGCATTTAGAACCCATCTAACAAGAAAAATAACCATACTTTCAAAACACAATTGTTCCACACTTTCTCTCCTAGTGCCCCTATGTGTTTTCGTGTTTTTGTGTTCCGTAAAGATTTGCTAAAACTTGTTGAAAACTACTTCTAAGTGCATTTAGAACCCATCTACCAAGAAAAATAACTGCACTTTTAAAATACAATCGTTCCATACTTTCTCTCCTCTTGCCCCTATAAGTTTACGTGTTTATGTGTTTTGTAAAGATTTGCTAAAACTTGTTGAAAACTACTTCTAAGTGTATTTTGAACCCATCTAGCATGAAAAATCACCACACTTTTAAAACACAATCGTTCCATACTTTCTCTCCTCGTGCCCCTATGAGTTTACGTGTGTATGTGTTTCGTAATGATTTGCTAAAACTTGTTGAAAACTACTTCTAAGTGCATTTAGAACCCATCTAACAAGAAAAATAACCATACTTTCAAAACACAATTGTTCCACACTTTCTCTCCTAGTGCCCCTATGTGTTTTCGTGTTTTTGTGTTCCGTAAAGATTTGCTAAAACTTGTTGAAAACTACTTCTAAGTGCATTTAGAACCCATCTACCAAGAAAAATAACTACACTTTTAAAATACAATCGTTCCATACTTTCTCTCCTCTTGCCCCTATAAGTTTATGTGTTTATGTGTTTTGTAAAGATTTGCTAAAACTTGTTGAAAACTACTTCTAAGTGCATTTTGAACCCATCTAGCATGAAAAATCACCACACTTTTAAAACACAATCGTTCCATACTTACTCTCCTCGTGCCCCTATGAGTTTACGTGTTTATGTGTTTCGTAAAGTTTTGCTGAAACTTGTTGAATACTAATTATAAGTGCATTTAGAACCCATCTAGCATGAAAAATAATCACACTTTAAAAACACAATCGTTCTATACTTTGTCTCCTCGTTCCCCTATGATTTACGTTTTATGTGTTTCGTAAAGATTTGCTAAAACATATTGAATACTACTCCTAAGTGCATTTAAAACCCATCTAGCCTGAAAAATCACCTAACTTTAAAAACCTAATCGTTCCATACATTTTCTCCTCGTGCCCCTATGAGTTTACGTTTTATGTGTTCCGTAAAGTTTGGCTAAAACTCTTGGAAAACAGCTTCTAAGTGCATTTAGAACCCATCTAGCAAGAAAAATAACCACACTTTTGAAAGACAATCGTTCAATACTTTCTCTCCTCGTGCCCCTATGAGTTTACGGCTTTATGTGTTTCGTAAAGATTTGCTAAAACTTGTAGAAAACTACTTATAAGTGCATTTAGAACCCATCTGGCAAGAAAAATTACCACACTTTTGAAAGACAATCGTTCAATACTTTCCCTCCTCGTACCTATGAGTTTACGTGTTTATGTGGTCCGTAAAGATTTCCTAAAACTTGTTGAAAACTACTTCTAAGTGCATTTAGAACCCATCTATAAAGAAAAATAACCACACTTTAAAAACACAATCTTACCATACTTACTCTCCTCTTGCCCCTATGAGTTTACGTGTGTATGTGTTCCGTAATAATTTGCTAAAACTTGTTGAAAACTATTTTTAAGTGCATTTAGAACCCATCTAGCATGAAAAATCACCACACTTTGAAAACACAATCGTTCCAAACTTTCTCTTCTCTTGCCCCTATGAGTTTACGTTTTATGTGTTTCGTAAAGATTTGCTAAAACTTGTTGAAACCTACTCCTAAGTGCAATTAGAACCCATCTAGCATGAAAAATCACCACAATTTAAAAACACAACGTTCCATACTTTCTCTCCTTGTGTCCCTATGAGTTTACATGTTATGTGTTCCATAAAGTTTTGCTAAAACTTGTTGAAAACTACCTCTCAGTGCATTTAGAACCCTTCTAGCATGAAAAATAATGACACTTTCACAACATAATCGTTCCATAGTTACTCTCCTAGTGCCACTATGAGTTTACATGTTTTTGTGTTTCGTAAAGATTTGCCGAATTTCATTGAAAACTACTTCAAAGTGCATTTAGAACCCATCAAACATGAAAAATCAGCACACTTTAAATACACAATCGTTCCATACTTTCTCTCCCAGTGCCCCTATAAGTTTACATGTTTATGTGTTCTGTTAAGATTTGCTAAGACTTGTTGAAAACTACTTCTAAGTGCATTTTGAACACATTTAGCATTAAAAATAACCACACTTTAATAACATAATCCTTCCTTACTTTCTCTCCTCGTGTCCCTATGAGTTTACGTGTTTATGTGTTCCGTAATAAACCTATTGAAAACTACTTCTAAGTGCATTTAGAACCCATCTACCAAGAACAATAACCACACTTTTAAAACACAATCGTTCCATACTTTCTCTCCTCGTGCCCCTATAAGTTTACGTGTTTATGTGTGTTCTGTAAAGATTTGCTAAAATTTGTTGAAAACTACTCCTAAGTGCATTTAACAGTCCTCAAGCAAGAAAAATAACAACACTTTATAAACACAGTCGTACAATACTTTCTCTCCTCGTGCCCCTATGAGTTTACGTGTGTATGTGTTCCGTAAAGATTTGCTAAAACATGTTGAAAACTATTTCTAAGTGCATTTAGAGCCCATCTAGCATGAAAAATCACCACACTTTAAAAACACAATCGTTCCAAACTTTTTTCTCCTCATGCCCCTATGAGTTTACGTTTTATGTGTTTCGTAAAGATTTGCTAAAACTTGTTGAAAACTACTTCTAAGTGCAATTAGAACCCATCTAGCATGAAAAATAACCACACTTAAAAAAAAACAATCGTTCAATACTTTCTCTCCTCGTGCCCCTATGAGTTTACGTGTGTATATGTTCCGTAAAGATTTGCTAAAACTTGTTGAAAACTATTTCTAAGTGCATTTAGAGCCCATCTAACATGAAAAATCACCACACTTTAAAAACACAATCGTTCCAAACTTTTTCTCCTTGTGCCCCTATGAGTTTACGTTTTTTGTGTTTCGTCAAGATTTGCTAAAACTTGTTGAAAACTACTCCTAAGTGCATTTAGAACCCATCTATCATGAAAAATCACCACACTTTAAAAACATAATCGTTCCATACTTTCTCTCCTCGTGCCCCTATGATTTTACGTTTTATGTGTTTCGTAAAGATTTGCTAAAACTTGTTGAAACCTACTCCTAAGTGCATTTAGAACCCATCTAGCATGAAAAATCACCACACTTCAAAAACACAATCGTTCCATACTTTCTCTCCTTGTGTCCCTATGAGTTTACGTGTTTATGTGTTCCATAAAGTTTTGCTGAAACTTATTGAAAACTACCTCTCAGTGCATTTAGAACCCATCTAGCATGAAAAATAATGACACTTTCAAATCATTCCATACTTACTCTCCTAGTGCCACTATGAGTTTACGTGTTTTTGTGTTCTGTAAAGATATGCCGAATTTCATTGAAAACTACTTCAAAGTGCATTTAGAACCCATCAAACATGAAAAATCAACACACTTTAAAACCACAATCATTCCATACTTTCTCTCCCAGTGCCTATAAGTTTACATGTTTATGTGTTCTGTAAAGATTTGCTGAAACTTGTTGAAAACTACTTCTAAGTGCATTTAGAACTCATTTAGCATTAAAAATAACCACACTTTAATTACACAATCGTTCCTTACTTTCTCTCCTCGTGCCCCTATAAGTTTACGTGTTTATGTGTTCTGTAAAGATTTACTAAAACTTGTTGAAAACTACTTCTAAGTGCATTTAACAGTCCTCTAGCAAGAAAAATAACAATACTTTAAAACACAATCGTACCATACTTTCTCTCCTCGTGCCCCTATGAGTTTACGTGTGTATGTGTTCCGTAAAGATTTGCTAAAACTTGTTGAAAACTATTTCTAAGTGCATTTAGAGCCCATCTAGCATGAAAAATCACCACACTTTAAAAACACAATCGTTCCAAACTTCTTCTCCTCGTGCCCCTATGAGTTTACGTTTTATGAATTTCGTAAAGATTTGCTAAAACTGGTTGAAAACTACTCATAAGTGCATTTTGAACCCATCTAGCATGAAAAATCACCACACTTTAAAAACACAATCGTTCCATACTTTCTCTCCTCGTGCCCCTATGAGTTTACGTGTTTATGTGTTCCGTAAAGTTTTGCTGAAACTTATTGAATACTAATTCTAAGTGCATTTAGAACCCATCTACCATGAAAAATAATCACACTTTAAAAACACAATCGTTCTATACTTTCTCTCCTCATGCCCCTATGAGTTTACGTTTTATGTGTTTCGTAAAGATTTGCTAAAACTTGTTGAAAACTATATTTAAGGGCATTTAGAGCCCATCTAGCATGAAAAATCACCACACTTTAAAAACACAATCGTTCCATACTTTCTCTCCTCGTGCCCCTATGAGTTTACGTGTTTATGTGTTCCGTAAAGTTTTGCTGAAACTTATTGAATACTAATTCTAAGTGCATTTAGAACCCATCTACCATGAAAAATAATCACATTTTAAAAACACAATCGTTCTATACTTTCTCTCCTCATGCCCCTATGAGTTTACGTTTTATGTGTTTCGTAAAGATTTGCTAAAACTTGTTGAATACTACTCCTAAGTGCAATTAGAACCCATCTAGCTTGAAAAATCACCACACTTTAAAAACACAATCGTTCCATACTTTTTCTCCTCGTGCCCCTATGAGTTTACGTTTTATGTGTTCCGTAAAGTTTGGTTAAAACTTGTGGAAAACTGCTTTTAAGTGCATTTAAAACACATCTTGCAATAAAAATAACCACACTTTTGAAACACAATCGTTCAATAATTTCTTTCCTCGTGCCCCTGTGAGTTTACGTGTTTATGTGTTCTGTAATGATTTGCTAAAACTTGTTGAAAACCACTTCTAAGTGCATTTAGCACCCATCTAGCAAGACAAATAACCAAACTTTAAAAACACAATCGTTCCATACTTTCTCTCCTCGTGCCCATGTGAGTTTACGTATTTATGTGTTCCGTAAAGATTTGCTAAAACTTGTTGAAAACTATTTCTTGGGGCATTTAGAGCCCCTATGAGTTTTTCTTCTCTTGCCCCTATGAGTTTACATTTTATGTGTTTCGTAAATGATCCTCGATGCCAGTCGTCCCGCGGGTCAGTCTCTCGTCCTGATGCTCGATGCTATCCTGACCCGCAACCCGATCCTCGATACTCGATGCCATCATGTACTGCAGATCGATCTGATATCGACACGATCCGTCCCGCGGATCACTAAGTGTCCTATCCGCGGTTTACCCATCCATATTATTTCACTTGGGTAAATTACCCAATATTATTTATTTCCCTAAGTACCAATTCGGCACTTAGGTCAATAGAGCGCTACGCCAACAAAGGAAGAAATGACCTGATTTTCGAAGAAGGAGATCTGGTGTGGATCCATCTGAGGAAGGATCGATTTCCAGCTAAACGCAAGAATAAGCTAATGCCCAGAGTTGATGGACCATTCGAAGTCATCAAGAGGATCAATAACAATGCCTACCGAATCGATCTCAAAGGGAAGTATAATCTTTCTGATGCTTTTAATGTTTCTGACTTGCTTCCTTATGTTGCAGATTCAGATTTGAGGACAAATCCTTTTCAAGAGGGAGAGGATGATGTGATCGTGACAAGCTCTGAGGAGGAAGAGCCGGAGGTAGTTGGAAGGATCACTCGTTCCAGAGCTAGAGAGATGGCTAAGGAAGCTCACGCCCTCATTGCCGCAGAAGACATCAATCAAATGGAGGCTAAAGCTCACATCTTCAACATCTATATCCTGAAGAACGAAGAACCCAGTAACAACCACTAAGTAACTTAGGTGATGATTTTGTACTCTTTTCCTTGGTGAGGATTTTGGTAGGAAGGAGGTTCTTCTCCAAGGTTTTTAACGAGGCAGAATCATTGCTACGTCGAGTTACTTAGGAGTTGCTGCAAATGGGTAATAATGTGCAAGTTATATCGATTATGCACTAGTTTAGTAGAGGCGCACCATTTAGGTCCATTTGGAAGGGACGCCTCGTTGTTTTATTTTCAGTTTAAACGTCTCGTAGTTTTACTTAAGACTTCTTGTTGTTTTGGGCGTGTGCCCTAATTTCCTTTGTGCCGTGACTATAAGTACTAGAGACATGACTCTTTTGTAGGGCAGCTTGGATTTTAACGTGAAAGAAAACAACAAAGTTTGCTCTTGATTCCTTGACCCAAAAAGTTCATTGAATTCGATTTTCTTACAAGTCTACACTTACAAGAAAATCTTCTATCAATCATCATTCATCATCATCCTCTCAATCGATTCCATCTCCATCTCTTATCATCGTTGCTGCCATCCTTGAAACTTCATCATCACGCCATCATCCCCTTCATAATCGCTTCATCTCAGTCTTTCCTTTGGAGTTGATCACCTAGGATCTCATCAGGTTTGTGTTTAGGTTTTGTGTTTAGGCTTGATTCCAAACTGTTTGAGAATAGAGAACTAAAGAGTATATAGATTATAAAGAGTATAAAGATTAGAGAGTTTAATAGAGTATATAGAGGTTTTGAAGATTAAGAAAGGGGTAGATTAAGAAATGTTCTCTATTCTCATGAATGGTTTCTCTTTGGATAGATCATGGATTCATTTTTATCAATTCACCAAGAGAGTAAGGATAGGAAATAACCCAAATCAAGCTTCCATTGGTTTGAATGACATTTGGCCGAATGCTTCTCCTCTCCAATGGTCGCCATTTGACACTCTCCACTTGCATTCAATTCCCCTTCTCTAGCAAACCAATCAATCCTTCCTTCATCTAACCTCACCAACAAAGGCTTCTTGAGAGTAAACAACATCCTTGAGCTTCATAGGAAAGGAAAGCTCCAATCTTTAATGGTATTCTTCCCTTGAATCCCACTTACTTCACACTAATGACCAAGCTTCACACTTGGATTTTCTTCAAGAGATTCTCAAGTAAGCTTCTCCTAGCTTACTTGGACCAAGATCTGGCTCCATGGTGAGAGTGCTCAAGAACCCATGAGTTCTTCTCTCATTTTCCCACTTGTTTGAACCGGTCATCATTGAGCTCCAAGGATGGAAATTCCTCACCCTCTTTTTTTGAGCTTCTTCTTCAAAGGGACGGGCTTCTTCTCATGGGTAAGATCTTCTTTAACCCGTGAGGGGCTTCTCCGTTCACCTTCTTCTTTCTTCATGAAAGCTTCGAGCTTTCTTCTTCTTCTTTCTTCTTGAAAGCTTCAAGCTTTCTTCTTCTAGACTTCCATGGGAAAGCTTTGAGCTTTCTTCTTCTTCTTTCCCTACAGCTCAGACCTAGCTTTCTCCGAGCAATAGATCTGAGTTTCATCAAAGAGTATCCAATCAAGGAGTAACCAAAGAAGAGATCTTTTCAAAGCATCTCTTCAACACAAGCACAGCGAAAAACGAGTTTAGAATGTATGTTAGACTTAGCGCATAAGGAGAATGGAAATCTCCTTATAACGATTCAATCTAACATTTTTAAGAATCCCAAGAGCTTATGCTCTAATACCATGTTGGAATTTGAGTGAGTCTTAGCTCACAAAGAGAGATCCAACCGAGATTAGAGAGGTTGAATCACAAGAACAGCTCAAATGAGCACAAAAGAGTTTAGAACAGATTTAGAGAGTTTAGAACAGATTATGAGAGATTTAGAAAGAGATTAGGAGAGATTAAGAATAGATTAAGCATAACATGGGTTCAATCCTAAAGGATCTCACCCTAAACACTAATCTCTCCTAATATCTACATTTGGAATACTTTGATATGAACAAGAGAGAAAGAGTAAGAAATGAATCTGATTTTTCTTATTATTCTTGTTTGTGATTACAAAAGGGGATTACAAATATATAAAGGGAAAAACTAAAGTGAAATCTGATCCAAAAGTGGATCATATGACCGTTTGACTCATTTTGCTTTATGACAACATAAAGCAAAAGCAACCTTATCATCAAATGGTCCCCTCTTATCTCTAAATGGTAATATTGAGATTTGGGACCACAAGGGAAGACAAACTGATCCGCGTCTCCACATGGTCGGATTCAGACCCGCGCCTCGATGCCTCGGTACCGCGGGTCGAGGATCCATCCGTCCCGCGCCTCGGGAACACGTACCGCGGGTCGAGTGCTGTCCCTTGTCTCCAATCCTTCCTGCGTCTCCATGATTTGGAACATGACCGTTCTTCATCACTCCCATATTTACCAAGTTACCAAAGTTACCCAATTTATTGATTTCACCATGGTAACTCTTTATTCACTTTAGTAACTGAAGAGATGATAATTGATTAATCACTCTTAAGTACTCTCCTTGATTAACATCAGCGGGTCAAGTGAAGCGGGTCGGATCTTCTCGGGGGTATTATTGACCAAAATAAATAAAGGTCATGTGAATAAATCACCAAAGGGAAATAAAATGGTGTTAAGTGTGTATCGGACCCGCGGGAAGGTTTGGCATCGAAGGAAACCTACCGCGGGTCGATCTGGCATCGAGTATCAGGAAGGCCAGGCGCGGATAAGTACGCGGAACGGATCGTCTTGGTATCAGGACGAGTGGCGTCGTCCCACGGTACGAGTGGCAACGAGACGTGGGACGTAAGCCGCGTACCACAGCACCGGGTCGCGTGACGGGTCATCGGATAAATGCGCGGATCCGAATCCGGATAAACGGGCGGACATGCGGATCCTTTCCGCTGACCATCCTTATCCCGCATTGACCATCGATGCCAGTTCTTCCCAGTACGAGAGCGACGTGCCATCCTCGATCCGGGCATCGAGGCAGACAGCGACCGCGGGTCGCTTTCCGTCCGAGCATGTGACCGTTTGTTCCAAACGGTCTCTTACCATTTTTAGAAGTCCCCTAGCTCTATTTAAACATTGTAACACACATGTAAACAATCATCTTGAATAATTTTAATTATCAAGTTCATATTCTCTCAATCTTCTATTCTTCCTAAAACTCTAATTCTCTCAAATCTCTAAGTCTATTTCCGCAAATTCTAACATGGTATCAGAGCCAGTTTGATTCTTGTGACCACAATACTCTCATAATCTTCTAATTTCAATCTCTTTCCGTTTTGTGGATTTTCTTTAAAACGTTAGATCAAATCGTTATATCGAGTTTTCCATTCTCTTTATGCGCTTGATTTAACATACATAGAGAAAAGTTAATCCCAAATTGGTTTCAAAAGTCTTGAGCTCTTATCCTCTAAAATTCCTTTTTCCTCGGAAATCTAAAATTCAAAATGGAAACCGGTGGATCAAGTAAACCACTCGTTCTTCCGATTATTCTCAAGAAAGAAAATTATCTTTTATGGTCAAAAACCACTAAAACAGCCCTTTGTGGGCGTGGTCTATGGAGCCACATCGATCGTAGCCTCGTGCCAAAAGCACCCGAGTTGGATTCATCCGATGAAGAAGAAGATGATGAAGAAAAGAAAGCAAAGGAGGCCAAATGGTTTCAAGAAGATCAAACCGTGTTGGCCATTCTTCAAAATGGGATTGACACTCCAATCCTCGTTGCTTACTCATATTGCGAAACCGCTAGTGAGCTTTGGGAGACTCTAAAGAAAGTCTATGGAAACATTTCCAATCTAACCCGTGTGTTCGAGGTAAAGAAAGCATTGAACGAGCTTAGCCAAGGAGATGGGGACTTTACCGAACACCTCGGGAAGTATCAAGCACTTAGAGCCGAGTTGGAAATGCTTCGGCCATTTACCATGGATCCCGAAGCTCTTAATGAACGAAGAGAGCAAGACAATGTGTTCGGTCTCCTCCTTACCATAAGTTCCTCCTACAATGATCTTATCAAGCATATCTTACGTTCCGACAAGCTTTCAAGCTTTGACGACATATGTGCTCAAATTCAAAAGGAACTAGCCTCCCATGGGCTGTTTAAGGAAAAGGGGGAGCTACCAACTGCTCACAAAGGAGCCTATACACCGTATGTAGATAAGAGGAACAACAACAACAACAATCGGTACACCAACAACTACCAAGGACCGAATCCCGACTTGTGGTGCGAACATTGCAAGAAGATCGGTCATACTAAGGCAAAATGCTATATCCTCAATCCACACCTTAGGCGGTTTCATCCAAAGCCAAGTAACTTTGAGCCGAGAGCTTACGAACCAAGAGCAAACTATGGGGCAACCAAGAACGATCAAACTCAAACCATGCCATCCAAGCAAGGGGGAGAAGTGAACCTTGGAGACTATGTCAAGAAATCCGACATGGAGGCCATGATCAAAGCACTCAAAGAATCCGGTATCACTTACTTCTCCCATAAACCCAAAAATGATTTAATTGTTGATTCGGGTGCCTCACATCATATGATTAGTAATGAGAACTTACTTGGG
This sequence comes from Draba incana, assembly GCA_963576765.1. NCBI lineage: Eukaryota > Viridiplantae > Streptophyta > Magnoliopsida > Brassicales > Brassicaceae > Draba > Draba incana. The sequence goes on from OY755208.1 coordinate 18,668,885, forward strand.
AATATTATGAAAATTAATGGTAGTGTAGAAATTGCAAATGGTGATAAAATACCGATTGATGGAATTGGAAATTTAAAACTATTCGGAAAAGAATCTAAAGCATTTTATATGCCAAAATTTGCTAGTAATTTGTTATCTATTAGTAAAGTGACTAAGGATCTAGATTGCTATGCTATTTTTTGGCCTAATAACGTTCATTTTCAGGATATTAAGTCGGCTAAGATTATTGGAGAAGGTAGAACCAAGGATGGTCTATACATTCTCGAAGAATCTCTACCAAGACCGCTTGCTTTTGCTTCAAATTTTAATTTACCAAATAATGCGATTTGGCATGCTAGACTAGGACATCCTCATGCTAGAGCCATTGAACTTATGTTACCAAATGTTGTCTTTAATCATTTAACTTGCGAATCTTGTATTTTGGGCAAACATTGCAAAACCGTCTTTAATAAATCTACAACCATTTATGAAAAATGCTTTGACTTAGTTCATTCGGATGTATGGACATCTCCATGCTTGTCTAGGGATAACAACAAGTATTTCGTGACTTTCATTGATGAAAAATCAAAATATACTTGGGTAACCCTTCTACCATCAAAAGATCGTGTGTTTGATGCATTCATTAACTTTGAAAATCATGTGATTAACCATTACAATGCCAAGATTAAAGTGTTTAGGTCGGATAATGGAGGTGAATATACAAGCAACAAATTCAAAGAACACTTGGCGAGTCATGGCATTGTTCATCAAACTTCATGCCCATACACACCCCAACAAAACGGCGTGGCCGAAAGAAAGAATAGACATCTAATGGAAACCGCAAGATCAATGATGTTTCATACTAATGTTCCCAAGAGATTTAGGGGAGATGCGGTCATGACGGCATGCTATTTGATAAATAGAATGCCCACCAAAATCCTAGAAGATCACTCACCATTCGAGGTACTAAATCAAACTAGACCTTCTTTGGAACATCTAAGGGTTTTCGGTTGTGTTTGTTTTGTTTTAGTTCCGGGAGAATTAAGGACCAAGTTGGATGAGAAAAGCACCAAGTGCATGTTCATTGGATATTCAAATACTCAAAAGGGTTACAAGTGCTACAATCCGATTAGCAACAAGTGCTACGTGTCTCGTGATGTGAAATTCATTGAAGATCAAGGATACTATGAGAAGAAAGATTGGGAGAGCTTGAAAGATCTAACCACACCATCGGACCGGGGAGCTTCCTTAAGATTCCTCCTAGAACATCTTAAAGGACCGGTCTCATCACAAGAGGAGGGTACGCCTCAAGTTCAAACCCCGGAGGATCCTACACAAGAAGAGGCACCTATCAATACCGATAGTTTAGAAATACCACCACTCGAGGAAATAAATGCTCATGAAGAGAACCAAGAACCGGAAACTCAAGAAGATAACAATGGTCAACCCGAGGAACAAGTACCCGAAGAAGTCCAACCACTTAGGCGAAGTGGAAGGATTAGAAGTGACCCATCTACATGGAAAGATAAGAGAGTGTTCTACAACAACAAAGCCGTTGCTCATCCGATCCAAGCCACATGTTCTCTCGCCCTTTTGCCTTCGAACTGTCAAGCATTCATAGCTAAGATTGATGAGCATGTGATCCCATCAACATATGAGGAGGCTATGGAAAAAGAAGAATGGGGTGGTGCAGTGGATGAGGAAGTTGGAGCCATGATCAAGAATCATACTTGGGATGAAGCCGATCTCTTGGAAGGGAAAAGACCCGTGACCTCCAAGTGGGTGTTCACCATAAAACACTTTAGTAGTGGGGAGATTGAACGGTTCAAAGCAAGATTAGTGGCAAGAGGATTCACTCAAACCTACGGGGATGACTATACAGATACGTTTGCTCCGGTGGCCAAACTTAATATGGACCGTGTTGTTCTCTCCTTGGCGGTCAACCTAGATTGGGAACTTTGACAAATGGATGTAAAGAATGCCTTCTTACAAGGAGAGCTTGAAGAAGAAGTCTACATGGCTCCACCACCCGGACTTGAAGGGATAGTAAAACCGGGAAAAGTGTTGCGATTAAGGAAGGCTATTTATGGACTCAAGCAATCACCAAGAGCGTGGTACAAGAAGCTCAGTGTCACCCTTATGGATAAGGGATTCAAGAAATCGGAGTTAGATCACACCCTCTTCACTATGCAAGGACCAAGAGGTATCATCATTGTCCTTGTTTATGTTGATGATCTAATTATTTCCGGTAGTGATAAGGTAGGGATCCAAGAGACCAAGGAGTATCTCAAATCGGATTTTGAGATCAAGGATCTTGGAGAGCTTAAGTACTTCCTTGGAATAGAAGTTTGCCGGTTCTCAAACGGCTTACATATCTCCCAAAGGAAGTATACTTTGGATCTTCTCAAGGAAACGGGGAAGATAGGGGCTAAACCGGCCAAGACACCTCTAGATGAAGGCTACAAGGTCGTTCGAAAGGGGGAGATTGAAGATGAGCCATACAACAATCCGGCTCAATATCGAAGAATGGTGGGAAAGATGATATATTTGACACTTACTAGACCGGACCTTTGCTTTCCGGTCAATCAAGTGAGTCAACACATGAAAGAACCAAAGTGCATCATTGGAATATGGTAGAACGGATACTTCGATATCTAAAAGGAAGTCCCGGTCAAGGAGTTTGGATGGGAAAGAATGAGAATACGGAAGTGGTTGGCTATTGTGATGCGGATTGGGCCGGAGACGTCAATGACCGCAAGTCTACCACCGGGTATTGTACATTCCTTGGAGGAAACTTAGTAACTTGGAAGACAAAGAAGCAAAAGTCCGTGTCTTGTTCAAGTGCCGAGGCCGAGTATAGAGCAATGAAGAAACTTACAAACGAGCTCACTTGGCTAAAAGGGATCTTGCTACACTTGGGAGTATCACAAGACCACCCATTCATCATGCATTGTGATAATCAAGCGGCCATTCACATAGCAACAAACTCGGTGTTTCATGAAAGGACCAAACACATCGAGATTGATTGTCACAAAGTTAGAGAGAAGATAGAGCAAGGAATGACTCTACCATGCTACACAAGAAGTGAAGACCAATTGGCGGATATTCTCACCAAGGCCGCAAGTCTAAAAGTTAGCAATCACATCTTTAGCAAACTAGGGCTTGTGGACTTGACCAAGCCATGATCGGACCCTCTACCCATGACCATTACACCCTTTTTCCCTTAGTAAGGTTTTATCCCATGAGGTTTTACTTACTAAGGTTTTTTTAATGAGGTAATAGGTTGTGGGTTTCCAAGCTTAGCCTAAATCCGTTATGCTAAGCTTGAGGGGGAGTATTGACCAAAATAAATAAAGATCATGTGAATAAATCACCTAAGGGAAATAAAATGGTGTTAAGTGTGTATCGGACCCGCGGGAAGGTTTGGCATCGAAGGAAACCTACCGCGGGTCGATCTGGCATCGAGTATCAGGAAGGCCAGGCGCGGATCAGTACGCGGAACGGATTATCTTGGTATCAGGACGAGTGGCGTCGTCCCACGGTACGAGTGGCAACGAGATACGGGACGTAAGCTGCGTACCACAGGACCAGGTCGCGTAACGGGTTGTCGGATAAATGCGCGGATCCGAATCCGGGTAAACGGACGGACACGCGGATCCTTTCCGCTGACCATCCTCGTCCCGCATTGACCATCGATGCCAGTCCTTCCCGGTACGAGAGCGACGTGCCATCCTCGATCCGGGCATCAAGGCAGACAGCGACCGCGGGTCGCTTTCCGTCCGAGCATGTGACCGTTTGTTCCAAACGGTCTCTTACCATTTTTAGAAGTCCCCTAGCTCTATTTAAACATTGTAACACACATGTAAACAATCATCTTGAATAATTTTAATTATCAAGTTCATATTCTCTCAATCTTATATTCTTCCTAAAACTCTAGTTCTCTCAAATCTCTAAGTCTATTTCCGCAAATTCTAACAGCCCTCGTTCAACTCTCCGGATGGGCATATGCATGGTGGTTACAAGAAGAAAGAGAACAAAAGAGATATCAAAAACCAGCAATCACCTCTTGGGAACAATTGAAGTTGCTCATGAAGAAGAAGTATGTTCCAAGAGACCTTTTACAAGGAATCAAGGAGCTATATGCTCGGAGGATCCCAAACCGCAAACTCCAAGACACAAAGAGACTTACACCACAAGTAATGCAAAAGGAGCTTAACCAACAGACTAAGTCAGAGCCAAATCTCGAGCATAAATCAGCCTACGGGTCACAACACCGGAGCAACGTCCTAGGGGCTGCAAAAATCAAACAAAATCCAAGCCCCATTCCATTACCTGAAACACAAACGAGACTAAAGGAAGGTAAGTCCTCGAGCCCTCATATTTCAAATGAAATTATTTGTTACAAGTGTCAAGGCAGGGGTCATATAGCTAAGGAATGCCCAACAAATCGAGTGGTGATCCACACAACTATTACTCAAGAAGAAGCTTCCACGAAGACAATGGCGGTCTTGGACCAGTTACAAAGCCATAGAGAAACATTAACAAAGAGAAGTGTAGGGCTGCACCAAAATGAACTAACAAGTTGCTGCTACCCAGCCCACAAAGAAGATGATGCTAGCACTCACGACATCCTATTACAAGAGGAACCACCGGATCAAACATCAAGCTCACACGCCATGATACGTTTGGATCAAGTAAGTAGCCCTTGTATTCAATTTGTTTACGATGGCTCTAAGGCTGTATTAAGTGGTTTATTAAGTTCAGAAAATAGTGAGAAAAGCTTAGGTTTAAAGAAGGAACACATGATAAAAACTTTTTGTCTTAAACCGCAAGTAACATTGAAACCTAACAATGTTAATGAACTGGTTCAAACTCAAACGTGTTTACCTGTTTCTAGTGATTCAATAACTGTGATAACACACTTGTCTAGTGTCAAAAACATTGAGAAAGATTCAGGTACAGAGGAAGATAATACGGACCAAGAAAAAGCTTCCAAAGAGACAACGGTCTTCTCGGATCAGATTTTAGAACATGAAGAATTAACACCAATGTTGAACGCACCTGCTGCCAAAAAAGATAAAAAGTGTCAATGACACTATCCAGATCAAAGAAGAGCCACTAGATTAGGAGAATTACATCATGCTCATTCAAGTATCACAACTTACCATATTCAGACCCTAATGAAGATTCAATGCACCAATGGCTCTTTCCTTTTGAGTTGTGCGACTTGAAGACTGATCAAGACATTCATGGGCTTTTATTACATGGATATATCAAGTATATTTCGAGATATAAAGAGGATCCACTCATATTTCTTTATTTGGCCAAGGTCTCCAACGGCAACAACATTAATGTTGTTTATTTTCTTTCCTTTTTCTTTACTCCTTAATTTCGTGAATGTTGTTTCCTTTCTAGCTTGTGACCGTTTCATCATGTCTGATTTTTGAGCTTATAAAGCTCAACTCATTTGTATCATTATTATGAACCAATCTTTTAGAAATCAATAAGTATTTTTCAGCTTACAAAGTTGTCTTTGTGTTCTTGTTCATTAGAGTTCATAGGTGGATTCCTTGTTCTCTTGTGTTCCTGTCTATAGAACTTGACTGTGGATTCATTTGTGTTCTATTGACTTGCGAATCTAGATTGTTTGTGAGACTCAAACAATTCTGTTTCGTGTGTTGCTCGTGGATTCGATCAACAAAACATCCACTTCCATTTCTATCATCACCCATCTTCCGTAACAAGCTTATAAACTCTTGGTGGATTCCAATCTTATATCACTATGGTTCGGCTAAGCAAGATCAAGAAGGAACCGGGTCATCTAAGCAAGGAGAAGAGGCTCACCAAGTCGACTATGTGAGGAAATCTGACTTGGAGGCTCTCATCAAGTCACTTGCTTTGCTCAAAGAACCCGGTAAAACTTTCTATACTCGAAAACCTAATGATTCTCTTATGGTTGATTCGGGAGCCTCTCATCATATGATTAATAATTTGAACTTGGTTGATAAACTTGAACCATTTAAGGGTAATGTGATGATTGAAAATGGAGATAATATACCGATTAAAGGAATTGGGAACTTGAATTTGTTTAACAAAAGTTCTAGAGCCTTTTACATGCCAAATTTTGAATCAAACTTACTCTCGGTTAAACGTATGACTAGTGACTTGAATTGTTATGCAATCTTTGGTCCTAATGACTTCCATTTTTAGGATATTGAATCCGGGAAAGTGATAGGAGGTGGTGGCACCAAGGATGATCAATATATCTTAGAAGATTTATCACCAAGCTCATCTAGTTTATTTCATTTTCAAACTTGTCTAGGAGTGGCTAATAATGCAATTTGGCATGCTAGAGTAGGACATCCCCATTCTCGGGCTCTTGAAATAATGCTCCAAATGTTTCCTTTGATCACTTGTCTTGTGAATCTTGTATTCTTGGAAAACATTGTAAATCTGTCTTTACTAAGTCTTCTACTATCTATGAAAATTGTTTTGATCTTGTGCATTCGGATGTTTGGACTTCACCTTGTGCATCTAGAGATAACAATAAATACTTTGTCACATTCATTGATGAAAAATCGAAATATACATGGCTTACTTTGTTACCATCCAAGGATAGAGTCTTTGATGCATTTGTGAACTTTCAAACCCATATTACTAACCAATACAATGCCAAGATTAAGATTTTTAGAACATATAATGGTGGTGAGTATATGAGCAATCGATTCAAAGATCACCTAGCTAAACTTGGCATTTTGCATCAAACGACGTGCCCATACACTCCACAACAAAATGGCGTGGCCGAGAGAAAGAATCGCCACTTAATGGAGGTTTCAAGAGCTATGATGTTCCACATGCATGTGCCAAGAAGATTTTGGGGAGATGCGGTTATGACCGCTTGTTACTTATGTAAGATTTTGAAATTAAGGAAGATTAAGGGAGATTAAGAAAGAGATTATAAGAGATTTAAGAGAATGAGAGAATATGAACTTGAAACATTTTGTTTAATATTCAAGATAAAGTATTACATCATAATAGAACAATCCTTAAATAGGCAACATTAAGAAAGGAAAGCAAAATATGACCGTTTGGAGCAAAACCAAAAATGGTGCGGTCAAAGGATGCTGCGGTACGGACGAACAAGTACCGATCCTGATCGGATAAGGACGCGCCTCGTGCATCCGGACTGATCCGCGTCCTTGTGCATCGGAACGGTCCAAAACGGCGCCGTTTGGATAACACGCGTAGACCCGCGTGTTTATCCGTTTGCCCGACCCGGATCCGAATCTGACCCACGTCCTTTCACGTACCGCGGATTGGATGCGTCTCAGTCCTTCTCGTCCCGCGGGTCGACATAGCATCGATGCTTGCGTATTGATCCGCGAAGTCTCTTACTGATCCGCGTTCCCGTCCTGGCGTCGATGCCTCCTGTACCGCGGATCGATATTCCATCGTCCTGCGTCTCGTGAAGACTGATCCGTGGTTTGATGTCACCGTCCCGGAATTATTTCAACTTCCTTCTTTTATTTTCCTTAGTCCCAATGTGAGTCCTAAGGTTAATACTCCCCCTCAAGTTAAACATAAAGAATTTATGCTTAACTTGGAGACTCACATCCATCACCTCATTAAAAACCTTATCAAAGAAAACCTCATGGGATAAAACTTTGATAAGGGAAAAAGAGTGTGGTGATTGTAAGCAAGGGGTCTTCTCATGGATGTGTGAGATCCACAAGCCCAAGTTTGCCCAAGATGTTGTTGCAAACTTTGAGACTTGTGGATTTGGTGAATGTAAGAATTGTGTGAGATTGAGAGTAAGATTGAGAGAAAAGAAGAGTAGTGAAGAGTAAGAGAGATTATGTAACCATGAAGAGTAAAAGAGTATGAACTATGAAAAGATTTTCTTTTTTCAAAGATAAAGTTTTTATCATCCTAGAACAACCTATGTATAGATAAAATTACAAGGGAAACAAAATATGATCGTTTGGAGTGAATCCAAAAATAGGTGCGGTCAAGGATCGGGGCAGTACGGTCGGGCACGTACTGATCCGTGCAGGAGACACGTCATCGTGCATCCAGACGGATCTGCGTCCGTGTGCTGCGGGACGGCCAAAACGACACCGTTTGGTTAAGGCTTTGACCCGTGCGTTTATCCGTTTGCCCAACCCGGATCCAATTCTGACCCGCGTCCTTACTCGTACCGCGGATCGGACATGCCTCGGTTCTTCACGTCCCGCGGGTCGACCGTGCCTTGATGCCTCGTACCATCCCGTGTATTGATCCGCAATTACTCGTCCTGACACCGATTCCACCCGTACTGCGGATCGAGAGTCCATCGTCCCGCGTCTCGGTAGGACTGATCCGCGATCCTTTGTTCCCGATCCGAATTTATTCCAACTCCTTTTTATTTTCCTTAGTCTCAATGTGAGTCCTAAGGTCAATACTCCCCCTCAAGTTAAACATAAAGAATTTATGCTTAACTTGGAGACTCACAATCATCACCTCATTAAAAACCTTATCAAAGAAAACCTCATGGGACAAAACTTTGATAAGGGAAAAAGAGTGTGATGATTGCAAGCAAGGGGTCTTCTCATGGATACGTGAGATCCACAAGTCCAATTTTGCCCAAAATGTGATTGCAAACTTTAAGACTTGCGGCCTTGGTGAACACATCCGCGAGTTGATCTTCGCTCCTTGTAAAGCACGGTATTGTCCATCCTTGCTCTATCTTCTCTCGAACCTTGTGACAATCGATCTCAATATGCTTCGTCCTTTCATGGAACACCGAGTTTGTAGCAATGTGAATCGCAGCTTGGTTATCACAATGCATTATCATCGGCTTATCCATCTCAATTCCCAAGTGAGCCAAGATTCCTCTTAACCATGTAAGTTCGTTTGTCAACTTCTTCATGGCCCTATACTCGGCTTCCGCACTAGAGCATGAGACTTCCTTTTGCTCTTAGTCCTCCAAGTGACCAAATTCCCACCAATGAACGTGCAATATCCGGTTGTTGATCTTCTGTCGTTTCTATCAACGGCCCAATCCGCATCACAATAGCCAACCACATCGGAGCTCTCATTCTTCCCCATCCAAACTCCTAGACCCGGACTATCTTTCAAGTATCGAAGGATCCTCTCAACCATTTGCCAATGATACACCGTTGGTATTTGCATATGTTGACTAATTTGGTTGACCGCAAAACTTATATCCGGTCTTGTGAGACACAAATAAATCAATTTTCCCACAAGCCTTCTATATCTTGATGGATCCTCGTATGGCTCATTGTCCTTCTCCCCCTTTCGAACGCCCTTATAGCCTTCTTCTAATGGGGTTTTAGCCGGTTTACATCCAAGCTTCCCGGTTTCCTTCAATAAATCCAATGTATACTTTCTTTGGGAAATATGCAAATCATTCTTGAACCTACACACTTCAATCCCAAGAAAGTATTTCACTTCTCTGAGGTCTTTCATTTCAAACACCGAGTTGAGGAAGTCCTTTGTATCTTGAATCCCTTTCTTATCACTCCCAGAAATGATCATATCATCCACATAGATCAACACAACAACTATCCCACTCGACCCTTGAAGTGTGAAGAGGGTATGATCTAGCTCACATTTCTTGAATCCTCTTTCCTTTAATGTTGAGCTAAGTTTCTTGTACCAAGCTCTAGGTGATTGTTTTAATCCGTAGATGGCCTTGTTGAGCTTAAGAACCTTTCCGGGTGCTATAGAGGTCTCAAGTCCGGGTGGTGGTATCATATATACTTCCTCCTCGAGGTCACCTTGTAGGAAAGCATTTTTCACGTCCATTTGCCATAGATCCCAATCTAGATTTGCCGCCAATGAGAACACAACCCTCACCGTGTTAAGCTTTGCAACTGGAGCAAATGTATCCGTGTAATCATCCCCATATGTTTGGGTAAATCCTCTAGCCACCAACCGAGCCTTATACCTTTCAAGATCTCCATTACTAAAGTACTTGATTGTGAAGACCCATTTGGAGCTCACGGTTCTCTTGCCTTCAGGAAGATCGGCTTCATCCCAAGTATGGTTCTTAACCATAGCTCCAACCTCATCATCTACTGCCTCTACCCAATGTTCATCTTCCATAGCTTCCTCAAAAGTCTTAGGGATTGTATACTCATCTATCTTTGTCACAAACGCCCTATGAGAAGAAGGTAGAAGGGCAGCGAACACACCGCTTGAATTGGATGAGCTACGGCTTCATTGTTGAAATAAACTCGACTCTCTTTCCATTGAGAGAGATCCTTCTTTAGTCTTGTACTTCTCCGTAAAACCGGTACTTGAACCTCTTCCTCCGGAGTTTCTTCTTCAATAATCCCTTGGTCTTGTTCTTGAACTTCTTCCTCCGGAGTTCCATCCTCATGAATCACTTGTTCTTGTTCTAACTCAACCGGAACCTCATCATGATCGGCTTGTTCTTGAATCGGCTCTTGGACCTCTTCTTCTTGACCCATCTCTTGAACGATTTCCTCTTGAGCTAGTGAAGGGTTGCCTTGGTTTCCAACTTTGTCTCTTGGCTCATGATTCCCAAGATTTTGAAGAAGGAATCGTAAATTAGAGCCAAGGTCCGACGGTGTTGCAAGATCACTCAAGTCTCCTCGGTCCTTAACTCCATAAAACCCTTGTTCCTCTATGAACTTAACATCTCTAGAGACAAATATTTTCCTTGAACTCGGATCATAACACTTATACCCTTTTTGCATTGTTGAATAACCAAGGAATATACATCTTGTGCTCTTTGCTTCTAGCTTGTCCCTTAATTCCCTAGGCACCAAAACAAATCCAAATACTCTCAAGTGATTAAGGAAGGGTTTTTCTTTAGTGAGTACCTCATATGGAGAGACATCCTCAAGGACCTTTGTCGGTGTTCGATTGATCAAATAACATGCGGTCATGACCGCATCTCCCCAATAACGCCTTGGCACATTCATGTGAAACATCATGCTCTTGAAACCTCCATTAGGTGGCGATTCTTTCTTTCGGCCATGCCATTTTGTTGTGGAGTATATGGACAAGTTGTTTGATGCAAAATGCCGAGCTTAGATAGGTGGTCTTTAAATCGGTTGCTTATGTATTCACCACCATTATCTGTTCTAAATATCTTAATCTTGGCATTGTATTGGTTAGCAATATAAGTTTGAAAATTCACAAATGCATCAAAGACTCTATCCTTAGAAGGTAAAAGAGTAAGCCATGTGTATTTCGATTTTTCATTAATGAATGTGACAAAGTATTTATTGTTATCTCTAGATGAGCAAGGTGAGGTCCAAACATCCGAATGCACAAGATCAAAGCAATTTTCATAAACGGTAGAAGACCTAGAAAAAACCGATTTGCAATATTTTCCAAGAATACAGGATTCATAAGATAAATGATCAAAGACAACATTAGGAAGCATTATTTCAAGAGCCCGAGAATGGGGATGTCCTACTCTAGCATGCCATATTGCATTATTTGCTTTCCCTAAACAAGTTTGAAATTGAAAAACACTAGATGAGCTTGGTGATAAATCTTCTAAGACATAGAGATCATCCTTGGTACCACCACCTCCTATCACTTTCCCGGATTCAATATCCTGAAAATGGAAGTCATTAGGACCAAAGATTGCATAACAATTCAAATCACTAGTCATCCTTTTAACCGAAAGCAAGTTTGATTCAAAATTGGGCATGTAAAACGCTTTAGAGTTCTTATTAAATAGATTCAAGTTCCCAATTCCTTTAATAGGTATATTATCACCATTAGCAATCATCACATTTCCTCTAGATGGTTCAAGTTTATCAAGTAAGTTCAAGTTACTAATCATATGATGAGATGCTCCCGAATCAACCACAAGAGAATGTATATTTCCTTTGAGAAATATGCAAACCATTCTTAAATCTACAAACCTCAATCCCAAGGAAATACTTCACCTCTCCAAGATCTTTTATCTCAAAGACCGATTTGAGAAAGTCTTTAGTTTCTTGAATCCCTATCTTATCACTCCCGAAAATGATCATATCATCCACATAGATCAACACAACCACAATTCCTCGAGATCCTTGTAAAGTGAAGAGCGTATGGTCAAGTTCACACTTCTTGAAACCCTTCTCCTTGAGTGTACTACTAAGTTTCTTATACCACGCTCTTGGAGATTTTTTTAGACCATAAATGGCTTTCCTTAGCCTTAGCACTTTCCCGGGCGCAATAGACTTCTCAAGACCGGGAGGAGGCGTCATATACACTTCTTCCTCAAGATCTCCTTGTAAGAACGCATTCTTAACATCCATTTGCCAAAGTTCCCAATCCAAATTCACCGCTAAAGAGAACACAACTCTAACCGTGTTCAACTTAGCCACCGGAGCAAAAGTATCGGTATAGTAGTCTCCATAAGTTTGAGTGAACCCCCTTGATACCAATCTAGCCTTATACCTCTCAAGATCACCATTGCTCAAATACTTTATCGTGAACACCCACTTTGAGCTCACGGCCTTCTTGCCAAATGGGAGGTCCGCCTCAACCCAAGTGTGATTCTTCACCATAGCTCCTACCTCATCTTCTACAGCCTCAACCCAATGTTCATCTTCCATGGCTTCCTCATAAGAACTTGGGATAGTATGCTCATCAATCTTTACAAGGAAAGCCCGATGAGAGGAAGGTTGAAGGTCGATCGAACAAACCGCTTGAATTGGATGAGCCACGGCTTGATGATTATAGTAGACTCTAGTCTCTTTCCATTGAGACGGATCTCTCCTCACTCTTGTCCTTCGTCTAAGAACCGGTTCTACCTCCTCTACCACGGGTGTGGCTTCGGCTTCATGTTCTACCACCGGTTCACTAGACTCTTCTTGAACCTTTTGGTCTTCTACTTGAGCTTCCTCTTGATTAACCGGATGTAACTCTTCCTCATGATCCGATACTTGATTCATGTCTTGAGCTTCGGTAGATGTCGAAGAAGTGGTCTCACCCTCTTTGTCTCTTGGCTCATGATTCCCTAGATATTGAAGAAGGAATCGAAGATTTGAGCCAAGGTCCGACGGGGTAGCTAAGTCTATCAACTCATCTCTATCCTTCACACCATAATATCCTTGAGTCTCCATGAACTTGACATCTCTAGAAACCCAAGTTTTCCAAGTTATCGGATCATAGCACTTATACCCCTTTTGTGTTGTTGAGTAGCCAAGAAAAATGCATCTTTTGCTCTTCTCATCTAGCTTGGTTCTCAACTCACTTGGCACTAACACAAAACAAAGACAACCAAACACTCTTAGATGTTCAATAAAGGGACGAGTTTGGTTTAATACCTCGAATGGAGAAGAATCTCCTAAGATCTTTGTAGGTATCCGGTTGATCAAGTAGCATGCTAGCATTACCGCATCTCCCCAAAAACGTTTTGGAACATTCATGTGGAACATCATAGCATGGGACACTTCCATCAAGTGGCGGTTCTTTCTCTCGGCTACTCCGTTTTGTTGCGGTGTGTACGGACAACTAGTTTGATGCAAGATTCCATGCTTTGAGAGATGGTCTTTGAACCGATTGCTCATGTATTCTCCTCCGTTATCTGTTCTAAAGATTTTAATCTTGGCATTGTATTGGTTAGCAATATAGTTTTGAAAATTTATGAATGCATCAATTACCCGATCTTTAGAAGGCAAGAGAGTAACCCAAGTGTACTTAGATTTTTCATCAATAAATGTCACAAAGTATTTATTATCATCCCTAGATAAACAAGGTGAAGTCCACACATCCGAATGCACCAAGTCAAAGCAATGTTCATAAATAGTAGATGATTTAGAAAATACGGTTTTGCAATGTTTTCCAAGAATACAAGCTTCACAACTCAAATGATCAAAGTAAACATTGGGAAGCATTATTTCAAAAGCACGAGAATGAGGATGTCCTAGTCTAGCGTGTCAAATGGCATTATTCGCGACTCCTAAACAAGATTGGAATGAAAAAGAACTAGATGAGTTTGATGATAAATCTTCAAGAATGTATAAATCATCCTTGGTACCACCACTTCCAATTATCTTTCCCGAATCAATATCCTGAAAATGAACATCATTAGGACCAAAGATTGCATAACAATTCAAATCTTTAGTATCTTTGTTAACCGAAAGTAAGTTTGATTCAAAATTCGGCAAATAAAATGCTTTTGAGCTTTTGTTGAATAAATTCAAGTCTCCAATTCCTTTAATAGGTATATTGTCCCCATTTACAATCATCACATTACCCTTAGATGGTCCTAGGTTCTCAAGAAGATTCAAATTACTAATCATATGATGAGTAGCACCCGAATCAACAACAAGAGATTCACTAGGCTTAAGAGAGTAGAAAGTTTTACCGGATTGATTGAGTGATGCAAAGGACTTGATGAGATCTTCAAGATCGGACTTCCTCACATAGTCTCCTCCTTGGCTCGTCTCTGGTCCGGAACGGTCTTGGTTTGGCTTGGAATGGTCTTGCTCGAGTTTGGTTGATGCTTGATTGGCCCTTGCCCATTCATCCCTAGCACGGTCCGCATAGAATTTCTCCTTGAGATGAGGATGAGTGAGCCAACACCTCTCCTTGGAATGGCCTTTCCTTTTGCAGAAATCACACCAAAACTTGGATTGTTTCTCATCGAACTTATACGCGCCCTTATTAGCCATCGGAAGCTCCCCCTTACTACTAAAGAGCCCAAGAGATCCTTGTTCCCTTTGTATTTGCGCACACACATCATCCATACTCGGGAGCTTTTTCGACCTAAGAATATGCTTGATGAGATCATTGAATATCGGATTCAACGTGAGCAACAAGCCGAAGACCTTGTCTTGTTCTTTCTGTTCATTCAACACCACGGGATCCATTGAGCTAGGCCTCAACATATCAAGCTCGGACCACAATGACCTATACCTTCCCAAGTGTTTGATCAACTCCATATCCTCTTGATGGAGATCATTGATTGCTTTCTTAACCTCAAACACCCGAGCTAAATTCAAGACATTTCCATAAACGTTCTTCAATGTTTCCCAAAGCTCATAGGCCGTCTCACAGTAAGAGTACGCCTCAAGTATAGATGGATCAATACCGTTTTGAAGGATAACGAGCACGGTTTGATCCTCTTGGAACCATTTCTCCTCCCTTTCTTTAGCGGCCTTCTCATCTTCTTTCTCCGTTGCATCAAAGATTGGCCGAAGGGTAAGATCAACATGATTCCATAAGCCTCGGCCACACAAAGCCATCTTCGTGGTCCTAGACCATAACAAGTAGTTTCCTCCCTTGAGGATAATCGGAACCACCATCGGTTTAGTGGTTTCCATCGGGTTCATCTTCGGCTTTCACACACCAAAGAGAGTACCTACACAAAGATTGAAACTTTCCAAACAACCAACAAAGATCCACACTAAAGTTTGAAGATTTATCCCAATCAATGTTGTAGCAACTGATTTTTGACGAAAAGCTTGAAGTTTTAGAAGAGTTTGAACCGATCTAGAGAAAAGCTTGAAACTTTGAGAAGATTCCAAGTAAACAATGTTCAAACCAAAAAAAAAAAAACTACAACTTTCGGATGCTTAGATTGACAAATCCGAAAGCTTTAGTAAAGAAAAGCTTGAAGCTTTATGAATGCTTCAAGGAAATAAGATCCAACTCAAAAGAAACACCAAGAACAAAGAAGAGAGCTTTCGGATCCGAGACAAAGAGTGAAGAACTAGGTCACCATGAACGTGAACGCTCTGATACCATGTAAGTTTTATGAGATTAAGCAGAAGATTAGAGTAGATTAGGTAGAGTTTGAAGATTAATGAAGATTAGAGAGATTAAGGAAGAATAGAGAGAATATGAACTTGAAACATTTTTATTCAAGATAAAGTTTACAATGATTGTTTTCAATCCTTAAATAGAAAGGTACTAGGTAAAGCAACCGTTGGAAAAGATTGATGTCGACATAAAGTGGAAAATGGATTCGGCCGCACGATCAGATCCGTACCGCGGGACGTGGCATCGATCCATGACCTTATCCTCTCGGTCACTCGTTCGGATCAGTACGTGATGCAGTACAACCCGCGTCCTTATGACGACCCGCGTGTTTATCCGACCCGGGTAAACCCGACCCGACTTCATACGTATTGAACCACGCCTTCTCTCGACGCCACCTTGTCCCGCGCCTCGACGCTTCTCGTACTGTGGGTCGAGTGAGCGTACAGCCGAAGACCCGCGTGTTTACCCGACCCGGTTAAACAAGATCCGACTTCACTCGTTCTGATCCGCGTCTCTTCTTCGACGCCATCTCGTACCGCAGGTCGAGCTAGCGTACCGATACGCGTCCCGAACCAACACGACCCGAGTATTATTTTCCCAACGGTTCCATACTTATTTCCTTAGCATATTTTGATGATGCTAAGTTAACAGTCGGGACGCGGGACGTGTGACGCAACGGGTCGAAGTGAAGCGGGTCGGATCTTCTCGCGGGTATTCGGATAAACACGCGGGTCAGACCTCACTTATAGGAACGGTGTCGTTTTGGTCTGCCCGCGTGTACCGAGACGAGGAACCATCCGGATACGTGGGACGCGTCACCCAGCCGCGGATCAGTACGAGCGTCGTACGGCCGTCCTTCCTTGACCGCATCCTTTTTCTTATCCACTCCAAACAGCCTGTTTTTAATCCCTATTGTTGCTTTTCTATATATAGGCTGTTTTAATGATGATGTAAGGCTATCTTTGAATAATAAGAAAAATCAAAGTTCATACTCTCTCTTCATGGCTACCTTATCTCTTACTCTCTCAATCTTCACTACTCTTCACTCAATCTTTTCTAAATCTCTCACAAATCTTACAAGCTAATGCTCAAATACACAAAAGATCCAACCTTTAGAATGGTTGAATCAAAGAAAAGCTCAAGAGAGCACAAAGAGATTTAGAAAGAGTTTTATGACAGATTTGAGTAGATTTAGTGTTGGATTTTAGGGAGCAAATGCTCACATAAACAAGAGATTCATCCTTTAGGAAGGAATGAATCAAAGAAATGCTCAAGAGAGCACAAAGAGATTTAGAAAGAGTTTTATGACAGATTTGAGTAGATTTAGAAGAGATTAGGACTGATTAAAGAAGAGATTAACATAAATGGGTTCAATCCAAATGGATATCTCCCTAAACACTTAAACTCCTAATCTCTACATTTTGAGTAAGTAAAGAGAGAAATAAAAGGAAAGAGAGAAGGGATGAACTTGAAATCTTATCTGATTATTATTATTCAAGTTAAACATTACAAATGATTATTCAAGCTTTATATAGAAAAGCTCAAAGCGATAAGGTCTGATTTATGACCGTTGGGAAAGATTCAACATAAAGGTAAAGTAAAGTGGTCCTCCTTTGACCAGCCATGTGCTTTTTGTCTTCAAGTGGTAAGGACCACAAGTTCCTCCCTGTTGAATTGAGCAATGGAACAGTATCACACACAAGATAATTACAAGCTTAATCTGTCCTAGAATAGTGATTTCCCACTTTCCTCTCTAATTGTGGTTTGTCTAATCTCAGCCACATACTTAGATATTTCATTTGTGGAATCTAAGTATATATTTGTGATTGTAAATCAGAGAAATGAATAAGATTAAGATCTACAAACTCTCTCTCCCAAAACTCAGATTCCATCTCTCTCTCTTGTTCTTCATCTGGATCGAAATATGATCTCTTCTAATCTCTTAAATCTCTTCTAATCTCTTAAGATCTACATGGTATCATAGCAAAAAAGCTCTTGAAGACCTTATTTCCGCAAATACTCTGATCTTTTACCTCTCTATGGAGAACCAGAAGCAATTAACCCTACTAGTTGTTCTTAAAGGGAGCAACTATCTATTGTGGTCTAGAACCACAAAGACAGTACTAAGGAGTTGTGGGCTATGGGTACACTGCCTGAGCTCTCAAGAAGTGTCTAAGGACACAAAAGATGCTGGAGCTGGAGAAGGAGGAGTGGAGTCTCTTGCCAAGATCTACACCAGCACAGAGGATTCCAAGTGGATCCAAGAGGACCAGCTTGTTCTTGCAGTTCTTCAAAGTTCTCTGGAGCAGAGCATCCTTGCATCATATTCCTATGTGGAGATAGCAAAGGAGCTGTGGGAGACTCTCATGGGCGTTTATGGTAATGAATCTAATCTCAGTAGAATTTTTTAGATTAAGAAATCACTGAACAACCTTCAGCAAGAAGGGAAGGAGTTCAAGGATCTCTTTGGAGAATTCAGAGGGCTTTGGGCTGAATTAGAGATGCTCAGACCAACCACTCTTGATGTCAAAGAGATGATTGAGAGGAGAGAGCAAGATCAAGTGTTTGGACTGCTCCTCACTCTAGATGAGTCTTACACCGGACTGATTCATCATATCTTGCGGTTTGAGAAGCTGCCTACTTTAAACCAAGTGTGCATGATGATTCAGAAAGAGGAAGGATCTAAAGGGCTCTTTAAAGGGACAAGTGAGACTGCTCATATGGGAAGAAGCAAAGAAGCGGCTGAAGCTGCTCATATAAGCAGAGAGGGTTATCAAACCGAAAGAAAGCAGCTATGGTGTGAGCATTGTAAGATGAAGGGGCACACCAAAGACAAATGTTGGACTCTCCATCCATATTTGAGACCCAAGAATCTGAGAAGAATGGCTCAAACATCCAGGGGGAATACTGGATTTGCTGCTGCAGCCTCAAATGATGTGGTGAGGAGGTCTGACTTGGATGCTCTCATTAAGAGCATTGCCAAGCTCACTGAATCTGGTAAGAGTCTTGTTGCATCTAGAACTCTCAAACCGGTTATAGTAGACTCAGGGGCATCCCATCACATGATTAGTGATAAGAAGTTGCTATCTAATGTTAAGCCTCACTTGGGAAAGGTTACAATAGCAAATGGACAGGATGTTGAAATTAGAGGAATTGGAGACTTAGAGTTGTTTAGTAAGAATACGAAAGCTCTATTTATGCCTGAGTTTGCTACTAACCTATTGTCTGTTCAGAAAGCTACAAAGGACCTTGATTGTTTGGCTGTGTTTAGTGCTGATGATGTGCGGTTTCAGGACACTAAGTCAGGGAAGACCATTGGGGAAGGTTGCTCCACAGATGGTCTCTATATTTTGGATGTTTTGGACAACAAGCAACCAGTAGTAGATATTTCGGCTAATCACTCAGCTCTAAGTTCAGGAAGTATGAAGTTTTTTTGGCATGAAAGGCTCGGTCATCCCCACCTCAGAGCCCTTAAACTTGTTTTGCCTCATCAGAAGGATCAAGATCATCAAGACTGTGAAGCATGTATTCTAGGGAAACATTGTAGGACTGTTTTTCTAGAATCATCAAGTGTGTATGATGCTTGCTTTGATCTAGTTCACTCTGATGTATGGACAGCACCATGTGTTACTCGAGATCAATACAAATATTTTGTTTTGTTTATTGATGAGAAATCGAAGTATACTTGGGTAACACTTATGCCATCAAAGAGTCATGTCCTAGAAGCTTTTTCCAAGTTCTATAACTATGTGCACACTCAATTTGGAGCCAAGATTAAGATTCTCAGAAGCGATAATGGGGGAGAGTACATGAGTAAGTCTTTTACAGAGTTTTTGGGAAAACTTGGAATTGTACATCAAACCTCTTGTGCATATACTCCACAACATAATGGAGTGGTTGGGAGAAAGAATAGACATTTGATGGAAGTGGCTAGGACAATAATGTTTACTAGGAATGTTCCTAAGCAGCATTGGGGAGATGCTGTGATGACAGCATGTTATCTGATCAACCGACTGCCAACCAAACACCTTGGAGATGTGTCTCCATTCGAGGTATTGACCAAAACTAAACAAAGTATTAATCATCTCAAAGTGTTTGGATGTGTTTGATATGTCTTTGTTTCAGAAGCTCTAAGAAACAAGCTTGAACCCAAGAGTATCAAGTGTATGTTTGTTGGCTATTCTCCCACTCATAAAGGATACAAGTGCTATAATCCAGAGACTAGCCGTGTGTATGTCTCTAGGGAAGTCAAGTTTGATGAGAACAAGGGTTATTTCAGTGAGAAAAGTTGGGATAATCTGAAGGGTATTGTTTCTCCTGGGCTTGATCGAGCTACTACCTTGAAATTCATTCTGGATGGTCTAACCACTCTAGTAAGTCCGAGGAGTACATCTCCAGCCGAGAGTGTAGGAACCATGCAGAATGAGGCTGTAGCTGGTGATGATACTATGGGAAGTGATGGAGGTGATACTGAAGAAAGAGAGTTCAACGTTGATGATTCTACATATGAACCAGATGAGAATCTAGTAGTAGAGGACTCTGAAGAGACTGAGACGGAGGAAGAACCAGCTCCTCCACTAAGAAGAAGTGCCAGGGTGTCACACGAGCCAGAGAATTGGAAAAATACAAGAGTGTATTATAACTCCAATGTTGTTGCTCATCCAATTCAAGGAACTTGTTTAGTTGCTCAACTGCCAAGTGAACATCAGGTCTTCCTTTCGAAGATTGATCAACACAGAATATATTAATGAAAGAAGCTCAAAGAAGAAGAGCAAGGACGAGGCGAAATAAAGAGGAGCCGAGGTGAAGCTCAAGACCTTGGTTTAAAACCCTTAAGACTTTGGAGTAGATACTCTTTTTCCTTAGTGTGGTTTTGTCCCAAAGGGTTTTCCCACTAAGGTTTTAATGAGGTCTCTCCTTGTGTCTCCAAGTTAATACTTCGTTCTACTGCGTATTAACTTGCGGGGGAGTGTTAAACAAGGAGAACGCAAAGGTGTTCAAGTGAAGAAACAAGATGACCCAAAGTTAGAGATATTTGGGTAACATTGGAATTGGAAGGCCAAACATGATCAAGACTTGGTAAGAGGTGTTCTAGGCCATTCAAGATGAGATGGAGTGAGGCCGGATGAAGAATGAAGAAGGCCGCAAGAGAAAATAATGAAAATGGAAGTTGGGATTCTGGCAGGAGCATGTGTGTCGATCTTATGAAGATGAAAATGGAAGTTGGGATTCTGGCAGGAGCATGTGTGTCGATCGACTCAAGGAGTGTGTCGATCGACACTAAAATACTAAAAAGATGAGTTTGGGCAGAAGCATGAGTGTCGATCGACACCAAGGAGTGGTGCCGATCGACATGAGTCCAGGATTTGAATCCAACCGTTGGATATTCGACCGTTGGAGATCTGACCGTTGATCTGATTCGACCGTTGGAGAAGAAGGCGTGTCGATCGACAAGAGGAGTGTCGATCGACACGACCGCCAGATTGCTCAAAAGTGGACAAGTCACTTTTGTACTTTGGGAATCAATCCCTCCTTTCATTTGTTCTGATCCCCAACGGTCATATTGACCTTGGTGGCCTATATATATGTTGTTTAACTCATTGTAAACAAAAACAAGAGAATCAATAAATAAAAAAACTTCAAGTTCATCTTTCTCTCTTTTCTTTATTTCTCTCTTTACTTATTCAAAATGTAGATTAAGAGTAGACATTGCATTTAGGGTGATATCCATTTGGATTGAACCCATTTTATTAAGTCTATGATCTCTTAATCCTTCTTATCAAACTCCAAATCTATCCACACATGTAATACTCGCTATTGATGAAACCGGTTTGTGTGGATTCTTTCTTCAACACTTTTATGTGTTTGTTCTTCATAAGATGAGCTTAGTCTCATCAAATTCCAACATGGTATCAGAGCATAAGCTCTTGGGTTGGAGATTTGGAGATTCGGTTTTGATTTTCAAAAGTTCTAAAATTTTGATTTCTTTAGTGAGTTGGGTTGAATCGGTATGAGGATGTTTCAATCTTCCTTATGCGCTTAATCCAACACAAATTCATGTAGATTATCCGCTGCAAATTGATTTCAAATGTTTGAGAAATTTTGATTTCAAAAGTTTAAAGTTTGTGTTCTTTAAACCGGATTTTGTTTAATTTTGAAGAAATTGATTTGAAAATTCTTGGTGTAAGAATTTTGTTTAAAAGGTTTTGAAAATGTTGATTTAAAACCGGATTTGAAAAGTTTGAATTTTTTTTTTTTTACAAATTCTTCTTAATCTCTAAAGCTCTTAGCTTTCCCCAAATTCTAAAGCTCTTAGCTTTCCCTTAATCTCTAAAGCTCTTAGCTTTCCCTAAATTCTAAAGCTCTTAGCTTTCCCTAAATTCTAAAGCTCAAAGCTTTTCTCTTAAAATCTCTAAAGCTCAAAGCTTTTCACTTTCTACTCTCTTACTCTCTCAATCTCTCAATCTCTCAATCTCTCAATCTCCCTAATCTCTCAATCTCGGTTACTTATTATCTCATTCTCTCGGTTACTCAATCTTTGGTTACTAATTGTTATGTTGTTTTGAAGGAAGAGATCCATGGGATGCCTTTGTGCATTTAAAATCATGATGAATCCAATCCTAAATTGATGGCGAGAACCGTCGGATGCCAATGGAGCATTTAAAATCACGATGGATCCAAGCCAAAGTTTGTTCATCAAAAGGTTGATGATTTGGTGGTTCAAGAGGAAACCACTCAAGAAGTTACAAAATTCTTCAAGGAGCTAAGAAGCTCCAAAAGTGTTCATACTTCCAATCCGAATTGGAAGAAGAGGGAGTGTCTAAATTTCTCCCTTCATTTGATTTGAAATTTGAGTTAGAATTCCGGTTAGGATTAAAACCGGTTGGTTAAAAATGTTTAATCCATTGAAAATGTTGTGCTCACAAATTGGAACCTATAAACAAATTGAAGATAGAAAGTTTAAAATCATGATGAAATTGAATTGATTTTAAACTTAAATGTTTGAAGGTGACTAATCCAATTTGTTTATGGTGTTCATGAAAGGTGAAATTAAAACTCAAGAAATCCAAGAAGAAGCAACTAGCCTTTGAAGGTCAACTTGAAGTCATTCATGAGGCCAAAGAGGATGCCCAAAATCATGAATAGTGAAGTATAGTTGAACAAGCCAATGTTTCGAGGCTTCCGAAGAGCTAAAAGAGATTGAGAGGCTTCGGCGGTATTGGGCTTGGCGTTAAGGAAAGATGAGAAGAGACTTGGAATTTCAAGAGTGGAATTGAGCTAAAGAAGAAACCGAGTTTGTGTTAGTTATGACCGGACCCCTTATTCTCTATGGTCATGACTTGTACAAACTTGGAGACCACGAGCATGGAGGAGATGGAAAGGAAAATCCGAACTGTTGGCTACATAATTGACGAGCCCGAGAGGGAAAATCTGAACTTGTAGCTGTCTAATCGACGAGCCGTTCCAAATCCTCAAAACAAGCCGTGGAGAAGAATTCCGAATTTTAAGAGCGATTATCAAAGCACAACCGGATCGGTTGAAGTTGTGTGTACGGGGGAGGAGGTGAAGCACATGTTTGGAGATTAGAACCAATGGCCACCAAGAACAGCCGCCACAAAAGAAGTGGAGAGGAATGACGGGTGGAATGGCCACCAAGAATAGCCGCCACAAGAAACGAAGAGGAAAAATGGGTGGGATGACCACCAAGAACAGCCGCCGCCAAAGAAGTGGAGAGGAATGACTGGTGGAAGGTGATGAATCAGCTCACAAACATGGAGACAAGTGCTCTTCCCGACCAAATTCAACCACACCAAATTAAAGAAGGCTGAAGTTATCAAGAGGCCAAAGACGAGTACAAACTCCACTCTTAGCCTTTGTTCATAAATCTTCACAACGGCTAAGCGTGCGGGGGAGTATTAAAGAAAAAACCTCAAAGAAGAAGAGCAAGACCGAGGTGGAATAAAGAGGAGCCGAGGTGAAGCTCAAGACCTTGGTTTAAAACCCTTAAGACCTTGGAGTAGATACTCTTTTTCCTTAGTGTGGTTTTGTCCCAAAGGGTTTTCCCACTAAGGTTTTAATGAGGTCTCTCCTTGTGTCTCCAAGTTAATACTTCGTTCTACTGCGTATTAACTTGCGGGGGAGTGTTAAAGAAGGAGAACACAAAGGTGTTCAAGTGAAGAAACAAGATGACCCAAAGTTAGAGATATTTGGGTAACATTGGAAATGGAAGGCCAAGCATGATCAAGACTTGGTAAGAGGTGTTCTAGGCCATTCAAGATGAGATGGAGTGAGGCCGGACGAAGAATGAAGAAGGCCGCAAGAGAAAATGATGAAAATGGAAGTTGGGATTCTGGCAGGAGCATGTGTGTCGATCGACTCAAGGAGTGTGTCGATCGACACTAAAATACTAAAAAGATGAGTTCGGGCATAAGCATGAGTGTCGATCGACACCAAGGAGTGGTGTCGATCGACATGAGTCCAGGATTTGAATCCAACCGTTGGATATTCGACCGTTGGAGATCCGACCGTTGATCTGATTCGACCGTTGGAGAAGAAGGCGTGTCGATCGACACACACAAGGAGTGTCGATCGACACGACCGCCAGATTGCTCAAAAGTGGACAAGTCACTTTTGTACTTTGGGAATCAATCCCTCCTTTCATTTGTTCTGATCCCCAACGGTCATATTGACCTTGGTGGCCTATATATATGTTGTTTAACTCATTGTAAACAAAAACAAGAGAATCAATAAAAAAAAAAACTTCAAGTTCATCTTTCTCTCTTTTCTTTATTTCTCTCTTTACTTATTCAAAATGTAGATTAAGAGTAGACATTGCATTTAGGGTGATATCCATTTGGATTGAACCCATTTTATTAAGTCTATGATCTCTTAATCCTTCTTATCAAACTCCAAATCTATCCACACATGTAATACTCGCTATTGATGAAACCGGTTTGTGTGGATTCTTTCTTTAACACTTTTATGTGTTTGTTCTTCATTAGATGAGCTTAGACTCATCAAATTCCAACAGAATACCCACTTGTTATGAGGAAGCATGTTTGATAGATGTATGGGTCAAAGCTATGGAGGAAGAGATTGCCTCGATGATCAAGGATCAGACATGGGATATGGTTGATCTACCTAGCAACAAGAAGCTAGTAAACTCTGGATGGAATTATACCATCAAATACAACAGCGCAGGAGAGATAGAAAGGTATAAAGCTCGATTCATTGCCAAGGGCTATTCTCATAAGCATGGGGTGGACTACACAGAGACGTTTGCCCCTGTAGCTAAGCTCCATTCTGTAAGAGTTCTTTTATCCATTCCTACTAATCTATCTTGGGATCCGGCAAATGGATGTAAAGAATGCTTTCTTACATGGTGAATTGGAGGAGGAGGTTTATATGGTGCCACCTGAGGGATTCAATGACAATAGTAAGGTGTGTAAGCTCAAAAAGGCTATATATGGACTCAAGCAATCTCCAAGAGCTTGGTATCAAAAACTGAGTAGCTGTTTGCTAGAGAATGGGTTCAAAAGGTCGAAGCGAATCATACCATGTTCACAACTCAGGGAGAAAAAGGTAGGGTCGTTGTTCTCATCTACGTTGATGATATAATCTTAACATGTGACAATGTGGATGGTGTCAAGCGAACTAAGGAACTTCTCAAGTCATCTTTTGATATCAAAGAATTGGGGGAACTCAAATATTTTCTGGGCATTGAAGTGTGTAAACTGGTTGATGGGTTGTTTCTTATTAACCTTAGTACCATCAATATGTGCTAAGGGAAAGAAAATGGACAAGAGTGTCGATCGACAGAGATGAGTGTCGATCGACACTCCCGTCTCTGGAAAAAGAAAGACGCGGAATGAAGGTGTCGATCGACACCAAGGAGTGGTGTCAATCGACACGAGTCCCAGAGTTTGAATTTGACCATTGCAATCTGACCGTTGAGATTTAACCGTTGGGAAGACGTGTCGATCAACAGACACAAGGAGTGTCGATCGACACGACTGCCACGGACAAAATTCCAACGGCTCTTTTCTTTCTTTCTTTTAGAAGTTGTTTCTCTATTTAAACCTTGTTGTATGAATCTTGAAATGTATCTTGAATAAGAAACTTAAGTTCAGATTCTCCTTTATTCTTCATGGTTACATAATCTCTTAATCTTCCTTAATCTCTCTTAATCTTCATCAATCTTATCTTAATCTCTCTTATTCTTCCACAATTCTTACATGGTATCAGAGCAAGTTTGATCTTTGTGACCTCAATACTCCAATAATCTCAATCTTCTCTTTGTCAATCTTCTAATCTCAATCTCTCAATAATCTTTCCGGTTTGTGGATTTTCTTTAAATCGTTAGATCAAATCGTTATATAGAGATTTCTATTCTCTTTATGCGCTTGATTTAACATACATATAGAATAGTTAACCCCAAATCGTTTCTAAAAGCTTTGAACTCTCATTCAAAAATGAGTTCTTTCGATAACTCAAAACCTTTGGTACTTCCGGTGACTCTCAAGGGAGAGAATTACTTGTTATGGTCAAGAACCACTAAAATAACTCTATGTGGCCGAGGGTTGTGGAGCCACATCGATAACTC
Source organism: Draba incana (assembly GCA_963576765.1). Taxonomy (NCBI): domain Eukaryota; kingdom Viridiplantae; phylum Streptophyta; class Magnoliopsida; order Brassicales; family Brassicaceae; genus Draba; species Draba incana. Next base: position 18,695,211 of record OY755208.1, read on the forward strand.
ATCCAAACCGGTGTATGATTCATCCGAAGAAGAAGATGAAGATTTCACAAAGGATAGAGAAGCAAAGTGGTTCCAAGAAGACCAAACCGTGTTGGCCATTCTTCAAAATGGTCTTGAGGCCTCCATTCTTGAGACGTATTCTTATTGCGAGACGGCGTTTGAGCTTTGGGAGACATTGAAGAATGTGTATAGAAATGTCTCGAATTTGGCGCGTGTGTTTGAAGTCAAGAAGGCTATCAACAATCTCCATCAAGAAGACATGGAGTTCACGAAGCATTTGGGAAAGTATCGGTCTTTATGGTCGGAGTTGATATGTTGAGACCAAGTTCCATTGATCCTAAGGTGTTAAATGAGAGGAAAGAGCAAGACAAAGTCTTCGGGTTGCTCCTCACTTTGAATCCGGCTTACAACGATCTCATCAAACACATTCTAAGGTCGGAGAAGCTCCCAAGTATGGAGGATGTGTGTTCACAAATCCAAAGGGAGCAAGGGACTCACGGATGATTTGGCGGTAAGGGGGAGCTTCCGATGGCCAATGCCGGAGCTTACAACCGCAATGATAACCGGTACTACAAAGGCAAATACTTTAATCCGGATCTCAAGTGTGAGCATTGCAAGAAGGATGGTCACTCAAAGGAGAAGTGTTGGTTGCTCAATCCTCACCTTCGGTCATTGCTAAGACCGGGTTACTCAAAGGGTTACTCAAGAGCCAACTACACTTTGGCAAAACAAGACCAAGGTGGAACCGGATCATCCAAGCAAGGAGATGAATCCAACCATGGCGAGTACGTGAGGAAATCCGACTTGGAATCTCTTATCAAGTCAATTGCGTCACTCAAGGAGTCCGGTAAAACTTTCTATACTCATAGACCTAGTAGTTCTCTAGTGGTTGATTCGGGTGCTTCTCACCATATGATTAGTAACTTGAACTTGCTTGAGAAACTAGAACCGTCTAGAGGAAATGTGATGATTGCTAATGGTGATAATATACCCATCAAAGGAATTGGGAACTTGAATCTATTTAATAAAAACTCTAAAGCGTTTTACATGCCAAATTTTGAATCAAACTTGCTTTCGGTTAAAAGGATGACTAGTGATTTGAATTGTTATGCAATCTTTGGTCCTAATGACTTCCATTTTCAGGATATTGAATCCGGAAAAGTGATAGGAGGTGGTGGTACCAAGGATGATCTATATATCTTAGAAGACTTATCATCAAGCTCATCTAGTTCATTTAGATCTCAAAATTGTTTAGGAGTAGCAAATAATGCAATGTGGCATGCTAGAGTAGGACATCCCCATTCTCGGGCTCTTGAAATAATGCTTCCCAATGTTTCCTTTGATCATTTATCTTGCGAATCTTGTATTCTTGGAAAACATTGTAAATCGGTTTTTATGAAATCATCTACTATTTATAAGAATTGCTTTGATCTTGTGCATTCGGATGTTTGGACTTCACCTTGCGCATCTAGAGATAACAATAAATACTTTGTCACATTCATTGATGAAAAATTGAAATATACATGGCTTACTCTTTTACCTTCTAAGGATAGAGTCTTTGATGCATTTGAAAATTTCCAAGCCTATATTGCTAACAATTACAATGCCAAGATTAAGATTTTTAGAACAAATAACGGTGGTGAATATACGAGCAATCGATTCAAAGACCACTTAGCTAAACTTGGCATTGTGCATCAAACGACTTGTCCATACACTCCACAACAAAATGGTGTGGCCGAAAGGAAGAATCGGCACTTAATGGAGGTTTCTAGAGCCATGATGTTCTATATGAATGTGCCAAGAAGATTTTGGGGAGATGCAGTCATGACCGCTTGCTACTTAATTAATCGGACACCTACGAAGATTCTTGACGACATCTCTCCATTTGAGGTACTTAATAAGACCAAACCTTTTCTTGATCATTTGAGAGTTTTTGGGTGTGTTTGCTTTGTTTTGGTACCTAGGGAACTAAGGGACAAGCTAGAGCCTAAGAGTACAAGATGCATCTTCTTTGGTTATTCCTCAACACAAAATGGGTACAAATATTACGACCCAAGCTCGAGGAAAACATTTGTGTCTAGAGATGTGAAGTTCATTGAGGATCAAGGGTTCTATGATGTCAAAGATCGTGGTGACTTGAGTGATCTAGCTACCCCATCGGACCTTGGCTCAAACTTGCGATTCCTTCTTCAAAACCTTGGGAATCATGAGCCAAGAGACAAAATGAGTGATCAAAACATTGCTCCACCGGTTCAAGAGGAAGTGACTCAAGAGAAAGAAGTTCAAGAAACGGTTCAAGAGGAAGAAGTTCAAGAAAATCAAGAAACAGTTCAAGATGCAATCCTAGAGGAAGCCAATCATGATGAAGCTTCGGTAGAGCAAGGCCAAGATATAGCTCCGGATGTAGTGGTCCAAGAAGAAGTTGTAGAACCGGTTTTGCGTAGAAGTACAAGGATAAGGAAAGACCCCTCTCAATGGAAAGAGAGCCGGCTCTACTTCAACAATGAAGCCGTAGCACATCCAATCTAAGCGGTGTGTTCGCACGCCCTTTTACCTTCTTCTCATAGGGCGTTCGTGACAAAGATCGATGAGTATACTATTCCTAAGACCTATGAGGAAGCAATGGAAGATGAGCATTGGGTAGAAGCAGTTGATGATGAGGTTGGAGCTATGGTTAAGAATCACACTTGGGACGAAGCGGATATTCCTGAAGGAAAAAGGACCGTGAGCTCAAATGGGTATTCACCATAAAATACTTGAGTAATGGAGATCTTGAGAGGTATAAGGCTAGGTTGGTGGCTAGAGGATTTACCCAAACCTATGGGGATGACTACACGGATACATTTGCCCCGGTTGCAAAGCTTAACACGGTGAGAGTGGTGTTTTCTTTGGTGGCAAATCTAGATTAGGATTTGTGGCAAATGGATGTGAAGAATGCTTTCTTACAAGGAGACCTTGAGGAAGAAGTATATATGACTCCACCACCCGGCCTTGACACCACTATAGCTCCCGGAAAGGTCCTCAAGCTCAATAAGGCTATCTATGGGTTGAAACAATCACCAAGAGCTTGGTACAAGAAGCTTAGCTCAACACTTAAGGAGAGAGGATTCAAGAAGTGTGAGCTAGACCACACACTCTTCACTCTTCAAGGACCGAATGGTATAGTTGTTGTTTTGATCTATGTGGATGATATGATCATCTCCGGGAGTGATAAGCAAGGAATTCAAGACACAAAGGACTTCCTCAAATCGGTATTCGAGATGAAAGATCTTGGAGAAGTGAAGTATTTCCTTGGGATTGAGGTGTGTAGGTTAAAGAATGGGTTGCATATCTCCTAAAGGAAATACACATTGGATTTGTTGAAAGAAACCGGTAAACTTGGAGCAAAGCCGGCCAAGACCCCATTAGAAGAAGGCTACAAGGGCGATCGAAAGGGGGAGAAAGAGATTGAACCGTATGAGGATCCATCAAGATATAGGAGACTTGTGGGAAAATTGATCTATTTGACACTCACAAGACCGGATATAAGCTTTGCGGTAAACCAAGTTAGTCAACATATGCAAAAACCGGCGGTTTACCATTGGCAAATGGTTGAGAGGATCCTTAGGTACTTGAAGGATAATCCGGGTTTAGGAGTTTGGATGGGAAAGAATGAGAGCTCGGAGGTGGTTGGTTATTGTGATGCGGATTGGGCCAGAGATAGGAATGATAGAAGATCTACAACCGGGTATTGCACTTTCATCGGCGGAAACTTAGTCACTTGGAGAACTAAGAAGCAAAAGGAGGTCTCATGCTCAAGTGCGGAAGCCGAGTATAGGGCCATGAAGAAGTTGACAAACGAGCTTACTTGGTTAAGAGGAATCTTGGCTCATTTGGGAATTGAGATGGACAAGCCGATGATAATGCATTGCGACAGCCAAGCTGCAATCCACATTGCGACTAACTAGGTATTTCATGAGAGGACAAAGCACATTGAGATCGATTGCCACAAGGTTCGAGAGAAGATGGAGCAAGGATGGACTTTACCGTGTTTTACAAGAAGCGAAGACCAATTGGCGGACGTGTTCACTAAGGCCGCAAGTCTTAAGGTTTGCAATCACATTTTGGGCAAACTTGGACTTGTGGATCTCACACATCCATGAGAAGACCCCTTACTTGTAATCATCATACTCTTTTTCCCTTAGCAAATTTTTGTCCCACGTGGTTTTCTTTGCTAAGGTTTTTTATGAGGTGATGGTTGCGAGTTCCAAGTTAAGCATAAATCCTTTATGTTTAACATGAGGGGGAGTATTAACCTTAGTACCATCAATATATTATAAGGGAAAGAAAATGGACAAGAGTGTCGATCGACAGAGATGAGTGTCGATCGACACTCCCGTCTCTGGAAAAAGAAAGACGCGGAACGAAGGTGTCGATCGACACCAAGGAGTGGTGTCGATCGACATGAGTCCCAGAGTTTGAATTCGACCGTTGCAATCCGACCGTTGGGATTTAACCGTTGGGAAGACGTGTCGATCGACACACACACAAGGAGTGTCGATCGACATGACTGCCACGAACAAAATTCCAACGGCTCTTTTCTTTCTTTCTTTTAGAAGTTGTTTCTCTATTTAAACCTTGTTGTATGAATCTTGAAATGTATCTTGAATAAGAAATTTAAGTTCAGATTCTCCTTTATTCTTCATGGTTACATAATCTCTTAATCTTCCTTAATCTCTCTTAATCTTCATCAATCTTATCTTAATCTCTCTTATTCTTCCACAATTCTTACATTTCTGTCTCAAAGGAAGTATGCTTTGGATCTTTTGTCTGAGACAGTGAAGCTTGGATCGAAAGCAGCTAAGACACCTATTGAGAACAACTACAAGGATGAGCCTAAGGGGGAACCTCCTGTGGATCTAAAACAATACCAAAGGATGGTGGGGAAGCTGATCTATCTAACCATCACTAGACCAGACATCTCTTTTGCGGTGAATAGAGTGAGCCAGCATATGCAAGCTCCCACCAGACACCATTTACGAATGGTAGAAACACCACAAGAAAACAGATTTTTAACTACTGCCAAATCAGTCGGAAATCAGTAGGTAAACACCCTTTACCGACTGATTACCGACTGATTTGTGCTGTAGGTTTTTCACTCGTCGGTAAAATAATCAGTTGGTAAATAACTACTGATTTCCGACTAATTTTACCGACTGTTTATAGGCAGTCACTATACAGTCGACAAATTTACTGACTGATTCGTGACTGAATACCGACTGAAATTAGCTACTTCACAAAATGTATGCAATCAGTAGGCAAATTTGCCGACTGATTGGGGACTGATATATGCAAAATCAGTCGGTAAATGTTGCTACAGATAACCGACTGATCACCTACAAATTTACCTACGCAATGGCGACTGATGTAAGCATCGCATTTGCAATTTGGGTATAATTTACCGACTGATTTCCTACTGTTCACCGACTGATAGTGTAATATTTTTACCGACTGATTGATTATGGAGAATAGATTATGAATCTAATAATTGTGTTTAGATGCTAATTGGTTTGTTGATTCTAATGAAAACGTGAAAATTAATTAGAAAGCAAACATTAACTAGAATTGCAAAGCACACCAACACAAAAACATATATACACAAAAACTTACATAAGATTCATGTTCCAAAACCAACTGATTTTGTTGCAAAACACATTGCATAACACATAGCATGAGTTTCAAGTTATAGGTGATCTAGAGAAGTGAGAAACAAAAGGCTTACACTATCAGTTTCTAAACCAACTAAGTAGAAGTTGAACCACCGGTACCTGTAGCAGTTTCTGTGGCAAGGAATGCGAGGAATCGGTCGTCGGTTTTCAAGAACTTGTCCATCATGTTAAGGTGAACGGTCTGGGCCATTTGAGCAGTTGCACGTCGAGCATTCTCTTCTTCCTGCCGTTTGATAAGAGCTGCTTGTTCACCCAATAGCCTTTTAGCCTCTTCAAGCTCTTGTTGCATCTTCAGGACAGAGGCCGAGATTTGGGGGTTTTTTCCCTTTCCCTTGACCACCAGATCCTCTTGTAGGCTTCCCAACCCAAATACATGTCCTCTTTTGTTCATATAAGTAGACTACACAAAAATAAGAAAGAAAATTAATCCCAACCCAGCATGAATGACATTCCAAAACACAACAACACAGATTAAGCACTTAACCTGCAGGAAGAGCTCGTTATCGTCTTGTACGGATAACTCCGGAGCACGACCACCAGAAAGCTCTGTGGTTTCAGACAACTTCTCACTCTTTTTCTTCAAATAGGAGTCAGCAACTTCCTCCGCTTTTTTATCGACAAATGTTCCATCTTTCTTGGTATTTGCTCTGATGAAAATCTCACCGTAACTCACTGGCCTGCCAATTCAACTTCCTGTAAAGGAGAATACAATATAAACCAGCAGATATAAACTCAAGAAAACAGATTTTTAACCAACTCAGTCAACTTCAAAAACATTAACAAAATAAAGATATAAGCAAAACTCAAGTTTCAAGTGACTTACCATTTCTTGTCCTAGTTGTCGGTATGTCTTCGGTCCGCAGGTGTATTTGTGAGGACCGAGACCTTTTCGCTGAGACATCCGACCTTGTGAGGTCTTCGCTCTCTTTGATATTTGGTGATCAGTGGCCCAATGTGCTTTCATTTGTTCCCAGATCTTATCAATGATCCATTTAGGTTGCTCGTCAAGACTCCTTGCATTGCTGACCATGTCCTTCAAGCGATTTTGAAGTATTGCCTCGAACTCCTCTTGAACCAAACCTGTTATTGATGGATCCCACCTGTGTTTTTTCTACAAGACAAAAGAGATAGATTGGTGTTAGTCATTATAAAACACACAAGTATTGTATAGAAGAATGGTCAATTATCGGAGGTACTGTTACCGCGAATTCAACGAACCATCGTTCTATTCTGTCCCTAGGCACAGAGGAGATATTGTAGTAGGGGCCATCAAACTTACGGGTGAAACACTTAGTGACCTGTCTTGTGAGTTTGGAATTGTCAAAACCAAACCTGCAAAAACAGAGAAAAGGTTACTGCAATTAACAAAGAAGTGTTGTGATGAAATTAACAGAAACATAACTAAGCTCATTTCTCTCTCAATCAACCAAATCGTTAATCGTAGTCATGAGAAAGACGATAAAACATCTACAATTGATAAAATCTCAATATCAGCAGCTACTAAAACACTATATAGGCAATCAAAACCAAAAATTGAATGAAAATTGATTCATCTACAGACACAAAGCCATGAGAGCTACAAAGACAACCACACTAAACCAATACATATACTCATCAGACACTGCATAAACGATACAGACAACCGCCAGAAGAAGATAACCAGTCATAACAACATAAAGCACAGGGACATAAGAACACAAAAATTGGAAAAGTAAGAGAATTTTTATATCAATTCTATTCAAGTTTAACCGAAACACACAAATCATATCAACATAAAGCACATGGACAACAACAAACAAACAAACAAGATTAACCGAAACACACAAATCATCTCACAATATACTATTCAATTCTCAAAAGATATTCAAGTTTTATATCAGATTCTCTCTTGATTCAAACAAAATTCAGAACACAACCAAATCAAATGAACTACCATTGACCTGGAATTTTACAACCTAATAATGAGACCATGAAGTTATAGGGTTTAGATTAGTTGGGAACAGAGAATGCAAGAAATTACCAAGTTGAATTAGGCTCAATGAGATCGGGATCAAGGATAGTGATTTTGTTTGGCCGTGGCCCAAGCAGAATCGCGTTTAGAGACTCCACCTGGTCTTGGGCGAGATTAGGCTCAATTGGAGCATCGATATCAGAGTACTCTCCGTCTTCAGTTTTTGAATCTGCTTCTTGAAATCCCGTATGGGCTTCAGAACTGCGAGGCGATTGAGATGCACGCCTTATTGGCAAATCAGTAGGTTCAACTTGATGATGTTGAGGCGTTGAGACTTGTCGATTCCCAGACGATGCAAGGGCTCGGATTTGAGGCGCTACAGATGGAGGGGCTGGGTTTTTCGGCGCCACTGTAGCCGAGGTTACAGATGCAGACCTTTGAGGTTGCGCAGAAGGGGATGGCCGAGAAAGTGGATCCGACTGAGAGGATGCACGCTGTTGAGGAAGCAAAGAAGGAGAACCTCCAACTGTTGGAGTTTTGAAGAGATGCGCCGCTGGAGGGTAATCTTTCACAGACAGCTTTGGATTGGTCTTGCGGGGAACCGGCGGGGGAGATTCCGGTACCGTATCTAGAAGGAGATCATGTCGCCTGGGTGGATTGGCCGGTGATCTCACGATTTCCGTTCTTGGTTTAAGATGAACCCTTTTCCTCTTTTCATGCGGCATCGATGAAGAGAAACAAAAAATTAGGGTTTGAAATGAGATTAGGGTTTGAGAAAACTGGGAATCGATGAAGAGAGATAGAGGGATTGAGAGATTGAGAGCGACAGAGAATCGATGAAAAGGAAATCATTAGGGTTTGGAATCGCAGATGAGAAATGAAAGAGAGAATCAGGATTGGGATTTCAGAGGAAGAAGAAAAAGAGTAAATCGGAGAAGAAGAGAAGATTGATCGGAGAAGAAGAGAAGATTAATCAGATTAATCAGAGAAGAAGAGAAGATTTCAGTGGAAGAAGAGAAGATTTTAGACGGAGAAAACAAGAAATGAGTTTTGTGACTTATGGTATTTCGTTTCAGGTCTGTGGCAAAGGAGGCAAAAAAATTTTTGGCCCAAATGTTTTGGAGGCAAAAATTTTGGCCCAAAAATTTTTAAGGCAAAATTTTGGAGGTAAATAATTTTATAATTTAGTTTAATTAAGGAAAACCTAACATTTTAAGGCTTTTTCATTTTGTGATTAATCAAACTAATTTTAAGTTGTGATATTTTAAGGATATGCGTAATTATACAAAATACAAAACGAAACTCAATATACGTAATTATACAAAATATTTGAGTCAAACAAACTCAATATACGTAATTATACAAAATATCAAAACGAAACTATCAAATCTTGAAATGAATAAATTAGCACAATGAAACACCTTCAAGAACGTCGTCGTCCGAATCTGATAAGTTACACTCAAATTCGTCATCAAGTTCCGCATCGCCGACTTCGTTATCGAGAGTTACTGGGTTTACTCTTGGACCCGAATTCTCGACCACGAGATCTTCAATTGTAGTCAGGATTACATTATCATCAGTTTCTTGTTGTAAAAGAGTAGGTTCAATGTGTTCGTAATCTCCTGAAATATTTGCCCCCGGGTTGACTTTAACAACATTGTGCCACAAAGCCTTCGGTTTCCTTCCCTTGTATGGGTACGGGATATAACAAACTTGATCGGCTTGAGATGCTGTGCAATTTGAATGTGAAAATCAAACTTTTACAGAAAGTGATTATAAAAGCAACCTATGATACAAGCATACATACCTAGAATAAAAGGGTCGTATTTTGGATATCTTTTCTTTGGAAGAACATCTACAAGGCCACCATTGCTCCTCCGAGTGCCTCTACCGATCACAGGATCCATCCACTTACACTTAAAAAGTATGATTCTTAAATCAACCGCCCCCGTATATTGTAGTTCTAGGATATCAGTTAGGATACCGTGATATTCAGCTCGGTCCTCTGGATTGCTATAATCTACCCCGCTAACACAAACACCGTAGTTACATGTATTTCTTCCCTCGCTGTGAGTCTGGGTATGAAACAAATATCCTCTTGTATAATAGATGGGCCAAGACTTGACCATCATCTCTGGTCCATGAATTATGTCGAGCACCCACGTTGGAAAAGGAAACTCGGCCTTCCAGGCAATAACCTGCATGGATATAGACAATATGAGATATATTTCAAGGTAAATAAAGAAAATTATTGTCAAATATTTAAAAGACATACATATTCTTTGATCCATTTTGTATACTCTTCGACTCGTTTGGCCAGGATGTCTTCCTCGGGGAGGTCCGTATATTTTGCACTAATATAATGTTCGAATGAACTATATAGAACACCGGAAATTATATGAGAAATTTAATGTGGACTATATATTTAATTTTCAGCAATTCCAAATTATACCTCTCAAGTTCGTTGAAATAACCACAATTCCGCAAAACATATGAATGTGCGCATTGGTAGTCTTTCTCTGAGAGCCACCTTTCTTGCATTTCGCCGCTAGGTCGACCTACATGAGTAAATATATCGGGCACTCCATCGAAATGATACACAGGGACTTCACCCGAAGTGAATCTAGTCAACCTTACCAATTATAACGAAGTCATCAATTTATAATACGAAATGGCTTAACTAATGAACATGAGAATATTTTACAGCGCTTACCTTGATTTCGTTTGTACATTCGAGGGAAAATAGTGTTGTGTGAAATTAGATACCTCCTCCCTTAGATATGATTGGACAATCGATCCTGCTGCGTACCTTGAGTTCTTCGCTGTTGCTTTCAACTTTTTGAAATACCTTTCAAATGGGTACATCCACCGGTATTGCACGGGGCCTCCTAATTCAGCTTCGTAGGGGAGATGTATCGGTAGGTGCTCCATCACGTCGAAAAAGGATGGTGGGAAGACCCTCTCCAAATTGCATATGATTAAAACTATGTTTTCTTTCAAAATTTGGACGCGATTTGTTTGCAAAGTTCTCGCACATAAGTAACGGAAAAATGTTCCAACACCTACGATTTTTTTAATTAAAAATGCATATGGTTAATACAATCACTATGATCATATATTTACATGATTTAATTATTTTCTTTTAAAAAACAATTAGTACCTGATATCGCGGTGTGTATGTTCCGGTTTACGAGATCAGTTAAGATAAATGGAAGTAGCCGCTCCATGAAAACATGGCAGTCATGACTCTTCATCCCGAAAAACTTTTCTTGCTCAAGATCAACACAATTAGCTAAGTTCGAAGCATAACCATCCGGGAATTTCACCGAATCTTCCACACATTTCAATAAGCTTCTTCTTGCGTCGTCTGTCAAAGCGTAGTCAGGAAAAGGGGCTCTACCCTGACTATCAATATGTAAGTGTGGCCGATGACATAATAATTCTATATCCCATCTTGACGGGACGGTGTCTTTTGATTTACCTGGCAACCGCATCAGAGTGTTAATAATGTTGTCAAAAAAATTCTTCTCTACATGCATGAGATCGAGATTATGGCGAAGATTGAGGTTCCTCCAGTATGGCAATTCCCAGAATATGCTTTCTTTATACCAGTTATGATTTGTCCCAAAGCCTTTCTTCCTCTTATCGTGACCGTTTCCACCAACATCTTTTGTTTTCGGTGGCTTCACACGTTGCACACGGTAAGAGTAAATTTGCTCACCGGTCAAAAAATCCGGTGGCAACTCATTACTCGCGTCTCTTCCCTTTAAAAAGTCTTTTTTATTCTTCCTTAGAGGATGACCATGAGGCAGAAATCTTTGGTGGCAATCGAACCAACACGTCTTTCTTCCGTTCCGCAAATAAAATGAGTTTATATCTTCCATACAAATTGGACAAGCTAATTTTCCATGTGTGCTCCATCCTGATAACATGCCATACGCCGGAAAGTCGCTTATCGTCCACAACAACACTGCTCTTAGATTAAAATTTTGATTCAAGGACACATCATACGCCTCGACCCCAGTACACCACAATTCTTTCAACTCTTCAATAAGAGGCCGGAGGAAGATATCAAGACTCGCTTGCGGATGATTTGGCCCAAAATTCATAATTGTTAGAAACAAGTACTCCTTGTTCATGCACATACCAGGGGGTAAATTGTAAGGAGTCAAGATCACAGGCCACAACGAATGATTTTTTGACACGCCAAATGGATTGAACCCATCTGTACACAATCCAAGATAAACGTTGCGGGGTTCTTTTGCAAACTCGGGATGTTTATCTTGAAAACTTTTCCACTCTGCCGTATCAGAAGGATGACACATTTCTCCCTCATTTGGTTCGTGCTCGGCATGCCATCTCATTGCTGCTGCAGTCTTCTCGCTCTGATACATTCTTTTCAATCTGTCTGCAATAGGCATATACCACATACGACTATATGGCACCCTATTCCTACGGTTTTGCTCGTTAGGCATCCATCTTTCCGAATTACAAAACCAACATGTTTCTAAACCTTCATCATCTTTCAGAAGATCATGCAATTTTTAATGCAAACATCAATTGCATGACATGGGAGCCCTAAATTGCGCATCATTCGGTCTGTCTCGTAATGTGAACCGGTTGCTTGGTTTCCTTCTGGTAAAAAATCTTTCAAGATTCCGCAAACCGAATCCACAGACCTTTCACTCGCATTATAATTTGTCTTATGTTGCATGATTCGAGCAGCTAACGATAACCGCGACTGACCTTCACGACAACCATCATATAATGAAGTATTTGCTTCATCTAACAAGTCGTAGAATTTTTTTGAATGATTGCGAACCGGTTCTTCGACATTCTGATAACTAGCATCTTGTTGATAGTACTTATCAAAACTCACATTATCACGAAATGCATCATTCACCATATCCACATATCTATCCTCTACATTGCCCACATCTTCACTCCTATCAACATTACTCGGTCCTAAATCCATATCTAGTTCTTCACCATGCATATACCAGATATAATAATCTTCCATAAATCCTCTACTATACAGATGTTTCCTCACTCTATCACCCGACATAAAATTCTCATTCTCGCAAAGAAGACAAGGGCGGTAAAACTTACCGCGATTTCTCTGCGTTAGTTCCTGGCTATTTGCAAATTGCGTGAATTGGTCCACCCCCCTTATAAATTCTTCCGAGAGATTTCCCGTCGCTTCATCGAACCTATTATACATCCACGCCCGAAAATTACCACAATTGTTATTTCCAGACATTATGAGTTGAAAAAGCTTATTCCCTCTTTGATTTGTGTTTTTAAACTCTTTCTTTCGTATGTGTTTCTATAATTGTGACAAGAAAACCCGAGTTTGGCATTTATAAAGAAAATTTACCGACTGATCGCCTACTGTTTACCGACTAATTAGTAAATTAGGTACACCAACCACCAAATTATTTCCACGTGCCTGTACCTACTTTTACCGACTGATTTTCTACTGATATACACACACTGAAAGGTCGTCGGTAATCAGTCGGTAATCAGTCGGTAAATACCTGACTTTAAATAAGATTGCTTTCAGTCGGCAAATCAGTAGGTAATTTTGCTACTGTTTAATTTCAGTAGTAAAATCAGTCGGACAAATGGCTACTGTTAACATGAAGTAGTAAATCAGTCGGCAAAGCACCTACTGATTGCTGACTGATTTTTGTAGTCGGTAATTACCTACTGATTGCCGACTGATATGAAACAGTAGCTAATCAGTCGACAATTAGTAGCTAATCAGTCGGTAAATTTACCGACTAAAAATTCAGTAGCAAAAATCAGTAGGGAAACCCAGGTTTTGGTGTAGTAAAAGGATCTTAAGGTATATTAAAGGTTCACCTGGAAAGGGTATAATGATGGGTCGCAATAATAGCACGGAGATTGTGGGTTATTGTGATGCAGATTGGGCAGGTGATAAGGTTGATAGAAAGAGTACTACTGGCTACTGCACTTTCATTGGAGGGAACTTCGTTACTTGGAAGAGCAAGAAGCAGAAAGTCATTGCTAGATCAAGTGCAGAGGCTGAATATAGGGCTATAGCTAATATCACAAGTGAATTGGTCTGGTTGAAGAGTCTACTCAAAGATCTTGGAATTGAGTCATCTAAGCCGATTATGCTCCATTGTGATAACCAAGCCGCAATTCACATAGCTTCTAACTCAGTGTTTCATGAGCGAACCAAGCACATAGAGGTGGACTGTCATTTTGTGACGGAGAAGGTTCAGGCAGGTATCATAACACCATCGTATGTCAAGAGTTCTGAACAGATTGCGGACATATTCACAAAGGCAGCAACCGCGAAGGTGTGTGATGAATTGCATGTCAAGATAGGTCTCTTGGATCTTTGCCGACCTATCTTGAGGGGGAATGTTGAATTGAGCAATGGAACAGTATCACACACAAGATAATTACAAGCTTAATCTATCCTAGAATAGTGATTTCCCACTTTCCTCTCTAATTGTGGTTTATCTAATCTCAGCCACATACTTAGATATTTCATTTGTGGAATCTAAGTATATATTTGTGATTGTAAATCAGAGAAATGAATAAGATTACGATCTACAAACTCTCTCTCCCAAAACTCAGATTCTATCTCTCTCTCTTGTTCTTCATCTGGATCGAAATCTGATCTCTTCTAATCTCTTAAATCTCTTCTAATCTCTTAAGATCTACACTCCCAATGTTCAAATAGTTCCAAGATCACATAAGGACGCCATTGATCCGCGGTTCCAACGGTCGAATTCTCCATCCGTCCCGCGTCGTATCACTTCCCGCGTATCGGGTCTTTACTGAACTGATCCGCGGTTTTACTTGTCCCACACCTCGAGTGTCTATTGAGCAAGATGAGTGCTTAAGGATCTCAAGAAGGCGGATCCGAGAAGACCAAAACTTGGACCATCAAGGCAAAGGCTTGGAGTGTCAAGACCAAGGCTCGGAACATCGAGACCTTGGCTAAGGAAGATCCATCCGGGTGAAATGAATGCAAGGCAAAGGCTCGTGCAATGAGTGTCGATCGACACTAGTGTGTGTCGATCAACACACCACCCCCTGGTGCACTTCCGCAACTAGTGTGTCGAGCAACACACACACTTGTGTTGATTGACACATCGTTGCGCTCTGAGACTCTCGTTGCGCGCATCGAGAGATTGCGACCCGAGGTTGCTTTCATCCGACTGTTGCGCATCCGACCGTTAGAGAGGCGTGTCGATCGACACACACAACTAGTGTCGATCGACACGACGGCCAGGATGCTCAAATGGACAAATCACTTTCACACATTGGGATTCAATCCCTCCTTCTATTTGATCTGATTCCCAACGGTCATATTGACCTTAGTTCCCTATATATATGTTGTTTAACTCATTGTAAACATTAACTTGAATCAATAATAAAAATCAAGTTCATCTTTACTCTTTCTCTCTTGTTTTTCCATAGTATTTCAAAATGTAGTCTTAAAGAGATTATAGTATTTAGGGTGATATCCATTTGGATTGAACCCATATTATTAAGTCTATTTTACCTTAATCTTTCTTAGTTAACTCCAAATCTTTCCACACATGTAATACTCGGTTTTGTATAACCCGGTTTGTGTGGATCCTTTATCAAAGACACTTAGATGTTTGTTCTTCATAAGATGAGCTTAGACTCATCAAATTCTAACAGTGTCTTGTACCGCGGGTCGAGATGCTCCTCGTACTGATCTGCAATCTCGTAATGTCCCGCGACTTGATCAACCACACCATTAGTAACTTAAGGAAAGATTAATCTTTAAGTACTCTCCTTGATTAACACTCCCCCTCAAGTCCAAACACAACAAAGTGAAATGTGGACTTGGAGATACAAGGAGAGGCCTCATTAAAACCTTAGTAGATAAAACCCAATGGGATAAAACTCTACTAAGGAAAAAGAGTACCAACTCAATGATCTAGGGGAACATAATCAAGATCTTCGTTGAGCTTTGGTCCTCGGCTTCTCTTCTCTTGCTTCCTCTCTAATACTCCCCCTCAACCTTAGGTGTCGTGAACACAAAGGCTAAGGTTGAAACCGCCGGTCTTGATGCTTCTTCTTAGGCTCATAATCATCGGCCAACTTCATTCTTCTCCTCCTTGAACCTTAACATAATCCAAACAAGAGAAAGCTTAAAGTATACACCAATGAATTTACTCATCAACCAAGCAAGCAATCAAAGAACCAACTAGTTTATAATTGAACAAATTTAAAGAGTGAGAGTTTTAGAGAGTAGTCTTTTCATTTTGGTGGTGTGGTTGATCCTTTAATCTTCACTTCATCCCACACCTCGCTAAACAACTCGGACCTTCTTGATCCAAGTGGTGGAGCTTTTCGGTTCCTTAGTGCATTTCACCATTCAACCATGTGAGTCCTCCTCCATTCACACAATTCAACCATTTCGTGTCTTTGATGATCACTCCTTGAAAGCATGATCTTTTAACACCACTAGTTTGACTTGGAACCGCTGTTTTACACACATAACCCATTTGATCTTTCCACCCAAAGACACTTCATTCTTCTAGCTTCGGGTTAAACATAAACTCCAAGTGACTTCTCTATCTCGGCCTCCTCCGTGTTCCCTCCGGTTTCATACATAACCAATAACCATTCCATTTCTCCCCCTTAGCTCCTTGTCTCCCAAGTCTATGCAACCTTCCTTTACGCCATGATTCTTTAACCATCCGAAGCAACAATCTCGGATAACTTCAAAACATTGACTCAATCTACTCTTCATCACCAAAGATTAGAAGCAATTATTAGCTTCATGAATGACTCCAAGATTGATCTCCAAAAGCTAGTTGCATCTCCTTGGACTCCTTGGGTGTGCATCATCGGTTCCATATTCAAACAAGAACCGCTACAAAACATAACACAAGCACAACACCAAGCAATCTTTCCATTCCAACCAATGTTCCAATTAATGTTACCAACACCAAACATCTTCTCAATGTTACCAACATCAATCTTTCAATGATTCTCACAAGAATGGACCATAAGTGCTCAAACCTTATCACCATAGAGTATATGGGTCCGGTGATAAGTTTCACACACACGGTGAGCTATGATAAAGGGGAAACCTTTCTTTTACCGAAGAGGATTCACAACACAAGAGAATTCGAACCAAGAGTAATCAAGCACATTAGGATTAGGGTTAGTGTTTGGTTTGTGTTTAGGCTTTGGTTCCAAACTGATTTTGAGAATAGAGAGTATAAAGTATATAAAGATTGAGAGATTGAGAGATTTAAAAGAAAATAGAAAGATTTTGAGTATAAGAAAGGGGTAGATTTAAGAAGTACTCTCTATCCTCATGAATGTGTTTTCCCTTTGTTAGAATTTGATGAGTCTATGCTCATCTTATGAAGAACAAACACCTAAGTGTCTTTGATAAAGGATCCACACAAGCCGGTTTATACAAAACCGAGTATTCCATGTGTGGAAAGATTTGGAGTGAAATAAGAAAGATTAAGGTAAAATAGACTTAATAGTATGGGTTCAATCCAAATGGATATCACCCTAAATACTATAATCTCTCTAAGACTACATTTTGAAATACTATGGAAAAACAAGAGAGAAAGAGTAAAGATGAAATTGATTTTTATTATTGATTCAAGTTAATGTTTACAATGAGTTAAACAACATATATATAGGCCAACAAGGTCAATATGACCGTTGGGGATCAGATCAAATGGATGGAGGGATTGAATCCCAAAGTATGAAAGTGGCTTGTCCTCTTTTGAGCAATCTGGTCAGAGCAGTCGTGTCGATCGACACTACTTGTGTGTGTCGATCGACACGCCTTCTCCAACGGTCGGATCGCAACGGTCGGATCCCAACGGTCGAATTCAAATTCTGGGACTCGTGTCGATCGACACCACTCCTTGGTGTCGATCGACACCTTCGTTCCGCGTCTCTCCTCGATGCTCGGACTGATCGTGACATGCCCGAAATGTGACTCTTCTCGATACCGCAGGATGGAAGTGTCGATCGACACGCCTTCTATTCTTCTCGTTCCACAGGGACGGGAGTGTCGATCGACACACTTCTCTGTCGATCGACACTATTACCCATTTTCTTTCCCTTAGCACATTTTGATGTTTCCTCGTGCGGCCTTCTTCATTCTTTATGCGGCTCACTCCTTCTCATCTTGAATGGCCTAGAACACCACTTACCCAGCCTTCAACATGCTTGGTCTTCAATTTCCCAAAGTGACCCAAATATGTCTAACTTTGGGTATTCTTGATTCTTCTCTTAAACACCTTTGTGTTCTCCTTGTTTAACACTCCCCCGCAAGTTAATACGTAGATGACGCGAAGTATTAACTTGGAGATACAAGGAGAGACCTCATTAAAACCTTAGTGGGAAAACCCTTTGGGACAAAACCACACTAAGGAAAAAGAGTATCAATCCAAGATCTTAAGGGTTTTAAACCAAGGTCTTGAGCTTCCCCCCGGCTCCTCTTTGTTCCGCCTCGGTCTTGCTCTTCTTCTTTGATAGCTTCGGCCTTGCTTCTTCTCTTGATGCTTCCTTGCTAATACCCTTAAGCTAGTTCAAGGTATCATCAACCATAAATTTTAAACAAGAGAGGTAAGGATTAAGATTAACCCAAAGTAGCATCCATGGTTGAAATGTCGCCGGCCGAACAACATCTTCCACCGAGAGTCTCCATTTGAATCTTCTCCATGATTTCAATCTTCTCCTCTCCTCTTGTAAACAATCTCGATCCTTCATATTAACCTTAGGACTCACATTGGGACTAAGGGAAATTAATAAAGAAGTGAATAAATTCGGGTCGGAAATTTGAAACCGCGGATCGACTTACTCGGAACGCGGGACGTTGAAAACTGACCCACGGTACAAGTTCCATCGACGCCAGGCGCGGATCAGTATGCGGGAAGGATCGGGGCTGGACGATACGCGGATCAGCACGCGGCATCGAGTATCCTTCGATCCGCGGGACGAGTGGCGACGAGCGAAGTCCGAGTCGCGGAACGTACGCAGCAACGGGTCAGTGAAGCGGGTCGGATCTCCATTCGGATAAACACGCGGATCCACCAGCGTGTTATCCAGGAACAGCGTCGTTTCGTCCTTCCTGATGCATCCAGACGCGGAACGGTCCCGGTACGTGGTGACGCGTCCCACTCTCGTCCCGCGGTACGACGACCGTACGGGCAGTCCTTACCTTCACGCACCAAATATCTTATCCGACCGTTTGAGCTGATTTTTCTTATGACCTATTGTTTCTTTTCTATAAATAGGTTGTTTAATGATAATGTAAAGATACTCTTGATGATGAAATAAAATCTTTACTCTTTTACTCTCCATGGTTACATAACTCTTCCATACTCTCCATTATTCTTCACTACTCTTCTTTTCTCTCAATCTCACTCTCATTCTCAATAATTCTTACATGGTATCAGAGTTATCGCTCTTGGGATTCTCAAACGTGTTAGGTTGAATCGGTATAAGAAAGTTTTGATCTTTCTTATGCGCTTAACCTAACCTACATCATCCTTTTACCGTGTTCAAGATCTCTTAAAAGCTCAAAGCTTTCTTCTTTAATCTCCTAAAAGCTCAAAGCTTTCTCCTTTAATCTCTCAAAAGCTCAAAACTTTCATAATCTAAAGCTTAAAGCTTTCATCTTTGACCCGGTGTTACTAAAAGCTTAAAGCTTTTCCCTTTGTTCATCTAAAGCTTGAAGCTTTGACCGATCCTACTAAAAGTTGGAAGCTTTTCTCTGATTTTGAAGATCTACACCAATAAAATGATGAACACTCTCGAGACATCCAAGCCGCTTGTTGTTCCGATGGTTCTTAAGGGAGGAAACTATCTCCTTTGGTCGCGAACTACTAAGACAACCTTGTGTGGACGAGGCTTGTGGAGTCACATTGATTTATCTCTTAGAGAAGCCATCTACGACCCTTCGTCGGACGAGGAAGATGAGGAGGAGACGAGATTGGCGGCGGCCAAATGGTTTCAAGAAGACCAAACCGTTCTAGCAATCCTTCAAAATGGTTTGGAAGCATCAATCTATTGACCTTAGGACTCACATTGGGACTAAGGGAAATAAATAAAGAAGTGAATAAATTCGGGTCAGAAATGTGAAACCGCGGATCGACTTACTCGGAACGCGGGACGTTGAAAACTGACCCACGGTATGAGTGGCATCGACGCCAGGCGCGGATCAGTATGCGGGAAGGATCGGGGCTGGACGATACGCGGATTAGCACGCGGCATCGAGTATCCTTCGATCCGCGGGATGAGTGGCGATAAGGGAAGTCCGAGTCGCAGAACGTACGCAGCAACGGGTCAGTGAAGCGGGTCGGATCTCCATTCGGATAAACACGCGGATCCACCCGCGTGTTATCCAGGAACGGCGTCGTTTCGTCCTTCCTGATGCATCCAGACGCGGAACGGTCCCGGTACGTGGTGACGCGTCCCACTCTCGTCCCGCGGTACGACGACCGTACGGGCAGTCCTTACCTTCACGCACCAAATATCTTATCCGACCGTTTGAGCTGATTTTCTTATGACCTATTGTTTCTTTTCTATAAATAGGTTGTTTAATGATAATGTAAAGATACTCTTGATGATGAAATAAAATCTTTACTCTTTTACTCTCCATGGTTACATAACTCTTCCATACTCTCCATTATTCTTCACTACTCTTCTTTTCTCTCAATCTCACTCTCATTCTCAATAATTCTTACATGGTATCAGAGCAATCGCTCTTGGGATTCTCAAACGTGCTAGGTTGAATCGGTATAAGAAAGTTTTGATCTTTCTTATGCGCTTAACCTAACCTACATCATCCTTTTACCGTGTTCAAGATCTCTTAAAAGCTCAAAGCTTTCTTCTTTAATCTCCTAAAAGCTCAAAGCTTTCTCCTTTAATCTCTCAAAAGCTCAAAACTTTCATAATCTAAAGCTTAAAGCTTTCATCTTTGACCCGATGTTACTAAAAGCTTAAAGCTTTTCACTTTGTTCATCTAAAGCTTGAAGCTTTGACCGATCCTACTAAAAGCTGGAAGCTTTTCTCTGATTTTGAAGATCTACACCAACAAAATGATGAACACTCTCGAGACATCCAAGCCGGTTGTTGTTCCGGTGGTTCTTAAGGGAGGAAACTATCTCCTTTGGTCGCGAACTACTAAGACAGCCTTGTGTGGACGAGGCTTGTGGAGTCACATTGATTTATCTCTTAGAGAAGCCATTTACGACCCTTCGTCGGACAAGGAAGATGAGGAGGAGACGAGATTGGCGGCGGCCAAGTGGTTTCAAGAAGACCAAACCGTTCTAGCAATCCTTCAAAATGGTTTGGAAGCATCGATCCTTGAGGCTCACTCCTATTGTGAAACGGCGAGTGAGTTATGGGAAACTCTCAAGAATGTCTATGGTAATGTCTCAAACCTTACTAGGGTCTTTGAGGTTAAGAAAGCTCTCAACGAGCTTAGTCAAGAGGATATGGAGTTTACCAAGCACCTTGGAAGATATCGGTCTCTATGGGCCGAACTAGAGATGTTAAGACCGAGCACCATGGATCCGGTTGTGCTAAATGAACATCGGGAGCAAGACAAGGTCTTTGGCCTTCTCTTCACCTTGAATGCGGTGTATAATGATCTTATCAAGCATATCCTCCGTTCCGAAGTGTTACCAATCCTCGATGACGTGTGTTCTCAAATGCAAAGGGAGCAAGGATCACAAGTGCTATTCGGAGGAAAGGGGAAGCTTCATATGGCGAATCAAGGAGCCTTTAACCGTTATGACAACCGGAAGAATGGTGGTACAAGCCGATATCGTAATCCCCATCTCAAATGTGATCATTGTAAGAAGGAAGGTCATACCAAGGATAAGTGTTGGATACTCCATCCTCACCTTATGACTCCAAGAGGAACCAACCCGAACTACAACAACTACAAAGGATCAAGGGCGAATGGAGTGTTGGTCAAGCAAGATCAAGGAAGAACTGGGTCCTCTAAGCAAGGAGAAGAGGCTAGTCAAGCCGACTATGTGAGGAAATCGGACTTGGAATCGCTCATCAAGTCCATTGCTTCACTCAAGGAATCCGGTAAAACTTTCTATACCCGTAAGCCTAATACTTCTCTTGTGGTTGATTCGAGAGCATCTCATCACATGATTAGTAACTTGAACTTGCTTGATAAACTTGAACCATCTAGAGGAAATGTGATGATTGCTAATGGTGATAATATACCTATCAAAGGAATTGGGAACTTGAATCTATTTAATAAGAACTCTAAAGCGTTTTACATGCCAAATTTTGAATCAAATTTGCTTTCGGTTAAAAGGATGACTAGTGATTTGAATTGTTATGCAATCTTTGGTCCTAATGACTTCCATTTTCAGGATATTGAATCCGGAAAAGTGATAGGAGGTGGTGGTACCAAGGATGATCTCTATGTCTTAGAAGATTTATCACCAAGCTCATCTAGTGTTTTTCAAATTCAAACTTGTTTAGGAAAAGCAAATAATGCAATATGGCATGCTAGAGTAGGACATCCCCATTCTCGGGCTCTTGAAATCATGCTTCCCAATGTTGTCTTTGATCATTTATCTTGTGAATCTTGTATTCTCGGAAAACATTGCAAATCGGTTTTTACTAAGTCTTCTACCGTTTATGAGAATTGCTTTGATCTTGTGCATTCAGATGTTTGGACCTCACCTTGCTCATCTAGAGATAACAATAAATACTTTGTCACATTCATTGATGAAAAATCAAAATATACATGGCTTACTCTCTTACCTTCTAAGGATAGAGTCTTTGATGCATTTGTGAATTTTCAAACCTATATTGCTAACCAATACAATGCCAAGATTAAGATATTTTGAAAAAATATAATGGTGGTGAATACATGAGCAATCGATTTAAAGAACACCTATCTAAGCTCGGCATTTTGCATCAAACGACCTGTCCATACACTCCACAACAAAATGGCGTGGCCGAAAGAAAGAACCGCCATCTAATGGAGGTTTCAAGAGCCATGATGTTTCACATGAATGTGCCAAGACGTTTTTGGGGAGATGCGGTCATGACCGCATGTTACTTGATCAATCGGACACCAACCAAGGTTCTTGAAGATGTCTCTCCATATGAGGTACTCACTAAAGAAAAACCCTTTCTTGATCACTTGAGAGTATTTGGGTGTGTTTGTTTTGTGTTGGTGCCTAGGGAATTAAGGGACAAGCTAGAAGCAAAGAGCACAAGATGCATATTTCTTGGTTATTCAACAACTCAAAAGGGGTATAAGTGTTATGATCCGAGTTCAAGGAGAACATTCGTCTCTAGAGATGTGAAGTTCATTGAGGAACAAGGGTTTTATGGAGAAAAGGACCGAGGAGACTTGAGTGATCTTGCAACACCGTCGGACCTTGGCTCAAATCTCCGATTCCTTCTTCAAAATCTTAGGAATCATGAGCCAAGAGACAATGTTGGAAATCAAGCAGAACCTTCATTAGTCCAAGAAGAAATGGTTCAAGAAATGGGGCAAGAAGAAGAGGTCCACGAGCCGATGCAAGAGGAGGCCGATCATGGTGAGGCCCCGGTTGAGTTAGAACAAGAACATGGGATTGATGAGGGTGAAACAACGGTTCAAGAGGTTCAAGACCAAGACCAAGGGATTATTGAAGAAGAAGCTCCGGTTGAAGAGGTTCAAACGGTTGAAGAGGTTCAAGTACCGGTTTTAAGGAGAAGTACAAGGTTGAAGAAGGATCCCTCTCAATGGAAAGAGAGCCGAGTTTACTTCAACAATGAAGCCGTAGCTCATCCAATTCAAGCGGTGTGTTCGCTCGCCCTTCTACCTTCTTCTCATAGGGCATTT
This sequence comes from Draba incana, assembly GCA_963576765.1. NCBI lineage: Eukaryota > Viridiplantae > Streptophyta > Magnoliopsida > Brassicales > Brassicaceae > Draba > Draba incana. The sequence continues at coordinate 18,718,738 of OY755208.1, forward strand.
GTGACGAAAATAGATGAGTATACAATCCCTGAGACTTTTGAGGAAGCTATGGAAGATGAGCATTGGGTAGAGGCGGTAGATGATGAGGTTGGAGCTATGGTTAAAAACCATACTTGGGATGAAGTCGATCTTCCCGAAGGCAAGAGAACCGTGAGCTCCAAATGGGTCTTCACAATCAAGTACTTGAGTAATGGAGATCTTGAAAGGTATAAGGCTCGGTTGGTGGCTAGAGGATTTACCCAAACATATGGAGATGATTATACGGATACATTTGCTCCGGTTGCTAAGCTTAACACGGTGAGAGTGGTGTTCTCCTTGGCGGCAAACTTAGATTGGGATCTATGGCAAATGGACGTGAAAAATGCTTTCCTGCAAGGCGATCTTGAAGAGGAAGTGTATATGACGCCACCTCCTGGTCTTGAGACCTCTATAGCTCCCGGAAAGGTTCTCAAACTCAACAAGGCCATCTACGGTTTGAAACAATCACCTATAGCTTGGTACAAGAAACTTAGCTCAACCCTCAAGGAAAGAGGATTCAAGAAATGTGAGCTAGATCACACCCTTTTTACATTACAAGGGCCGAATGGGATAGTGGTGGTTTTGATCTATGTGGACGATATGATCATTTACGGGAGTGATAAGAAAGGAATTCAAGATACAAAGGACTTCCTCAACTTGGTGTTTGAAATGAAAAACCTCGGAGAAGTGAAATACTTTCTTGGAATTGAGGTGTGTAGGTTCAAGAATGGGTTGCATATCTCCCAAAGAAAGTATACATTGGATTTGTTGAAGGAAACCGGGAAACTTGGAGCTAAGCCGGCTAAAACCCCATTAGAAGAAGGGTATAAAGGCGTTCGAAAGGGGGAGAAAGATGATGAGCCTTATGAGGATCCATCAAGATATAGAAGGCTTATGGGAAAATTGATCTACTTGTGTCTCACAAGACCGGATATAAGTTTTGCGGTCAACCAAATTAGTCAACATATGCAAAAACCAATGGTGTATCATTGGCAAATGGTTGAGAGGATCCTTAGATATTTGAAAGATAGTCCGGGTCTAGGAGTTTGGATGGGAAAGAATGAAAGCTCCGATGTGGTTGGATATTGTGATGCGGATTGGGCCGATGATAGAAACGATAGAAGATCAACAACCGGTTATTGTACGTTCATTGGTGGGAACTTGGTCACTTGGAGAACTAAGAAGCAAAAGGAAGTCTCATGCTCTAGTGCAGAAGCCGAGTATAGGGCCATGAAGAAGTTGACAAACGAGCTTACTTGGTTGAGAGGAATCTTGGTTCACTTGGGAATTGAGAAGAAGGAACCAATGATAATGCATAGTGATAACCAAGCCGCAATTCACATTGCTACAAACTCGGTGTTCCATGAAAGGACCAAGCATATTGAGATCGATTGCCACAAGGTTCGGGAGAAGATTGAACAAGGATGGACTCTTCTGTGTTTTACAAGAAGTGAAGATCAACTAGCGGATGTGTTCACCAAATCCGCAAGTCTTAAAGTTTGCAACAACATCTTGGGCAAACTTGGGCTTGTGGATCTTACACATCCATGAGAAGACCCCTTACTCGCAATCATCATACTCTTTTTCCCTTATCAAGGTTTTGTCCCATGAGGTTTTCCTTGATAAGGTTTTTAATGAGGTGATGGTTGTGAGTCTCCAAGTTAATCATAAATCCTTTATGTTTAACTTGAGGGGGAGTATTGACCTTAGGACTCACATTGGGACTAAGGGAAATAAATAAAGAAGTGAATAAATTCGACTTACTCGGAACGCGGGACGTTGAAAACTGACCCACGGTACGAGTGGCATCGATGCCAGGCGCGGATCAGTATGCGGGAAGGATTGGGGCTGAACGATACGCTGATCAGCATGCGGCATCGAGTATACTTCGATCCGCGGGACGAGTGGCGATGAGGGAAGTCTGAGTCGCGGAACATACGCAGCAACGGGTCAGTGAAGCGGGTCGGATCTCCATTCGGATAAACACGCGGATCCACCCGCGTGTTATCCAGGAACGGCGTCATTTCGTCCTTCCTGATGCATCCAGACGCGGAACGGTCCCGGTACGTGGTGACGCGTCCCACTCTCGTCCCGCGGTACGACGACCGTACGGGCAGTCCTTACCTTCACGCACCAAATATCTTATCCGACCGTTTGAGCAGATTTTTCTTATGACCTATAGTTTCTTTTCTATAAATAGGCTGTTTAATGATAATGTAAAGATACTCTTGATGATGAAATAAAATCTTTACTCTTTTACTCTCCATGGTTACATAACTCTTCCATACTCTCCATTATTCTTCACTACTCTTCTTTTCTCTCAATCTCACTCTCATTCTCAATAATTCTTACACTTCCTTCATCTAGCCACATCAATTAGAGAATACAACATCCTTGAGCTTCATGGGAGGGAAAGCTTCAAACTTTTTGTGACTAACTTCCCTTGAATCCCAATAAGCTTCACACTAGTGACCGAGTATTATACCACTCGGATTTCCTCTGATTTGGCTCCAAAGGTTGGGACTTTTTTCTCCCTTTTACCTTCTTGTTTGAACCATCTCAAAACAGCTCCAAAGGTTGAAAATTTACTCCCTGACCCATCAAGGAACCACCTTCTTGTTTGAGCTTCTTTTTCAACTAGCTCCAAAGGCTGGAAATTTATACCCTTTCATGGGAACCACCTTCTTGTTTGAGCTTCTTCTCTTCAAAGGAACCTTCTTTGCTTCATGGTAAGAACATCTTCAAACCGTGAGCTTCTTTCTTCCGTTTCTTCATGAAAGCTTCAAGCTTTCTTCTTCTTCTTTCTTCAATCTCGGATCTAGCTTTCTCCGAGCAATAGATCCAAGTCTTCAACAACACAATCATTCACAGTGATTTCACCACAAGAATATGTGTTAGATTAAGCGCATATGGAGAATGGAAACCTCCTTATAACGATTCAATCTAACATTTTTAAGAAACCAAATAAGAGAGCTTTTAGCTTCTCTTTAGCAACTGCAGCGGAAATCATGAACCAAGAACTTATGCTCTGATACCATGTTCGATTTTAGGGAGAAAATGCTTATATAAACAAGAGATTCATCCTTTAGGAAGGAATGAATCAAAGAAATGCTGAAGAGAGCACAAAGAAATTTAGAAAGAGTTTTATGACAGATTTGAGTAGATTTAGAAGAGATTAGGACTGATTAAAGAAGAGATTAACATAACTGGGTTCAATCCAAATGGATATCACCCTAAACACTTAAACTCCTAATCTCTACATTTTGAATAAGTAAAGAGAGAAATAAAAGGAAAGAGAGAAGGGATGAACTTGAAATCTGATCTATTATTATTCAAGTTAAACATTACAAATGATTATTCAAGCTTTATATAGAAAAGCTCAAAGAGATAAGGTCTGATTTATGACCGTTGGGAAAGATTCAACATAAAGGTAAAGTAAAGTGGTCCTCCTTTGACAAGCCATGTGCTTTTTGTCTTCAAGTGGTGAGGACCACAAGTTCCTCCCAACGTTCAAATAGCTCTGAGACCACATAAGGACCCCACTGATCTGCGGTTCCAACGGTCAGATTCTCCATCCGTCCCGCGTCGTATCACTTCCCGCGTATCGGGTCTTGACTGAACTGATCCGCGGTTTTACTTGTCCCACGTCTCGAGTGTCTTGTACCGCGGGTCGAGATGCTCCTTGTACTGATCCGCAATCTTGTACTGTCCCGCGACTTGATCAATCATACCAAAGTTACCCGAATATAAATTCACCTCGGTAACTTATTTATTCACCATTAGTAACTTAAGGAAAGATTAATCTTTAAGTACTCTCCTTGATTAACAAAAATACCCAAGGTAAATAAAAAGGAGGAAATTGTTATCGGAAGGATTGGACCCGCAGTACGTATTGGCATCGAGAGATGCGTACCGCGGGATAGTCGGCAATCGGGAGTATCAGACCCGCGGATCAGATTGGCATCGAGTGATACGCGGTTCATCCGAGCATCGAAGGGAAGAGAAGACTCGTGACATCATAACGAGCGACATCGTCCCGCAGTACGAGTGACAACGAGGCGCGGGACGTAAGCCGCGTACTGCAGAACCGGGTCGCGTGATGGGTCTTTGGATAAACGCGCGGATCCTGAATCAGGTAAACGGGCGGACGCGCGGATCTTTCCCTTGGGATCAAAGAACCGATCCGCGGTACGGACGTAATGGTCATCTTCGTACTGACAGCGACCCATCCTTGTCCCAAGGATCGAGATACCTGATCCGAGTACCAAAGGACAATCCGACCGTTATAACCAATCCAACCGTTTGATTTTCAAACAGTTTCTTTTATAAATTTTGTTTTCTATTTAAAGAGTGTTGGTTTTTACCTTTGTAAGATTTATCTTGAATAAAAATTTCAAGTTCTCATACTTATACTTCTCTTCTCTATAAATCGCAAATCCATCATACTTGTTCTTATAATTCCGCAAATACAACATGGTATCAGAGCAATGATCCATTGATTGTTAGCATAAACACTCTCGCTACTCATTCTAATTTCCAGTTACAAATTCAAAATCATTCAGAATTTCAAATTCCTCTTTCTTTCCCGGTTCTTTAAAATTCAAATTCTCAAACTCTCTATCTTTTTCTCGAGGAAGAAGAACTATGGATTCATCTAAACCTCTTGTTGTCTCGGTTATTCTCAAAGGAGAGAATTACCTATTGTGGTCAAGAACCACTAAAACTTCCTTAAGTGACCGTGGCCTATAGAGCCACATGGATTTATCTCTTATTCCAAAGGAGACCGAAACCGACTCTTCCGAATTAACAGTCGATAAGAAGGAAGAAGAAAAGGAGGCTAAGCGAGTCAAGAAAGCCTTATGGTATCAAGAAGATCAAGCCGTTTTTGCAATCCTTCACAACGGTCTTGAAGCATCTATTCTTGAGGCCTACTCATATTGTGAAACCGCAAATGAGTTATGGGAAACACTCAAGAAAGTTTATGGAAATGTAAACAATCTTACTCGGGTATTCAAAGTCAAGAAAGCTCTAAACTCCTTAAGTCAAGATGACCTAGGGTTTTCCAAACATCTCGGGAAATATCAATCTCTTTTTGCCGAGCTAGAAGGGCTCCGACCATTTACTGTAGATCCGGAGGAGATCATCATTCGAAGAGAACAAGACAAGATCTTCGGACTTCTCTTCTCACTTAATATGGTCTACAATGACCTCATCAAACACATTCTTCGGTTTGACAAGCTTCCTAGCTTTGACGACGTATGTTCTCAAGTGCAAAGGGAACTAGGTTATAATGGTTTGTTCAACGGAAAGGGAGACCTCCCGATGGCTCACAAAGGAGCATATGACCGATTTGAAGATCGGAAACAAAACTTCAACAACAACAATTCGAGACTCAGCCGCCTCAAGAATCCTCATCTATGGTGTGACCATTGCAAGACAAACGGCCACACGAAAGTAAAGTACTGGATACTCCACCCACATCTAAGGCCGAAAGATCTAACCGACCGTAGAGAGCCAAGAGCCAACTACGGATACAACAAGGAAGAAGCCAACAATGGTGACTTTGTAAGGAAGTCCGACTTGGAGGCCATCATCAAGTCCCTTAAAGAACCGGTATCAATATCTTTTCCCACAAGTCTATAAATTCGTTAATTGTGGATTCGGGTGCTTCTCACCATATGATTAGTAACAAGGAATTGCTTGGGAATATAGAAAAGGCTAGTGGGAATGTAGAAATTGCTAATGGTGATAGGATTCCTATCAAAGGAATCGGTGAATTGAATTTATTTAAAAAGAATTCAAAAGCTTTTTATATGCCCGATTTTACGAGTAATCTTGTTTCGGTTTGGAGATCCACAAAAGACTTGAATTGTTACACTATATTCGGTCCTAATGGCTTTTATTTTTAAGATATTGATTCGGGAAAAGTCTTTGGGGAAGGTGGAACCGAAGATGAATTATATATCATCAAAGATTTCCCTTCAAGTTCGGATAGATTGTTTTCCTTTAACTCGCGTTTTGAAATTTCAAATAATGCATTGTGGCATGCTAGACTCAGTCATCCTCATTCTAGAGAACTTGAAATTATGTTACCAAATGTAATGTTCAATCATTTAAATTGTGAGTCTTGTATTTTGGGCAAACATTGCAAAACCGTATTCAATAAATCTTTGACTATTTATGAAAATTATTTTGATCTTGTTCATTCGGATGTGTGGACATCTCCATGCCTATCTAGAGATAACAACAAGTATTTTGTGACTTTCATTGATGAAAAATCAAAATATACTTGGGTTACTCTCATTCCATCTAAAGACCGAGTCTTAGAAGCATTTAGAACATTTAGGGAATATGTTACTAACCATTACAATGCTAAGTTAAAAGTGTTTAGGACCGACAATGGAGGAGAATACACAAGTCATGAATTCCGAGACTACCTTATTCATCACAGAATTCTACATCAAATCTCATGTCCTTACACCCCTCAACAAAATGGTGTCGTGGAGAGAAAGAATAAACATCTCATGGAGGTTGCAAGATCTATGATGTTTCACACAAATATACCCAAGAAGTTTTGGGGTGATGCGGCAATGATCGCATGTTATCTTATCAATCGGATGCCGACCAAAGTTCTCAACGACCAATCTCCTTTCGAGGTACTCAACAACTCAAAACCTCCATTAGATCATCTAAAGGTGTTTGGTTATGTTTGTTTTGTACTAGTCCCCGGAGAATTAAGAACAAAGCTAGATGCCAAGAGCACCAAGTGTATGTTCATCGGTTACTCTACGACTCAAAAAGGTTACAAGTGTTACGATCTGGTGAACAAGAAGTATCTAGTCTCCCGTGATGTCAAGTTCATAGAGGATCATGGGTATTTTGAAGGAAAAGATTGGGAGAATCTAAAAGATCTAGCCAGTCCAATGGACTGGAACGCCTCTCTAAGGTTCATTTTCGAACACTTAAAGGGGCCATCTCAACAACCAAAGGAAACTACCAAGGAGAACAATGTAACAAATGAAGTAAGCATTGAGACTAGTACCGAGGAGACCGAACACGTAGAAGATAACCAATCAACCGAGGTGGCCGAGGAGAACCAAGAGGAAGAGAGGAATCAAGGAGAGGGGGAGATCGGAGAGACTCCTCACCAAGATGAAGCTCCGGTTCAACCACTTAGGAGAAGTGAACGAATAAGGAGTGATCCGGCCACTTGGAGAGAAAAGAGGGTCTTCTACAACAATGAGGTCATAGCTCATCCAATCCAAGCGGTGTGTTCTCTCGCTCTTTTGCCCCCGGATTATCAAGCGTTCATAGGGAAGATCGATGAGCACATCATTCCCAAGACTTATGACGAGGCCATGGAAAGAGAGGAGTGGACGGTTGCGGTTGATGATGAAGTGGTAGCCATGGTTAAGAACCACACATGAGACGAGGCCGACTTACCGAAGGGAAAGAATGCCGTTAGCTCTAAGTGGGTATTTACCATCAAACACTTGAGCACCGGTGAAATAGAGAGGTTCAAGGCAAGGCTAGTAGCAAGAGGCTTCATCCAAACATATGGAGATGGCTATACCGACACCTTTGCACCCGTAGCCAAACTCAACACGGTGAGAGTTGTTCTCTCATTGGCAACTACCTTGGAATGGGACTTATGGCAAATGGATGTGAAGAATGCATTTCTTCAAGGAGACCTTGAAGAGGAAGTATATATGACCCCTCCACCGGGTCTAGAGTCATTGGTTACCCCGGGAAAGGTTTTGAGACTTAGAAAGGCGATCTATGGTCTCAAACAATCTCCTCGGGCTTGGTACAAGAAGTTGAGCACCACCCTTAAAGAGAAAGGGTTCAAGAAGTCGGAATTAGACCATACTCTCTTTACTCTTCAAGGGCCGCAAGGGATAGTAGTGGTTCTAGTATATGTCGACGACTTCATCATCTCCGGAAACGACAAAGAAGAATAAGGGTGTCGAGCAACACCAAGGAGTGGTGTCGCTCGACACGGCTGTCCCGCATGGCGCGCATCAAACGGGAGAAGACACTCATGGGTCGGAGAGCTTCGCGCATTGATGGAACACTCCCGTAACGAGTGTGTCGAGCAACACTCATCAATGGTGTCGCTCGACACCATTGTTCCGCTCTGAGACTCTCGTTGCGCGCAACGAGGGATAGAGACACGAAGTCACTTTCATCCGACCGTTGCGCAACTGACCGTTGGAGAAGGAGTGTCGAGCGACACGCAAGTAGAGTCGCTCGACACCAAGGCCAGAATTCCCAACGGCTCTTTTCTCTCTTTTAGAAGTTGTTTTTCTATTTAAACCTTGTTGTATGAACCTTGTAAATTATCTTGAATGAGAAACTCTGTTGGAATTTAGGTGAGTTTGGCTCACCATAGAGAGGATCCAACCGAATGAAGTGGTTGAATCCACAAGAATGCTCAAGAGAGCTAAAATAGTTTCGGACAGATTAAGAGAAGATTAGGGAGAGATTTGAACATACTATAAGTAGATTAAGAAGAGATTAAGGCAGAGAAATAAACATAATATGGGTTCAATCCAAATGGATATCACCCTAAACACTTAATCTCCTAGAATCTACATTTGGAATAATCAGATTTTGGATAAAGGAAAGAAGAGAGAAAATGATGAACTTGTATCTGATTTTTATTGATAAGAACAAGTTTTTTTGGTTTACAAAGGATTGGATTACATATATATAAAGGAAAAGGTAAAGTAGAAATCTGATGCAACATTTCAAATTATGACTGTTGGAATTAGGATCAGATTTGATAAAGCAAAAGCAATCCTTGTGTCCTTTTGCATAAAGCAACCTTATCCTCCTTTTGGATCAGATGATAAGGTTGGGACCACTTTGGAAAACCGGGACCACAAGGAGAGAACTGATCCGCGTCCTTCTTCGGTTCCAGCATCTCGGTTCTTCGATGCCAAGTCTACCCGCTGGTCGAGTCTCCGATGTCGCCTCGATGCCAAGTCTTCCCGCGGGTCGAGTGTGTCCCGATCCACTTCTCATTTCGATCTGTGTCTCGATCCACACTTCTTAAGTTACCCGAATATTATTTTCCACCATGGTAACTTATTCTTCACCATTAGTAACTTAAGAAAAGATTAATCCTTAAGTACTCGGTTCGGTACTCTCCCGTCCCGCAGTGCCGAGTGGCATCGAGGAAAGCTTCCCGCGGGTCTAAATGTGGTTTCACCTGGAACGCAGCCGTTTGGCTCAGGAACGGAGTGGTCTCTTGTACCTTCATGACGTGGAGGATAAGGAGGGAAAAGAAGCGTATCCATTTGGGTATGACCGCACATGGACAGTTGGAAAAAGGACGAGGACCACTTTACCGTACTATCACCTTATCCTTGTAAACGGCTAGATTCCTAGGACATTTCTATTTATGACCTATTTTCCAATCATTGTAAAGATCTTATCTTGAATAATGGAAAAGTTTCAAGTTCATATTCTCTCTTAATCCTTCCTCTAATCTTCCTTAATCACTCTTTAATCTGTTCATGCATTCTACAAATTATTCTTACATGGTATCAGAGCGTTCGATTCCGTGACTATACTCATATGTTTCTTCATCAAATCTTCATCAAATCCCTTCATAATCTCTGGTTCTAGTGTTCTTGAGTTTCATCTCATAAAGTTTCAATCCTTTTCCATTAAAATCTTCTCAAATTCATTAAAGCTTATAGCTTTTATCAAAATCAGTAAATTTTCAATATCTTTCTGTGAAAATCAGATGGTTTTGGCTATCATTCAGAATGGTCTTGATCCGGCGATACTCGAGGCGTACTCTTATTGTGAGACAGCAGCTGAGCTCTGGGATACGTTGAAGAACGTCTACGGTAATGAGTCTAACCTTGCTCGTGTGTATGAGGTAAAGAAAGCAATAAACAACCTTCATAAAGAAGATATGGAGTTTACCAAATACCTTGGAAAATATAGATCTCTATGGGCTGAACTTGAGATGCTGCGTCCAAGTTCTATTGATCCAAAGGTGCTCAATGAGAGGAAGGAACAGGACAAGGTGTTTGGGTTGTTGCTGACTTTGAATCCGGTGTTCAACAATCTCACTAAACACATCCTTCGATCAGAGAAGCTTCCTAGTCTAGATGATGTTTGTGCTCAAATTCAGCGTGAACAAGGATCTCTAGGCTTATTTGGTGGGAAAGGAGAGCTCGTCACTGCTAACAAGGGTGTGTATAATCGGTATGACAACCGTGGGAACTATTGACCTTGGCACCAACACACCTCCCTGTCGATCGACACACCTCCCTGTCGATCGACACTCCCGACTCTGTGGATCGAGGAGAAACGAGGAACGAAGGCGTCGATCGACACGAAGGAGTCGTGTCGATCAACACGAGTACCAGAGTTTGAATTCGACCGTTGAGATTCGACCATTGCGATCCAACTGTTGAGATATGATCGTTGGAGAATCGTGTCGATCGACACACTTATGTAGTGTCGATCGACACGAAGGCCAGAATTGTTTTTCTATTTAAACCTTGTTGTATAAACCTTGTACCTCATCTTGAATGAAAATTTTCAAGTTCATACTCTCTTTCTCTATTCTTCCCAATTCTCTCAATCTCTTATTCTTTCAATCTAAGTCCTAAAATCTTACATGGTATCAGAGAAATTTTGATATTTGTGACCTCAATACTCTCATAATCTCATTCTTTCAATAATCTTTTCGATTTGTGGATTTCTCTTTAATTAGTTAGATCAAATCGTTATATAGAGATTTTCATTCTCTTTATGCGCTTGATTTAACATACATATTAATCCAAAATCATTTCTAAAAGTTTCAAACTTTCATAAGAAAAGTTGAGTTCTTTGGATAACTCGAAATCGTTGGTACTTCCGGTGACTCTCAAGGGAGATAACTACTTGTTATGGTCAAGAACCACAAAGATAGCTCTATGTGGCCGAGGGTTGTGGAGCCACATCGAGAAAGAACCGGTGTTTGATTCATACGGAGAAGAAGTTGAAGATTCCAAAAAGGATAAAGAAGCAAAGTGGTTCCAAGAGGACCAAACCGTGTTGGCCATTCTTCAAAATGGTCTTGAGGCCTCCATTCTTGAGGCATATTCTTATTGTGAAACGGCGGAGGAACTATGGGAAACATTGAAGACCGTTTATGGAAACGTTTCTAACATATCCCGGGTATATGAAGTAAAGAAAGCAATCAACAATCTTCATCAAGAGGATATGGAATTTACCAAGCACTTTGGTAAATATAGGTCCCTTTGGGCCGAGCTTGAAATGTTGAGACCAAGCTCCATTGATCCAAAGGTGCTAAACGAAACAAAAGAACAAGATAAAGTCTTTGGGTTACTACTCACCTTGAATCCGACATTCAATGATCTCATCAAGCACATCCTTAGATCGGAGAAGCTCCCAAGTCTTGAAGATGTGTGTTCACAAATCTAAAGAGAACAAGGTTCTCAAGGACTCTTTGGTAGTAAGGGGGAGCTTCCAACGGCTAACAAGGGGGTTTACAACCGATTCCATAATCGTGGGAACAAAAGAGGCTATGGTAACAATCGGCCGGGCTCAAAGGCAAGGTGTGAACATTGTAAGGGAAGACATACCAAGGAGACTTGTTGGATCCTTCATCCGGAACTCAAGCCGAGTTGGTGGATCGACTACCCGGGGAACCCAAGAGAAAATTACACCACGGCCAAGCCCAACCAAGTCTCAACCGGATCATCTAAGCAAGGTGAGGAGGCCAACTAAGAAGATTATGTGAGAAAATCCAACTTGGAGGCACTATTCTAAGCCCTTGCCACACAAAAGGAATCCAGTAAAACTTACTTTACCATACTTCTAGTAGTTCCCTAGTAGTTGATTCGGGAGCATCCCATCACATGATTAGTAATTCTAGGATGCTTGATAATCTTAGATCAACTAATGGAAATGTGATGATTGCTAATGGTGATAATATACCCATAAAAGGAATTGGAACTTTAAAAGTCTTTGAAAAAGAATCTAAAGCATTTTATATGCCGACTTTTACCTCTAATTTACTTTCGGTAAAAAGGGCAACCAAAGACTTGAATTGTTATGCAATCTTTGGTCCTAATGATGTTCATTTTCAGAATATTGATTCTGGAAAGATTATTGGGAAGGGTGGAACCAAGGATGATCTCTATGTTATTGAAGATTTTTCACCTAGTCCTTTTTCGGTTAAATCTTGTTTAGGAGTTGCTAATAATGCTATATGGCATGCTAGATTAGGTCATCCTCATTCTAGAGCATTTGAATTAATGGTACCAAATGTTTACTTTGATCATAAGAGTTGTGAATCTTGTATTCTTGGTAAATATTGTAAAACGGTTTTTCCAGATTCTACTACTACATATGAGAAATGTTTTGATTTAATTCATTCGGATGTTTGGACCTCACCATGCTTATCTAGGGATAATAACAAGTATTTCGTAACATTTATAGATGAAAAATCAAAATATACTTGGACCTCATCTTCCTTATGCGCTTAATCCAACACAAATTCTAAGTTGTTTTTCCGCTGCAAGTATTTGAAAGTGAATTTGAAAGGTTTGATTTCAAAAGTTGGAAAACTTTGTGTTTCTTTGAAAACCAAAATTTTGTGTATTTTCAAAAGAAGGTGTTTTGAAAATCTTGGTTACTAATTCTCTCATTCTTTTGGTTACTAAAACTCTCTAATCTCTCGGTTACTAAATCTCTCAATCTCTCTACTCTAAATCTTTGGTTACTAATACTCTCAAATTCTCGGTTACTTAAATCTTTGGTTACTAATTTTTGAAATGGTTGTGTAGGAAGTGATCCATGGGATGCCTTTGTGCATTTAAAATCATGATGAATCCAATTCTAAGTTTTATGGGAGAGAACCGTGGGATGCCAATAGAGCATTTAAAATCACGTTGAATCCAAGCCCAAAGTTGTTCATCAAGGAGTTGATGATTTTGTGGTTCAAAGGAAACCACTCAATATGTTACTAAATTCTTCAAGAAGCTTCAAGCTTCCATGGTGTTCATTCTTCCAATCCGAAATTGGAAGAAAGAGGGAGTTTCTAAATTCTTTTCCCTCTCATGTTTGATTTTGAAATTTGAATGTTGAATTTCCGGTTAGAAAGTAGGACCGGTTGGTTAAAGAAATTTTAATTTCTTGAAAATGTTGTTCTTGCAAATTGGAACCTGTAAACGAATTGAAGATAGAAAGTTTAAAATCATGATGAAATTGAATTGATAAAACCGAATTAGCTAAAGTTAAAATCAATAGCTTAATTTCGGTTAAATAATTTTAAACTTAAATATTCGAATATGACTAATCCAATTCGTTTATGGTGTTCTTCCAAGGTGGAATTGAACTTAAGAAATCCAAGTTTGTGCTAGTTATGACCGAACCCCTTATTCTCTATGGTCATGACTTGTACAAACATGGAGGCCACGAGCATGGAGGAGTTGGAAGGGAAAATCTGAACTGTTGGCTACATAATCGACGAGCCCGAAAGGGAAAATCCGAACTTGTAGCTGTCTAATCGATGAGCCATTCCAATTACTCAAGACAAGCCGTGGAGAAGAATTCCAAATTAAGACTCAAGAAATCCAAGAAGAAGCAACTAGCCTTTGAAGGTCAACTTGAAGTCATTCATGAGGCTGAAAGAGATTGAGAATGCCCAAAATCATGAATGGTGAAGAATAGTTGAACAAGCCAATGTTTTGAGGCTTCCGAAGAGCTAAAAGAGATTGAGAGGCTTCGGAGGTATTGGGCTTGACGTTAAGGAAGGTTAAGAAAAGACTTGGAATTTCAAGAGTAATTATCAAAGAACAACTGGATCGGTTGAGTTGCGTGAATGGAGGACTCACGGGTAGAAGGCGTATAGCTCACAGAACCGAAAACTCCACCAAAAGGATCATGAAGATCCAAAATTGCGTGAATGGAGGAGGACTCACGGGTAGAAGGCGTAAAGCTCACGGAACCGAAAGCTGCACCAAAAGGATCATGGAGATCCAAATGCTAAGGAGGTGTGAAGTCTAAGGAGGTCAAATGATCCAACCACATCCTCAAATTCAAAAAGGCTATCTCTAAACTCAACTCTGATTTCAATTTGTGTTAATTTCATTACCTTAGTTCAATTTCTTTCTATGAAATCTTAAATCGTTGATCATATAAATCTTTGATATTCCTCATGGCATATACTTAATCTTTTCTTCTTTATCACTTGTTTAAGGGTAAAGGGGATCATGAGAGCCTCAAAGACAACGAGGAAATGATTCATAAAGAGAAAATATCTAGTCAAAGAAGGGCTAAAGGAATGAGAAAACTTGAAGTGGAGCCGGTTTCATATCAAACCAATGAAAGTCAATTGCGTGTGGCAAGCTTAGCCTTTGGTCCTTACGGCGTCCCGACGACTAAGATTGAGGGGGAGTATTAGAGAGGAAGCATGAAGAGAAGAGCAAGGCCGAGGCGAAAGAAGAGAAGCCGATGACCGAAGCTCAACAAATGATCAAGTTCCTTGTTCAAGTCCCCTCATCATCTTGATTGGCACTCTTTTTCCTTAGTAGTGGTTTTGTCCCAAATGGTTTTCCCTACTAAGGTTTTAATGAGACCATCATCTTGATTCTCTAAGTTCACACTTCACTTTGTTGTGTATGAACTTGAGGGGGAGTATTGAGCAAGATGAGTGCTTAAGGATCATCAACCAAAGATCGCTTTAGTACGAATGAAGAACGGTCCGATCTCAAGAAGGCGGAACCGAGAAGACCAAGACTTGGACCATCAAGGCCAAGGCTTGGAGTGTCAAGACCAAGGCTCGGAACATCGAGACCTTGGCTAAGGAAGATCCATCCGGGTGAAATGAATGCAAGGCAAAGGCTCGTGCAATGAGTGTCGATCGACACTAGTGTGTGTCGATCGACACTAGTGTGTGTCGATCGACACACCACCCCCTGGTGCACTTCCGCAACTAGTGTGTCGAGCGACACACACACTTGTGTTGATTGACACATCGTTGCGCTCTGAGACTCTCGTTGCGCGCATCGAGAGATAGCGACCCGAGGTTGCTTTCATCCGACTGTTGCGCATCCGACCGTTAGAGAGGCGTGTCGATCGACACACACAACTAGTGTCGATCGACACGACGGCCAGGATGCTCAAATGGACAAATCACTTTCACACATTGGGATTCAATCCCTCCTTCCATTTGATCTGATTCCCAACGGTCATATTGACCTTAGTTCCCTATATATATGTTGTTTAACTCATTGTAAACATTAACTTGAATCAATAATAAAAATCAAGTTCATCTTTACTCTTTCCCTCTTGTTTTTCCATAGTATTTCAAAATGTAGTCTTAGAGAGATTATAGTATTTAGGGTGATATCCATTTGGATTGAACCCATATTATTAAGTCTATTTTACCTTAATCTTTCTTAGTTAACTCCAAATCTTTCCACACATGTAATACTCGGTTTTGTATAACCCAGTTTGTGTGGATCCTTTATCAAAGACACTTAGATGTTTGTTCTTCATAAGATGAGCTTAGACTCATCAAATTCTAACAGTGTCTTGTACTGCGGGTCGAGATGCTCCTCGTACTGATCCGCAATCTCGTAATGTCCCCCGACTTGATCAATCATACCAAAATTACCCGAATATAAATTCACCTCGGTAACTTATTTATTCACCATTAGTAACTTAAGGAAAGATTAATCTTTAAGTACTCTCCTTGATTAACACTCCCCCTCAAGTCCAAACACAACAAAGTGAAGTGTGGACTTGGAGATACAAGGAGAGGCCTCATTAAAACCATAGTAGATAAAACCCAATGGGATAAAACTCTACTAAGGAAAAAGAGTACCAACTCAATGATCTAGGGGAACATAATCAAGGTCTTCGTTGAGCTTTGGTCCTCGGCTTCTCTTCTCTTGCCTCGGCTTTGCCCTCCTTCTTCATGCTTCCTCTCTAATACTCCCCCTCAACCTTAGGTGTCGTGAACACAAAGGCTAAGGTTGAAACCGCGGGTCTTGATGCTTCTTCTTAGGCTCATAATCATCGGCCAACTTCATTCTTCTCCTCCTTGAACCTTAACAAAATTCAAACAAGAGAAAGCTTAAAGTATACACCAATGAATTTACTCATCAACCAAGCAAGCAATCAAAGAACCAACTAGTTTATAATTGAACAAATTTAAAGAGTGGGAGTTTTAGAGAGTAGCCCTTTTCATTTCGGTGGTGTGGTTGATCCTTTAATCTTCACTTCATCCCACACCTCGCTAAACAACTCGGACCTTCTTGATCCAAGTGGTGGAGCTTTTCGGTTCCTTAGTGCATTTCACCATACAACCATGTGAGTCCTCCTCCATTCACACATTTCAACCATGTCGTGTCTTTGATGATCACTCCTTGAAAGCATGATCTTTTAACACCACTAGTTTGACTTGGAACCATCGTTTTACACACACAACCCATTTGATCTTTCCACCCAAAGACACTTCATTCTTCTAGCTTCGGGTTAAACATAAACTCCAAGTGACTTCTCTATCTCGGCCTCCTCCGTGTTCCCTCCGGTTTCATACATAACCAATAACCATTCCATTTCTCCCCCTTGGCTCCTTGACTCCCAAGTCTATGCAACCTTCCTTTACGCCATGATTCTTTAACCATCCGAAGCAACAATCTCGGATAACTTCAAAACATTGACTCAATCTACTCTTCATCACCAAAGATTAGAAGCAATTATTAGCTTCATGAATGACTCCAAGATTGATCTCCAAAAGTAAGTTGCATCTCCTTGGACTCCTTGGGTGTGCATCATCGGTTCCATATTCAAACAAGAACCGCTACAAAACATAACACAAGCACAACACCAAGCAATCTTTCCATTCCAACCAATGTTCCAATTAATGTTACCAACACAAGATCTTCTCAATGTTACCAACATCAATCTTTCAATGATTCTCACAAGAATGGACCATAAATGCTCAAACCTTATCACCATAGAGTATAAGGGTCCGGTGATAAGTTTCACACACACGGTGAGCTATGATAAAGGGGAAACCTTTCTTTTACCGAAGAGGATTCACAACACAAGAGAATTCGAACCAAGAGTAATCAAGCACATTAGGATTAGGGTTAGTGTTTGGTTTGTGTTTAGGCTTTGGTTCCAAACTGATTTTGAGAATAGAGAGTGTAGAGTATATAAAGATTGAGAGATTGAGAGATTTAAAAGAAAATAGAAAGATTTTGAGTATAAGAAAGGGGTAGATTTAAGAAATACTCTCTATCCTCATGAATGTGTTTTCCCTTTGTTAGAATTTGATGAGTCTAAGCTCATCTTATGAAGAACAAACACCTAAGTGTCTTTGATAAAGGATCCACACAAGCCGGTTTATACAAAACCGAGTATTCCATGTGTGGAAAGATTTGGAGTGAAATAAGAAATATTAAGGTAAAATAGACTTAATAGTATGGGTTTAATCCAAATGGATATCACCCTAAATACTATAATCTCTCTAAGACTACATTTTGAAATACTATGGAAAAACAAGAGAGAAAGAGTAAAGATGAACTTGATTTTTATTATTGATTCAAGTTAATGTTTACAATGAGTTAAACAACATATATATAGGCCAACAAGGTCAATATGACCGTTGGGGATCAGATCAAAAGGATGGAGGGATTGAATCCCAAAGTATGAAAGTGACTTGTCCACTTTTGAGTAATCTGGTCAGAGCAGTCGTGTCGATCGACACTACTTGTGTTTGTCGATCGACAAGCCTTCTCCAACGGTCGGATCGCAACGGTCGGATCCCAACAGTCGAATTCAAACTCTGGGACTCGTGTCGATCGACACCACTCCTTGGTGTCGATCGACACCTTCGTTCCGCGTCTCTCCTCGATGCTCGGACTGATCGTGACATGCCCGAAACGTGACTCTTCTAGATACCGCAGGACGGGAGTGTCGATCGACACTACTTGTGTGTGTCGATCGACACACCTTCTATTCTTCTCGTTCCACAGGGACGGGAGTGTCGATCGACACACTTCCCTGTCGATCGACACTATTACCCATTTTCTTTCCCTTAGCACATTTTGATGTTTCCTCGTGCGGCCTTCTTCATTCTTTATGCGGCTCACTCCTTCTCATCTTGAATGGCCTAGAACACCACTTACCCAGCCTTCAACATGCTTGGTCTTCCATTTCCCAAAGTGACCCGAATATGTCTAACTTTGGGTATTCTTGATTATTCTCTTGAACACCTTTGTGTTCTCCTTGTTTAACACTCCCCCGTAAGTTAATACGTAGATGGCGCGAAGTATTAACTTAGAGATACAAGGAGAGACCTAATTAAAACCTTAGTGGGAAAACCCTTTGGGACAAAACCACACTAAGGAAAAAGAGTATCAATCCAAGATCTTAAGGGTTTTAAACCAAGGTCTTGAGCTTCCCCCCGGGTCCTCTTTGTTTCGCCTCGGTCTTGCTCTTCTTCTTTGAGCTTCGGCCTCAACTTATCCGTGATAGCTTCGGCCTTGCTTCTTCTCTTGATGCTTCCTTGCTAATACCCTTAAGCTAGTTCAAGGTATCATCAACCATAAATTTTAAACAAGAGAGGTAAGGATTAGGATTAACCCAAAGTAGCATCCATGGTTGAAATGTCGCCGGCCGAACAACATCTTTCACCGAGAGTCTCCATTTGAATCTTCTCCATGATTTCAATCTTCTCCGCTCCTCTTGTAAACAATCTCGGTCCTTCCTTCATCTAGCCACATCAATTAGAGAATACAACATCCTTGAGCTTCATGGGAGGGAAAGCTTCAAAATTTTCGTGACTAACTTCCCTTGAATCCCAATAAGCTTCACACTAGTGACCGAGTATTATACCACTCGGATTTCCTTTGATTTGGCTCCAAAGGTTGGGACTTTCTTCTCCCTTTCACCTTCTTGTTTGAACCATCTCAAAACAGCTCCGAAGGTTGAAAATTTACTCCTTGACCCATCAAGGAACCACCTTCTTGTTTGAGCTTCTTTTTCAACTAGCTCCAAAGGCTGGAAATTTACACCCTTTCATGGGAACCACCTTCTTGTTTGAGCTTCTTCTCTTCAAAGGAACCTTCTTTGCTTCATGGTAAGAACATCTTCAAACCGTGAGCTTCTTTCTTCCGTTTCTTCATGAAAGCTTCAAGCTTTCTTCTTCTTCTTTCTTCAATCTCGGATCTAGCTTTCTCCGAGCAATAGATCCAAGTCTTCAACAACACAATCATTCACAATGTTTTGACCACAAGAATGTGTGTTAGATTAAGCGCATATGGAGAATGGAAACCTCCTTATAACGATTCAATCTAACATTTTTAAGAAACCAAATAAGAGAGCTTTTAGCTTCTTTTTAGCAACAGCAGCGGAAATCATGAACCAAGAACTTATGCTCTGATACCATGTTGGATTTTAGGGAGCAAATGCTCATATAAACAAGAGATTCATCTTTTAGGAAGGAATGAATCAAAGAAATGCTGAAGAGAGCACAAAGAGATTTAGAAAGAGTTTTATGACAGATTTGAGTAGATTTAGAAGAGAGTAGGACTGATTAAAGAAGAGATTAACATAAATGGGTATCACCCTAAACACTTAAACTCCTATTCTCTACATTTTGAATAAGTAAAGAGAGAAATAAAAGGAAAGAGAGAAGGGACGAACTTGAAATCTGATCTATTATTATTCAAGTTAAACATTACAAATGAATATTCAAGCTTTATATAGAAAAGCTCAAAGAGATAAGGTCTGATTTATGACCGTTGGGAAAGATTCAACATAAAGGTAAAGTAAAGTGGTCCTCCTTTGACCAGCCATGTGCTTTTTGTCTTCAAGTGGTGAGGACCACAAGTTCCTCCCAACGTTCAAATAGCTCCGAGACCACATAAGGACCCCACTGATCTGAGGTTCCAACGGTCGAATTCTCCATCCGTCCCGCGTATCGGGTCTTAACTGAACTGATCCGCGGTTTTACTTGTCCCACACCTCGAGTGTCTATTGAGCAAGATGAGTGCTTAAGGATAATCAACCAAAGATCGCTTAAGTACGAATGAAGAACGGTCCGATCTCAAGAAGGCGGAACCGAGAAGACCAAGACTTGGACCATCAAGGCCAAGGCTTGGAGTGTCAAGACCAAGGCTCAAAACATCGAGACCTTGGCTAAGGAAGATCCATCCGGGTGAAATGAATGCAAGGCAAAGGCTCGCGCAATGAGTGTCAATCGACACTAGTGTGTGTCGATCGACACACCACCCCCTGGTGCACTTCCGTAACTAGTGTGTCGAGAGACACACACACTTGTGTTGATTGACACATCGTTGCGCTCTGAGACTCTCGTTGCGCGCATCGAGAGATAGCGACCCGAGGTTGCTTTAATCCGACTGTTGCGCATCCGACCGTTAGAGAGGCGTGTCGATCGACACACACAACTAGTGTCGATCGACACGACGGCCAGGATGCTCAAATGGACAAATCACTTTCACACATTGGGATTCAATTCCTCCTTCCATTTGATCTAATTCCCAACGGTCATATTGACCTTAGTTCCCTATATATATGTTGTTTAACTCATTGTAAACATTAACTTGAATCAATAATAAAAATCAAGTTCATCTTTACTCTTTCCCTCTTGTTTTTCCATAGTATTTCAAAATGTAGTCTTAGAGAGATTATAGTATTTAGGGTGATATCCATTTGGATTGAACCCATATTATTAAGTCTATTTTACCTTAATCTTTCTTAGTTAACTCCAAATCTTTCCACATATGTAATACTCGGTTTTGTATAAACCAGTTTGTGTGGATCCTTTATCAAAGACACTTAGATGTTTGTTCTTCATAAGATGAGCTTAGACTCATCAAATTCTAACAGTGTCTTGTACTGCGGGTCGAGATGCTCCTCGTACTGATCCGCAATCTCGTAATGTCCCCCGACTTGATCAATCATACCAAAATTACCCGAATATAAATTCACCTCGGTAACTTATTTATTCACCATTAGTAACTTAAGGAAAGATTAATCTTTAAGTACTCTCCTTGATTAACACTCCCCCTCAAGTCCAAACACAACAAAGTGAAGTGTGGACTTGGAGATACAAGGAGAGGCCTCATTAAAACCATAGTAGATAAAACCCAATGGGATAAAACTCTACTAAGGAAAAAGAGTACCAACTCAATGATCTAGGGGAACATAATCAAGGTCTTCGTTGAGCTTTGGTCCTCGGCTTCTCTTCTCTTGCCTCGGCTTTGCCCTCCTTCTTCATGCTTCCTCTCTAATACTCCCCCTCAACCTTAGGTGTCGTGAACACAAAGGCTAAGGTTGAAACCGCGGGTCTTGATGCTTCTTCTTAGGCTCATAATCATCGGCCAACTTCATTCTTCTCCTCCTTGAACCTTAACAAAATTCAAACAAGAGAAAGCTTAAAGTATACACCAATGAATTTACTCATCAACCAAGCAAGCAATCAAAGAACCAACTAGTTTATAATTGAACAAATTTAAAGAGTGAGAGATTTAGAGAGTAGCCCTTTTCATTTCGGTGGTGTGGTTGATCCTTTAATCTTCACTTCATCCCACACCTCGCTAAACAACTCGGACCTTCTTGATCCAAGTGGTGGAGCTTTTCGGTTCCTTAGTGCATTTCACCATACAACCATGTGAGTCCTCCTCCTTTCACACAATTCAACCATTTCGTGTCTTTGATGATCACTCCTTGAAAGCATGATCTTTTAACTCCACTAGTTTGACTTGGAACCGCCGTTTTACACACACAACCCATTTGATCTTTCCACCCAAAGAAACTTCATTCTTCTAGCTTCGGGTTAAACATAAACTCCAAGTGACTTCTCTATCTCGGCCTCCTCCGTGTTCCCTCCGGTTTCATACATAACCAATAACCATTCCATTTCTCCCCCTTAGCTCCTTGACTCCCAAGTCTATGCAACCTTCCTTTACGCCATGATTCTTTAACCATCCGAAGCAACAATCTCGGATAACTTCAAAACATTGACTCAATCTACTCTTCATCACCAAAGATTAGAAGCAATTATTAGCTTCATGAATGACTCCAAGATTGATCTCCAAAAGTAAGTTGCATCTCCTTGGACTCCTTGGGTGTGCATCATCGGTTCCATATTCAAACAAGAACCGCTACAAAACATAACACAAGCACAACACCAAGCAATCTTTCCATTCCAACCAATGTTCCAATTAATGTTACCAACACCAAACATCTCTCAATGTTACCAACATCAATCTTTCAATGATTCTCACAAGAATGGACCATAAGTGCTCAAACCTTATCACCATAGAGTATAAGGGTCCGGTGATAAGTTTCACACACACGGTGAGCTATGATAAAGGGGAAACCTTTCTTTTACCGAAGAGGATTCACAACACAAGAGAATTCGAACCAAGAGTAATCAAGCACATTAGGATTAGGGTTAGTGTTTGGTTTGTGTTTAGGCTTTGGTTCCAAACTGATTTTGAGAATAGAGAGTATAGAGTATATAAAGATTGAGAGATTGAGAGATTTAAAAGAAAATAGAAAGATTTTGAGTATAAGAAAGGGGTAGATTTAAGAAATACTCTCTATCCTCATGAATGTGTTTTCCCTTTGTTAGAATTTGATGAGTCTAAGCTCATCTTATGAAGAACAAACACCTAAGTGGCTTTGATAAAGGATCCACACAAGCCGGTTTATACAAAACCGAGTATTCCATGTGTGGAAAGATTTGGAGTGAAATTAGAAAGATTAAGGTAAAATAGACTTAATAGTATGGGTTCAATCCAAATGGATATCACCCTAAATACTATAATCTCTCTAAGACTACATTTTGAAATACTATGGAAAAACAAGAGAGAAAGAGTAAAGATGAACTTGATTTTTATTATTGATTCAAGTTAATGTTTACAATGAGTTAAACAACATATATATAGGCCAACAAGGTCAATATGACCGTTGGGGATCAGATCAAATGGATGGAGGGATTGAATCCCAAGGTATGAAAGTGACCTGTCCACTTTTGAGCAATCTGGTCAGAGCAGTCGTGTCGATCGACACTACTTGTGTGTGTCGATCGACACGCCTTCTCCAACGGTCGGATCGCAACGGTCGGATCCCAACGGTCGAATTCAAACTCTGGGACTCGTGTCGATCGACACCACTCCTTGGTGTCGATCGACACCTTCGTTCCGCGTCTCTCCTCGATGCTCGGACTGATCGTGACATGCCCGAAACGTGACTCTTCTCGATACCGCAGGACTGGAGTGTCAATTGACACTACTTGTGTGTGTCGATCGACACACCTTCTATTCTTCTCGTTCCACAGGGACGGGAGTGTCGATCGACACACTTCCCTGTCGATCGACACTATTACCCATTTTCTTTCCCTTAGCACATTTTGATGTTTCCTCGTACGACCTTCTTCATTCTTTATGCGGCTCACTCCTTCTCATCTTGAATGGCCTAGAACACCACTTACCCAGCCTTCAACATGTTTGGTCTTCCATTTCCCAAAGTGACCCGAATATGTCTAACTTTGGGTATTCTTGATTATTCTCTTGAACACCTTTGTGTTCTCCTTGTTTAACACTCCCCCGTAAGTTAATACGTAGATGACGCGAAGTATTAACTTGGAGATACAAGGAGAGACCTCATTAAAACCTTACTGGGAAAACCCTTTGGGACAAAACCACACTAAGGAAAAAGAGTATCAATCCAAGATCTTAAGGGTTTTAAACCAAGGTCTTGAGCTTCCCCCCGGCTCCTCTTTGTTTCGCCTCGGTCTTGCTCTTCTTCTTTGAGCTTCGGCCTCAACTTATCCGTGATAGCTTCGGCCTTGCTTCCTCTCTTGATGCTTCCTTGCTAATACCCTTAAGCTAGTTCAAGGTATCATCAACCATAAATTTTAAACAAGAGAGGTAAGGATTAGGATTAACCCAAAGTAGCATCCATGGTTGAAATGTCGCCGGCCGAACAACATCTTTCACCGAGAGTCTCCATTTGAATCTTCTCCATGATTTCAATCTTCTCCTCTCCTCTTGTAAACAATCTCGGTCCTTCCTTCATCTAGCCACATCAATTAGAGAATACAACATCCTTGAGCTTCATGGGAGGGAAAGCTTCAAAATTTTCGTGACTAACTTCCCTTGAATCCCAATAAGCTTCACACTAGTGACCGAGTATTATACCACTCGGATTTCCTTTGATTTGGCTCCAAAGGTTGGGACTTTCTTCTCCCTTTCACCTTCTAGTTTGAACCATCTCAAAACAGCTCCGAAGGTTGAAAATTTACTCCTTGACCCATCAAGGAAACACCTTCTTGTTTGAGCTTCTTTTTCAACTAGCTCCAAAGGCTGGAAATTTACACCCTTTCATGGGAACCACCTTCTTGTTTGAGCTTCTTCTCTTCAAAGGAACCTTCTTTGCTTCATGGTAAGAACATCTTCAAACCGTGAGCTTCTTTCTTCCGTTTCTTCATGAAAGCTTCAAGCTTTCTTCTTCTTCTTTCTTCAATCTCGGATCTAGCTTTCTCCGAGCAATAGATCCAAGTCTTCAACAACACAATCATTCACAATGTTTTGACCACAAGAATGTGTGTTAGATTAAGCGCATATGGAGAATGGAAACCTCCTTATAACGATTCAATCTAACATTTTTAAGAAACCAAACAAGAGAGCTTTTAGCTTCTTTTTAGCAACAGCAGCGGAAATCATGAACCAAGAACTTATGCTCTGATACCATGTTGGATTTTAGGGAGCAAATGCTCATATAAACAAGAGATTCATCCTTTAGGAAGGAATGAATCAAAGAAATGCTGAAGAGAGCATAAAGAGATTTAGAAAGAGTTTTATGACAGATTTGAGTAGATTTAGAAGAGATTAGGACTGATTAAAGAAGAGATTAACATAAATGGGTATCACCCTAAACACTTAAACTCCTAATCTCTACATTTTGAATAAGTAAAGAGAGAAATAAAAGGAAAGAGAGAAGGGATGAACTTGAAATCTGATCTATTATTATTCAAGTTAAACATTACAAATGAATATTCAAGCTTTATATAGAAAAGCTCAAAGAGATAAGGTCTGATTTATGACCGTTGGGAAAGATTCAACATAAAGGTAAAGTAAAGTGGTCCTCCTTTGACCAGCCATGTGCTTTTTGTCTTCAAGTGGTGAGGACCACATGTTCCGCCCAACGTTCAAATAGCTCCGAGACCACATAAGGACCCCACTGATCTGAGGTTCCAACGGTCGAATTCTCCATCCGTCCCGCGTATCGGGTCTTAACTGAACTGATCCGCGGTTTTACTTGTCCCACACCTCGAGTGTCTATTGAGCAAGATGAGTGCTTAAGGATAATCAACCAAAGATCGCTTAAGTACGAATGAAGAACGGTCCGATCTCAAGAAGGCGGAACCGAGAAGACCAAGACTTGGACCATCAAGGCCAAGGCTTGGAGTGTCAAGACCAAGGCTCGGAACATCGAGACCTTGGCTAAGGAAGATCCATCCGGGTGAAATGAATGCAAGGCAAAGGCTCGTGCAATGAGTGTCGATCGACACTAGTGTGTGTCGATCGACACACCACCCCCTGGTGCACTTCCGTAACTAGTGTGTCGAGAGACACACACACTTGTGTTGATTGACACATCGTTGCGCTCTGAGACTCTCGTTGCGCGCATCGAGAGATAGCGACCCGAGGTTGCTTTCATCCGACTGTTGCGCATCCGACCGTTAGAGAGGCGTGTCGATCGACACACACAACTAGTGTCGATCGACACGACGGCCAGGATGCTCAAATGGACAAATCACTTTCACACATTGGGATTCAATCCCTCCTTCCATTTGATCTAATTCCCAACGGTTATATTGACCTTAGTTCCCTATATATATGTTGTTTAACTCATTGTAAACATTAACTTGAATCAATAATAAAAATCAAGTTCATCTTTACTCTTTCCCTCTTGTTTTTCCATAGTATTTCAAAATGTAGTCTTAGAGAGATTATAGTATTTAGGGTGATATCCATTTGGATTGAACCCATATTATTAAGTCTATTTTACCTTAATCTTTCTTAGTTAACTCCAAATCTTTCCACACATGTAATACTCGGTTTTGTATAAACCAGTTTGTGTGGATCCTTTATCAAAGACACTTAGATGTTTGTTCTTCATAAGATGAGTTTAGACTCATCAAATTCTAACAGTGTCTTGTACTGCGGGTCGAGATGCTCCTCGTACTGATCCGCAATCTCATAATGTCCCCCGACTTGATCAATCATACCAAAGTTAACCGAATATAAATTCACCTCGGTAACTTATTTATTCACCATTAGTAACTTAAGGAAAGATTAATCTTTAAGTACTCTCCTTGATTAACACTCCCCCTCAAGTCCAAACACAACAAAGTGAAGTGTGGACTTGGAGATACAAGGAGAGGCCTCATTAAAACCATAGTAGATAAAACCCAATGGGATAAAACTCTACTAAGGAAAAAGAGTGTCAATCGACACTACTTGTGTGTGTCGATCGACACACCTTCTATTCTTCTCGTTCCACAGGGACGGGAGTGTCGATCGACACACTTCCCTGTCGATCGATACTATTACCCATTTTCTTTCCCTTAGCACATTTTGATGTTTCCTCGTGCGGCCTTCTTCATTCTTTATGCGGCTCACTCCTTCTCATCTTGAATGGCCTAGAACACCACTTACCCAGCCTTCAACATGCTTGGTCTTCCATTTCCCAAAGTGACCCGAATATGTCTAACTTTGGGTATTCTTGATTCTTCTCTTGAACACCTTTGTGTTCTCCTTGTTTAACACTCCCCCGCAAGTTAATACGTAGATGACGCGAAGTATTAACTTGGAGATACAAGGAGAGACCTCATTAAACCCTTAGTGGAAAACCCTTTGGGACAAAACCACACTGAGGAAAAAGAGTATCAATCCAAGATCTTAAGGGTTTTAAACCAAGGTCTTGAGCTTCCCCCGGCTCCTCTTTGTTCCGCCTCGGTCTTGCTCTTCTTCTTTGAGCTTCGGCCTCAACTTATCCGTGATAGCTTCGGCCTTGCTTCTTCTCTTGATGCTTCCTTGCTAATACCCTTAAGCTAGTTCAAGGTATCATCAACCATAAATTTTAAACAAGAGAGGTAAGGATTAGGATTAACCCAAAGTAGCATCCATGGTTGAAATGTCGCCGGCCGAACAACATCTTTCACCGAGAGTCTCCATTTGAATCTTCTCCATGATTTCAATCTTCTCCTCTCCTCTTGTAAACAATCTCGGTCCTTCCTTCATCTAGCCACATCAATTAGAGAATACAACATCCTTGAGCTTCATGGGAGGGAAAGCTTCAAAATTTTTGTGACTAACTTCCCTTGAATCCCAATAAGCTTCACACTAGTGACCGAGTATTATACCACTCGGATTTCCTCTGATTTGGCTCCAAAGGTTGGGACTTTCTTCTCCCTTTCACCTTCTTGTTTGAACCATCTCAAAACAGCTCCGAAGGTTGAAAATTTACTCCTTGACCCATCAAGGAACCACCTTCTTGTTTGAGGTTCTTTTTCAACTAGCTCCAAAGGTTGGAAGCACTTAATGAAGAGATTAAAGAAGAGATTAACATAAATGGGTATCACCCTAAACACTTAAACTCCTAATCTCTACATTTTGAATAACTAAAGAGAGAAATAAAAGGAAAGAGAGAAGGGATGAACTTGAAATCTGATCTATTATTATTCAAGTTAAACATTACAAATGATTATTCAAGCTTTATATAGAAAAGCTCAAAGAGATAAGGTCTGATTTATGACCGTTGGGAAAGATTCAACATAAAGGTAAAGTAAAGTGGTCCTCCTTTGACCAGCCATGTGTTTTTTGTCTTCAAGTGGTGAGGACCACAAGTTCCTCCCAACGTTCAAATAGCTCTGAGACCACATAAGGACCCCACTGATCTGCGGTTCCAACAGTCGGATTCTCCATCCGTCCCGCGTCGTATCACTTCCCGCGTATCGGGTCTTGACTGAACTGATCCGCGGTTTTACTTGTCCCACGCCTTGAGTGTCTTGTACCGCAGGTCGAGATGCTCCTTGTACTGATCCGCAATCTTGTACTGTCCCGCGACTTGATCAATCATACCAAAGTTACCCGAATATAAATTCACCTCGGTAACTTATTTATTCACCATTAGTAACTTAAGGAAAGATTAATCTTTAAGTACTCTCCTTGATTAACAAAAATACCCAAGGTAAATAAAAAGGAGGAAATTGTTATCGGAAGGATCGGACCCGCAGTACGTATTGGCATCGAGAGATGCGTACCGCGGGACAGTCGGCAATCGGGAGTATCGGACCCGCAGATCAGACTGGCATCGAGTGATACGCAGGTCATCCGAGCATCGAAGGGAAGAGAAGACTTGTGACATCAAAACGAGCGACGTCGTCCCGCGGTACGAGTGACAAAGAGGTGCGGGACGTAAGCCGCGTACTACAGAACCGGGTCGCGTGATGGGTCTTTGGATAAACGCGCGGATCCTGAATCAGGTAAATGGGCAGATGCGCGGATCTTTCCCTTGGGATCAAAGAACCGATCTGCGGTACGGACGTAACAGTCATCTTCGTACTGACAGCGACCCATCCTTGTCCCAAGGATCGAGATACCTGATCCGAGTACCAAAGGACAATCCGACCGTTATAACCAATCCAACCGTTTGATTTTCAAACAGTTTCTTTTATAAATTTTGTTTTCTATTTAAAGAGTGTTGGTTTTTACCTTTGTAAGATTTATCTTGAATAAAAATTTCAAGTTCTCATACTTATACTTCTCTTCTCTATAAATCGCAAATCCATCATACTTGTTCTTATAATTCCGCAAATACAACATGGTATCAGAGCAATGATCCATTGATTGTTAGCATAAACACTCTCGCTACTCATTCTAATTTCCAGTTACAAATTCAAAATCATTCGGAATTTCAAATTCCTCTTTCTTTCCCGGTTCTTTAAAATTCAAATTCTCAAACTCTCTATCTTTTTCTCGGGGAAGAAGAACTATGGATTCATCTAAACCTCTTGTTGTCTCGGTTATTCTCAAAGGAGAGAATTACCTATTGTGGTCAAGAACCACTAAAACTGCCTTAAGTGACCGTGGCCTATAGAGCCACATGGATTTATCTCTTGTTCCAAAGGAGACCGAAACCGACTCTTCCGAATTAACAGTCGATAAGAAGGAAGAAGAAAAGGAGGCTAAGCGAGTCAAGAAAGCCTTATGGTATCAAGAAGATCAAGCCGTTTTAGCAATCCTTCACAGCGGTCTTGAAGCATCTATTCTTGAGGCCTACTCATATTGTGAAACCGCAAATGAGTTATGGGAAACACTCAAGAAAGTTTATGGAAATGTAAACAATCTTACTCGGGTATTCGAAGTCAAGAAAGCTCTAAACTCCTTAAGTCAAGGTGACCTAGGGTTTTCCAAACATCTCAGGAAATATCAATCTCTTTTTGCCGAGCTAGAAGGGCTCCGACCATTTACTGTAGATCCGGAGGCGATCATCATTCGAAGAGAACAAGACAAGATCTTCGGACTTCTCTTCTCACTTAATATGGTCTACAATGACCTCATCAAACACATTCTTCGGTTTGACAAGCTTCCTAGCTTTGACGACGTATGTTCTCAAGTGCAAAGGGAACTAGGTTCTAATGGTTTGTTCAACGGAAAGGGAGACCTCCCGATGGCTCACAAAGGAGCATATGACCGATTTGAAGATCGGAAACAAAACTTCAACAACAACAATTCGAGACTCAGCCGCCTCAAGAATCCTCATCTATGGTGTGACCATTGCAAGACAAACGGCCACACGAAAGTAAAGTGCTGGATACTCCACCCACATCTAAGGCCGAAAGATCTAACCGACCGTAGAGAGCCAAGAGCCAACTACGGATACAACAAGGAAGAAGCCAACAATGGTGACTTTGTAAGGAAGTCCGACTTAGAGGCCATCATCAAGTCCCTTAAAGACACCGGTATCAATATCTTTTCCCACAAGTCTAGAAATTTGTTAATTGTGGATTCGGGTGCTTCTCACCATATGATTAGTAACAAGGAATTGCTAGGGAATATAGAAAAGGCTAGTGGGAATGTAGAAATTTCTAATTGTGATAGGATTCCTATCAAAGGAATCGGTGACTTGAATTTATTTAAAAAGAATTCCAAAGCTTTTTATATGCCCGATTTTACGAGTAATCTTGTTTCGGTTAGGAGATCCACAAAAGACTTGAATTGTTACACTATATTCGGTCCTAATGGATTTTATTTTCAAGATATTGATTCGGGAAAAGTCTTTGGGGAAGGTGGAACCGAAGATGAATTATATGTCATCAAAGATTTCCCTTCAAGTTCGGATAGATTGTTTTCCTTTAACTCGCGTTTTGAAATTTCAAATAATGCATTGTGGCATGCTAGACTCGGTCATCCTCATTCTAGAGCACTTGAAATTATGTTACCAAATGTAATGTTCAATCATTTAAATTGCGAGTCTTGTATTTTGGGCAAACATTGCAAAACCGTATTCAATAAATCTTTGACTATTTATGAAAATTATTTTGATCTTGTTCATTCGGAAGTGTGGACATCTCCATGCCTATCTAGAGATAACAATATGTATTTTGTGACTTTCATTGATGAAAAATCAAAACATACTTGGGTTACTCTCATTCCATCTAAAGACCGAGTCTTAGAAGCATTTAGAACATTTAGGGAATATGTTACTAACCATTACAATGCTAAGTTAAAAGTGTTTAGGACCGACAATGGAGGAGAATACACAAGTCATGAATTCCGAGACTACCTTATTCATCACGGAATTCTACATCAAACCTCATGTCCTTACACCCCTCAACAAAATGGTGTCATAGAGAGAAAGAATAAACATCTCATGGAGGTTGCAAGATCTATGATGTTTCACACAAATGTACCCAAGAAGTTTTGGGGAGATGCGGCAATGACCGCATGTTATCTTATCAATCGGATGCCGACCAAAGTTCTCAACGACCAATCTCCTTTCGAGGTACTCAACAACTCATAACCTCCATTAGATCATCTAAAGGTGTTTGGTTGTGTTTGTTTTGTACTAGTCCCCGGAGAATTAAGAACGAAGCTAGATGCCAAGAGCACCAAGTGTATGTTCATCGGTTACTCTACGACTCAAAAAGGTTACAAAGCTCATAGGCCGTCTCACAGTAAGAGTACGCCTCAAGTATAGATGGATCAATAACGTTTTGAAGGATAACGAGCACGGTTTGATCCTCTTGGAACCATTTCTCCCTCCTTTCTTTAGCGGCCTCTCATCTTCTTTCTCCGTTGCATCAAAGATTGGCCGAAGGGTAAGATCAACATGATTCCATAAGCCTCGGCCACACAAAGCCGTCTTCGTGGTCCTAGACCATAACAAGTAGTTTCCTCCCTTGAGGATAATCGGAACCACCATCAGTTTAGTGGTTTCCATCGGGTTCATCTTCGGCTTTCACACACCAAAGAGAGTACCTACACAAAGATTGAAACTTTCCAAACAACCAACAAAGATCCACACCAAAGTTTAAAGATTTATCCCAATCAATGTTGTAGCAACTGATTTTTGACGAAAAGCTTAAAGCTTTAGAAGAGTTTGAACCGATCTAGAGAAAAGCTTGAAACTTTGAGAAGATTCCAAGCAAACAATGTTCAAACCAAAAAAAAAAAATCTACAACTTTTGGATGCTAAGATTGACAAATCCGAAAGCTTTAGTGAAGAAAAGCTTGAAGCTTTATGAATGCTTCAAGGAAATAAGATCCAACTCAAAAGAAACACCAAGAACAAAGAAGAGAGCTTTCGGATCCGAGACAAAGAGTGAAGAACTAGGTCACCATGAACGTGAACGCTCTGATACCATGTAAGTTTTATGAGATTAAGCGGAAGATTAGAGTAGATTAGGTAGAGTTTAAAGATTAATGAAGATTAGAGAGATTAAGGAAGAATAGAGAGAATATGAACTTGAAACATTTTTATTCAAGATAAAGTTTACAATGATTGTTTTCAATCCTTAAATAGAAAGGTACTAGGTAAAACAACCGTTGGAAAAGATTGATGTCGACATAAAGTGGAAAATGGATTCGCCCGCACGATCAGATCCGTACCGCGGGACGTGGCATCGATCCATGACCTTATCCTCTCGGTCACTCGTTCGGATCAGTATGTGATGCAATACAACCCGCGTCCTTATGACGACCTGCGTGTTTATCCGACCCGGGTAAACCCGACCCGACTTCATACTATTGACCTTAGGACTCACATTGAGACTAAGGGAAATAAAGAATAAAGAAAGGTGAAGAAATTCAAGTCGGAAATGTAAAACCGCGAATCGGCTCACTCGGAACGTGGGACGTTGAAATCTGACCCGCGGTACGAGTGGCATCGACGCCGGGCGCGGATCAGTACGCGGGAAGGATCGGGGCCAGACGATACGCGGATCAGTACGCGGGAAGGATCGGGGCCAGACGATACGCGGATCAGCACGCGGCATCAAGCTTCTGTCGATCCGCGGGACGAGTGGCATTGAGGGGAGACCGAGTCACGGGACGGACGTAGCAACGGGTCATGTGAAGCGGGTCGGATCCCCATGCGGGTATTCGGATAAACACGCGGATCCACCCGCGTGTTATCCCGAAACGCTGTCGTTTCACCCGTCCTGATGCATAAGGATGCGGAACGGTCCTGGTACGTGGTGACGCGTCCCGCTCTCGTCCCGCGGTACGACAGCCCGTACGCCAGTCCGGTCCACGCCGCACCAAACCTTATCCGACCATTTTAAATCCTTTATCTCATGACCTATTGTCTCTTTTCTATAAATAGGCTGTTCTAATGATGATGTATGATCCTCTTGAAAAAAAAAAAAAAAAAAAGTTTACTCTTTACTCTTCATGGTTACATAAATCTCTCTTACTCTTCATTACTCTTCATTTCTCTACTCTTCTCTCAATCTTACTCTTATTCTTCACACAATTCTTACATGGTATCAGAGCAAGTGCTCTTGGGATTCTCAAACGTGTTAGGTTGAATCGGTATAAGAAAGTTTTGATCTTTCTTATGCGCTTAACCTAACCTACATCATCCTTTTTCCGTGTTCAAGATCTCTTAAAAGCTCAAAGCTTTCTTCTTTAATCTCGTAAAAGCTCAAAGCTTTCTCCTTTAAATCTCTCAAAAGCTCAAAGCTTTCATAATCTAAAGCTTAAAAGCTTTCATATTTGACCCGGTGTTACTAAAAGCTTAAAGCTTTTCTCTTTGTTTATCTAAAGCTTGAAGCTTTGACCGATCCTACCAAAAGCTGGAAGCTTTTCTCTAATTTCTAAGATCTACACCAACAAAATGATGAACACTCTCGAGACATCCAAGCCACTTGTTGTTCCGGTGGTTCTTAAAGGAGGAAACTATCTACTTTGGTCGCGAACTACTAAGACAGCCTTGTGTGGACGAGGCTTGTGGAGTCACATTGATTTATCCCTTAAAGAAGCCATCTACGACCCTTCGTCGGACGAGGAAGATGAGGAACCAACCCGAACTACAACAACTACAAAGGATCAAGGGCGAATGGAGTGTGGGTCAAGCAAGATCAAGGAGGAACCGGGTCCTCTAAGCAAGGAGAAGAGGTTAATCAAGCCGATTATGTGAGGAAATCGGACTTGGAATCGCTCATCAAGTCCATTGCTTCACTCAAGGAATCCGGTAAAACTTTCTATACCCGTAAGCCTAATACTTCTCTTGTGGTTGATTCGGGAGCATCTCATCATATGATTAGTAACTTGAACTTGCTTGATAAACTTGAACCATCTAGAGGAAATGTGATGATTGCTAATGGTGATAATATACCCATCAAAGGAATTGGGAACTTGAATCTATTTAATAAAAACTCTAAAGCGTTTTACATGCCAAATTTTGAATCAAACTTGCTTTCGGTTAAAAGGATGACTAGTGATTTGAATTGTTATGCAATCTTTGGTCCTAATGACTTCCATTTTCAGGATATTGAATCCGGAAAAGTGATAGGAGGTGGTGGTACCAAGGATGATCTCTATGTCTTAGAAGATTTATCACCATGCTCATCTAGTGTTTTTCAAATTCAAACTTGTTTAGGAAAAGCAAATAATGCAATATGGCATGCTAGAGTAGGACATCCCCATTCTCGGGCTCTTGAAATAATGCTTCCCAATGTTGTCTTTGATCATTTATCTTGTGAATCTTGTATTCTCAGAAAACATTGCAAATTGGTTTTTACTAAGTCTTCGACCGTTTATGAGAATTGCTTTGATCTTGTGCATTCGGATGTTTGGACCTCACCTTGCTCATCTAGAGATAACAATAAATACTTTGTCACATTCATTGATGAAAAATCGAAATATACATGGCTTACTCTCTTACCATCTAAGGATAGAGTCTTTGATGCATTTGTGAATTTCCAAACCTATATTGCTAACCAATACAATGCCAAGATTAAGATATTTAGAACAGATAATGGTGGTGAATACATGAGCAACCGATTTAAAGAACACCTATCTAAGTTTGGCATTTTGCATCAAACGACTTGTCCATACACTCCGCAACAAAATGGCGTGGCCGAGAGAAAGAATCGTCATCTAATGGAGGTTTCACGAGCCATGATGTTTCACATGAATGTGCCAAGGCGTTATTGGGGAGATGCGGTCATGACCGCATGTTATTTGATCAATCGGACACCAACCAAGGTCCTTGAGGATGTCTCTCCATATGAGGTACTTACTAAAGAAAAACCCTTCCTTAATCACATGAGAGTATTTGGGTGTGTTCGTTTTGTGTTGGTGCCTAGGGAATTAAGGGATAAGCTTGAAGCAAAGAGCACAAGATGCATATTCCTCGGCTATTCAACAACGCAAAAAGAGTATAAGTGTTATGATCCGAGTTCAAGGAAAACGTTTGTCTCTAGAGATGTGAAGTTCATAGAGGAACAGGGGTTTTATGGAATTAAAGACCGAGGAGACTTAAGTGATCTTGCAACACCGTCGGACCTTGTTTGATGGAATATGCCTTGCTTTTTGAGGTGTTCTTTGAACCGGTTGCTAGTATACTCCCCTCCATTATCTGTTCTAAAAATTTTGATCTTTGCATTGTATTGGTTAGCAATATAAGCTTCAAAATTCATAAATGCCTCAAATACTCTATCTTTAGATGGTAAAAGTGTAATCCAAGTGTATTTCGATTTCTCATCTATAAAGGTGACAAAGTATTTGTTATTATCTCTAGAAATGCAAGGGGAGGTCCACACATCCGAATGAACTAAGTCAAAACAATTATCATAAGTGGTAGAAGATTTTGGAAAAACCGATTTGCAATGTTTACCAAGGATACAAGATTCACAACTCAAATGATCAAAGTAAACATTAGGTAACATTATTTCAAAAGCTCTAGAATGAGGATGACCTAATCTAGCATGCCAAATCGCATTATTGGAAACTCCTAAACAAGATTTTAAAAAACAAGAACTAGATAATCTTAAGTCTTCAAGAACATAGAGATCATCCTTGGTACCACCTTCTCCAATTATTTTTCCCGACTTAATATCCTGAAAATGAACATCATTAGGACCAAAGATTGCATAACAATTCAAATCTTTGGTTGCTCTTTTAACCGATAACAAGTTTGACGTAAAAGTAGGCATATAAAATGCTTTAGATTCCTTATTAAACAAGTTCAAAGTTCCAATTCCCTTTATAGGTATATTATCACCATTAGCAATTTCAACATTACCATTAATTGATTCCACATTTTTAAGCATGTTCAAGTTACTAATCATGTGATGTGAGGCTCCCGAATCAACTATAAGTGAACTACTAGGCGTTCTAGTAAAGAAAGTTTTACCGGAGTCCTTGTTAGCGTTCAAGGCTTTAATGAGGGCCTCTAAGTCGGATTTCCTCACATAATCCCCTTGGACCGTCTCATCTCCCATTTTACTCGGTGTTGAGGGTTGACTCTTCGGTTGTTCGCCTTTTGTTGAGACAAGATGTGCCTTAGAGCTGCTCGGATAGTCGACCCACCATGTTGGCTTGAGATGAGGATGAAGAACCCAACACTTCTCCTTAGTGTGTCCCTTTTCTTTGCAATGATCGCACCACCTCTTCTCACCAACGGACCGGTTGTTTCCGAAGCTTCCCTTGCTCCCACGGTTCTCAAACCGATTGTAAGTACCTGTATGAGCAACCGGAAGCTCCCCCTTACCACCAAAGAGTCCTTGAGATCCTTGCTCCCTTTGGATTTGAGCACACACATCTTCCATAGTTGGGAGTCTCTCCGACCTTAGAATATGTTTAGTAAGGTCATTGAACACCGGATTCAAAGTGAGTAACAACCCGAACACTTTGTCTTGTTCCTTTCTTTCATTCAATACCACCGGATCGATCGAGCTAGGCCTCAACATTTCTAGTTCGGACCACAAAGATCTATACTTTCCCAAGTGTTTGGTAAACTCCATATCCTCTTGATGAAGATTGTTGATTGCTTTCTTAACCTCAAACACTCGGGCCAAGTTAGAGACGTTCCCATACACATTCTTCAATGTTTCCCAAAGCTCATTTGCCGTCTCACAATACGAATAAGCTTCAAGGATCGAGGAGTCAATCCCACTTTGAAGAACCGCCAAGACCGTTTGATCCTCTTGAAACCACTTAGCTTCCCTTGCCTTGGCTGCTTCACCATCTTCGTTCGCCGGTGCCTCAACAATCGACCTTAGGGTAAGATCGATGTGATTCCACAACCCTCGACCACAAAGAGCCGTCTTTGTCGTCCTTGACCAAAGCAAGTAGTTTTCCCCTTTCAAAACCACCGGAACCACCAACGCTTTTGGATTTTCCATCGAACTCATCTTTCTTCTTCACGTTCTGTTACCACCAAGATATTTCTTCACAAGATCAAAGCTTTACCACAACCAAACAAGATTTATACCAAAAACCAAAGATTTATCCAAAAACAACCAATCTCCAACCGAAAGGTTCAAACTTTCAAGGATTTAGAACCGAGAGTTAAGAGAATCAACACGAACCAAGAGACTTATAGATTTAGATATCAAACAACCTTAGAATGTAAGTTAGGCTAAGCGCATAAAGAGAATAAGGATCTCAATATACCGATTCAACCTAACACTTTGCGATTGTTATGAATCTGAACAAAGTTTGAGATAAGTAAGGTCACCAAGATTGAAATGGCTCTGATACCATGAAAGATTTAGAGTGTTTAAGCGGAAAGATTAAGAGAGAATAGAAGAGATTAAGAGATTAAGAACTTGAAAACATTTTTCCATTATTTTTCCAAGGTAAAAGTTACAAATGATTGGAACAACCTATAAATAGAAAATACTAGGTAAGAATGGTCAACATGACCGTTTAAGGATAAGGGGAAAAAGTGATTCGGTCACTTGTCCGATCCGCATGACCGAGACTCGGCGCCGTACGTACCGCGGATCCACAAATGCGTCTAGATTCCTGCCCGCGGTATGCTCCTCATACGCGACCCGTTTACCCGGGTAGGATCCGCGTGTTTTACCGATAACCTGGTACCTTGACCCGGCTTCTCCTTCGATGCTGATCCTTCCCGCGGTACGAGATCCTCGGTGCCGATCCTTCCCGCGGTACGAGATCCTCGATGCCGATCCTTCCCGCAGTACATGCGTCTCGGACTTAACTGATCCGCGGATTGGCATCGAGGCCAGACTGACCCGCGTATCGCCTTTCTCGATGTCAGTTCGATCCGCGGGTTAGTTTCCTCGATGCCGATCCGTTCCACGATTTGCCCATCCGTTTTATTTCCCAATCTTATTTATTTCCCTAAGTACCAATGCAGCACTTAGGTCAATAAAAAGAGCAAAAGGAGCCGTGAATGGTGATGAAGGGTTGATCAAGCCAATGTTTTGACGTTGTTCCGGAAGCTAAAAGAGATTGAGATGCTTCGGATGGTGATTAGGCTTGGCATTGAGGAAGGTTTCATAGGCTTGGAATTCAAGAAGCGACGAAAGAGAAGAAATGGTGCTTGGTTGTGGTAACCGAAAGGAGCAAGAGGAAACCGTGAGAAGAAGATTGAAGCTTAGGGTGGAATGATTCAAAGGGTGTGATGGGAAGATGTGAAAGGCGGTTCCAAGTCACACTAATGCTTTGCGTGAATGGAGGAGAACTCACGGGTAGAAGGCCTATAGCTCACAGAACCGAAAGCTCCACCAAAAGGATCATGAAGATCCAAATGTTTAGAGTGGTGTGGAAAGCAAGTGAAGATTAAAGAATCAACCACACCATCAAAATAAAAAGGCTACTCTCTAAACTCTTACCCTTTTTCAATTCTTTCAATTATAGATCATTTGGTTCATTGATTGCTAGCTTGGTTCATGAGTTGATTCATTGGCATATACTTTAAGCTTTCTCTTGTTTGAATCTTGTGTACGGTTTAAGGGGGAGAAGATTGAAGTTGGCCATGAGTCTTTGAAGAAGCATCAAGGCCGAGTGGTTCAAGAGGCCAAAGACGAGGCCGAACTCCACTCTTAGCCTTTGTTCACAAATCTTCACGGCGGCTAAGAGTGAGGGGTAGTATTAGAGAGGAAACATGAAGAAGAAGAGCAAGTCCAAGGCAAGAGAAGAGAAGCCGAGGACCGAAGCTCAACAATGATCAAGATCTTGATTATGTTCCCCTAAGATCATTGAGTTGGTACTCTTTTCCTTAGTAGAGTTTTATGTAAGAATTGTAAGAGATTTAGAGTAAGATTGAGTGAAGAGTAGTGAAGATTGAGAGAGTAAGAGTTTATGTAGCCATAGAGAGAAAAGAGTATGAACTTTGAAAGATTTTCTTATTATTCAAAGATTTTATCCCAATGGGTTTTATCTACTAAGGTTTTAATGAGGCCTCTCCTTGTATCTCCAAGTCCACACTTCACTTTGTTGTGTTTGGACTTGAGGGTGAGTGTTAATCAAGGAGAGTGTTTGAGTGTGATAAATCAAATAATCACTCAAGTACTAAGAGAAGAAGGCCGGTCACAACACTTGATATAAGGTCAGCCTTGATGGAATGATATGTTGACCGGTACAAGAATGAGGCGGCCTAATACCATCATGAAGAGAGAAGGTCAGGCTGCATCATTGATAAGTGAAGCCGCAAGGTTGAAGACACGGAACGGTCACGTGCATGGTTATGCGGGATGGATGCTCGACCCGCGGTACTACGGCATCGAGGAGCCCGATACGCGGAACGATCCGCGGGAAGATTTACCGAGGCGCGGATCGAAGGAAGGACGCGGATCAGTCAAGGCGGGAAGGCATCTTCAAGTGGTCCCGCGGTTTCAAATTAAACTTGGAGATAAGGTTTGGGCTGGTCAAAAGAAAAGCAAACGACCACATCACTTTATCACATAAAGCCAAACTTTGCTTTATGACCTTATCTCTTATCTTCTCCCAACGGTCACATGTGTGATCTGATCCAAAAGCTTTTCTATATATATATATGTATCTCTTTCATTGTAAAACTTAACTTGTTCTTAATAATAAAAATCTGATTCAAGTTCATCTTTCTCTCTTTTACTCTTGTTCATAACCAGATTAATCCAAATGTAGATATTAGGAGTTTATAGTGTTTAGGGTGAGATTCATTTGAATCAAACCCATATATGTTTAATCTCTCCTAATATCTCTTAATATCTCTCAAATCTCCTTCTCAAATCTGTTCTAAATCTCTCTTTGCTCTCTTGAGCTTTTCTTTGATTCATTCCGTCCTAAATGATGAATCTTTTGTTTATGTGAGCATTTACTCATCAAAATCTTACAGTTTCTTGACCATAACCTCACTAGCCACATTGGTGCAACTGCCTCCATCGATTGTAAGACTACACACCTTATCTTGAACATAACAGCGAGTATGGAACATATTCTCCCTTTGTGTTGGTTCTTGTGATTTCGTTTACTTACTCAAAGTTCTCCTAGCCACCAATAAATCTCCTTTAACTGGTAGTGCTTAATGATCATCATCAGTTTCTT